>JAGFBS010000028.1:0-600000 GCA_018397855.1 Boletus reticuloceps
AAGGCGGGGAAGAAGACGCGGTGAAACTTCTGCCTTCACATACCCACGATGAGGAGGGCGAGGGCGAAGAAGACGAAGAGACGACGCATCTTGTGAGGTGCAAGGTCTATCGATTGTTCAAATCAGAAGATAAAAACGAATGGAAAGATGTCGGAGTTGGTTCGTCTTTTCACTTGCCCCAGATCGGTCTTGATATATAGACCTTCGTCAACAGGAATGTTCCGATTGAAGAAACACAAGGAAACCAACGTGCGACGTGCTCTGTTGCGGAATAGTAACACGGGCCGAATCCTCATTGTCAGTATACGGTATTGATCCCTATATTGTTTCTTATCGTCTTCCCCACAGAATTTCCGAATAAACAAGAGCCTGAAGCCTACGGTGGCAAAGAATGCAGTCTCGTTCGTCGGATATGATGACGGCACACCAACATCCTTCAGTATTCGAGTCAAAACAGAAGAACAGGCCAACGATCTGAAGCAAGCCTTGGAGCGAGAAATTGCCACCGTCCAGGCAGCAGAGTAAATTTTGGTTTGTTCTGCTTCATATGGACTTGTTTTGTCATTGCGCATAGCATTACACCTATTGCTACATCCTGTTTTGCTATTCATGCAAGTCATTCATCTCATTCATCATGACTCCATGAACTCCGAGTGTCTATTTGACGTTCAAGTGACTTTGCGCATTGTGCCATATTGAGTTGAGGACGAAAGCCTCACTGAGAAGGAGTTCGATTTCATGATCTCCCCAGTCTTGGGTTGGAGGGGATTGCAGAAACATGATTATACCCTACACCAAAGGAGGGGTGGGACTCAATAACGCGCGTGTGAGAGGCACTTTTGAACTTGCCTGGAAATCCATTTGTCGAAGCTTCGCGCTCCACTTGACAAGAAAAGCAGAACAAACGTAAAGATGGAATTGGGAAAATGCGTCGGCTCCTTCCGCCTGATGGAAAACGATGGTTGGAAAGTCAAAACGGGGGGAAGCTCATAGACTGACCAAGTATGTATCCCACATGCGTATCGTATTCTGCACACTAATTTCTCGCATAAGCAGACAATTCATCCAACGGAATGCGAATTGCATAAACTCGACGTTTTGAGACTCCAGGTGTGCGTGAAGCGGTGCTGTCATTCGTTACGCCGTTAAAACCTAAGATTTGCTCAAGAGGAAGGTGGACGAACCATCGATACGCGCCACAAGCTCAGACATGCGCTTCACGCTACGATGTATGCCTGGTTGAGCGGATATGTAGTTGTCTTGTATACCGTCCAAAAGTCGAGAGAGACACCAGAATGAATCAGCCTCGACGGCATTTAGGATATTCTCTGGAAGGAGGGAGGTATCAAACTGCTCTGGGTCCGAATCTTTTTGGGATGGGTAAGAAACCAAAGAACACGAACTGCGGAAAATGAACCTGCCAATGTATGCTGACAGAAAATTTTGAAAGAAGGGTGTTACGAGGTCATTTATCCCTTGAACATATCCGCTCGCCGGATGGCGTATAGCCCAAACATAGAGTATCCGCTCGAGACTCTACTTGCAGGGACGTCAGAAAAGCACGGAAAAGAAGTGAAGCCGCGTACGCGCTGCGTGGACGCCTGCATCCAAAGACGGACGCCAGGTCGCGTCCGTGGGACATCTATCTCAATCTGGTGCCAGATTTGCTGATCAACACCCTGGCGGTCTCGGGCGAAGGCAAGCTCAACCATCGAGAGATACTCTCCTCGTTTGCGAGCGAGCGTAGTTGCACGTAAATTTGAAGGTAGAGGTATATATCCCTTGGGGGGCATCTCAACTGAGCGGTACTCAGGAAGCCGGTGTAACGTACGAGAAGTATTGGCCAAACGATCGGTCTAAGGTCATTTGGTGTCCCAGACCATGCAAGCTTTCGGAGATCGGCTAAAAAAAAAACATCAAACGGTGACCGTGTTGGTATCAAATACTTACTGATGTTCAAGTCCGCCTTGTTCAAGCAGTCGATGAATTTCGAACGCCGGTTACTACGAATGGACGATTCTCTGGAATGCTTCTGCGTGTCACTCGCACGGCGAGATACTCCGTCACTAGAACTGGAGGCTGATTGAAGTGAAGATAGTTGCGGAGTCTGTGAATGCAAGAGCCTGCGAAATGGATCTATTGGTTTACTTAGAAAAGTATAGCGACGGCGAAGGTTCATATGTACCGTTCATTATCTCCTCAGCATCAGACTTGATTAAGCCTCGATCTTGCCTGATTTTGTTCGTAGTTCCATGTTCAACAATCTCTGGATCAGAGTCGCCCACAACCATGTCGCCATCAACATCGGCGTCTCTGTGGGTATCGGAACACTTGGAAGCAGTCCCATCCGTGCCATTTTGCGAGATGCTCGATTTTCTCACCATGGTCCATCCGCCCTTGGCTGAACCTGGTTGACCCGACTCAGACTTGGGAGGATATGAACTTGGACTTGGGGGATTGAGATAGGTGTAAGATTGTGCAAGGGTAGACGAGGAGGAATTAGTGGGTGCCTTTGGAACAGGTTTTGGTGCTGTCACGAACGAGGGCTGTCGCTTTGGCTGGGTATTCGGCGAATACCTCCACGAATGCGCGATCGTTGAGTGACGTGGAGACTCCGAGTCTGATGCACTGTCCCAGACGTCGTCCTCGGCCCAGTCCATGTTTGAATTGGGACTGAACGAAGAGTGTATTCCAATGTGTGGACGCGCTGGGGGAGGCCTCGCCGCCATCGTTCTTGATGTACAGCGAACAGCACTGGATTGATGTCTTCGCTCGTGGGAAAGTGTACATATGGACATGATCGTGCTGAGAATGCAACATTGCAACGTGTACACCGGAAGAGACAAAGTCAAGACCCACTCATCTGCATACTTTTTGCTCTCCAAACTTGGTGAAAGCCTCGCCAAAGACCCAGACGCCAATGTACTCAGCGCTCTCTAAATGGATCAATAATTGGAGGTTTGACTCGGTTGCACGACTAGGCGGTTTGGGCCATGGATCTGGCGAATAATCCGGAAGACCGTCTGGCCACCCACTGGTGACGACGACTTGTTTACCATCAAACCACCTCTAATTCAAGTTTCAGTTTGGTGATTGAGCTGGAGCGTCGTCCTAATCCTCTACACCCATGATCCATCCCTTTACTTCGAGGTAGTGCAGAATTCTGATTCACACTTTACAGTTGTCCTGACCAATTTGCAGGATACATGGTCGTGATATCATGACACGCGAATGCTTTCTTGTTCGGCTACGCGCAGCACTGGCATGTCGGGAAATAATCATAACCATGGCATTGACTAATACCCATCATGTTAGGAGATCAAACAGACCTTCAGTGAACTGATCACCTAATGTGTGCTTCAACAGGATGTTGAGAAGGGCATCGAGCACACGGACTTTCATCTCTGTTGGAGAAATTGCCACAGCGCCAGTATGGCTGCCTGCATCCGAGTCACAGTTGGTGACACAGAGCACAGCCAGCGGCGGCCGAGTGAAGAACATTCAGGCATGGGCAGTGATCTAGGATGCCTTTCCTGGTGTTCTATTGCATGTGTCAGACTTGTTCGGATATGTACCAGTGCATTAGAATATCCATATCCAAAATGATTGGAGTAGATATGTCCCTCAAAAATTAACAAAGATGCCATGATCCACTTCTTCCCACCTGCTACTATTAGGGGCTACTTGAACAGGCCCAGGTGGATGTCGCAATCCCAGCCTAACATGAAAAAAAGAAAGAGCTATTGAAGCACCATCACATTGAATAACATTGTCTGGTATTACCTAGAGCTAATGAGGATGACAAATTGAATAATATTTGAAAGCCTTACTTTGGAAGCCTTGAAGTCATATTCTCCCTCTGGGATTGATGAGTTGTAGAGTGGTCTATAAATTTGCATTGCATGACACAAAACTGATGCATAGTGGAAGCAGTTTTGTGTCTCAGTGGTGTACTGAGGGAACTCCTGAGAAAAAAGACACAAGAGTTGTATGATTCCATGGAGAGGGGCCTGGTCTCCATTTTTGTCCCACTGTAGAGTGCATAGGGTCTGTGCTTTCCCATAAACATCTAGGTCATTTGCTGAGAGTAAGTTAAAACGGTCCTCTGCTTGACCTATTGTCTTGATCCCTCGCTGCACAGCAGCATGCATAGTGCTAGTGTGTAAGATCAGCCAAGACCATCATCAAAATAATGCTTAACATACTCTCCAGTTGGTGTAGTGAAAGTGATCAACAGAAATTCATGTTGGAACCCTCGGACCTGTCTCTTCTTATGGACAACAGAAAGGACATGGATGTCCCCAAAATCCTCAGCTACTGTGAACCTAAAGACAATGGGGGCCCATGAAACCACCCTAGTTGATAGTGTGTTGCTGGGAACTCCCCCTTTGAGGAGGTCAATGGAGGGACAGGCTCTATTGGGAACAGGTGGAAGAGGGAATCACTCCCTAACAGGCAAGATAGAAGTAATCTTGTTTCTAATAGTCTTGAACTATTTGTTGTGAGATTCATGAATTGTTGTGGTGGACCCAAAAAGTACTTACCTTTGTTGAGATCAACATGGAAAGAGGGGTGTCATTGCCATGGTTAGCATCCACCCTGCCAGATTCAGAGGTGGCTGGGGAGTGCAGGACTGCATCAAGAGATGGCTCTGTAAACTACACATACTAGATGTTGAGCAAATGTAAAGAGGGAAAATGGAGACATACAAATGAGGCAATAGGGGCATCATCCCTATGGTCAGCACCCACTCTGTGAGAGATGGGGGAGGGGAAGGGCAGTTGATGATCTGTTCTATGGGTGGGATAGGGTGGAGGTTGGTTGGATGAAGAGGAATATGGAGGGGGGGGGTTGCCTGTATGCCATGGCTGCAATATTTTGGAATACAAGTGTACCACAGTCTGGTATTTTGGGAGCAGACAGATTCCCAGGGTCACATGACTGCAAACCTGATGTAAATTGTTAAGTCTTATGATAAGAGCCAAATAGAGAATGAAGTAACTTGGAAGAGTACAAGCTTCCGAGTTCCAAAGAGATCAAGAAATCTCAAGGTGATGGCTGCAATCATGGCACAGAAAGAGCTGGCCAACGATAGGTTACGATACATTCAGCAAAGTGAATAGCCATACCTTCGCCACATCACCTGAACATAGCGACAAGTCAGCCGGCAGGCTCTCCAGTTGAAGGAATGTCTTATCTTTGGAGGGAAACTTCCTCCAAGCTGAACAAGGTACCTCCAATGCGTGGCCCAAAAGCAACTGCGACCCCAGCAGCGCTGAGAATTTCACGCCGCTTCGCTATTCAAAACCATCATGGCTGATGTGGACCATGATTGAGAAAAAGAGACGAACCTTCACTGTTTTCGTATTTACGATGAAACGAACTGACGACATTGCCAATGCAGCCCGCAATGTGGACAAAGGGCCTCTCCTTGCCTGCAAGCAAGTTAGTGGAAAAGCGACAAGGAGAGAACTGGGACAAGACTAACTGAGCGATAGGCCCGAGCCAACTGAGAGCGCCAGAGCGAATGACTCTATGAAAAGGGTGCGCCAACCAAAGCATCCGTGGATTACCGTGAGGCCTGTGTACACTGTACAGCGTCGGAACCTGGTTGACTCGACTCAGACTTGGGGAGGATATGAACATGGGCTAGGGGGATTTAGATAGGTGCAAGATTATTCGAGGGTAGACGAGGACTTAGTAGGTGCTGTCACGAACAAGGGTTGTCGCTTTGGTGTTCGACGAATACCTCCACGAATGCGCGATCGTGGAGTGACGTGGAGACTCCGAGTCTGATACACTGTCCCAGACGTCGTCCTCGGCCTAGTCCATGTTCGCATTGGAACTGAACGAGGAATGTCATTGTATTCCGATGTGTGGACGGGCTGGGCCTCACTCAGAAGGATTCTGAAGGTATTTCCTTCTTCGGACATAATCTCGGCTGACGCGTCAAGAAACGCGTCTGGTCTGGTCGTGTCTGCCCAGAGTCCCAGACCTTCACTACCAGGATGGAGGTGACCGACCCCAAAGGCAGATGTAACTATTGCAACATCTACGCCGGAAGAGACAAGGTCAAGACGTGTTCTCGCTGCCGGTTGGTCTCCAAATTCGCCAAAAAGCCCCCGTACTCATCTGCTCTCCAAGCTTGGTACGATACTGCTGTAAAGAATGCCAAGTGGCTGCTTGGAGGGCCCACAAACCGAGGTGTACATCCATCCTTCGAGAAAGCCTTGCCAAAGACCCAGAGGCCAATGCACTCAACACAGCGCTCTCTAAATGGATCAATAATTGGAGGTTTGAGTTGCACAACTGGGCGATTTGGGCCATGGATCTGGCGAATAATCCAGAAGACCGTCTGGCCACCCACTGGTGACGATAACTTGTTTATCCTCAAATCACTTCTAATTCACATTTCAGCTTGGTGATTGAGCTGGAGCGCCGTCCTAATCCTCCCAACCAATCCCTTTACTTCAAGGTAGTGCGGGATTCTGATTTCACTTTACAGTTGTCCTAATCGATTTGCAAGATGCACGGTGGTGATATCGTGACACGCGAGCGCTTTCTTGCTCGGCTACGCGAACTTGATGAACTCGATGATGAAATCGTTGCGAGTGTAAATGAGCGCCGTAGCAACGATACAGCCCAGACCATCGTCATTTGCGAAGATCTCATCCGATTCTTGTGGTTTTCTCTCCGCGATGGCGGGGCTTCGTTAAGACAACGCGATCCAGCGTTCTCTCGAGCTCTTGCACAAGACTGGGAGCGTGACTTGATAGAAGCAATCAATACTGGTCAACGTGAGTACATACCAATCAGCCCCAAGCAGAGTATAAACCTTACTCTGTCTGATCCATGTAGCGGCATCTTCAAGCGTGCATAGTATGAGAGCCAGGTCCAAAGTTAATGTCGTTCCTTCACCCACATGACTTCACGAACTGTTTCCGTTCACCCAAGGTTCCGGAAAATTTTAATGTACATTTCGACGTACCATACTCTTAATCACAAAAGATGTTTCGTACAGGACGGTTTGCAACACATAGTATAGACTGCACGCGCTCAAATAGCGCTGGTTCGCTTCAAGAAATCCTCCTCTGACCAACCGTAGTAATTCTTCAACCTAGCTCCAATCTCCCTTAATTTGGATGGATATAAAGTCGAATCAGGGTGGGCTGCGAGTCATTTACAAACGTCAACTGGTGGAATCACCGGAAATACAAAGAGCGTACGCTTATGAATAGTGATAGACTGCAAACGCACCACTTCGTCAGCCCAATAACTTGGGAATCAGTAGAACTTACCCTGTCCTTTGGGTTCGGCGGGTCGAAGCGAACAGATGAACCTGCGGTACTGGGATCATACTTGAATCCCATCTCTCGCATAACCTGAAATAACATTAATCATAGGATCCAAGAAACATGTTGCAATCCTACCTTGAGAAAATTTTCCCACTTCAACGGACCAATCTTCTCATCCGCTTTTGTGCGTATTAGTTGATGCATGTATTCGGTCGTCTTTTTACCCAATTTGCTGAACCACGTAAACTTCTTGTTGACACTTGGATCATCTTCATCCTCCTTTGTCTTGTCCTTTGAGCCAAGTTTCGAGAGGAATCCCCTTTTATCTGAAAAAAGGGATGCATGGTTGGGTCGGGATTTGACCTTCTCTTTCGGTGCACCCAGCTCCTGTATGTACGAACGAGCAGACTGCGCAACTGTGGGTTCAATAGGTAGCGAGGACGTCGACATGTGTCCAAGCGAACTGAGCGAAGCATTGGATGGTGGAAGGGTGTTTGAGGGTACTTTAGCAGGGGTTTCGGCAAACGTACTTGAAGAACGACTCTTGGGTGGGGTTGAAATAACAGGCACAGAGTCCTCGTGAACTGTAGGCAACTCATTGGTCGCTGTCTTCTTCTTTTTCTTCTTTGGTTTCTTCTTCTTCTTGCTTGCCACAGAGGAGACGTCCTCCTCATCCTCTGCGTCTTCAACGGTTGCGCGAAGATCTTTTGGTTCCTGGGGGGCAGGAACTAGCAACAGACGTTTCAGCATGTTGAAAACACCTCATCGTTTTCTACATACCAGGTTGGCGCTCCTTGTTTTGCGCGGGCTGCGTAGGGGCTGTTTTACCGCCAAAAACGTCAGAAGCCTTGGGACGTGGCACGGAAGTAGCCGCCTGCTTAGCCGAAGGTTTCGCAGTTTGGCCCTTTTGTCCGAAGAGGCCCTTTCGTGGCTCAGGACGCGTGGTCGAGCTAAGCTTTGGATTGGAGGAAAACATGCGCCCTATGAATATATTAGTGCACGTAGCCCTGGGACACGCAGGACGGTCATCTTACCTCTCAGTGATCCGAGGAGTTTCAAAAAGGGATTTCCCTTCCTTTCCTCTGCCAGTGCATCGAACTCGGAGACATTTGTTTTGGGATCGAAAAACTCGGGTATCGCCATTGCGGTGTCCATCGCCTCCCTCAACATGATTCGGTAGAGCTCCTCGTCTTCTGAATCATAATCAGTCTCGTCATCATCATCGCTTTCTTCCCCCTTGTCATTCTCGGACACAAAAATGTCCTCGTCGTTATCACCAGAGCTGTCGGACACAGACTGGAGCCCAGGCATGGAACCTTGACTGTCTTCATCATCCGTGTGCCCGGACGTGATTGCAAGGAGCTTCTTTGGTTTCTTATTCCCACCGGTTTTTCTTTGCCCGGGGGCCTTTAGACGAGGCTTCGAGGGCTTCCCGTCGTCTGAGTCTGAGTCGTAGGTGCGAAGGCTGGGCATGTAGAAGGAACTCCATTGAGGAGTACGGCGAAGGGCTTCATCCAACCCCCAAAGCGAATCAATGGACAAGCCCGAGGTTGTTTTGTAGTTCTGACGCAAGGTCAGGAAACGGATCAGGTAAAATCTCGGAAACATACGAGATTAACACGTTTCCACATATTATCAAGCACGGAGGCATCCTTTGTTCTTTCCAAAGGGTGGATGAGGTCCTTGAAGTTGGCATATGATTCCGATGCTTTATTTGAGTAAATTTGAGCATCCAGCCACTTATCGTATTGCTCTGGCATCTGACGTGGAAGTGTTCTGAGCTTCTCGCCTTCAGGACCTAGGAGAGGGCTCTCGAGTAGTTCTCGTAGTTCTAATGAAACCTGTGTAAAGGTTGTCTGTGTACAATACCAGAGAGACCTATGACAGAAGCTTACAGAGAGGTCACCGACAGCATCCCACATCGACTGTGGAAATCTCTTAGCTTCCCTCGGAGACTCGTCGACGGCATCGTGCAAGATGTGATACAGAATTCGCTTCGGATACGGTGATCTAGGGAAACATAGTTCGATAATGATGGAGTCTAAGAACGATTTGCAAGCATCCTTGAGACCAGCCCAGTCGAAGGCAACGGAAGGTTCCCCTGGTTGCACGTTCTCTACCTCTTTGAAGTACCGGGTGTAATGCGCTGAGTGGGTATTTAAGGATAGACATCAACGCAGAGAGTGATATGACATACGTGTGGTCGTGGCAAGAATCGAGAAATGTGCCTGTCCAAGGTCGACCAGAGTGCCAATTATATTACACAGGACCAAGTATCGTGAGCGTAAGCTGTCGTCGCTTTGAAGCTGAGCACGGGCTGTCGCATCGTTCAAGCCAGAATTCTGGAGGTCGCGGAGGGTATCGGCAACAAGCCTCCATCCTGACGCGACCAAGTAGGCGTTGTGTATCCTGGGGGAATGGTGGGTGATGTAGAAGTGATGTGGATCAGAGTCCATACCTTGTTGATACGACTGAAGCGACGTGTGAAGGGTTCCGAGCAGCTTGTTGGCTATCATCCGTACCATGGGGAGATCTCATGGCTAACTCAGCCACGATCCTATCGTAGAACCAGTCAGGGTCCTTGAGATCGGCAATGTCGTCGAGGTAAGCTTGAAGAGAGAGTGAGGGGTAGAGAATGGGACAGGCATGTTGTGCTTAAACATACCGTTGTACTGTGACTCGGCAATTCTGATGCATTTGTCGAGCTTGAAGGGGGCCATGAGAGCGGTACGTGATTTCTGTGATACGAGGTCCTCTAGAGAAGGGGATGAATAGGATGGTTGAATGTGATGCGATGGAAATACCAGCTAAAAGATCGAGCTTCTCTCTACCGGATATTCGTCCAGCAAGCATGACTTCACCCGTTCCGCGAGCGCCATACTTGCCGTTGCGCAGAATGAGTGCACGAGATGTGGATGGCTTCAGACCATTCTCGTCGCGTTTTCCAGAGTATTTTTTCTGCACATGCTTGGGACCCACTGCGATGAGATCTTGCGAGGGGGCAACGCTGGTCTTTTTCTTGGACATTGTGGAGGGGATGCAACTCGCGATCTGAGTCTGCACTGCCACGCAAGGCTCCTGACCTTGACGTTACTGTACATCTAACCTCCCTGCAGTTTGGGCCCTTCGCAGACCCTCCCTAAAAGTTCACGTGTTCATCGCTGTCATCGTCAAAGCTCTCATCGTCCAAATTGTCACAATGGCGTCGGGTTTCATCATGGTTGCACTAGAATACCCTCTCCCCTTCGTCAAGGGGTCGCCCATACATCGTAGCATGCCACTGAGGCCTGAGGATTGTGTTGCTCGTCCTGCAATCTTTCTTCGCCGTGCTATTTTATCAGGTAGGTCGAGTGGCAACATGGTGAAATATTTCCGAGTGCTGACCACAATCCTCTAGGGCACGAATGCCTCTCTTTGGTCACTCATATCAGAGCCCTCACCCTTTGCGAGCGTATAGAGCATCGCGTTTGGCCAGGCTTGAGGATGTTTGCATGTCAATTCTTTCCCCGTGTAACGCACACGTGGCGGGTAACCGGATTTCATCCATTATTGGTTCTCCATTCTCTTGTTGCTCGACTGCACTGTAGTTTAGTTGCCATGATTCTTGTTGCTCTATTGTCCAGAGATGTGCTCGCACGCCGTAGTACTAAGGCAGCCCGAAGAGTCCGATGATGAAGACAGTCGTTCACCCGTTCACCCTCGACTCCCAGGGCTGTAGATACCACCAGTATCATCCAGCGACTTGCGACACAAGGCCCCAACTACTATGCAGCCATCTGATATCATTGCCGCGTTACCAGAGAAATTCAAGAACGCAAGTGAACAGATATTCTTCCCATCCACAGTCCACCAGCACCAAGATATCGGCCTGGAGGTGAGATTCCTAGGCCGTGTTGACGCAGTTTCACCTTCAATCGAGCCAGTTTGAGCTGCGACTATGCACTGCTCTGCAGCAAAAGCCGGTGGATCGGGATGCTGCAGGACATCTCTCCCTTTCATCGGAATCCAACGCGGCAGCCAAGAAGAACCCTTTTGCTCCCCCTTATGCTCCGCATCTATACATTGGGGAACTGTCCCTGCAAGATGGGGATGACGTGTCCGAGTATGTTGCCTTGGTGCGTACAGTCGATCCTCGTCGTCTTCTCGAATCATGACCCACTAGAGTAGCTGAACAAATATTCCGTGGCCCCCCACCATTTTCTACTGGTGACCAAGGGTATGTGTTCCAGTACTGTCGACGAAACCGTCTACCAAACTGTAATCAAAGAATTCAGGCCGCAGACGTCGCCCCTCTTGCCCCAGGATTTGGTCCAGACGTATTTACTCTTGCTCGCTGCTCGCCAGGCAAATATGCATTTCATCGCTTTTTACAACTGTGAGTCTTCCCAGAAAACCGATCAAAGAATACTAGCCCGAACGACGTAACAGGCGGGTCAAACAGCGGTGCAAGCCAGCCACACAAGCATGTCCAGTTCATCCAAGTTGGAAGCGACGGAGCACCCATTGAAAAGGTCGCTCGGAAAACAGTACTTGAAGTATCCGGTTAGTAAATCGAATGCGAGCGTACATGATGCCAAGAAAACTAAAGGAACCGCATATAGGGAAACCTTTTACGATTTCTTCGCTACCTTATGCCAATCATGTGTTCCGCCTCCCCCCTCTCTCGAGCAACTTTTCCGTGGATGAATTAACCCAAGCACTCTTTTCCCCGTTCTTGTCGCTTCTCGACTTGGTCATATCAACCGTACGACATGATTTCGATTACCCTCCCGGCTCACCTTCTTTCAATGCCATCTTTACCTTGGAGCACATGCATCTGATACCTCGGCGCCACGAAGCCTACAAGATAGAGGAGACGCAGCAACTGGTCAGTGTCAATTCACTCGGTTTCGCAGGCAGGCTACTCGCCAAAAGCGAGTCAGAACTGGAAGCTATGAAAAAGGAGGGAATCGGCAGAATCCTGCGAGGGGTGGGTCTCAAGAGTGTACACGAACTGCAAGTCGCTGGCACGTCACTCGAAGCGCCCGAGAGCCTGCATGATGAATAGAAGATATAATTACAGTGTAAAACATACACAAGAAGCTCGTGTAACACGATACAACTTTGTTCATTATCGATGACCAAGAAATCCCTTCTCCCTCCATAAAGAGTCGAGGTTCTCGAGCTAGGCAATAATAACGTGAGATGCATGGCATACCGAATAACGCATTTCATATACCAGCTGAAGGAATCCTTCTTCTCGGATGACCTGGCCGACGAGGGTTCCTAATTCAGCCCGAGACAGTTCACATAGAGAGGGATGCTTGCTCAGATGTGCAAGAAACTGTGATCTCTCGTCGCCCGTAGTTACTGTTCCTGATGGCCCCTGGGTCAATGCATCGGCAGAGTGTGTTGCATGTCGCGGGACAGGGGGTGGGGGCATACTGATGCTTTGATCCGATGAAGCACTGGGCTGTGATGAACTTGGCAAGGAACTTTGACCCGAGCCACGACCACGGCTTTTGGGCAGCTCGTCCTTTCGATGGCGGTCCATCTGCGTGTCCGCTCTGTGGGATGTCTCGGAGCATGTCACAAATGCACTGTCGTCCGAGGAAAGACTCGTCGCCGCGGAGGAGGGTACGATAGAAAAAGCATGGTTCTCCGGGAGACAGCCTACTACTGTGGTCGACGTGACGGGCCTGGGATCAATGGTGCTCTGGCGCTCAGTCATTATGGCGGACTGTACGGGCACATGGCCTGATACGGTCGTCGCAGCCCGCATCAATGACGTCGAGAGCATCGTAGACTGTCGATTGATGTGACTCGGCTGCGGATTCGCTTTACAAGGGCAGACAGGCTTGATAGCGTCGATAAATTGCGATGCGTCCTGTGCATTCTTGAGAGTAATTTGGAAGCGACGGTACGTCTGACAGATTAAGAGTCAGGTAAGAACGAGTCGTGACCGACGTGATCACTTGCTGGTTGAGAACCGGGAGGGACTGTCCTTGGATGCAAGTAGCGGATGCCGACTACCGCGTCACGATACACTGCCTTCAGAGGGAGGCCCTGGTCTGATTGTAGGGTAGCGGATGCTTGAAATGTCAGCAAAGATGAGAAGGATAGTAGCTCCAAGTCCTCCTGATAAGATGAACAACATCAGACAGACCCACAGGCAATCTGAGCCGTTGCTCACAAAGACAACTTCCCTCTGCTCTATATGCAAGTCGTCTGCCTCTGTATGTACATTCCACAGTATTTTCAGGCGCATAGAAACTAGTTGTCCGGAAGGTGACTTTTTAGCCTCCAGGATGATCCTCATGGGTGGGTTCGTGAAGTGCTGCCATTCAGATTCAACTGGAGCCTGAATGCCTTGAAGGGACGACGCAGACGGGTAAGAACGGGAGTACTTGTTGAGCATATACGAAGCAGATGTAGTGATGGAGTGCGACATGTCGTGGTTGAAGTTAAGCCAGACTTGGATGGGCAACTTCAACTACAAATTCACAATGCGTGATTTCACTGCACTTTGATGGACTGTTTACATGAATGATTTACGCATACATACAACGTGGAAGCAGCGCCGGGGAATCAGTCGCAGTATGCGCCTTCGCTGGCCGGCTATCGCGATCGATTCAGCGACGTGCAGACGGGACACATGAACATCACTCACCGCGACGTCCCTGGCATATCGGTACAGGATGCCTCTCCTTTCTTTCAAGGCACTCTTACCCGAAACTTCCCATTCCTTCCTGCGCGCCATCTTCTCATCCTCTCCTACCTGCCAATCAATGTTTCGCGATGCTGCATCAATGATGATGCGATCACCGTCTTTGACTAGAGCGATAGGGCCACCCAAGGTAGCTTCGGGGACAACGTGACCTGGGAAGAGCGATCGTAAATACCCTGAGTCACGACTTGAACTAAAACGCGACTACCGATGATAAATCCTCTAGACGCTCCTGAGAAACGACCGTCAGTAATGAGAGCGGTCGAATTACCAAGACCAGCTCCCATCAAAGCAGCGGTGGGCCCTGTGATTAAACCCGATGAGGGAATAATTGGAGTGAGTCACTCTACTGGATTTACCTAACATCTATAGCAGAAAGCTTAGGGATGTGCAGGGTAAGCAGACCGAACATCATACCTCAGGCATCCCAGGTGCACCTTTCGGGCCTTGGTATCTGAAGATAAGGACAGTCCCTGGTTTGATCTCTCCTCGTTCAAGAGAGGGGTAAAAGTCGTGCACACTGGTGACAGTTTCAACTTTGACTATGAAGCACCGGGGTCTGGTTTACCTGTCAAAGCATTTGGCAACACCCTGTCATTTCTGGATCAGAATTTGGGCCTGGGTGTTATGAAACACAAACACGGACCTCAAATCTCAGGCCTTCTTTGCCAGTCAGTTTAGCCACAGCGGTCCCAGGCGCCAAGCTTCCGCGCAAAATCGTCAGATGGCCCGTTGGTTTGATCGGGTTCTCCACTGTCCTGATGATGTCCTGCGTTTCAAAGTCAAGTTCTGGTACGTCCTCGAGATTCTCTGCGAGCGTCTTTCCCGTAACAGTCATCTGACTGCCGTCGATCAAATCGGTGTGCTTGAGAAGGTATTTAAGCAGGGCTGGGATTCCACCAATCTTGTGTACATCTTCCATGTAATACTTGCCAGAAGGCCTCAAGTCATAGTCAATTCAAACAGCTTCACAGACTCAACTGAATGCATACTTGAGGTCGGCGATGTAAGGCGTTCTGCCAGAAACTTCTTGGAAGTCGTCAATTGTGAGAGGGACGTCAGCAGCTCGGGCGATGGCCAGCAAGTGGAGCACCTTCGCGCCATCAGAACGCGAGCCATGTAGACATGGGAGACGTACTGCATTGGTTGATCCACCAAGGATGTTCACGATAGTAATTGCGTTCAAGAACGACTGGCGGGTAAGAATATCCCTGGGCTTCAAATCCAACTCTAGCAGGCGCTTCATATATTTTGCAGCCCTGAAACACTCCTGGATTTTTTCTATGAACAGAATTTGAATCGCCATCTTCGGCCAGGAAATCTTTACTCACCTGGGTAAACCGCAGGCGTACTAGAGGAATACGGCAAGGACATCCCCAGAACCTCGAGGGCAGAACTCATGGTGTTTGCTCTGCCATCACAACAGGGTTTACGCACAACAAAAACCTCAAGACGCATTCACTCACGTATACATCCCACCACAAGCACCTGGTCCGGGACAGGAATGCCTGACCACGTCAAACCGTTCCTCGTCATTGATGTGACCAACCGCAAATGCACCTGATAGTCTTAAGTATCATGAAAGAAAAACCAATTGAAGATCATCAAACCGTATGACTCGAAAGCGTCTGAGATGTTAACAGTGCCACCTTTCTTGAATCCCATCGAGGGACAATCGACATGGCGAGTACCCACTTGAATGGTTCCACCATAAACAATTATGGTGGGACGATTGTGCCGTGCGGCAGCCATTAGAACACCAGGCATGTTCTTGTCACATCCAGGGACAGAGATGTTGCCGTCATAATGTTGGGCCTAACATGGCAAATCCGAGCTTACGAGGTGCTATCACCACGGCAATCATTGCTCAACTCACCAAAGTGACCTTGTTTCGTTGTCAGCCTGAGTGTACAGGTGATTCAGAAAGCGACTCACAGCTTCGACAGAGTCCGCAATCAGGTCTCGACTTGGCAGCCTACGAAGACACGGTCAACGAAAACCTCCTGCCTAGCCTTGACCATCTAGCAAATACGCACGAGTAACGCATCCCTGTAGGGATAGGAATGAAAAAAAAAACCCCCTCTGGAGAAGGAATAAAACATACCGTCAGTACCCATCGTGATTGCGTCACTGGGGACCATGATGAGCTGGATATCATCGATAAAACTCTAGCACAACTGCAGACCTGACACCAATGGTATTGAACGTCAAGCCAACGAGGCCTTCCTCCTTGCAACCCTCCTTGATCTTTTTCGCAAGATCGAGCTTTTTGTGGAAAGATCGGCATAGCTCGCGAATACAATGGAGTCGATAGAGCTCACGAGGTGCATATTACACGGATTGCCTTGATGGCGATCAGGCTGGTGCTTGTTGATACAACATTGCATACTCACCCTCCCACCAGATTGGAGAGATACCGATCTATCAGGGAAAGTCGGGTGATGCGCTAGTCGTTGGAAGCACACTCGTACCTGAGGCTTATCCATATCCTCCTCGGTCAATCCGGTGGCGTAGACTGCAAATAGTGCATTAGAATGTACTACGCGGAAGGGATACAAGCTGCGAACGCATGGCTTGAGCGCCACCACGGGCCTTGCACGTACAAGTCAGTGGCCCCTTTCATTACACGTCGAATGCAAAGTAGGCTCACCTTGTCCTGGGTCAACTGACTGGAGAATTTGTTGAGCTTAACATTGCTGGAGGTTCCCGAGGGCTTGGAAACGGTATGACTAGTGGTCGCAGATCAGTTAGATCAGTCTGAAGGAAAAGATCAGCGACTTACATCTGGACGCCAGACATGATTGCTGTGCGGACGGAAAGGGTAAAGTATGTGATGTCCTACTTATAATGCTCGGACTGGTGGGCCGGACCGCTTCGCTGGCACACGTACCGCATGACCAGGCAGCTTCCAGGCTTAGCCTATCAGATCCAGTGTATTTTCTACCTATCACACGGATTCACACCCAGACGGCTTCCCGTTCAGATGGAACGCGACCAGATAATTCCCCAGACCTAATTGAAGAGTCACTGAGAGGGGATACCGGAATTTGCAAGGCAGACTTGAGCCAATCTCGACTACTAGTGTCAGCAACATGCCGCAGCAACATGACTTGACAGGATAGTGCTAAATCGAGACATGGGCCCCCGATGGAGGGTAAACCTGAACGGATTTGAGTAGATGGTGGAAATTAAAATATTAAGGACCCAATACTTACTAGCCAGAAAACCAATCCAAGACCTTCTGGTTGTAATGACAACTTTCGACTGATGTCATCCGAGAAAGGTTGCTTCGTCGCAGTTGATGAGTCGGCGAGAGGTCCGACTTTATTGTTCGAGATGCATCGCGCACCCCAAACCCCTGAATCTGACACCTCAATCGATAAAATCTGACCACGCGCTCATCAAGCAGACCGTATGACTATCTGTAATTAGTACAGCTTGTTTCGAAGACAAACTATTAATGCTCGTCTAGAAATCAAATCCGCGCTGCCGGAAAACGTTCAATGGTGTGCGGCTATCAGGTTTAGCCAACTCTGCTAGATCCTCATTCTCCTTTGGAGTAGATGTTAAAAAGGGGAAAGGGCTACGATAACGGGTCGGCTCACCAGCTGTAAAAAGGCACGTCTCAAGGTTAACCAAAGTTGATCACTGGTTTGCCTATCCCCTGTTGTTTCCTGCAACTCTAGGGCACTAAGGAAATGCTCCGCAGCTTCTTTGTGAGCACCGATGTTCAGACCTGTACAACCATTGATATTGTACAAGAAACCAACGTCGTCTTACTTACAGGCAACTCCAACATTGTAGATCGCACGCGTGTACGTCGGGCGGAGACTGAGTGCTTCTCTGTAGGCACCTAGAGCTTCTTCTGGCTTACCGCCATTCGATAAAGATGAACCGAGCCGATTCCAGAGGAGATAGTCCTACGGACGGGTAAGTATAAACGACAACCTTGAAATATGCATGAAACCCACTTGGGGACGTTGAGACAATGCACTCTCAAAGCAATCCTTCGCACGATCGTACTCCACTCTATTGTAAAACAGGACACCAAGCCCTATCTGGACGTCAGGGTCAATTATACCTTCATCATACTGCCGTCTTGCGAGCATCAGGAAGACGTTAGTAAGGCGATCGTGGGAGTCCCATATCGAATGGGAATGGACGGCTTCCTCGACGTCATCATGTACCGGGAAGGTCGGGAATCGTGCACGCAACCAGCGCCATAGCATATGATACGATGCCCGGTCATATGCCTCGTTAGTGAATGAAATCGCAAGCGACTGGAAAGGATCAGTGGATTAAGTCACCACTTCGCAAAACGGTGAGTCCTTACCAACATGCCCGCTCCATCTGCACCCGCAACTTCTGCCCTCCGAACTCCTTCCATCAGAGCGCGCATGCCTTGTTCCTCACGCTCATCCATGCTCCTTGTTTCTCCTAACAATATCCAGGCCTCATACCCACGCTCACCGAGTTCACCTGTCTGTATAGCAGCTTCTAATAACAGCGCAGCCTCCGATAACGACCCATTTCGTTCCAGGAGTGCCTTTGCCTCGCTCAACGGCGACCGGACGGAGGTGGATGGTTGCAAGAACGGATTGTTTTTCTCTGAGTTAACCTCAGCAATTATGGGCGAAAAAACATGTCGTGAGCCTCACCGAAGGCGTATTCGGTAAGAATTGGGTATCCGAACTCATCAAACTTGGGATTATTAGTCGTGCTGCCGGTGAATTCACCCATTCCGCTCTCCCATGCATTTTTCATCACTCCACCATAATCATATTCCAGTTCTTCACGCTGGGCTGTCATGAGCTGGTTGAATTCCGATTCCCACCTCGCTAAATCTTCATCCTTTGGTAGTGCATCGGATTCTTGTGAATGCTGCCAGGCCCTGATAGCGTGTGAGGTTAGCTTTCCAGACGCACGCACGAAAACAGAAGCTGACTCGGATAATTCTGTACTAGTCCTGACATCAGATGCCGACTCAGTAGCAGAAGAACTGGTCCCCAATTCCACGATCCTTGAGCTGTTCGTGTCAGAAATGCTGAGGGAGGCAGCGGCTTGTGCAAATGCAGCTTCAAAGTCTGCGTCCACAGCCTTTGCCTTTCCTTTATCCGATGACATCGAGTGAAGAGTGGAACTGAAACTTTGGTGCATAGCAGGGCCGGTCAAATTAGATCCATACATGGTTGACGGCATGGGATAACTCTGCGGGACACCAAGGCTTGTGTAAGGGCGTTGAACTTGTTAAATCGGCCTCAGATAGAACACCAAAGTAAAATACTAGTACACACCATCTAAATTTTGTTGCCCTGTGTGTTGTGCGGAGGATCCTGGTATAGCTTGGTTGAGCACCCCACCGAACTCAGAAGCCCATGCGATTCGCGTCGCGTTGTCGTGAAACGCCGGATGTGGCTGTATCCCTCTGGTCCACGCTTGATTCAAATCAAACCTTCCACGGGCCTCGGGAAAGCGGGAAAGCTCAGCGTGAGGGCGAGGGGACGTCAAAGCAAGAGATGGAGCCGACGACCCCATCGGACCTGCGAAAAACTGCCTTGCCATCTCGACATCTTTTTCTGCAGCTTGAGCTGGTGCAGTCCCTGGAAGATGTTGTAGCTGTATGGATGTTTGAGTGAGGACCGCAGAAGTGGAAGGACTGTCGTACCCGAAACGATGAAGGCCCTGCGACTCGATCCTGAACCGGGTCGGTTAAATCCAGAACGTGAGCTGGGAAAGTACACACCTGCTGCAAGCTCCTATCGCCTTCGGTGTGCTTGAGGACCTGTGCCAATGGATTCGAAGGCACGGCACACTCTGAACCAGATATCAAGCCTTGTAGTGACATTTGCAATGGACGTTGATGAACATGCGTCGTGGGCTTGTCATTTACATCAAATCACGTGCAGACGGAGACGGTATTCAAGTCTACCCGACAGCTCTTTGATGGTCATCTGCCATGTTCCGCATCAGACTTGCAACGCTGAGTAAAGTGTTCGCCAGAAGTTATGCCACGTCTCCGTCACTACACGCGCTAGTGTTCTTGGAGCATCGTGACGGTGAATTGGAGTCTGCGTCCCTTTCCGCGTTGACCGCTGCTTCCCGACTCGGTGGCAAGGTAACAGGTCTCATTGCAGGTGCTCCGGACCAAGTACCGAGCGTATTAGACAAGGCGAAGAAGCATGTTTGTCCTTGCCAGTCTCACAACATCTACTAACCGTCGCACTACAGGATAAAGGGACTAGATACCGTGCTCCATTCCGTCTCTCCACAATACTCCACGCCATTACCAGAAATTGTCGCCCCGCTCTTGGAGAAGGTCCTCTCGGGCGGTTCTTCATTCACCCACGTCGTCTCAGCTCACTCCTCATCCGCTAAATCCATTCTCCCTCGAGTTGCTGCAAAACTTGAC
Organism: Boletus reticuloceps; assembly: GCA_018397855.1. Classification (NCBI taxonomy): domain Eukaryota; kingdom Fungi; phylum Basidiomycota; class Agaricomycetes; order Boletales; family Boletaceae; genus Boletus; species Boletus reticuloceps. The sequence continues at coordinate 20,411 of JAGFBS010000028.1, forward strand.
GTTCCGGCCGTGTCTGACATCACTTCCGTCGATCATGACACCTCATCCAATAGTACGACATTTTCCCGCCCGATCTACGCGGGAAATGCCATTTCAACGGTTCGAGCGCCGTCTTCGATACCCATCAAGTTTTTCACCGTGCGGTCGACCGCCTTTCCCGCTGCAATATCAGGTGAAGCGGAAGCTGAAACAGTGGTCCTTGAACCTGTAGAAGTTTCTGACCCCCCATCGAACCACATCTCCACTTCGCTAAGCAAATCCGATCGTCCCGACTTGGGGGTTGCCGCCCGAGTGGTGTCTGGTGGACGAGCACTCAAGAACGCCGAGACGTTCCGAGCTACCCTATACCCCCTCGCCGATGCACTGGGGGCAGCAGTTGGCGCTTCGCGAGCAGCTGTCGATGCGGGTTACGCAGATAACTCGTTGCAAGTGGGACAAACCGGTAAGGTTGTCGCGCCTGAGCTGTACATGGCACTTGGGATATCGGGAGCAATCCAACACCTCGCCGGTATGAAGGATTCCAAGCTTATTGTTGCTGTCAACAAGGTAAATCACCATCTGACTCTTTGATCCATGTTTAACATTGTCAAGGACCCCGATGCTCCAATATTCCAGGTTGCCGATGTTGGACTTGTGGCAGACCTCTTCGAGGCCGTGCCTGAGATGGTGAAGAAGTTGAAGTAGTGTCAGACTCCATAAGGATGCTACAAAGTAATTAGCATGCTTGCAGCGATGCAATCCACGGCTGCGCACCTTCAAAGTTCTCATTCGTGCACTGAGCAAAAAAAATGCAATAACTCTCTGGCGGGGAGTCGAACCCCGCTCTTCCGCGTCACTGGGAATGCATGACAGGCGGATGTACTATCCGATATACTACCAGAGACCACCGACCTTTTTGTCTTGCTGAAAAGATAATCAGTCACGCCATGAGATATGGATCGTCCTTCCCAAGCTGGCGATGTCAGCATGTCTTTCTTTCGACCACTCAACACTACATACAAACTCTCAGGGAGGGTAATCCTCGTGGTAAGCAGTATACCAGCTCCCCAGTCAGGATCTCATAGATCGCACACAGCCTGTAGTATCCGTTGGAAACGTCGCGCAACTAGCAGCTGATCTACTCATCGCGTCACTCAAGCTCGATCGTGTAGGCGTGTTCGATCCAAAGTACTTGGTTCCAGTCGTCGGTGCACGCGAGGACTCGGATGGCACTGGCGGTTTAACTACTCCCATTGAACGTAAGTCTATACAAGCCGTCGAGATGTCTCAGTTGTCGTACTCGGGCAGTGTTCGGCGAGGTGAGCAACACGATTGCGGTCATCCAGCAACGATCCCCCGTCCTCAAGGTAAGTCAGCGCAAGTAGACAGTGCTTCTCACCAAGTCATCCTCTCTGCGCAGTCGTCCAAGCAACAGTTCACTGACACGCTACTCGAGTTCATCCGCAACTCTGGCGTCTCAGCAGTGATCTTCATGGGAGGCGTCGACACGTCGGATAGAACAGACTCGCAGATGCAGTCAGTACATGAGGATCTGTCTACCCTGCTGTCTATCGTCTCACTGGCAGTTCTCTCTTAGCACGCCAACAACATTCATCCTACCTCCAGTCTCTCCACCCTTAGACGGAGGTCCGCTTGCTTCCCTCACGGATTTGCCGGTCCCCCCTTATTCTTCCCCGTTACCCCGAGATCTCCGTTCTGAGGGCAGTTCTTGGCCTGTACCATTCATTCCCGGTGGAGGTATCACTTACAGGCTGCTGTCGTCCATTCCCGATTCATGGCAGATACCGACTGTTTGTCTGTTGCAGTATGCTATGGAAGGTGACAACAGATTGGATGCGCAACTTCTTGCGACGGTAGCTGCCAAGGCGTTAGGGAGTACTGCAGTCATATCTACCTGGACACAACCCACAGCATGGGTTCATGGTCTCTTTGGCACCCCACATGACCAGACACTATACGGTTAACAGTCTGCGTGTTACATTGCAACAAAAGAGACATCTAGATACGTAGGCATCATCGCTTGCCAGCAATACCGATCCGATCGCGGCCTTTTCTTTTCGCTGCTTGAGATAGAGGCAAATAGGCGTAAGGATCAGTGTTCCCCTTCTTGAGATCACCTCCCGCTTTCTGTACATCAAGGAATGAGATTAAGATCATTAGTACGAATCGTCTTCATGGAAAACATACCTTTGCCTTGAATTCGTGGCCAAGCTTGACTTCCGAACGTCGTTTGTTCATTTTTGATTTTGCTGGTGCCTCAGCATCAGCCATTTCAATGTCTCCATCCTCATCCTCGTTCGCTCGTCTGCGCTTCTTCGTGTCTTTGTTGAATTTGATGCGTCCATTGGGCCCGCGCGCAAAGCCATCCACAGAGGTGACACTTTCTCTGTATGCGCTCCCTGCGACGTCTTTGGCAGCCCTGCGAGTGCTGACCTCGATGTCCGAATCAGAGTTGTCTGCAGGAATGACAAGCTTCCCGGTTCCTTCGTCTGTTTTGAAACAGTTGGCGTCCTGACCAGGTTTTCGCCTACGATCATTTTTCGCATCTGCGTGACAGATATGTCAACAGGACCTCGTAAAGTAGGCGTAGTACGCACTCGTCATTGGTGAGACAGCACCCTGCAAAAGATCCATTGGTTCGCCGTCGTCCCGAAGGCGCAAGCCCTGCTCGCTGCCTTTGCGTTTGGATTTACCCTCACGTTGTGCTTGTTCTTCGTCATCACTGTCGTCAAGCTCGCTCTCACTTCCATAGAGAACGTCTTCGAAAGCGTCACCCGTCGCCACCTTCCCAGAAGGTCCCTGAGAAACGCATCAGTAACCAGTAAATGCCGCGAGGGAATATGTTACCTCCTCTTCCCCGTCCTCCTCTTCGCGAGCTCTTCTGCGTTTGGCCCTCTCTTTCCGTTTCTTGATGTTTACAAGGACTTTGGAGGCCTGATCTCCACCCGCAGCTTGATACACATCGTTCCATCCAAAGCGTCGTATCATCCGCTCGAATATATGGCGTACTTTTTCCTTGAAATGATTCTTGTGGTCGTGCGACCACGCCAGGAGTGCAGGGACCAAATTGCTCAGATGGGGCCTGAGAAGGTCGGGAGGGAGCGTGTGGATCGCGAGCTTGACATAACCAAGGGTAGACTTGACAATCTCGCGATTCGACGAAGACAAGAAAACCATAAGTGTCGTAAAGATTTCGGTTTGCATCTGCGAACCGATGGTATCTGCACGACGTAGTACGTTAGCAAGCGGCGTGGACAGAAAAGCATGCAAAAAAACGTTAAGACCTTTGAACTCGAAGACGAGTCGCGAGATTGCAGTCACGGTTGCGCTAATCATGTGGGGTGTGGTACCAGCCAGTCCACCAGCAACCATAGTCATGTACTCGTTTATGCTCGCGTTTGCTGGGTGGTGTACATGAATATGGTGGAGCCTTGACAGTTACTTGTATGAAAACACAAACCTTCGGGAGGAACGTCTTCATCCATACCATCAACCATCTGTCTCATAACAAGACCACCCTCGCTCATCTTCTGGCCCATATATACGATCAGTTCGAAGGCAGCGGATCGGGCTTTTTCGGAGGGTTCCTTGGTGCCCAACACGGCTTCGGGGATCAGAGACGGAATAATATGTAGCGACGATGGTGGTATATTTGGTACGAGGTTGGCCAGTAACACAAAACGATCCTTTTTAGCGGCAGGCGAAAGACCCGTAATGAAAGAGTCAAGCTGCTGCAAGGTTGCAAGCGTATCAATTTGGACTTTGCCACCGTTGATTACGTTGGCGAGAATTTTGTAGCCTCGCTTTTGTACTCCGTTGTCCTTGCAGCAGAGCACGTCGTTGGTCATGCAGATCTGCACTAGAGACATCATCTGTTGTTCTTCTAGCCAAGGCAAGAGCAGTATGAGTAGATCTTGCGTCATGGTGGTGCCATTCGCGTTCTGCTGTACATCCGGCGCATCGGTTAGACTTCGAAGGTTCTGCTGGAACAGCTCGACAACTTTGCGATATGCTTTTGAGACTTCTTGAGAGTCGGCAATGTCTGCCCAAGCACTGATGACGTCTCCGACAAAACCCCTGCTCTCCCTGTCGACACTACCAAACACGTTGAAGAAAACAGCAAACCAGCTTTCCACCTGCGTTTTCAAGAAGGCGATATTCTGTATCGCTTCTTCGCGAGTGATGGAACTTCCCACGACGGAGTTTTCAGAGGAATCTTCGGGTTCAGCTTGTGACACGACAAGACTAGATTCAACCAAAGACTTGAGGCCCTTGAGCACCGAGAGCCGAAGCTCGGGTTGAGTGTACAGAAGCTGGGATAGCAGTTGAGAAAAAGCTGGCGTGAGTGCCTGTAAGATGTCAGATGGAAGGGCGTAGGCGGACATGACATTGGAGCACTTGCACTTTTAACGTCCGGAGCAGCATGGCAGTACCCTGCGAAGCCTACCCAAACCTGCGAAACGAGCACATTCCAGACCTTCGCCTCAGATTGTCTCCCATCTGCCTCGGCCGTGCTTTGAAGGTTGAACATCCGTTCGCTCAGAGGAACGAAGTAAGAGACAAAGTGTCCCAAGGGAGAAGGATGAGGCTGGGCCAGCATTGGTAACAAGAAAGCGCGTGGTTCACGCCCTGCTTGACTGCAAAGGAGCTTAGTCAATTGCGAACAATGTGGGACAATCACGAACCGGTCCTGAGGCTCTAAATTCAGGGGCAGTGCCTCGAGCACGACGGCAGGTCCCATAACTCTCATTGCCGTTGATATGACACTATCTGCGGCCTCCTTGTGTTCAAAACTCTTCTGCATCCGAAGGTCGGCAATTTTCTGTACCAGTGGTAAGAGTAATTCCTCGGCTGCGAGTGTCGATTTGCCGTCCTCGAGGCGCATGTTAAGGTTCAGGATGAGCGAAGATATGACATGTAGCAACTCTGGAATGGCCGACGCGTAGGCCAAGGAATCCAAAGCTTTCGTAATTTGTGCGATAACAGCCCTAACGGGTGATTTACCGTCAGATGCATCCCCCACAGCTGTGCGAGCCATGGGGAATGTAATGCATTGAGCAAGCGACTCCAGTGCTTGTGCAACGGCCTTCCGTGTTTGCGCATGGCGCGTCTCAAAAAAGGACCAAACAGTTTTCCAAACTTTAATGAATTGCTGTGACGACGCTTCTGGATCTGCAGAGTGATAGGTAATCATGACATCCCCTAGGACGCGCAACCATGATGGAGCAACGGTGGTGTCGGACTTGGGGGGTGAAGACGACAGGACGGCGCTCAGTACTACGGGAATCTGCTCTGTACTGCTTTGAGTACCCGAGTCGACCGAAACCGAAAGTAGGTCGGAAAGAATTGAGTAGGAGGACTGTGATAAATATGGATTGCCGAGTCTGGGCAGAGTGAGCAGGATGGTGGTAATCGGAGGGATGGCCTTATCGTGCCAGTCAGGCGCTGATTCGAGGACTGGAATATATTGCTCACATCGAGTGGGAGATTGGGTAGAATAGGACGCAACAATGCCAGGAGACGGATCGCATTGTCGACCGAAAACTCCTTTGTAGCGGATTTTGATTTTGGTAAGACGCCGGAACTGGCTTGATGGAGGGAATTTTGCATCCACTCAGCGACGCGCTCGGCATAGGGATGGCGTAGAAGTGGACTTGGTGGATTCGATAACACATCGTTGACTAGATCGATGGCACGCCTGCGCACCTTTGGTCGGGGATCTAGACACAGTTGCAGGATGGTTGCAAAAGATTGGCGCACGACTGGTGTGTCCAGCTGTGATCGGTCAAGAGCATGGAAAATGGAGTTGTACAAGGTAAGCTGAGATCTTAGTGGAGGGGCGTGGGTTGAGAGAGGGGGGAATAACGGGGCGGTGAGCGAGAGAAGGGTACTCAGATTTGACTGGATGACCGGACGGGGAACGAAAGGTGCTACCAAAGAAAGCAGGTAGAGAATGGCTGGTAGGACATCACCATCGCCCAGGGCAGCATCCTTCTTTTGTAATGCGCCATCAAGGGTGGTTATCAGTGCTGCGAAGTAGGCTGTCGGTGTGCGATCAGTGTGCGTCTCTGTCAAGGTCAACTCGAGCGCGTGGAGGAGCGTCGCGGGTGTCTTTTGATGGGGCAATGAGGACGACGTGTGTGGACGAATTTTTGCCAATGCTGTCTCCATGATATGGTCGACTCGGATAGTAGCGGTCGGACAAAGCATTATAAGCAGCACAGCTTGACTCGCACTAATTGCCAGTGACCATGCCAAAGGGCTCGCCTACGTCCTGGTCTTACATTCTCGTTCGGTCAGTACTAACTCCTTCGTCTCGCCCCGTACCACCATCCAACCGTCTGTCAGCCTTCTCTTTCACTTTGTCCTCAAGATATTCTACGGAACGATAGTCGTGGAAAATATTGAGTATATACCCACGACCGGAGAACCTTGGTGAGAGAGAAACTCCACCGTGTCCTATTTTCAGCAACCTTAATTTAAATCCACAAACTAGCATCGTATGTTCGAATCACCCCAACTCGCTGACCGATGCTCTGTATGTCGTTCCTTGCTCTTTCTAATAGCTCCCACTTACACCCTATTGGCATAGCATCCTAGTCACCTCCATTCCCCCCGGGGTAATCATGAGCAATTACTCCAATATTCATCTGCTGAGTGGAACTTGCTAGATGCGCAATATGCTGCGCCTAACTGCCAAGTCTACCCAGTTTGGGCGCAAGACGTTCACTAGCTGGCTAATCGAGTCTGCGGGAACTGTTCCAATCAAGCGACGCAAAGACTTTCCCGAAGGTGATACTGACAACTCCGAGGTAATGGAAAAACTTATACAGGTAAACACCATCCGGTCGAGGTGCAGTGCAGATCACCTATTTCTTGCAGGCACTCGAAGCTGGTGATGCCGTGTGTTTGTTTCCAGAAGGGGGGAGCCGCTATCATCCCACTATAGCGCCATTGAAAACTGGTGGTTCGTTTGCCCATGACTCCATCGACCACGTTTACTGAAATATCCGTTCCCAGTCGCCAGACTCCTCTCTGATGTGCTGACCCGGAATCGCAACAATCCTGACTTTTCCATATCCATTCTCACATGTTCCTTGACATATATGTAAGTAGTTCTATACGAGTAGCCTTTGTCCCCCATTCACCTTTGAAAGGCATCGACAGCACTTCCGCTCCGATGTATTGGTCACTTTCAATCCCCCCATGAAGTTCACCCCAAAGGTATGCTCAACTACGTTTTCTTCGTCCCTAAACGCTCTTGTACAGGACAATCCGGAGTTTCTCGCGCCTGTGAACTTTGCTTCCATCCGAGATGTCACCTCACGGATGCACCAGATGATCAGTTCTCAAACCATTGATGCACCTTCTTGGGATCTGATCCGGTCCGCGAAGCTTGCCGCTCGTATATATGTCCCGTTAGGGACATCAATGTCTCTAGGGGACTTTGTGCGTGTAATGCGAACTTTTGTCGAAGCATTCAAGTTATCAAAAGCAAAAGGCGAGAAATATGACCAGCAAAATCAAGAAGACGACGATATCAATAGACTACGAAATGACTTGAAGGTAACTTGCCCTTGGCTCCAGAAGCGACCGCCCTTGTTAACTGGGTTCTGCAGAAATATCAGGACAACCTTGTATACTGGGGCATCAAGGATGATCGCATCCGACGACCGTTGCGCCGGCGTACGATAATATCCCGGATCTTCGTCCGTCTCATCTGGTCCTTCTGTCTGATGTCCATATCCCTTCCCGGACTTGTATTGTGGACGCCGGTGTTCGTCACGACCTTTATTGGTGTACGCAACTTCAAGAAAAGCGGGCCCACCTGGGACACGTGGGACGAGATTGCCCAATACAAGCTCGTGTACGGCCTCATCTCGGGAGTAATTGTCTGGATTTCGTCTGTGCTGCTCACGCTTCCCTTTGCGGTGATCACGGTGATCCTGGTCCCTGCACTGATGTGGATGACGTTGAGATGGCTGGAGGACGCAGTCTCGGCTTTCAGGGCGTTCACCGCCTTGCTCCGTCTGCTTTGGGTGGGTCCGATGACACTGAAGGAACTCCGCGAGACACGGGACGATTTACATTCACGCATCATGAACGTAGCAGTGGGAACCCTGGGTCTCCCGCAAAATCCAGAGAAATACTTCTTGGAAAGCGGGGGTCGGGAGAAGGGGCGCGTCAAAAGCAAGTGGGAAAGCGGTGCCAAGTACTTTTCGATGCGCAGGAGAAGGAAAAGAGACTGGAACGAAACACTCCGGCTTTATGATAAAGTAGACTACCCCGATGAGGGGTTGTGACGAATCTGACGGCAATATGAGGTCTTTTTGGCTGTCCGAATAGGTTTATCATTATGGACAGCCACTTGGCGAAAATCATTACTTACATAAATCAGAAAACCTGTACCAGAACTCGTGAATGCAGGTTACAGTATTGCTTTTCAGATAAGTCAATTGGTACAATGAATGACTATCTGAATGGTGACATCCGTTGGCGAGATTAAATAACAGCTCGTAACAACATGAACTCCACATGGGTATGAAGGAGGTTAATGTCGTCATAATAGATAGAGGCACACCAGACAAACCAAGCTTGATCTAGCAAAAAAGCCGGAAGGGAATGAGTCAAAGTGGGAAAGAATTCATCCCCGGATGGGCTGATAGGCTCTATTACCAGCAGCCCATTTGTAACCACGGTCAGCAGCAATCCCAGTCACAAGAACAGCAGAGCCAACGAGAAAACCGACGACCCAAGAAACCGCATTGAAGACATATCCCAAGCCTGCAAGGGGTGAGTACCACACGTGTCTCTTGTACGAGAATGCCTTACCGGGTTTAGCATGTTCAAAGGCATCAAAAGCGTTCTTGCTGTAGAGTTCTGTCATAAGAATAAATGCTCCCAGCTGGAAGATGGCTGAGGAGGGTTGGTCTCAGGCCACAAGAAGATAACGAGGTGCATACCGTGCAGCAAGACTAGACCTGCAACAGCTCTCCAGACCCGACGACGCCTGGAGTGTGTGCTTACGCCGATGAGCAAGGCTGCCAAGGCCATGGAGGCGAAACCGATGCCAAGCTCGGTAAAATATCGCGCAGAGACCCATTTGACACAGGCGAGGTGATTTTCCTTTTCACAACCGTCTTGCACCTTGAGAGGGAAAGGGCGACATTGAAAGTCCGAGTATTCAAGACGTCCGTTGCCTGGGCCAGGAATGCTGACTACGGAGCGTTCGCAGCGTTGCATGAGTCCGTAGCGGATCGTTGTTGTTGTGTTTGGTAGGTCTAACTCATAAGTTGTGATGAGCCTTCAAACTGATTGTTAGGTTTGGTGACTGGTTGAGAAGACATGTGTCTCGCGAACCAGTCGGGAAGACGTGCAGACAAGATGTTCTTGAACAAGGGGTGAATGACGGGGGGCACTAGGGGTGATCTGAGGGTACTCACGACGACAAGGACGATCAGGACGGCTGCGAACGTGACCACATATGATGTTTTCCTCATAGTGGAGGCTGGGGGATGGAGGGTGACAGGAAATTTGAGGAGGCTGAGTTATGCGTCTGAGTTATATGCACTCCACATCCAGCAGGGTTAACTTACGTAAAGTGGTGCGGATTCGCTGGTGTACTATCTTCTTATCGCGAACCATTGGCACAATTCTCTCTAAGAGGCATATATCGCCCTGTCAGTAACAACCGTTTCGGTCGTTTTTTCAGGTTCGTCAATCGTTCCTAAGCGATTCCCATGCGGTTAGAGATCTCGGCTGGTGGAGCTGAAATAGCTCCAATGGGTGAAGCTCGATGTCGCGTCCTTGTCGATTAGTGGTTAAATCATCACGTTGTGGAATACCAAACCGTGAAGCCGGAGGTTCGAATCCTCCCTGGGACACTTTTTCTAATTTTTTTTTTCCCATTACATTCGAGAGTGAGAAGGGCAGTGTCCCGGTCAACTCTAACGGGACCGGTGGGGAACGGCGGTGCTGAGAGGGCGTTCTACATACGACGAGTACACTTGTATCCGGTGTTGGACATTGAGTGGGAAATTCACTCGAATTTACGTATGAAATTTCTGACTCCGGTTTGCGATTGCACGGCGGCCTTCTCGAGCTTGTCATCGCTCGTTTCCTTTGTCAACGTCGTCGGAAACGGCGAGCATCGATTTTCATCTCACCCCCCACACGAGTACACCTCTCCGCAACAGTGTCCGCAATTAATCACACCCAGCACTCCGCCCATCCTCGTTCTCTCCACACCACCCGGCTGCTCCCAAGAACACACCCAAGCGTCGTCTTTTGGCTCATGACCTTATCCTTTGGTGGCCTCGGCCTTCTCTACCCTTGGTCTCCCATGCTCATATGGGACCATACAAGAGCTGGTTTTCGATCCTTTATCTGTGCTCTCATCGTCCTCGCAGTCCTCCTCATCCTCGGTGAGCTTCCTCTCCCGTGTCTCGTCAGCCCTTTTTCAATTCTCACATCTCTTTCTCTCTTCGTTCCCAGCATACCTCACCAATCCGACAGAGATATCCTTCAGGGCTTACCTTACTGAACAGTCTTTCCGCCAGCATTTGAGTCACTTGGACGATCTTACAGATGATTCCGCACTGGAATTCGATTGCAATCTCCCTCGTTCGCGCACCCACAGCTCGGACCGAAACACCACTGTAGATCGTGCCACACTCCCCTTCCATTTCGCTAACCGTGCTTCCGTGTCCCTCCGTACCCCAAAACATGTCTTCCACAGCTTTGGTATCTGCACAATTGCCACAACCCGCGGTGCTGCAGTCCCCGCTGGTGACCGTCGCGCAACCAGCTCACATAATCACCCTTCCCAGCGTTCGGATCTCGATGGCTTCGTAGCTTCCGACTCGTGGTTCATCGGTGCCTTTGGACGTTGGTGGCGCGGTGGCCTTGTCGAGTCTTGGTACTATGATGCCATGATCCGTTCAAAAGACGCCCAGGCTTGGAGTTCTGGCATTCTTGGCTTCAAGGCCTTGGATAAATTACATGATTACAATGGTAAATTCCTCACAATCACCCAGATAGCCTCGACTTTTAACGCTTGACCAGGCCTCCCGTTCGCCAAGTTTGTTCCGTGTCCTCGCCCGTTATTACGTGGATCGCCTCCTAAACTGCGTAATCGAGAACGTTCCACCCAGCGGTCCGGCGGCTCTATCCCGCATCGTAACTCTTCGCCACCACCACTACCAAAGTCTGCATCGCTGCCTTTACATGCTGACCATCGCCTCCATGACTTCCTACCAGTGGCACCGCAATCGTCTCATCTGATCGCAGACCAGAAGCGTACTGCTGTGCATGCTCCCCCGGTTGCTTACACCATATCCCGCACTTCGTCCACCTCTGGGACGTCCGACCATTCTCCAATCCTTGCGGAAGTCTTGAAACAGATAGCGGCTGCGCAGACGTCTATCCATGACCTTCAGAACCAGTTCCAAGAGGCTCAGAATACCGCCAACCTGTCCCACAAGTCGTTCGAGGCTGAGCTTAGCGATCTCCGTTCGAGGAGGCGGGAAGAAGATCAGAGGCGAGTGGACGGTCGTGCTCGTACCAAAAATCTGGAAGAAGCCCGGCGTCTGGCAGAGACAAGCAAAAGGGAGGCAGAGAAGAAGAAGAAACTTGCTTGTAACGCCAAGGACTCCGCGGTGCGTAGAGCGGAGGAACTGGAACTAGAAATTCAAGGGTTGAAGGAACGGATGGAACATGATCATGCAATCCTTGCTGCCGAACCCAGCGAAGCCGACAAAGAAGAGGAAGAGGAACTGATCCGTGAGTTGGAAAGGAAGAGGAAGGAAGTGCGAACAGCAGAGGAAGTTGTCGTTGCGTTGAACACCCGTGCACGGGAGCTGGAGGAGAAGATTGATGAGAGCAGGTCCCGACTCCGTGCTGCCCAACACCGCGCTCAACTTACCAAGGCATACCTCGATTCAACTGACGTATCTCACTCTGGCGTTGCGAACGGCGGTGTCGTCGTCCAACACTGCAACTATGGGCAACCGGATAACCCTACATGGTCTTCGTCTTATAACCCGTTTGACGTCCCCATAGATGATGTTTTAGCATCGTCGAAGGCGTCAGAATGTGTCAGCGGCGACACTGGATCGGAATCGAGAGATACTTCGCGCTCTCCAGAGCTTTTGGGCCTTGCCTCGGGTGCGTCGTCAACTTCTGACAGCATAGATGATAATTTGAACGTTTCTCCAGTTCTTCGTGCACAGGGTTATGCCGCCTTTGATGATGACACTTCCAGCACATCACTTTCGCTCCGTTCTGGCCACGGCCAGAGTGGTTACTTTCAACCCGGACAAGGCATTTCATTTTCGCCATTTTGTGAACCCATGACTCCTTCAGCAGCATTCATTCCAAGCAGCTTGATCAGCGTACTCGATTCTCCCTCGGCAGACTTGCAGGGAGGATTCGGTATCAAGAACGGTCCTTTCACATCCTCGCCTGTTGAATACAATGGACGCTCCTTGGAGATTGAATCTGAGCTCGAGTCTTCTGATCTTCGTCATGCTCAGGGACCATCCAGCTCTGATCAAATTTCTATGCGCCAGAATACCATCCCTTATGAGATACACGGATCGGATGACACCCAGGAAATTGCGCGGAAGGGCACGGGGATCACCTCCAAAGGGTGGTTTTCCGCTCCTAGAAATGAAAAACAGCGCAGCAGTCTTAATCCAGATGCAAAAGTGTTCCGTCTTACAAGGCCTACATCAGACAAGACCGGAAGCCCCGACACGTCCATGCCTTCCGTGTCCACCTACGACGCACTAAATCCAACGGGGCTTACGCCCAGCATCACGTCTTCGACGCCCTCTTCCCTGCTTCGTGCTTTCGCCCCTTCTCGCGCCGAACGCGAGGCGTTGCAGCGGGCACTCGGTGGGTCGACGAACACGAGTCTCGAACGCCTTCCAAGCCTCAGTGACGTGGGAAGTATCCCTTCGTCGCCTGCGCATATCCATGCAGAGGCTTCAGGGAGGAGCATCGGGGAGAAGGATTGTGTACTCCCTGCGTGGCTGCAGTCGTTGCCGTTGATTCGGAAGCCCAACTTTAGTCCCTGGGAGGACGAGGAACCGGTGTCCACCGAGGTAAAGAGGAAGTAGAGGCAAGTAAAGGTGCGAGAGGGAGGGCGGGAAAGTGGCCAGTCGAGGGGGGTTGTAATCGTGTGGCAAGGTTTCAGTCGGTTGCAGGTTGCGAGGTTTCGTTGAAATAGAGAAAAGCCTGGGAAGCAGCGGTGAGAGGGGCTGATCTACTTTTTTCAACTGGTGCTGTTGCTTCGACCGTTTTATATATATCACGAATGCAAAAAGTATGTTGAACCATACTTGTACTATTTCCGTCCCCGAGCTAGCCTCCGACGATCGCATCATCATGATTAACCACAAGATTCTATATTGGTTCGTCTCCGGGCTCCAGCTCTAGCTATACACGGAGGGGCGCAGCTGGTGTCGTAAAGTTTCTCCTCGACTTGTAGATCAGTACGTATACAGACTGGCAGCGTGGGCAAGCAAGCAGACAGAACTTGGCGGTCGGGCCAGTGATGCGATCAGACACGCCCGACTGCGGTCGCTGTACTAAAATATCCGCACCCCCTCGGTCTCCGTCTCCGCAGCCGCAGCATCTTGATGGGGTGATAAACCGTGATCCGACAGATATCGACGGACGCTTGAAGGCAGCGCGTAACCGCACTGGTGCATTTCTGACAGGGCTATCGAGTACCGCGAATCCCTCGCAGCCACACACACTTGGATGATCGTGGCGTACACCCGAGCCGAGGGGACAAACTTTTGGGTTTTCATCTCCTCGAGGTAGAAAAATGCGTCGCCGTACACTGGTTGGGTCAGACAGAGCAGTATGATATGTTCATACGTTGTGGCGTTGGGCTTGACAGCAGCTTGTTTCAGGTCCAACAGGAGCTTTTCGCCAAGTTCGCGGTGCTTTGCAGCAACGCAGCCCGAGAGAAGGAAGTTGAACGTGTCGACGTTGGGCTTGCAGTCATAGTCGGGGAACGATTTGTAGGCACCCATGGCACGTTGCAAGTCATCCAGGAGGACAGATGCTTGAATGATTGAATTGAGGATGAGGGGGTCCACCGTGTTCCCCTCGCGCCGCCATTGATCGAGCATTTGCCAAACGTCGTCGACGCGATCGACATTCTGTTGCAAATACTGGGTGAATGGTCGGACTGTTTCGCTGGTAGGGTTGATGCACTGTTTTCGCATCGCATCCAGGGTGTGCAAGGCTTCCTTGAGCTTCCCATCTTTGCAGAGAGCCTCGACCAGGGGAGCGAAATGGTGTTCGTACCAAGGATCTACGCCCAACCCCCGGAACACCCGCATGACATCCAAAGCTAGATCTGAGAGACCATGACGGGCGCACGTGTGGAGAACAGATATACAAGCCCCTTCGTCTGGAATGAGGTTCGATGTATGGACGACCTTGTTCCAGCAAAGCTTGACGCCTTCTGCCTAGAGGTTAACTATCAGTGAGCGAGGCACCAGAATATATTCCCAGAACATACGTAAAGCATGTCTGCTGAAGCTGTGAGACACGACATCCATGTTTCGCTGCAGAGTCTGCGAGGGGAACGGGACTCGAAGTTTTGTGCAATCTCGATGGCGAGTTTGGGGAGATCCATGTATGCGGCGAGCTTTATGACGTCTTGAGCAGTGGTAAGCAAAGGGACAAGCCCGAGGGTCTCCATTTCACGCATATACTGGAGAGCAAGCTCGAGGCTCTCTGTAGTGGTTGCACGTCCGATGATGAAGGCATAGGTTTGTTCGTCTGGTTCCAAGCCTTGCCTTTTCATCTCGTCTACGACTTGCCACATGGTATCTGCCGAAGACCATCGGCAGGCCTAAGAAATCAGCATACTGCATGGTCAGAGAGGGTCGAGCTCACGTGCAAGAGATGGTGGTAAGACTGACGATTGAGCGGAATGCCCATGGCGACCATGTCATCCACGACAGCCCAGGCTTCCAAGGGCAGTCCCTCCTGAGCGACGCACGCGAGAAGCGCGTTGTAAATGGTCAGGTCAGGTTTTACACCTTCTGCCTTCATTTCGCGGACGAGACGCAACATTGGGATGAGACGCCTGTTTGCCCTGGCATGACTGACGGCTTCCTTCTGACAACGAGTGATTAAAGGGGTGGTCTGTGCCAAGGTCGTGTCTGACTGGAAGGCCCATGGTTTGAGTTTTGGATTGGGAGTGGAGGCTAGGTGACGGGAAAGACGCGATCCGAGTCGCTTACAGACATGGCCGAGCATGTTGGAAGGCAAAGTGACACAGCCACTGTTGGTTGACCTTCAAGGAAGCTACACTCCGCCGTCCGCAGTGTCTCGGGAGGCTCGTACAAATTTCCTCAAAGACAGGGCCACGCAACTCCTGAAAGACTCGGAATACTTGTGGGAGACGTCAACGAACAAGTGAGTGAATTTACCTCACCTGACATACCATTGGTTCATCCAGCATCTGCAGGGAAAGAGGGTGCTCTTCGGTCACCCAGTACTCAAGCAAGTTTGTCTTTATGTATACTATTCAAACACAAGTGAATGAATCCCTTCAAACCTTCTTTGAATTTCAATGTTCTGTCCCCGAGAAAGCACTCGCACTAGTGGCTGCAATGGTATGTTGTCTTCACCACTTCTTCCTGTTACTAACTATGGGTTACAGGTCCATTTCGTGCTAACTCTCTACAAGAAGCACGGCAAGGTTACTAATCCAAGTCTCAATGCTAGTAGCATCAGCAAATCCTCACATCACTTCACATGACTTTAAGGTACTTTGACAATCCTGTTAAGTAATACTGTGAGCTAAAATTGTTGAAGTCCATAAAGTGCCAAAGTGCTATTCACTCATCATACTCCAAGTTTCCTAAAGTACTAAAGTAGTAAAGTACTGTATCATAAAGTTAGTTGCCAATAACATAGTACCCCATGTCCCACCCTTGCTCACATCATTGCAACCTGGCCTGCACTACCATACTGACCCAATAGCATGCCAACAATCCAGGTGATCCTGGTAGAATCTTGCAGGATATACTGGTAACTACCACAAGCCCACTTTGCAGGATTTACTGTAGTAAGTTTATGTCAGCGCATTTTTGAGATTATGTAAGCTACCCAATACATTACTTTGCAATCTTTGCAAGATTTTGTCAGTGCATTTTTCAGATTATATAAGCCACCCAATACATTATCTTGCAAGATTTTGTGAGTGCATTTTTGAGATTATGTAAGCAGCCTGATACATTACTTATCTTGCAAGATTTTGTAAGTGCATTTTCAGATTATGTAAGCAACCCAATACATTATCTTGCAAGATTTTGTGGGTGCATTTTTGAGATTATGTAAGCAGGCACCATTTAGTAGTCCGCTTCTCTGCTTATGTAATCATGGGAAAATCTTCGCAGATATAGGAGATTTATGAAAAACATACAATTCCAAGACATCCACTGCTCTGATAAGGTTATAAATTTGTAGTTAACATTATCTCTATGTCATGTATCCTTGCCAATGGTCTGATCTAAAGGATCAGCATATGTATTGACACATATAGGACAGATACTACAACATAGTAAATGTCTATAGGGATTTGTAATAACTATTGTGCTGTTTTGTATGATCATAAATCAGATTTTCGCATTTTTGACTAACCAATGTTGATATCTTAGATCAGACCATTGGCAAGGATACATGACATAGAGATAATGTTATCTACAAATTTATAACCTTATCAGAGCAGTGGATGTCTGGGAATTGTATGTTTTTCATAAATCTCCTATACCTGTGAAGATTTTCCCATGATTACATAAGCAGAGAAGCGGACTACTGGACTACTAAATGGTGCCTGCTTACATAATCTCAAAAATGCACTGACAAAATCTTGCAAAATAGATTGCTAAAGTAATATATTGGGTAGCTTACATAATCTCAAAAATGTGCTGATAAATTACAGTAAATCCTGCAAAGTGGGCTTGTGGTAGTTACCAGTATATTTTACAATAAGCTGCCAGCATCTGGTGAATATCTATGAGAAGTACTGCAATGAGAGGACTACCACAAGATACATGCATTTGAGAATTTCAGATCAAAGAGATTTGAATAACTTAAAATAAAGACGTCCAGGCAGGCACACAAGGCACATAGATTTCCACAAGCCTAAGTTAACAATTCTACCACCCCATACCAAACTGCTTCCATCAAGAAGTCTGTGTGGGCAAAACAGTATGAAAAACCCCTAGCCTGTCATGTATCTTGTCCTTTATATAATGTGCAATTGCAATCCTTTCTCCTTTTGTTCAATCTGGCACTTCGTGCTGCAACATTTTTCCAGCCAAAAACACCCCAGTGCCTGGGCCATAAACAAATTCGGCTCCGATGTTAGCAATCTGCAATACTGAATTATGACCCTATCCCAAACTGATTAACCAATCATAATAAGTTGGAGCTTCTCCTCTATTTCTATGAGCAGGAGTGATTCAGTTAACAATAATGTCAATCCCTGAATAGACAAAGGGCCAACTGTATGCCTTGGAGGGGGGGTAGCAGCAGCGAGGGATTCATTGGAAGCAGATCCAATTTTACACAGGTCAGGATGGACCATAGATAAGATGGCATTGAAGAAAACCTCAGCTTCTTGAGTATTCTTTAGCCATGTCTGGTTTGTCTGTTTTTGCAAACTCTGCAACTGGACAATGGGATCTTTTAACCACTTACACAGAAATGAATATAATGTTATGCAGCCAAACTATGAAATACTTACTTCATGTCCTAGCATAAAGGTGCTAGGAGAAAGAGTTATTTTGCTGACACCAAATTTTGGAGCCATCTCTGGTTCTAGAAATCCAGCTAGTTTCCAGGACCCTTTCTGCTTGGCAGAGGTGGACTGAAGGAGCTCAGGTTTCAGGAGTTGAATAGCATGATTGAGCTCATCCTTACGATGTTTCCTAGATCAGTATGTAGGAGTAGATTACAAGAATGCTTACCATACAATTGATGTCAATAATGGCAAGGAGATACCATAACAGTATTCTATCATGCCTGTCCATCACAGTGGCTGGCTTGGAGATTTTGCCCAGAAAAAAGCTATCTGGATTCTTAGACTTTGCACCCTTGCTAGGTAAACAACTTGATGATTTTACAGTATCAGCAAAGTGGTCTGAGTCCCAATCTACAAAAACTGGAACAATAGGCAATAAATTTACCATTAGGTCCAACCATAAAAGGACTCACGAGGATTAAGGAATGCCGCTGCAATAATAGCAGAGCATCAATCTACAGTTGCTCAAACAACTGTCCCAATGTTTGCAGGTTTTTCACTATACACGATAATCCCCAATAACCCCTAATCCTCTCCCTAACATGTGAGTGTATGGAATAAGGTACTTACCCTTGGCTTTCTATTGGCCAAAGGGTCAAGAGATTTAAATAGGATTTGATGAAATGGCAGCCATTTCAACATGACAACTCATTGGGACAGTTGTTTGACTTTGTACAAGATAGGGTATTTAGTACTTGGTATAACCTCCCTTGGCCTTAATAACTGCTTGAATCCATCTAGGCATGCTTTCTATCCATTTCTGACATTCATTCACAGAAATCTTCCCCCACTCCACCACCCCCTATATCCCATAACTGATAAATCCCTGTGGAGCCCTTTTATAATCTGATAGGCAGCTTTTAAGATGACCCCAAGTGTGTTCAATGGGATTGAGGTCTGGAGACTGAGCAGGCCAATCCAGAAGCTTGATATCTTGCTCCTCAAATCAGATTTTGGCTCTTCTAGAGATATGTTTGGAATCATCATTCTGCTGGAGAATAACTTAATCTATAGGAATTTCATATTCCTCCATACTTTGTAGCAAGTCTCCCTCCAAAATGGTCATACACTATTCAGCATCCATCCTCCCCTCAACCTCACTCAAAACCCCACACCATTCCATCCAATACAGCCCCATACTATGAGTAATCTGTCTCCAAACTTGACTGTACCTTTGATCTCCTTGGAAGTTAGTCTCTTCCCTTTTTTTTTCCTCACATATCCTTGTCTATCTGACCCAATTCTATTGATTTTGATCTCATCTGACCAAATAACCCACTTCCAGTTTCCACAGTCACATGCTGGTACTTGAGAGCAAGACTAATCTCCTCTTTCTATGTGTAGCAGAGAGAAGAGGTTTTTTCTTCATTACCACAGCCTTTAGAGAGGCCTCCTTGAGAGTATTCCTTACTGTTTGTGGGAAGACAGGAGTGTTGATGATAAAATCAATAAAATTAGTGACCTGAACAGTATTGCTGACCTTCCCAGTAAGGATTCACTGAACAATAGTGTGTTTATTGGTAGAAGAGTTTAGAAGGATGGCCACCACAATGGTTTTCTTTCTCTAGTTGGATTTCCTGGAGGACCCTGGCCACAGTAGACTTCCCTATGCCAGTTTGGGATGTAATTTTCTGGTAGTAAAGATCAAAAGAAGCAGGAGAGATAATTTTGTCTCTTTAAGCAGCAGAGTGATTTTTCATGGTGGAAATGAGGAATTCATTTGTGGTGGTGGGGTTTATTGTGATGGTGGGGTTTATTTATGCTGTAGAATAATTAATTACATAATGGTGACATAATATAGTCATTACCTAAGGTATGTTACCATCTTACAGCATCCCAGGATCTGATATATGTAATAAGAATTCAAAATCAAACAACTGTCCCAATGAGCTTGAATGGCTGTGATTTCATCAAATACTATTTAAATCCCTTAACCCTTGGGTCTATAGAAAGCCAAGAGTAAGTACTTTATTCCATACACTCACATGTTAGAGAGAGGGTTAGGGGTTATTGGGGATTATTGTGTTTAGTGAAAAACCTGCAAACATTGGGACAGTTGTTTGAGCTTCCAAGTCCATTAGTCCCTGTTCTTCTGGCAAAACCAAATCATCAAATATTGATTGCGCTCTCATTCTAGACAAGTCAGCTAAAACATCTCACTAATACCAATGCAACACATACCTAGATTTCTGCAATTTTTTAACCAAAATTTGGTCCCCTTGCAGTAGAGGACCAAGGACTGTGCATTCAAGTGCTTTTCAGAGCTTGACCTGCAGCCAAGAGATCAATAATGATTCTGCTGACTTGGGCATAGCGACTTGAAGGCAATTACTGGCACTGGGAAATTTCAAGGGGGTTCGTTTTGTCAGGTCCACATGCTCACGTGACTCAGATTATGCCTAGCTATAGGCCAAATTAAATCAACTTGCTGCGACCGAGCTATATCGTCTGCATCACTGCATTGCTCGCTCTGTTCAAGCTCATGGACCACAGAATCACCATTACTCTCAGATTGTAGATATAACTAGTAAATCAAGAAAAAAAAGTCTGTGGAATGATTAAATTACTGTGAATGAGCAACCCAGGTGACATGGGCGAGCTCATGTGCAATGCATGCCAGATCCTGTTGGTGGCAGACTGAGGAGGATTGATTGTGCATAATGGATGTTGATGATGCTGCAGTGTATCTGAAGTGGTGTGAACATGACACTAGTGATACAGCTGAGCAAGACAGCTCACCTTCACAGCACACTTTGAGCCGTTGCACTCAATGCTTCGATAATGCATACTTGTCCTCTCTTTGCAAGGCTTCTTCAATGGCTGGTCCATGTATCCACGTTGTGGCTTGTTTCAACAACACGCTTCTGTCCTTGGCATATCACAGTTGATGTTGATGGAGGCTCCAAGTCAGCCTGGTGGTCCCCATAGCCATACACTAACTCTGTATGAGCAAGACGATGACCAGTGACCAATGTACTCAGCTCAGAGCCACCAATGCAAGTTGGGTTGCTTGGCTGGTTGCCTGTGAGCAGTTGATGGTGGTCTGTGTTGAAAGGACACGTACTTGATGTCACGTGACCTGATTAAGTAATCAGTAAATAGTAGTATATAAGACTCTGCTGAGTCTGAATTACAATAGAACTCTCTTGATCTCTTACCGCTATCATCTCTGAGTACCCTCTCTCCAAAGGTAAGGCCCCATGGGCAGTTTCCCTGTATCTGTGCGGTAACGCCGGATACACGCTATTGCAACAGGTTATGAGCCCCGCAGCTCTGACTGAGCGGTTTGCCCGCTCGTCATCTGCACATGGGCGAATGCCTTTGGACATCGGCCGTCCTGAGCGGAAACGCCGGACACCCTGGTTGTGCGGCAACGCCCTAGGGTAACAGCCATCAGACTACAGATGTAGGGGGTCGCTATGACCCTACATTCTGAAAGCTCTGACTGTTCAGCGATGCGGTTTCCTCCCGCTCCCTTCACTGGTACTAATGCTGACACGTCACCCTTTCAGATCCTACCATCGACATGTCTACCTCCACCCTTACTTCCATCCCCAAGATGAACGGGACCAACTACAAGCGTTGGGCCCAGGACATGGAGTCCTACATCCGCGCCTCCGGGTCCTGGCAGAAGGCTATGATGAAGAAGCGCCCACTCGCTGCTGGCGCAGTCGTCACCACTGCCGAGGAAGAGGCAATGGACAAGTGGGACGAGAACGACGACAGGGCCCTTGGAGCCATCCGTCTCCGCCTCGAACCCCACATCGCCTCCCGCTTCGCCGGCAACATCACCGCCAAGTCCCTCTGGGACTCTCTCAAGCAGCAGTACAACGCCGCCTCTCTCGCCTCCGCCTACACGGAGTGGAAGAACATGTTGGGGATTACCTTCCCCGACAACCAACACCCTGGCCCAGCTTTTTCCAAGCTGAACGCCAGCTTCTCCCTCCTTGAGGAACTTCAACACAAGGTTCCCGATAACCTCAAGGCCCTCATAACGGTGGCCAAGCTGCCAAAGTACGCGGAAACGCTACACGCGCAGCTCAACGCCGCCATTGATCTGGCTCCCACCACCGCCTCTCCCAACAAGGTCCTAACCATGGCCGAGTTGGAGACGACCCTCACCGCTGCATGGCAGCACTACCTCACCCGCCGTAAGCCGCAGCAAGCGCAGGCGAATAAGATCACCAACGTGCGTCGCCAGAAGGGCGACCCCCAGTTCCAGCAGCAACAGAAGCAGCCGGACGCCTCCTCCTCTGAGAAGAAGGACGAGGATAAGGGGAAGAAGAAGCAGCGTCGTGGAAAGAGGTCCGACGATGGGGAGAAGAAGCGGAAGGACCGCGCCAACACGGCCGCGGAACAGTCCTCCGCCTCGTTCGCTTTTGCGAACTTCATCCAGGAGCCCGCTGTTTACAGCCCGGCCTCCGAGGAGTTCTCCTCTCCGGTCCCTGACCCGCGCGCTCTCGCGCACACCGCCGGCATCCAGTATCCCGGTCCCCCCGCCTTCCCACAGGTCCTCGAGACCGTCGCCCTCGCTCGCCGCATTGGGGCCACCCCCACTCCGCAAGTGATCCGCACTCTTGAGCCGATCGCCACACGCCGCCACAAGCGCGTCCACTCCTCCTTTTTGGAGATGGGCCCTTTCGGCGAACCCTCCTCCATCACCCTCCTCGAACGCATCGAGGAGACCCCTCAGGTATTCCGTCCGCTTGACAGCGACGACGACTATGACGGGTATTCGGACCCCGAATCCAACGGTGGTGTTGAGGAGGAGGACGCCGTGAGCTTGGGGGATCCCATGGAGATCGATCGAGACATCGAACGCTTCATGGAGTATTCGGCGAAACGGCAAGTCCCCACTTTCCTTTGTCCACGTCTCGCAGGTACTGATGTGCGGATTTCTTCGCCACAGATAGTATGTAGCTTCTCCGCGCGTACACCTGTAGTAGATAAATTGGACAATATCACTACTTCTGTACCATTCTCCATGTGTGATCGCTGTAAGCCATCCTCAAAAGGAAAGGAAAAGGAACACAGTCACCGAATGCCACCCGATATGTGGCTCCTTGACTCTGGGGCTTCATCCCACTATACCAGTGATCTCGACGACCTGATCGAGTATAAAGAATTCAGTGCACCCACCTATTCTCAAACGGCCAATGGCCGAGCAAAGATCCTAGGCAAAGGAACCGCAGTTGTGGAGTTCCAAGGTAGACTTGTGCGGTTATCGCCGGTCATTTACATGCCATCGTGCTCAGTAAAGCTCATTTCAATGGGCACCTTACTAGTTAATCAATGCATGACGCTTAAAACCCGTCCCCAAACTATAGACATTTATGATAAATGTTCTAACCATCTGGTACTTAGTTTCCATTCACATGGCGACACAATGTACTGGATTCGTGCACCAGTGGTTCATCCCAAGGCAGACCTTGCGTCATTAACCCTTGTGGATTATGAACTTCTCCACCGCCGTTTAGGCCACCCTTCGCGTGATGTGCTCCGCGCTGCAAAGAAGCACATTAAGGATTTCCCGGACGTTGATATTCCGTCCAACCCTCCTATCTGTCCTGGCTGTGAGCTAGGCAAACAACACAACCGTACTTTTCCTCATAGCGAGAAGCGCGCAAGCGCTCCCTTCGAGTTAATTCATTCTGACCTAAAATCGTTTGAAATCGAATCGTACCACAAGTACAAATACGCTGTTGTCTTTTATGATGACTTCACATCTATGGCTTGGGTGGTCCTCATTAAAACAAAGGACCAAACGCTTAAAGCAACCAAGCAATTTCACGCCTATGTGCGTACTCAGTTCAACGCCGTCGTAAAACACTGGCGCTCTGATGCTGGAGGCGAATATACCTCCAAAGCTTTTACTGAGTATATGCGCGATAATGGCATAAATATCCAACAATCCGCCCCTTACGCTCACCAGCAAAACGGACGTGCGGAACGCTTCATCCGTACCCTTATGGACAAAGCACAACCCATGCGACTGCAGGCTTGCCTGCCCGATTCCTACTGGGAGTTCGCGGTACTACATGCACTTCATGTGTATAATCGCACCCCTTCAGCTCGGCTCAACTGGAAAACGCCATCCGAGATGCTCACCGGCCAAAAGCCTACTTTATCACATCTTCGGGTATTTGGCTGTGGCGCATATGTGCACATTCCTGTCGAGACTCGCAAAGGTAAACTACAACCTAAATCGCAGCTGATGATCTACCTTGGTGTTTCCACCGGTAGTGATTCAAACTACCTATTCATGCGCCCTAATAACGCACTACACACCTCGGCGCACGCCGTCTTTGATGAGAATCTGTTTCCCAGATGCTCCAAAGCTGCGCCTCACCGGCCCGTTAACCACCCGCCGCGTTCTCACTCTCATGATGATGATTCATCCGATTCATCTGGGGACGATAACGAGTCCGATGCGGAACTCGCTCCTCGACCCCCTACCCCTCGTCAACAGGCCCCCCGGCCTCCCACTCCACCTCCGGCAGCACCGGCACCCCCGGTTACACCTCCTCGCCGTCCGCCTCCGCCTCCACCTGCTCGCCCAGCGCGCCCACAGCGGGAACGCCGCGCACCCCTCCGACCCGGAAACGTGTATGGAGAGCGCCGCGACCCGGTCAAGCAGCTTCGAGACATCGAACGCACCGCTGATTGGCGCAGATTGGTTGGAGAAGCACCGGCTGGACCTTCGGATTCACCCGTGATCCCTGGCGGTATGCCCCCGTCCCCGACTTCGTCGGAAGATGACGTTGAACGCATAACCAGGGAAGGGGGAGACGCATTGGTTTCATACCTCTGCAGCCGTGCATTTCCGATCGGACAAGAACAGTCCAATGTGAACTACCGGGAATGGACCTACCGCGACATTTTAAAGTTGCCCCTAGACGAACAAACCCTATGGCGTAAAGCCTGCCACGATGAGCTACAAATGCTTAAAGATCGCAAGGTCTATGAAATCGTGGATCGACCCACACACAGAAAGGTTATTAAAAACCGATGGGTCTTTGATGTTAAAACCGACGGAAGAAAGAAAGCCCGGCTTGTAGCCAAAGGCTTCTCCCAAGTAGAAGGGATTGATTTCGATCAAATATTCTCTCCTGTCGTACGCTTTGAGACAGTGCGGTGCATGCTCGCCCTCTCAGCACTAGAGAACTGGTACATCACCGGTCTCGATGTCCGATCCGCCTACCTATATGGCAAACTGGACGAAGAACTATACATGGACTTCCCCGAAGGCTTTATGCCCACTCATCTTAAGGGAAAAGTCTTAAAGTTACTACGCGCACTATACGGCCTTAAGCAAGCCGGATTAGCTTGGTGGCGCGAACTAGACCACTCCATGAAAGAACTCGGCTTCACGCGCATCAAATCAGACGCTGGCCTATTCATCTATCGCAAAGGAAAAGAACTCGTCCTAGCGATTGTCTACGTAGACGACGCCATCTTCTGCGGCCCCAACAAACCTTTTGTAGACAAGGTTAAAGCCGCCTTTATGAAGAAGTGGGACTGTCGTGACTTAGGAGAAACACGCGAATTCCTAAGAATGAACATACGTCGAGACGGTCAAACCATTAAGATCGACCAGCGAGAATACCTCGACAAAGTCATAGAGCGATGCGGTATGACTAACGCAAAAATCGCCAACACCCCTCTCCCTCAGGGTTATTACCCAGAGAAGAATGATTCACCTGTCAACCCGGAACTTCAGACGCGATTCCAGACAGTGATCGGATCACTACTGTACCTCATGATCGGTACAAGACCTGACATTGCATATGCGGTTACCCAACTCGCCCGCATGTCTGCAAACCCATCAGAAGAGCACCTTAACAAGGCTCTATACATTTGCCGGTACCTTCTAGGTACCCGAGATTATTCTCTTGTTTACAATGGCAAATCAGGCAAAGGCATCATCGCCTGCACCGACTCTGATTGGGGACAAGACAAAGTCACGTCGCACTCGCAAACAGGTTTCTACCTGAAATTCGCGGATGGTGTGTTCTTGTGGAACTCACACTTACAAAAGACCACCGCTCTGTCTTCAACTGAAGCTGAGTACATGGCTTTGAGCGACTGTACGCGCCAAGCTATTTGGATACATCAAATGATGCAGGAACTTGGTTATAACCTTGGACCTATCCCCGTTTGTGGTGACAATCAAGGATCGCTATTTATAGCACAGAATCCTGTTACCGAAAAACGATCCAAACATATCCAGATCCGTTACCACTTTGTACGCGATGCTGTGATGCTGTGGAAACAGGTAGAACTGTTCTTTATCCCAGGGACCGACAACCCCGCGGATATGTTCACCAAGAACCTTGGACATGTCAAGTTCAAGGAGTTTCGCTCCCAGCTCGGTTTGGAATTCAACTCGCCTTAGATGTGCGGATGTTCTCTTACATTACTATGTACTTCTCACTTGTTATCTACGTATCTACCGTATACCAGACAAGGGGGAGTGTTGAAAGGACACGTACTTGATGTCACGTGACCTGATTAAGTAATCAGTAAATAGTAGTATATAAGACTCTGCTGAGTCTGAATTACAATAGAACTCTCTTGATCTCTTACCGCTATCATCTCTGAGTACCCTCTCTCCAAAGGTAAGGCCCCATGGGCAGTTTCCCTGTATCTGTGCGGTAACGCCGGATACACGCTATTGCAACAGTCTGATGGTTATAGCAAGTACTGGTGAAGCAACATCAGATGGGAATCTTAGGCAACTGCAGGGGTATATACCCTTAGGCTAAAATGAGTATGAGAGTATACCCTGGGGTATACCCCTGCAGTTCCCTAGATCATGGGATTGACTCTGCAGGAGATGAAGCTGTCAAAGAGGAAGGGTTAGCGAGCCATTGTGAGTGTGCCAAGTGCAAGCGGTCATGCTCATGCTGCACACCTGTTGACCTGCATGCAATCCATTACGTGCTGAGATCATGAGTATAACACTCTCCCAATATTCTAGCCTAACCAGCAGCTAGAAAATTCTAATATGCATAGTAGAGGTAGTTTACTATCTAAACTACCTACCCTCCAAATTTCATCATGTTTGCTTTATTCCTTACAGAGATATTCACAAATCTCTAGTAACATACCCATATTACCATAGTGTACTCAAAACACTATTATTCTAATTACTCTCTCAATAGACAATTAGCCCTTAGTTAGATTATCTAATCATGTACTACACAGCTTGACCTGCACAGCCCATATATCACATGACCACTTGCCTGCTTAGGATGCTGCACAAATTGCCATCCAAGCACAGCAGTGAGTCTCACTTTCATAGAACATTCTAAATAGAATGTACAGCCATTAACCTGTGCAAGGTTTCTGTAACTCATAGCATAGCACTGCATGAGTCAGTATGAGTCATACCTCAGAAAAGTGAATATGAATCACACCTGAGTCAACACAAGTCATACTGAGTCAACATGAGTCACACATGAGTAATGTCAAGTCAGTCTTGCCACCACTATTCCTAGTCACATATTCTACCCATCCAATCATATTCATTCTTGGCAAGCAAAATGACTCAGAACATAGCCTCAAAGCTGCTAAATGTAGAAGCATAGCCACATGTAAAAAAGGTATATAAGGAGTGGAATTTTGCAGTGAAAGATCAGCTAATCTGAATCAGAAAGAATCTGATATCTGATATCTCAGAACCTAAGAATCTAAGAAAGTCCCAAGTGACCCTTAGAATTCTAGTCTCTACATACTTGGTAGCTAGTACTTAGCAGAAAACACTACCAAAAGAGGCAGCTAACACAGCTACTCTTACCTAAGCTATTACTAAGTGGGCAAACACACTGCCAACCGTAACCTAAGCAAATCTAGTTTAGGAATACTTAGTACCAGCTACACACAGAGATCTTGCTGACATACATTCCACTCCAGTTTCCCAATAAATAAGGTTGTAAACCACCCATATTATGTGAGAACTGAGTGACCCCTTTAGGAAATATCCTACACATTACATCATACACAGCCACCACAGATTCCCAGGAATCTAGCTACTCTTCAAATAGGCGTATATACATGGCAAAGCCTATAATTTGGTACACACAATCAAACAACTCATATTAGCACATCCATATACTACTATACAAGGTAGTCTATTCATACCATTGACAGCTAAACCATTAGCTTGAAGAATCCTTACACAACTACAATACAATTCAGTACGTATCTATTGCTAGTAACTCTAGCAACCTGTTAGCCAGTAACAATAGGAATAGTCTACATATTCCTTATTTCCTTAGAACCTATATCAGCTAGGAACAAAGCCAACCCTTTTACCCTTGACTAACCATCAGGAAAGGAAGAACGACCAGGGATCCAATTAGTTAAGTTTCTCACTCATTCAGTAGACAAGTTTTCTTTTTCTATAAGTATCTGTCACGACCCAGATATTACCAAGTCCAACTCCGGACAACTCCGGTTAATCTCGGACAACCCTTGATCTAGGACCAACGGACATCCACGGAGTTGCAACTCCGGACTCGTACCTCTATTAGTCTCCTTTGGTTATAGTCTGCATTTCACCTGTCCGATCGTTACAGCCTTCTCCGGCTGTGCTCCGTGCTCCGTTACTCAGCCTTCCCTTCCTATGTACATCGCCTTCGCGCAGTAGTTCCGAACCCAGACTTACTCCGGGTTTCGAGTACTATATAATCCCCTGTATTACTCTGTCGTACCTTCAGTACGAAAATTAACTAAGTCACCTCCTTTCGAGTCTGACTTCCATTTCACCTTCCTCTACTCTAAATACGAGGACACGGGATTGACAAGGGCGCGACACATAAGTCCTGCACCAACGTCCTCACCCCTCCGTACCTCTGCACCTCTGCACCTCTGCACCTCCGACGACTTTGGTCGTACCTCCGTCCCTCAGACCCAGTACCCTCGGACCTCCGCCGGACTTGAACCCGGAGGATCTGGACTTGACAGTATTTTTGTACTGCCTCTTGTCACAATCCCTTCTGAACTATCATGTCTACGCGCACTACCTGAACCTCACGCGCCAATGTGTTGCAGTCTGCCTTTGGCAGCACTCGCACCGTACCAGGCGAATTCGTCAGCCTAACTCAACGCGCCGCACCTTCGGCATCAGCAAGGTGGCGCACCCAGGCCACCCCATCTCCGCTCACTCTGCTCCCTGAAGAACATCTCTCCGGAGTTCCCCGTATCCGGATTTTACCGGAAGACGAAGAGGACTTCTGGGGCGAGGACCGCCCTGGCACTCCTCTACCAGGAGCGAGAGAAAGAGATGGTGGTGGTGGTGACGATCCCAATGACCCAGACGACGATGGCTCCTCCACCTCCTCCGCTCCGGACTCCGAACGACTCTTCCGTCGTGATCGTCCAAGAGAAGAAGATGAGGCACCCAACGACGTCCCTCTGGCCTTCGAGCCATTTAACCAATTGGCTAACGCCATCCGCGATATGACTCGCCAAGCACTCCGTCGCAAGAGTCCTTCTAGCGACGCAAGGATCAAAGTCTGTGAACCAGACACTTTCAACGGGTCAGACCCGAAGAAACTCTGTTCCTTCGTGGTGCAGTGCGAGATCACCTTCCAAGCCAACGAAAAATCCTTCAGAAAGGACTGAAGCCGAGTAACTTTTGCTCAGTCGTATCTCAAAGGAATGGCCCTCGACTACTTCAAGCCGGACTTGCTCGGAGTCGTCACTCCATCCCGTCGTCCTCCCTGGATGACAGATTGGCAGGCCTTCCTGTACGAGTTACAGTCGAACTTCGGCCCCCATGACCCCGTCGCTGAAGCAGAAACTCAACTCGAGCAACTGCGCATGAAGGACACTCAGCGAATCTCCAAGTACATCGTTGAGTGGAATCGCCTAGCGAACCAAGTCCGAGAATGGGGACCCGGTGCTCTCCGCCGGAGCTTCTATGTCGGACTTCCGGATCACATCAAAGACGAGATCGCTCATCAGGGCAAACCTGATAACATCCACGACCTCCGCACCCTCTCGCAGCAGATCGACCAAAGGTACTGGGAGCGCAAGGAAGAAATTTCGCGTGCTCCGAAGGCCCCCGGTTCGACACCCTCCAACAACCACAGCTCCAGTAAGTCGTTGAGCTCCGCTCCGACTAACTCCTCCACGCCTAAGGACGATAAGTCCAAAGGCTCCTCGTCTTCCAACTCCGGTTCTTCCGGGGGAGGAAACAACAATAAGAAGGGCAATAGCAACCCTTCCAAGGCAGACACAATTGCCTCCAAATTAGGCAAAGACGGAAAACTCCTTCCGGAGGAACGTCAACGCCGAATGGACGCCAATCTGTGTCTTTTCTGTGGTGAGAGTGGATACTCCGCCAAGGACTGCCCGAAGTCCACTTCTAGAGCGTTGAAAGCCCGTGCAGCTACCGCAACTCCGGAAGCATCGGCATCGACCTCCGCTTCTTCGGAGGCGAAAAAATAGAACGCGACTCTTGTACGTCCGCACAGGCTGGGAGTTGCGTTGATCCGAACTGTGCCATCACGGAACTACGTCTCAACGCGTCCGCTCTTTCCGATCTGAACTCTCTCCGTCCATTTATCTCTATCCCCGTACATAACCTCTCGGATGTACCTATTCTTGTCGATTCCAGCTCTACTCATTGTTTCGTAGACACTGCGTTCGTCGAAAAACACAAGATTACTGTGTACTCCGTTCCTCCGATAAACCTCCGTCTCTTCGACGGCTCCTCAACTTCCATCATTACCCTCGCGGTAGATCTAACCATCCTCTTCGCTTCTGGCATCTCCACCTCCGATACATTTTATGTAACCTCGTTGGATCCCTCATGCAGCCTTGTTCTCGGACACTGCTGGCTCACCCGCTACAATCTGTTGATTGATTGGGTTACGAGCAGCATTACTTTCTGAACTCCTGCAGACGGGATGCCAACCCCGATATCACCCTCCGAACCTCCGAGCGTTCCTTCTCCGTCGCTAGACGACACTCCTCCCTTGGAACGCTCACCGGACCCGCCTAAAGCTCCGGGACTACCAGCCCCTCACATTTCCTTCGTAAATGCAGTCGCTTTTCATCGCGCCTGCAAGATGGAGGGCTCAGTCCAGTTCTCTCTTTCCCTCCGGTCTACTGAAGACATCTCCGCTCGCGCAGCCTCCGCCTCCGTTGATTCCTCCGACGAGGAAATCAACCTCTCCGGTGTTCC
Organism: Boletus reticuloceps; assembly: GCA_018397855.1. Classification (NCBI taxonomy): domain Eukaryota; kingdom Fungi; phylum Basidiomycota; class Agaricomycetes; order Boletales; family Boletaceae; genus Boletus; species Boletus reticuloceps. The sequence goes on from JAGFBS010000028.1 coordinate 51,445, forward strand.
CTCCGAATACCACGACTTCGCGGACGTCTTCAGCAAGCAGAAAGCCGATACCCTCGCCCCTCATCGGCCATATGACTTGAAGATTGAGTTGGAGGAAGGAGCAGAACCCCCTATTGGAAAGATTTACTCCGTTTCCGCTACAGAACAACAATCCCTCCATGATTTCTTGGATGAACACCTCAATATTGGATTCATCAGACAATCTACGTCTCCGCACGCAGCTCCGGTATTGTTCGTCCGAAAGAAAGACGGTTCCCTTCGACTTTGCGTCGACTTCCGAGGTTTGAACAGTATCACACGAAAAGACCGCTACCCACTTCCCCGCACCTCCGATCTCCTTGACGCACCCTCCGGAGCCAAGGTTTACACGAAAATTGATCTCCGACATGCGTACCATTTGGTCCGTATTGCGGAGGGAGATGAGTGGAAAACCTCATTCCGCACTCGCTATGGCTCCTTTGAGTGGTTGGTCATGCCGTTCGGACTTACCAATGCTCCGGCGGCCTTCCAGCAGTTCGTCAATACCATCTTCGCAGATTTGCTAGATGTTTTCGTTGTGGTTTACCTCGATGACATCCTGATTTACTCCCATGACATGGAATCGCATCGTAAAAACGTCCGAGAAGTTCTCCGACGACTCCGAGCTAATGACCTGTATGCCAAGCCGGAGAAATGCGAATTCCATACCACTACGGTTGAGTACCTCGGGTATGTTCTCTCCCCCACCGGCCTAACCATGGCCTCCGACAAAATCAAGTCAATCCTGGATTGGCCTGAGCCTAGGAAAGTCAAAGACATTCAGTCCTTCCTAGGCTTCGCCAATTTTTATCGTCGTTTCATCCAGGGTTACTCCGATATAGTGGTCCCTCTGACTCGCCTTACTCGCAAGGAAGTCATTTGGGACTTCTCTGACGTCTGCCGGAAATCCTTCCAAAGTCTCAAGGACGCTTTCACTTCCGCTCCGGTGCTCGTTCACTGGACTCCGAACGTCCCCATCACCATCGAGACTGACGCCTCCGATTACGCCGTTGCTGGCATTCTCTCCATCACCACTCCCTCCGACAATGAACTTCATCCCGTCGCGTTCTTCTCCCGGACTTTGACCGGAGCAGAATTGAACTATGACACGCATGATAAGGAGTTGCTGGCAATCTTCGAGGCGTTCAAGTCCTGGCAACATTACTTGGAAGGCTCTCCGACCCCCATAGACGTCCTTACGGACCACAAGAACCTCGAATACTTCTCTTCCACGAAGCTCCTGACGCGCCGCCAGGCCCGATGGTCCGAATACCTTAACCAGTTCAATATGGTTGTTCGGTACCGGCCTGGTAAGCTCGGAGCGAAACCGGACGCTTTGACTAGACGCTGGGACGTCTACCCCAAAGAGGGGGATAAGGACTTCGCTCGCGTCAATCCTGACAATTTTCGGTCGATTTTTACTCCTGAACAGCTCGCGCCCTCCCTCCGAGCCACTATTCTCGAGGCTCCGTTACTCCGAGCATCAGCACTAATCGACATGGAGCGACTCCAGTCCGACATCCTCTCCGCACTCTCCAGTGATCCTGTCGCGTCCCCTCTCCTGTCTTCGACACCACTAGACCCATGATGGAGTATCAACTCCGAAGGATTCCTTCTACGGGACAATCGCATCTACGTCCCAGAAGCTGATAACCTCCGACTCCGTATACTCCAGACATTCCACGACCATCCGACCGCAGGACATTTCGGTCAGAATCGTACCCTGGAGCTCATTCGTCGAGAATACACATGGCCGAAAATCCGGACTTTCGTAAAAGACTACGTTAGCTCCTGTACAGCCTGTGCTCGTGCGAAGACTCCTCATCATCATCCTTACGGTCTTCTGAAGCAACTTCCGGTTCCGGAGAAACCATGGAACTCAATCTCCATGGACTTCATCGAACAGCTTCCATCTTCAGAGGAATATACCGCCATCCTAGTGGTAGTCGACCGACTCTCCAAACAATGTATCTTCATCCCGACTCATGATACAATCACCTCCGCAGGACTCGCCAAGTTGTTCCTCATCCACGTCTTCTCCAAGCACGGAGTTCCATCCCACGTCACCTCCGACAGGGGCTCCAAGTTTGTATCGCACTTCTTCCGGTCTCTCGGTAAAGCTCTCGACATGCGCCTCCACTTCACCTCCGGATATCACCCAGAGGGGGATGGCCAGACAGAACGAGCCAATCAGAAGCTTGAGCAGTACCTCCGGATTTATTGCAGTTATCAGCAAGACGACTGGTCCGAACACTTGCCCCTCGCAGAGTTCGCCTATAACAACACTCCTAGTGCTACCACTGGAGTATCTCCTTTCTTCACCAATAAAGGATACCATCCCAACTTCTCTGTTCACTCCGATCGCGATCTTACCTCTTCCGCAGCCAAGTCCTATGTCACGGACTTGAACGAACTCCATGAGTTCCTCCGATCGGAGATGCTGGAAGCGCAAAAACGCTACCAAGGACCAGCAGACAAACAACGAAGTCCCGCTCCGGACTTCCAGGTCGGAGATCAGGTGATGCTTAAGGCGAAATACCTCCGGTCTACACGACCATCCAAGAAGCTCTCCGAGAAGTTCCTGGGTCCCTTCAGTATCATTGTGAGACCCGGTACTCTCTCCTTCACCCTCCGTCTACCCGAATCCATGAAATCCGTACACCCCGTTTTCCACGTTTCACAGCTAGAACCTTCAGTTCCGAACACCATTCCGGACCGCATCCAACCTCCGCCATCTCCGGTTGAGGTTGAAGGCGAACCAGAGTACGAGATCGAGGAGATATTAGACTCCAAGATCAATCGGAGAAGGCGTCATTGCCAACTCCTGTACTTGGTACGCTGGTTGGGATATGAAGGTACTGACGACGAAACTTCCTGGTTACTCGCTACGGAGTTAGGACACGCAACAGACTTTGTCTCCGACTTCCATTGGAAGTACCCGGACAAGCCCGGTCCGCTCCCAACTTAATCATTCCGTTTTTCTCTCTCTCCTTTTCTTTCTCTCTGACTCTGTTTATATTATACAAAAAACAAACACTAAAAAAGAACTTATTTTACTCTACTCTTTTTCTCCTTCTCCGTCTACGTCCGTTCCGGACTGCTCCGTTTCCTCCGCGAGCAAAGCCGCCAGCTCTTGAGCGGTGTTCTCGCTCCTCTCCGTGGACAACTCCACCAATTCGTCCAGCGGCACCTCCTCTTCTTCCTCCTCCGAGTCATCTCCTCCGTACACCTCCGTTGTCTTCAGCTCGACGAGCCGCGCCAGCAGAGTGTTCTGGCGCTCGAGACGCCGGTTTTGCTGCATCATGACATTGCGGATGTCACGGACCGCTTCGACAAGTTGCGCCGACAACGTCTTCGTGTCTGGTTCTTCATCGTCCGACGCCTCCACTGTTGCCTCCGATGTCTTCTTCCGCTTCTTCGACGGGCCAGCCTCGCTGTCCACGCGCCTCCTCCGCTTCTCTGGCTTCTCCGCTCCGGGACGCTCGCACTTCACCTTTGCCTCGCGGCACTGCAAGCACGAAGTTGCCTTACCAGGCCCGACCTCGCACTCGAGTCCCCGGAACTCGCACCTGTTGCACTGCGGCGGTGCTCATCCCTTTCCCTTATTGGCGCCTTGTTGCGCCTTTATCTCTGCGGCCTAGACTCCGTTAGTGCTACAGTGGCAACCCCGAAGTGGTCACTCACCCGCTTGTGCGCTGCCTCCTCGGCCTCCTTCTTCCATTGCGCCTCCTCCGTCTTCCGGCGCGCCTCCGCCTCTTCTGCCGCTCATCGTCGCTCCTTCTCCTCGCGTTTTTGTCGCTCCTGCTCTTCTTTGCGCGCTTTCGCGCGCCTCCGACGCTCCACGAATTTTGCTTTGGACGTCTCATTGTCGTCGTCCTGGTGCTCCACAAGGTGGGCTTCCGGCCACTGAGCGATGTTGGCGATGGAGTTGGACATAAGGAGTTGTTGGAAGTCCGACCAGAGTACGCCCTGCTTTTATACGCACAGGCCGGCGGAGTTCCATTTCCGTTCATTGATCCATGGGTGGACCACATCACGTGACCTCGGATGAAATGTCCACACGGACTTCCCACTCAGGGATTTTTTCCTGGCAGGCCTCGAGGGCTCGGCCTAAGAGGGGGATACTGTCACGACCCAGATATTACCAAGTCCAACTCCGGACAACTCCGGTTAATCTCGGACAACCCTTGATCTAGGACCAACGGACATCCATGGAGTTGCAACTCCAGACTCGTACCTCTATTAGTCTCCTTTGGTTATAGTCTGCATTTCACCTGTCCGATCATTACAGCCTTCTCCGGCTGTGCTCCGTGCTCCGTTACTCAGCCTTCCCTTCCTATGTACATCGCCTTCGCGCAGTAGTTCCGAACCCAGACTTACTCCGGGTTTCGAGTACTATATAATCCCCTGTATTACTCTGTCGTACCTTCAGTACGAAAATTAACTAAGTCACCTCCTTTCGAGTCTGACTTCCATTTCACCTTCCTCTACTCTAAATACGAGGACACGGGATTGACAAGGGCGCGACACATAAGTCCTGCACCAACGTCCTCACCCCTCCGTACCTCTGCACCTCTGCACCTCTGCACCTCCGACGACTTTGGTCGTACCTCCGTCCCTCAGACCCAGTACCCTCGGACCTCCGCTGGACTTGAACCCGGAGAATCTGGACTTGACAGTATCTTCTGTTTGATCTGATAGATAGAGTTGTCCTATCACCAGCTTATAACTAGATTGGGCCTGGAGGATTGATTGCATAGTATTTTCCCCTAGCGAATCTAGCACTCTATATCCTGTAAGAACGACACTGTGTTGGTTGGCCATCCTGTTGGCCGACATTCTTGGCACTGGGCTTCTGGTTCTGATGTTCATCTGACTGGCAGCAAGCATTCAAATCTAAGCTGAAAGGTGTTGAAAGCTTGAAGTGGGGGTGGGCAAAGCCCACCCACAGCACGTGACACTTATATAAGCCAAAAACCCCTATAAACACAATCGGTGGCACATGCAAAACATCATCATGTACATAGCAAAAATCAGAACTATCTAAGGCAGAAAAGATGGTATATAGTACTGATGTATATCATATGAAATATGTACTTATAATAATTAGTTAAAGATATTAATCATGTTCGAATGTTGACATCTACTCCATAGTAGTCTCTGTTACGCTTGGACCGGGTAGGTACGAGCGTAGCCCTTGTGAAGCGAAGAACGAGGAGAGCGTCGACTCGGAAGCACGACGAAGTCTTATAGAGGTAACGTCCTTCAGAGTAGGACGAAGACTTCAATGAGTCAAGGAGCTCGTGGGGTCGTCCACACGAGGTTCAAAGGTTCAAGGAGGTTGGGCTGATTACCAACGGTTCAAGTGGGGACCACAAGAGCGATAGATTGTACAAGGTGTAAGAGTACAAGGGTAGGCATAGAATGCGAAGGAATGATATAGAAGATGGAGGAAGATATACGATGACAAACAAGTGGAGTACCGTCGGGGTGCCGACGGGAAGGAGCTAGAGATAAGGGAAGTCATCGTAGAAAAGGAATAGTGTTCGCAGTGCGTGTAGTACAAGATAAGCGATAAGAGGAAAGAAAAGATAAAGTCGTAACATTACCCCCCTACTAGATCCGAGACATCGTCGAAGGACTAATAGAGACTAGAGTATGAAGCGCCAGGGGAACCAGTGATGTTGGCGTAACCATCCTCGGTGATGGGATCATCGTACTGCGCATCATCAAGATAGTCTGGGGATGGAGCAGAAACGCGCGGAGGAGGGACAGGGAGTACTCGTCGAGTACCAGAGGAACGAGCGGATCGGTAAGACCGATGAGAAGAGGAGCCTCGGGAAGAACCGGAGGAGGACGACGAAGACTGTCGTGGGGGAGAACGTCTCTCTGTGGAGGAAGGAATATGGTAACGAGAGGGACCATCAGATAGTCGGCCAGCTAAGGTACCACGAGTACGAGTAGGGCCGACTGTAGAGAGTCGGTTAGCAAGGGAAGGACGACGAGTGGCCATATGGCAGGAGTGCTGGTCATGTCCAGGAGCCCATTGGCGACAGCCAGTGATAGGGCACATGTAGAAGGGACAGTTGCGGCGTACGTGTCCGATGCGGTGGCATTGGTAGCAGGCGTGGGCATAGCTTGGATGAGAGGGGAGGAGAGGTTGACGTTCTAAGGCCCCATAGAAGGGGGTATTCCGGTTGTTATGGGCTTGTTCAACGCGATCTAAGACAACGACTTCCTCGGGGGAAAGAGGGGAAGACGATGCGGATGGAGTGGATGCGGGGGTATTGATCGCGGAGAGAGCGGGGTGTACGAGGGGAATAGTCTGGGCAGAAGCTATTCGTTCTACTGCAAGTTCCAAGGTATAGCGGTCAATATCGGTGATGAATTCGCCGAACTCCATCTGGTACATCACTTGGTGGAGGTTGGCGAGAATGTTCGCTTGGGAGGAAGCGACCCATTGTCTATCGAGCTCTGGGGTATTGAACGCGGTGAAGTTGTTGGTGACGAGGGAGAGTCTCTGAGTCTGTTGGTATGCCTTATAAAGGCCGAGGAAGGCGGAGTTCATGTCCATGTGGGCTTCGAGGGGAATAGTGAAATGAGAATCTAAGATATAATTGGAAAGGTTTCGTATGTATCGGGGAGAGGGAGTATCGGGTCTCATATTATTGGCATAGAGGGGAAGGTTTACTGCGAGGATTGGACGAGGTTCTGGAGCGGTTTCATCAGGTACAGGAAGAGGGGGATGGAAAACAACAGGGAAGGTAGGAACGGGAGCAGGAAGAGTTATCGGTTCATCGATGGTTGCGGTTCCAGGGATGTTAGATGGGCAGTAGGTGACGGAAGAGGAGTTCCATCCTGGTTCAGCGACGGTGGAAGAGGGAGATGCGGGTGCGGAAGAGACGGAGAGAGAAGATTCAGTGGAGATTGAAAGATTTTCGAACGACATGGTTTGCTGGAAAGGATCTAGGAGGAGAAAACGGAGGGATGAAGTTTCTTATAGTCCTGGAGAGCGGCCTTGGAATGTTTTAAGTTCCGTTCTGGGATCCAGGAATCTTCTTCGGCGGAGTATCCTTTCCAGCGGATAAGGAACATGCGGCTTTTTGGGGTTCCGCGGTGTCGTATAATCTTATCAATCTCGTATTCCTCTTCTCCGTCGATAAGGTCAGGTGGAGGAGAAGGGAAGTTTTTCCCATGGACGGCGTTCTCGCGATAAGGAGATAAGAGAGAAGCATGGAAGACGGGATGGATCTTCCAAACCTTCGGTAAGCGGAGTTGGTATGTGATGGGAGATAGGACTTTGGTGATTACGAAGGGTCCTTCACGTTTCGGGGCGAACTTTGGATTGATGATGGAGCGGCGGAGATTCCTGGCTTCGAGCCAGACCTTGTCTCCGAGGGTGAAGGGAGTGAATCCTCGGTTGTTTCGAGAAATCATGACTTGTCGAGCGAGTTCATGAGAAGCTAATGCTTCTTCTCGGGCGGCGGAGAGGTCTTTGAGGCGGGTATTGATAGCGGGAAGGGAGGATTCGGCAAGTACCGAGGGAAGAGCACGGGGTTCATATCCCATCATGAGATAGAACGGAGATTTACTGGTGACGGAGTGAGGGCGGTGGTTGTGAGCGAATTCTGCGTGGGAGATCTTATCGGCCCATGAGGAGGGGTTACTGCCACAGAAGATGCGAAGGTATGTCTCAACCTCTTGGTTGACTCGTTCAGTTTCTCCATCGGATTGGGGGTGATATGCGGTGGAGAGAGAGATGTCGTAGTTCAGGAGTCGTCCTAGCTCTCGAGCGAAGGAGGATGCGAACTGAGGACCACGATCGGAGATAATTTTGTCATAGAGGCCGAAGCGGAGATAGACTTTGTGGAAGAAAAGGGAAGCGACACCTTCGGCAGTAATAGTCTTCTTCGTGGGACAAAGAATTACCCCCTTAGTAAGGCCGTGGTCCACCACGACGAGAAGAGAATCAAAGGAAGAAGAAGTGGAAGCGGGGAGATCTGTGATCAGATCACAGGAGATCTGCTGGAAAGGGCGGGTGCAGGACGACTTGATCGGGGTGAGAGGAGGGACGGTAGGGTGCGTGTTCGACTTGTTCTGCTGGCAAACAGAACATCCTTCGACATACTTCCGGACGTATTGTGCGAGTCCGGGCCACCAGAATTCAGCCGCGACAAGCTGGCGAGTCTTTAGGTAACCAGGGTGACCGGTAGACTCATGGTCATGACATCGTTCAAGGATGGAGTGGCGGAGGGTTTCATCGGGGGGTACGTAAACACGGCCCTTGTAAGTAAGGACGCCTCCAGAGTGTTGCCAATCAGAGAGGCGGGAACGGAAGGCGGGGGGAATGGTTCCATCGAGCGCCTGGAGTGCCTGAAGGACAAGCGGGTCGGAAGCCGAGGAAGAGGAGATATGGTGGGCCAACGTGGAGTCGATAAGACGGACAAACATAGAAGGGGGTAGAAGGGTGGTTCCCTTGTTCTCATCGGAGTCTGTAGGAATAAAGTCTCGTCGGCGTGACAAGGCATCCGGCCCGGAGAGTAGGGAGCCAGGAACGTGGATCATCTTAAGGTCGAAGTCCGCTAAATCTAATAACCAGCGGGCTTGGCGACGGTTAAGGTCCTTTGGTTGACGGAAGTAGGTGAGGTTCTTGTGATCAGTGAAGACTTGAACCGGGAAGGAAGCTCCATGGAGATAGTGTCTCCAGGCTTTAAGGGCGCAGATGATAGCGAGGAGTTCACGATCGTAGATATCATAGTTGCGTTCAGCAGGGGAGAAGGATTGGGAGAGGTAGGAGCAGGGATGCCAGTCACCGTTGGTGTCGGTTTGGAGGAGAATTGCGCCGGTGGCGTATTTGGAAGCGTCGGTGGCAATGGCAAAGGGTTTGGAGTGGTCAGGAAGCCGAAGGACAGGTTCGGCAAGGAAGAGTTCTTTGAGATGGGAGAAGCATCGGTCGCATTCATCGGACCATTTCCAAGGTTGGTTCTTCTTGGTAAGGTCGATAAGCGGTCTAGCGACGGTTGAGTAGTCAGAGATGAAGCGGCGATAGAAGTTGGCGAAGCCAAGGAAGGAGCGGACTTCCTTAGGGGTGGTCGGGGTAGGCCATTTGGAAATTCCATCAAGTTTGACGGGGTCCATAGCGATGCGACCGGGTTCTACGATCATGCCGAGGTATTCCACCGTTTCAGTGGCAAATTGGCATTTCTCAAGTTTTAAGTGGAGGTCGAGTTCCGTCATGCGCTGGAGAACTCGTTTGGTGCGTTCCTCATGTGTGGCTTTGTCGGGAGAGAAGATGAGGAGGTCGTCCATATAGATGACGAGCCATCCTTCTGCGATCATATCACGGAAGGAGTCATTCATGAATCGTTGGAAGGTGGCGGGGGAATTACAGAGACCGAAGAACATGACAAGGGGTTCGAAGAGACCTTTGTGGGTGATGAAGGCCGACTTCCATTGGTGTCCGTCTTTAATTCGGACATTGTTGTATCCCCATCGGACATCGAACTTAGTGAAGACTTTAGCGTCTTTGAGCTTGTCGACGAGATCAGAGATGAGCGGAAGTGGGTAAGCATCCCGAACGGTATGTTCGTTCAGGTAGCGGTAGTCTTGGCAAGGGCGTAGTTTGCCATCCTTCTTTTTGACGAAGAAGAAGGAAGATGCTTGGGGGGAGTTCGATGGGCGGATCTTTCCAGCGGCGAGGTTTTCGTCTAGGAAGTCTTCTGTCGCTTTCTGTTCGGTAGGAGAGAGGGGATAGACCTTCCCGATCTTCGGGGAGAAGGAATCTTTAAGGTTGATCTCATGGTCGTAAGATCGTGATGGGGGAAGGTGATCGGTGGCTTCTTTGGAGAAGACCGAAGCATAATTGGAGTATTCGGCGGGTAAGGACACTTTGGGTTTGGCTTTCTCAGCAGCTGCGGCGAGTTCCGTGGCAGTGGTTAGTTTGGCGATGACTGGAGAGTTGTTGGGGAGGTAGCGGGAGCCGCAGCGGATGATGCGGTGTATGGCGTAGTTTTGGCGGGCGCGATGCATGTATTGTTGTTCGGTTTCATGTTCGAGGTATTCATAGAGTCGACTATCGTATACAGAGTCGACGTTGACATGACGAGGAGGACAAGAGGGGGTGGTTTTGGTGAAGAAGGAATCATGTCGCTTCTGATCAGCGACGTGCGTTTGGTAGAATTCGGTGGATTGGTCGGAGGATTCCGGGATGGAAAGGGTCTGGGAGGTCCAGTCGATGGAGGGGTTGACTGCTCTGAGCCAGGGGAGTCCTAGGATGACGTTTTCACGTCCGCAGTTCATGACGTAGAGAAGGAGTTTGTGAGCGATTCCTTCGATGTTGGCGAAGAGGGTGCAGGTGAATCGAATTTCGCCTTTTTGATTGGCAGATTGGTCGACATTTCGTACCCGAATGGGAACATCAAGTTTCGTGGTGGGGAGGGAGTTCTTTCGAACGAACTGCCAGTCAATGCAGTTGATATCGGCGCCACTATCAACCAGGGCGCAGGTGTCGACGACTTTCATAGTATGCGAAGGGTCGATGAGTTGAATGGGGATTCTCATTGACCTGGATGATTTCGATACTAGTACAGGAGCAACTGTAGCAATAGGAGGGACTCGCGTCGACTGAGATCTCCTTTTTAAAAATCCTGCGAAGGGCAGGAGAAAGAAACCTTCCTAACGGTAGTTTCATCGTCGTCATCCTCAATCTCTTGGAGTTGAGGGAGTTCTTCTTCGACCTTTCGAACCTTTCGTTCTTTGGTGGAGGAAGAGGCGGAGGGGAAGTTAGGGCAGTCACCCGATCAGTGACCAGTCTTTCGGCAGCGGAAGCAACGTCCTTCCTTGATGCAACGTTGGCGTTCCTCTGGAGTCATCTTGGAGACGCGGATAGCGTCAACGTCCATGGCGTTAGGGTCTCGTTCTTTGCGATGGGTGGCAGTGGAGGAAGAGTATGTAGTAGGGGTCTTTCCTCCTTGTTTGGTGAGCTCTTGGACGTGTTCATATTGGCTTTGGAACGTCTGGGCTTTAGCTACGTATTCTTCGATAGTAGTGGGTACTTTCTCCATCATCTGAATGTTTCGCATGAGTCCGGCGGGTATCCCGTTTTTGAAGAGTTGGATAAGGACTGCGTGGTCGGTTACTTGTGCGATGGAGGTTTGGTTTACAAAGTTCATGACGTAGTTGTTCAACGGAATGTTCTCTTTTCCGTTGTACCTTTTTTTCATTCTGGCGGTCATAAGCCAGTTGAGAGCGTTTCCCTTGGTGTTGGCATGCTTAAATGCTGAGGTGAATTTCTTTGTGAACTCGGTCATCATTCCGAGTGAGAGGGTAGCGGTGGTTCCTGCAGCGAGAGCGTCAAGGGCTGCCTGTCGATAGGTGGAAGCCCAGGTAGCGGCCGTTCCTTTTGTCATGTAGGAAAGGGCAAACGCTATTTGCTTGGCGTCAGTGTTATAGATTTCCTCGTTAACGAGGAGGTAGGTCATGATGGAGGACATCCACGCATTGGTTTTGTCAAAGTTTCCGTCAAAGGCTTCGGGGGTGCCGAGACGGAGTTCAGAGGGTTTCGAGGTGGAGGTCATTCTGAGAGGAGTAGGAGGAATGGGAGGATGAGGATTCGGTGGTGGGAAGGAACCGAAGGGTGGTGGTGGACGAGAGATAGGGGTGGGAGAGGGCGGAGTAGGAATGCGGGGAATAGAGAGAGAAACGGAGAGGTTCTGAGCTAGTTGTTGGTCGGCAAGGAGTTCCGCTTCAGAAGAGAGCGGGATGTCTTGATCAAAAAGATGGATCGAGGGATCTTCCTCAGATGAAGATTCTGAGGTGGAGGGGGCGATGGATGGGCGACGAAGGCCCCAGAGGCTAGTGGGTCGTTGAGAGTTCGAAATGGTGGCGGCTTACAGCGATGGTAGCCGATAGGGATACACTCTTGAGCTTTTGTTACGCTTGGACCGGGTAGGTACGAGCGTAGCCCTTGTGAAGCGAAGAACGAGGAGAGCGTCGACTCGGAAGCACGACGAAGTCTTATAGAGGTAACGTCCTTCAGAGTAGGACGAAGACTTCAATGAGTCAAGGAGCTCGTGGGGTCGTCCACACGAGGTTCAAAGGTTCAAGGAGGTTGGGCTGATTACCAACGGTTCAAGTGGGGACCACAAGAGCGATAGATTGTACAAGGTGTAAGAGTACAAGGGTAGGCATAGAATGCGAAGGAATGATATAGAAGATGGAGGAAGATATACGATGACAAACAAGTGGAGTACCGTCGGGGTGCCGACGGGAAGGAGCTAGAGATAAGGGAAGTCATCGTAGAAAAGGAATAGTGTTCGCAGTGCGTGTAGTACAAGATAAGCGATAAGAGGAAAGAAAAGATAAAGTCGTAACAGTCTCTTGGTTATCGCCCCCGCTCACTGATAGCTCTGATGTATATGTGCAGCAACCCCTCCCTCAATACAGGCCCATGAGGCAGTACAATGACTCATTCAATGTGCAGTCGGAGTGCCAGAAAGACGAGCAATCCGTTGGAGGACAACTCCAACTGATGCCTGCGAGCACCCATGACATACCAGGAAGCGAGCAAGAGCTCGTGCTTCAGTTGTGTAAGCACCCTTCCAATAGAGCAAATTGGTGGAGCGTCCTGAGGTATGGAGGTTTCGCATCATTGAATTCTTGATGTTGTGAGCGGTGAGACGTTGCAGTCGTGTTTTTACTGCCCATAGCAGGTCTGGAGATTTTCTGTCACAAGCCTTGTCTTTGTAAATAATGATCTTGCCCATTTTACCTTCTTCTGCTCATTATGCAGGCTTTTGTAGGTTTGGTCCGCCTTCTCTTTCATCTCTGCAAGTTCTTGTCAAGCAGAGTGTAGCTGAAGTTGGGTATCTACAGTGGCTCAAAAAAGTGCCCCAATGTTTGTGTGCTTTTCACTAAATGTGATAATCCCCAATAACTGCTAACCCTTGCCCTAACATGTAAGTGTATGAAATAAGGTACTTACTCTTGGCTTTCTATTGGCCCAAGGGTCAAGGAATGCAAATAGGATTTGATGAAATGGCAGCCATTTCAAAATGATAACTCATTGGGACACTTTTTTGACCTTAGGTTTTGATTACATATATTGGATCCTAGCTTGCTGTAATGTGATTACATACACTTAGTAATCATTCTGTAATGTTACCTTTATGTAACTTTATGTAAGCCAGCATGTACAACCCCCACCATTTCATGTTATTTCCCCACTATTACCATAAAACTCATTCTCACTTCTCAAAGGAATGATTCCTTTCTCTAATAAGATCTTTTCATAAGGCAAAGTGTATCCAAAACTGGCCTAGGGAAGTCTATAGTATCCAGGCTATTCAGGAAATCCAGCCAGAGAAGACTAGGCCTCTCGGTGGCTGTTCTCAAACACTTACCCCTATCAACAAGAGAGCTAATGCTCAACAAATCATTAATGGCAAGGCCAAAAATGTTGTTTAGGCCACCCAATTAATAAGTTCCATTCTTTATACTCCTGTAAGTCCCCAGACAGTAAAAATGCCCTCAAAAAAGCCTCCATAAAGGCTGTGGTAAAGACAAAACAGCCCTTGCTTTGTGGGGATCATAAGAAAAAGTACCAGCATTCAACTGTGGAAGACTGGAAGAGGATTATATGGTCATATGTGATCAAAATCAATAGGTACAGGTCAGATAAAGGAGAATGTAGAGTTAATTGCTAGAGTAATCAAAGATACCAGTAAGCATGGAGGAGATTGATTGATGATATGGGACTGCATAGAGTGAAATGAAGTTAGAGTTTTGAATGAGGTGGAAGGCAGAATGGGTGCTGACTAGTATGTGGCAATTTTGGAGCAGGGGTGGCTGGTTTGGCCTTGCCAGTAATGATTTGTTGAGCATTAGCTCTCTTGTTGATAGGGGTAAGTGTTTGAGAACAGCCACCAAGAGGCCTAGTCTTCTCTGGCTGGATTTCCTGAATAGCCTGGATACTATAGACTTCCCTAGGCCAGTTTTGGATACACTTTGCCTTATGAAAAGACCATCTTAGGAAAAGGAATCATTCCTTTGAGAAGTGAGAATGAGTTTTATGGTAATAGTGGGGAAATAACATGAAATGGTGGGGGTTGTACATGCTGGCTTACATAAAGTTACATAAAGGTAACATTACAGAATGATTACTAAGTGTATGTAATCACATTACAGCAAGCTAGGATCCAATATATGTAATCAAAACCTAAGGTCAAAAAAGTGTCCCAATGAGTTATCATTTTGAAATGGCTGCCATTTCATCAAATCCTATTTGCATTCCTTGACCCTTGGGCCAATAGAAAGCCAAGAGTAAGTACCTTATTCCCGCTACGATAGTAGTGGGTTCTGTGGGGGGTAGTTGCAATTCCGTTTGGCAGGGAATTTTCTAAATCTGCGTATGTACATGTTTATATATATTTGGATGACTTTGTCGCTCTTGTGTAAAATAATGATAATTTTTGTGGTTACTTATATCGGCGTAAGATCGCCTTTGTTCTCAAACTCTCCCTGCCCATCTCTGTCTCTGAGAATGTTTGTGCATTTGAACGGTCATTCCGTGCATGGCCAGATCGACGCTGACACCCCTCGCTGCATCATCTCACACACCATAGCTGCAAGATATGAAACTGCTCACTCCCGCACTGTGATCCAGGCAAATCATCTTGGAACAAGCTTCACCGCAGATGTCCCTGTCGACATCGGGAACATCGACTGTGATGTTGTGGTTGGCCGTGAGTGGATTTCTCTACTCCGACTCGTTATTGATGATCAACCTGCCGCTGCATTAAGCAGTCGAGCTTGTTCTTCCCCCTCAATTGAGGGGAGGCCTTGTCATTTGCCCGAAGGAGGGCGGGATTTACTGTTACCTGAGAATGGGTTGTCACCCTCCCCTCACGGGATATCTGAAAGGATAACTTCAGAGCAGCTGCTCAAGGAAGCCCCATTTGGGGGCAGCTCGATACCTTTGAGTTGGAGACTTTTCGATAGTGACACGGAAACACTGCATCCATGATGTGTCTCACATGGCATATCAGTCATCGATGAAACTAATCTCCAGGGCGCTTTGCTTAGGCACGTTTTTACTGGGTCCTGTGTCCTTGGAGGTAGTATTAGTGAGCCTTCCAGCTCAACGTGATCGAGATCTAGGTGTTTGATCCTTTATGTGCAGGGTGGTGTTCACATTGTCCTTTTTACCATCACTCTAGTATGCCCAATTTTTGTAGATTGTTACATTTCCCAAAATAGGCTCTGTGTGGGTATCTCTATCAGGTATACATACATTGTTCATTTCATTGATCGAGTATGAGGCGAAAAACAGAAGCATTCAAGTGATTTTCATCTACTATAGATGTGCTAAGGCGATGCATTGAATCTTTGATTCCTTCGTCGACTTGATAAGGCATCCATAGCAGGTGTTGCCACGGATGTGGCGCTTCATGTGTTATTTCATACACTTACATGTTAGGGCAAGGGTTAGTGGTTATTGGGGATTATCACATTTAGTGAAAAGCACACAAACACATCAGCAAACCTACATTTTTTCTGGGTCATTGAAATTAATGACCAGACTGACAGGCCTGAATGGCCTAATCAATGATAGATTGACCTGACTGACTGAACTGATTTGCTGACAAGCTGATAAGCTAATTTATTGAATGGACTGGTTGACTGACTAACTATCTAGCTGACAAATTGACAAACCTGACACAGTTGACTGACTGACCAACTGACCAACTGATATGACTGACAGAGATGACTAACTGATCAGCTGATGGGCTAATGGGCTGACTTGGCTGATTGACTGACAACCTGACTGACTGATAGACTGACATGACTGGTTGACTGGTTGACTGGTTGACTGACTAACTGATGGGATGACAAGACTGACAAGACTGACCAGATGATTAATTGATTGACTGGCTGGACTGATGGGACTGATATCACTGGTGAATTGACAAGCTGATATGCTGATAGCTCTGAGAATGCTGATAGCAATGAATTACTTATGAATGATAGCACTGATAGCATGCTGTCGGTCAAGTCAGACAGCTCAGCAAGGTCATTGATTTTGATAACTCAGAAAAAATGTAGGTTTGCTGATGCATTGGAACACTTTTTTGAGCCACTGTATTAGCTCTTCCTGTTGGATGTGAGATTGACCGAGAGTTGTGCATGACTTGCTTGCAGGACTTTAACATGATCCTTCAACTGGTGTGGTAAGATGATAGGGACCAGGTTGGTAACATGTATGTGGTTTTCCTTGTCATCTTGAACAAGCTTGCATGCAGCAGCCTAAGCAGCCACCAGATGCTGGCAACTTATTGCAAGATATACTGGTAACTACCACAAGCTCACTTTGCAGGATTTACTGTAATTTATCAGCACATTTTTGAGATTATGTAAGCTATCCAATACATTACTTTGCAATCTATTTTGCAAGATTTTGTCAGTGCATTTTTGAGATTATGTAAGCAGGCACCATTTAGTAGTCCGCTTCTCTGCTTATGTAATCATGGGAAAATCTTCACAGGTATAGGAGATTTATGAAAAACATACAATTCCCAGACATCCACTGCTCTGATAAGGTTATAAATTTGTAGATAACATTATCTCTATGCCAATGGTCTGATCTAAGATATCAACATTGGTTAGTCAAAAATGCGAAAATCTGATTTATGATCATACAAAACAGCACAATAGTTATTACAAATCCCTATAGACATTTACTATGTTGTAGTATCTGTTCTATATGTGTCAATACATATGTTGATCCTTTAGATCAGACCATTGGCAAGGATACATGACATAGAGATAATGTTAACTACAAATTTATAACCTTATCAAAGCAGTGGATGTCTGGGAATTGTATATTTGAGAAGATTTTCCCATGATTACATAAGCAGAGAAGCGGACTACTAAATGGTGCCTGCTTACATAATCTCAAAAGTGCACCCACAAAATCTTGCAAGATAATGTATTGGGTTGCTTACATAATCTGAAAATGCACTTACAAAATCTTGCAAGATAAGTAATGTATCAGGCTGCTTACATAATCTCCAAAATGCACTCACAAAATCTTGCAAGATAATGTATTGGGTGGCTTATATAATCTGAAAAATGCACTGACAAAATCTTGCAAAATAGATTGCAAAGTAATGTATTGGGTAGCTTACATAATCTCAAAAATGCGCTGACATAAACTTACTACAGTAAATCCTGCAAAGTGGGCTTGTGGTAGTTACCAGTATATCCTGCAAGATTCTACCAGGATCGCCTGATGGTACTGCTAGCCATTACATTGCAAATTGAGTACCAACGATGGTGTGCCATGGCATTCCATGTGATAGGGGTTTTTTGGCTTATATAAGCGTCACGCGCTGTGGGAGGGCTCAGCCCACCCCACTTGAAGTCGCGTCGAGCAAGTTACACAGCCACCGTTGGTTGACCTTGTACCACGACGGTGATCAGTGCAACGTCGTGGCCCCTCTCTCAAGTCCTCTATCTTATCGTTATTTCTTGATTTTATACAATGGTAAGGTCGTCCCACGCACGCACCCGTCTGGTCACTGAAACCACCTCAAGTTCTACTCAGAGGCTATCCTCTCCCGTCGCGGTCCGTTGGCCAGAGTATGGCTCGCCGCACACATGGAGCGCAAGCTCTCAAAGACACAAACGTTGCAGACAGACATCCAGCAGGCAGCAGGCAAGTCTCCACACGTCACGCGCGCGACATCCTACCAACCATTCTCTCAGGCGCCATCATGGGCCACGAAGTCGAGGTCATGGCTCTCCGTCTAAGTGGTCAACTCTTGCTTGGTGTTGTCCGAATCTATAGCAGGAAAGCAAAATATCTATTGGACGATTGTAATGAAGCCCTATTGAAAATCAAAATGGTTGGCATATCTTTCGCTCCATGTCCGTCAAACTAACCCCGCCTGGTGCAGGCGTTTCGACCAGGTCTTGTCGACATGACCGAGGACCAATTAGCTGTCAACCGCAACGCCATCACACTTCAAGGCGGAAACCTCGACTTGGATGTCCTCATTCCTGATATCAACTGGTCAGTCTCATCCTTCACCCAATGACCCAACTCATAACGATTCACTCAGGGATATTGATTTCGAAGATCGCATTGCTGAGCCGCAAGGACATCATGTCGCCCGTCAGGCAGATATCACGCTTCAGACGGCTGAGGATTTCCAACTCGACCTTGACGATGCTGGTTATGGCTTTGACCTCGGTCCTTCCGATGGTATCGGCTCCCAGGACTTTGGCGAGCTTGACTTGGGTCTTGATTTTGGTGACGGCCCAGTTAGCGGTAGGGATGGTTCCAGTGTGGTCGACGAGAGCGTGGAGGTAGGAAGAGATGCACCAAAACCGCGAAGTGCACGCGAGTCTCTGGATTCGGCCATGATGGGTCGCGGACGTGGAACAGACAAAGATCTTGACGCGTTTTCCTACGGGAGTAGGGAGGCGTCTGAGCACCCATTTGGTGCAGAGATGGACATCGACATGCCATTCGGCCCCGACATTGCAGGCGCAGACTTGGATCTTGGACTCGACTTTGGAGACGGCTTTCCCTCGGAGCGGGAAAAGACTCCTGGTCAAACACGCTCTCCGTCGCGGATGTGTAAGCCCGCTTGTTATTCTCCGTTCAAGTCCAATATTAATTCGTACTAGCATCCCCACTCACAGAACCTCCCCAGACACCTCCACCAATTGGTATCAACCTTACCCCACGCGTGGCTCACCCAGAGCTACCCGAAGAACCGGAACTGGACGCAACCAAAGCCAAACGGAAGCCAAAGGAAAAGAAGCAAATCATCGACTCGGTCATTGAACTGGTGGATGGCCCCGGAGCCAGAGCAGGTCGTGGATTGGGTGCCCCAGTGGTCCGAGACATTAGCGATATTCTCGTTGAACAACATTTCCTTCCACGGTCCACCATGGTCATGCGTCTGTTAGAGATACGGGATGACCCACTTGCTCACTTCTTACCGACAAAGGTCACGCCAGAGGGAACGTTCTTTTGTGCTGGCCCTCCTGGACTAGCGCCCGAGTTATCGGAGCTGTTTATGCGCCCCATGCAGAGTGGATTACCCTCCAAGAAGAGAGGTGTGTCTCCCGAAAAAGGCGGGAGGAAGAAACCACGCGTCGAAGAAGGCATGCATGAAGAAGAAGAGGTCGAACAGGGAAGACGCGATGCCAGTATTGCACCGAGCATTGCCTTCGCTAGTGAGGTTCTCGGCGGTCGTGCCAGCATTGTTCCAGAGGGCGGGTTTGACTTTGGGGACATGAGTGGCGGAATGGATGATTTCCGAATGGACGTCGGCGGCGAATTCCCAGTGGCACACGACGAAGTGGCTGAACGTGCAAGAAGTATTGCGCCGTCGGAGAGAAGCCGATTGTCGACTCCTGCAGTCGAAGGGGAGGAAGGAGAAGAAACTTATGCCGACGTCAGTTCTGCCATTGCCGTGTTCGACGTGCGGCCGTCGCAGTCCTCTCAAAGTCAAGAACTGACCAGTGACGGAGAGGGCAAGGGCTACAGCAGAAATACCGTGAAGGCCCTCGGGATCGTCCACAGGCAATTGCAGCCCGAGGACGATGAGGAAGAGAAGATGATTAGCTTTGCGCAAATATCTCACAAAGCATCTAGACGAGCGGCGGCGGCGTTTTTCTTTGAGTTGCTTGTGCTTGGAACACGCGATTGCATCAAGTTGTCTCAGAGTGCGCCCTTTGAGAATATTGAAGTTCGGGCCAAGGACAAGCTTTGGGAACATCAAAGACATGGCTCAACAGCCCCGTCAATGCTTTCTGGATTTACGTAGGCCTCCTTGATCATTTATATCTTGATTTGTTCTTGCATTACATGTCACCTTGATTGTGCTGTGTACTTTGAGATGTTTTCATTTTGCCTTGATTTTTTTGTCATGTCATGTAGCCTCTAGACCTATTACCTGTTCCGTGGATTCTGGCTGTATGGTTCTTGAATAATATTTACTGTTTAATGTGCACGTCTCGCGAGTTGACAATATTGGTATCAAATGACTCCTTGACACGATCCGTGAACAAAGCTAGCAATAGTGGTGCCCTAACCTAGTCACGACATCCATCTATTCGCGTTCACTCGTTGATGCTTTCCACGAAGCCAACCCTAGCTCCATTCGAATAGTCGAAAATGGTCATGTCTACATATCGCTGGTCAGACAGAAGGACCGGCGAGCCAACACATTGAACTCACACGACTTCAAGAACGAGTCACCTAGAGCATCCACATGGAGTCCCCCCAAGAATTAGAATAGGATTATGAGTCACTTACGATATAAAAAAAAGCACGCAACCCACCGAGAATAGCAAACGGAAAGTCTAATCCTGCATCTGCGATCGCTGCCACGCACGTCCTAGGTGGGGGGAAGGGGAAGATTGAGGGAAAAACGACCTCGCTCAACGCGTGCCACGAGACCGAACACAAACGAACGCCTCACCTGCCCGACGCATCGCTCGCATACTGTCCCAAGTTCAAATCGCGCGGATCGAGCGCCAGCGTGTGTGCGCCGAGTACAAACGATACCGTGATAGGCGTGTCGCACGGGTAGACGTAAAAGCCGTCGTCGTAATCATGTGCAGGTGCGATGTCGGGGATCTGGTGGCGCGTATACGTATCACAGTACAGTATGCGTCGGAAAGTCTCGGTGTCGTTGACAGCAAATCAAAAGGAGAAGCAAACATGGGGCGCACCTTTTCGAATATGGCAGTCATGACGTGGGTGGGGACGTAGATGAATGACGTGCCTGTATCGATGATCTAGATGCAACATGGATCGGGAGAGTGGAAGATGCGGCAGTCGGGAGTCGACGTACGGCTTTGACGACACCGGCATACGCGGGCGTATTGTTCACCAGGGCGCCGGTCATACTCACTGTCCAATACGTCTTGGTGATTGGCATGTGTCAGCAGATGCGAGCTTGAAAAAGTGGACAACAGTAACACCTTTGAGACGACTGGCACCCAGGCAACGCTATTTCCACGGGCTTTCGACGCGTCTATGCCCCCTAAATAGAGCTAGCCGTGACCATTATTTAAAGCCGAGGCATGTATCAGCGGTCAGCTCACCTCGGAGCCGCGAATTTGGTTCCGAGTTGTATAGACACTGAACAGCGGAGCCTTTAGCTGCGGGATCAAATTCTCGAACAACGTGGGTTTGTGCGAATTTGCGATCGATCCAAACGCCATGCCAGCAAGTCCGTCGTTTGGCGAGTAGGCAAAGTTATCCGAGACTGACTGGACTGCGCCGATAGATTGATTGTGCACCTTGAGAGGTCCTACTGAGACCGTGTCCATAGCGAGCGTGCCCGTCACAGAGCCCGATCCCTATCGAAAGATGATGCATGGTGCGGAGCCATGCAGGGCCGGAACTCACGTATTCGACAGCAAAGGGCTGACTCATGTTTTGAAATGTGCTACTAGCGTTTGCCTGGAACTGCGAAAGAGTGCCACAATTACTGCAATGGAAGGGAACCCAAAGGTCTGCCAAACAAGATGATGGGGTCACTTGCTGAAGGGACGGGTAGACCCACCAGCAGAACCTGTATCAAAGTCAATCTGCAGCGTCTGGGCCTGGCTCCCAAAGCTCAGCGGACCAAAATACTCGTAATCGTCAACACCGTCGGTTTCGTCTTGGAGGGAAATTGTGGTAACATTGTTTCCGCTGCCGAGAGGACCAGCAGCGGCTAGTCT
Source organism: Boletus reticuloceps (assembly GCA_018397855.1). Lineage (NCBI taxonomy): Eukaryota > Fungi > Basidiomycota > Agaricomycetes > Boletales > Boletaceae > Boletus > Boletus reticuloceps. Next base: position 73,210 of record JAGFBS010000028.1, read on the forward strand.
AACCCCGGAAGAGGGATAGGAAGGTCGGCGTGGAGATGACTCGGGTGAAGAGTTGAGAAGGGTGATGTTGGTGACGTAGTCGGATGCATGGTTGTAGGATTTCTGAAGCGAGGAGGGAATGGCGTAACCGGGAGACGTACCCAGACTTGCTAGGATAGTAGAGGCGTTTTGAAATTTCCGCCGCGTCGCAGCTTGTGCAGCGAGCTTGTGTAGTCTTGTCAGTGAATCAAAAGAAGCAAGTGAGTATACACACCGCGGCCTGTCTGCTAAAGGTGGGGAGGGACAATGAGCGTGTATGGTTTGGGTTGTGACGACTTTTGTGTAGTGGGATACTGAGAGAGTTGGCAGTTAGCGAGAGCACGAAGAGCAGTACGTGAAGAAGCATCGTTGTTAGCGAAAAGAGGGAAGCGAGACACGTTATGAATGCTCAGAGATTGCGAGCAAGACCAATGGATTACGATCTGAGCGAGAACGATGACCGATTTTAATTCTGACGAATGGAGGAACATCAAGGTATATTGGAGAGAACGAGGTACAAGTCATGTATTGGGAACATCAGTTCGCTTTTGGTCTATCTTTGGTTTTGCGCCAAGTTTTTGCGCTTTTTGGGGACCAAGGACCTTGCTGCGGATGCGGATCATGTGGGTGTACATGACATAGAGGCCTAGGGGACGGATTAGGAAAGAACGAAAAGAAGATGTGACGAAAAGTACCTGGTATCCAGATCAAGACCATTGCAGCTTTGAGCCAGTCTTCGAGGGACCATGTGGCGTAGAGGCCGTTGCGCCACTCTGAGATGGTACTGAGGGCGAGGAGAGCCTCGCTGCCCGCGCCAACGGGGTACAAGATGTAGAAGGCGGAGTAGCGCAGCCAGGTGAGCCAATGAGGGGGGTGTACGCCAAGGAGACCGAGGGCGTAGTAGGAGTAGCGAGGGACCTCTGTCAGGGACCAGGCGAGGACCATGGTTGTGTAGATGGGGCTGGCGTGGGTGGAAGAGAAGCGGGCGACGATGGCCCAGACGAGGATTAAACGGGAGGCGACCTGCATAAAAGTGGTGGGGAGGGGAGACCTGACGAGACGCAGGAGGACATGGACGACCTCGAGTGCGGCGAGAGACTGGACGGGTGCGACGACAGACCAAGACTGGTGATGCGTTGCGGGCACATAACTCGACGTTGCCGGGTTCGTGGCGATGGCGGCGATGGTGACGGCGAGGACGACGACCCAGCCAACAGCAGAGACGACGTTGAACGCGAGTAGATACATGGCAAGAAAAAAAAAAGATAATATTATGTAATAATAAAATTACATGGCTAGTTACAAACAAAAGACAACAAACAGACCTCGTTTTTTCTTACTAATCCCCCCCAAACGCGAGTCGATCATTGTCATCCTCCTCCCCGTCATGCTTCAATACCAACAACAACCATCGGATGCACTCACCTCCACGCCCGTAATGCGTCTACGCGATGACCCTCAGCCAGCAACACCAAACCCGTCCTCCTCACAGACAACCCAGCAACCGACCACCCGCCAGTCTCGCAAGCGCAAAACGCCCCCCACATCCGCACCCGCACCACCCCCTCTTACCCAGCCTCACCAACACCCACAGCATCCACCAGGCATCCATCTCGGCCAGATGCTTCCCCCGCCCCATGCACTCATCCCCCCCGGTATGGGTCATCCTCCAATGTATCAGTACGCACCTCCCGAATATGCGCAACCACCACCACCCCCACAGGGTGAACCCTCTGAACAACATCTCAACGGCCAGGACCAAGATCCATCCGATGAATCCCCAAAGGGCGGCGGTCGCCAGCTCAGCCAGAGCAAGCGCGCGGAGCAGAACAGGAAAGCCCAGAGGGCGTTTAGAGAGCGCAGAGACCAGTACGTCCAGGTTCCCCACGCCTCCTCCGTGCCGTTACGTCAATGTGTGCTCACTCACCTCCTCACACAGACGTGTCAAGGCCCTCGAATCTCGTTCTCAGCTCCTCGATGCAGCACTCGCATCCGCTGACGAGGCCAATCGACGTTGGGAAGAATGTAGAGCTCTCGTCGATCAACTCCGCATCGAAAACGCTGCTCTCCGTGCTGCCCTCAGCGGCCAGACTCAGATCGGTGGCTCGTTGGCACCAGGCCAGATACTAGCCGGTCAACCACCGCAGCAGCCACACCAAGCACAGGAAAGCAGACTAGAAGGGGAAAAGCTCGAGACGCCCAAGGAGTAGCAACGTGCCTAGTATGCGCCAGGGTCGCACATGATCAACCCATCTGCTCGCTCGTATCTGTTCATCTTTTTCAATAGTAACCCGACCAAGGCCACGCACCAAATACATTTCTCCTTTTTTTTCTTTGCATCAAGACTTGTAGTAGGGACCACGACACATTCTACGGTGTTGCACATCTCCGGTTTATTCGTGAGTTGAATCACTCGGCGGATGATGTGGCCAGGTCGTGATGGTGAGAGGAGACAAGAAGAGCTGGAAATGCTGACAAGAGCAGCGAATGCAACATTTTATGTAACCACAAAGCTTTGTCATCTCTTCCTCGTTCACATCCTCGTCCGCGTCGGTAGCACCACCGTATACTCGGATTCCCTGCCGCCAACTCGGTCGTACGGCAGAGATACATAGCTAGCGCCGTGATTGTCATGGCGTGGCCACCGACACCCTGAGATGGCGGGTGCACCGGGCAACCTTGTGCCGAAACTAATAGATTTACGTTGTCTCTCGTCGTGTTGCGGAGTGCGCAAGCCGTTCTGAGCATCAGCCGCATGATAGTGCTTGACGACGACTGAGTCCCGACGGCAAAGCACGGACCACCGGCGTTGGAGGGACGCTAATAACGCCGACGAGCACAGCCGAGTCTGATCAAACGCGGTGCAGCACGACGCGATGAAAATGTAACAGCCAAATTCCCACTGCGACAAGCATGCTGCCCCGCCACGGTGCCCAATGACTCTTTTTTTACCCTTCCTCCTGTTTGCATCCGTCGCTGCTCAATATTCTATCACCGACTACGCTCCAACCATCAATGCGCCCTGCCCGCAGGCATCCAACAATGTCCTCGTGCGCTCATTCACCCCCCAAACCCAAGCGTTGAATACACAAGAAGGGTCATATCTTGGCGCAAGGGAGTCAAACGTAATCCCTGCTGCATGGTCAGACTGGGTCGGGAACAGCTCTTCTATTGGGTACGATCTCGCCCTCTTCAACGGGTCCTTGCCCAGGATAGGTATCGCAGTGGGCGGTCAGGGTTATCGTGCAGCACAATTCGGAGCAGGCGTCTTGTCAGCGCTGGACGCGAGGAATGGCACCGCAAAATCATTAGGCACAGGCGGTCTACTCCAGGTCGCCTCATATCTCGCCGGCTCGTCAGGTATGTCGCACGCTGCGCCTACCGTGCAATCCTTGACCAAATTGTCTCAGGCGGCTCATGGCTCACCGCGTCGTTGATGCTCAACGACTGGCCAAGTCCGTCTACGCTGGTGTACGGAGACGGTCGTGCTCTATCAGGATGGATGTTGGACTTGGATCTCGTTGCGCCGTCCGGCGTCAATTTAGGTGATACAGATAACCAAGCGTATTGGGGAAGTATCCTGGCAAGCGTCGAGGCCAAGGCCAATGCGTCAATGTCCGTTCTTCCCTCTTCACGATCCGTTGACGTTGACATGTCTTGCTGTAGTGATACCAGCATCACCGACTTGTGGGGGCGGGCACTCTCGTACCATTTCTTGAACCAGACCACCAGAAATAACTTTTACACTAATACTACCGGACATGGCGTGGGCCAGCTTTGGTCCCAAATTCCACTCTCACCTTCTTATGCCGATCAATCAATGCCGTTCCCTATCATAGCTGCTGATTCACTTCCCTCTGGATCTGAGTCAACACCGGTCGTGTCTCTGGATTCGGTGGTCTACGAGGCAAGTGCACCAACGTTCCCCTCATTTGCCCGTTTGGCTCACAGCAGCAGTTCACACCTATCGAGTTTGGGTCTTGGGATCCATCATTGTCTGCTATGGTTCCGATGGCTTATTCAGGCACGCATTTAGTGATGGAGCTGCCTCCAGTGGATCCGCTTGCGTAACGGGATTTGACCAAGTGGCGTTTATGATGGGCACGAGTGCGAGCATCTTCAATGTACATATATATATATGTTGCGTTATCTCGCTCGGGCGGCTCATCACCTTTGTCTTGGCAGGTTCAGGTAGACGGACCGAACGGCAATTTCACAAGTTTCAACCACCAGAATGGCGATGTCACCGGAATGCAGTTTCTCTACGAACAACTTTCTTCCAAGGTCCATTCACGTTCCTTTAATGTCGCCAACTGGCCGAATGTAAGTGGGAGCTCTGCTGCATGCCAAAGACCCACATCTTACGCCACGAAAGGCATTCCAAGATATCAACCCTGCCACATTCCAGGATTCCTCATCACAGTGGCTCTCACTGGTGGATGGTGGTTCGAATCTTGAGCAAGTGCCCTTGGGGCTCTATTCACAAAAGCAAGGGCGGTCGATGTCGTCGTCGCTGTAGACGCGAGTGCAGACAATTCTAACCAATGGCCAAAGTTAGTCATCGCCTTCGCATTGTACAAACGCTCCTGCGAACTAATCGCATGATAGCGGAACGACGCTTGTTACCACCTCGCAGCGAATTCTTCTCTTCTCTCTTCCTCCCATCAAGCTTTTCCTCCTATTCCATCGTCAGCACAGGACTTCATCAGCACGGGAGTTAATCAAAGACCAACATTCTTTGGGTGTAATCCAACTCAATCCCCTGCAGAGTACCCTCTAATTATTTACCTTCCCAATTCACCTCCGTTTGACGGACATCCTCCCGCGTCCAAGTAAGTCCTCAATATCTCTTCTATCCAATTGTGAACTTATGGTCGTCGCTATCAAGTACTGGGAACCTTCAATTCACCTATACCCCTCTGTCGACCTGCCATATTCATCAATCAGGCTTTCCAGAATACCCTCAGTGGCTTCGTCCCCAACACCACCTCACCCGACCCACACTGGGGACAATGTCTGCAATGCGCTGCGCTCGACCGGGCTCGGCTCAAGCTCACGCCGCCACTTCCACGTTCAAGCATGTGCGCGCAGTGTTTCTCGCAGTACTGCTATGACCCATACAACCCGCCGAGCGCGCATGAGCTTCCAGGTAGGGACTATACGTACTTGGAATCCGGATCCAGGTGGACTGGACAAGGTGGAGGCGTTCTTGGGACGAAACAAGGGCGCCATCATTGCCGGAGCGGTCGTGGTGGCGCTCTTGATCGGGGGAGGGATCGCGCTCATGTGAGTTTCCCCTATTGAATCGAGGACGACACGCGCCGTGCTGACGTGTATGTATCTTTTCGTGCATGCAGTTTCTGGTGGCGGAAATGGAGGGAACGCAAAAATCGATATTCTCGGATGGACGAGTTGAGGGACGAGGACGAGCCTTGGAAGTTTTATGACAGTTACCCTGCGGCACATGAGATGGATCGACTATCACTGTTTTAGATATGCACTCTTCTGGACATTTTTTCTTCTTTCAACTCATGTCATTTGTCAATGGACTCTTGATGAGATGTCTTGTGTATATTTAGATGCTGCACACCCACCGGAAAGCGAACATCCCATCTCAAGGATACATAAGTGGCAAAGATATTTACAAGATAAATATTATATCACGTCAGTTCATCCATCGTCATATCACCAGGTCCAGGTAGATGCTCCAATACCATTTGCTTGGTAGGACTTTGAGAGCGCGCATTCAGGCATTGGTTAGTCAGAGGTGGTCGGGAGACCCGGATGAATTGCGAACGTGGTTTGCTATCAATCGGCACCACCGACGACTTGTACAGCTCAATCTCATGACGCAGATCCTCGTTTGACGCCACCAACGTATCGCATTCGCGTATGCACACGAGCAGTTTCTGTATCCGACCAAACACACTGAGACCGAGCGCCGTTGAGGATGACAGCCGTACAAACCTGCTTCGTGTCTGCCAGCTCCCTCCGTATCCGGTCCACATACACGATTCTCTGGGCAGGATTGTGGTGCCCGAGTATCTCAGCGTTGAATTGACTGAGACGTTCAGCTTCCTCCTCTGCCAAGTCGTTCCGTGCCAAAAGTCCTTCTGTCTCATCCAATAACTTGTAGTACGCGTCTTGGAATCGAGACACCTCCGTTAGTTCGACGTTCAACCTGCACACACGATCAGTGATCGTACATGGCCGATCGAAATGCGGACGTACTGCTCCATCTCTGCCTTGAGCGCGTCTTCGGCCGTCTTGCTCATGCGAAGTTGCATGGACAGTTTTTGTGCTACATCCCGTTCTTTCTGCAACGCCGCCTTGTGCTGAGATGCCTGTTCGCCGAGTTGTTTCTCCAACGCATTGGCGTTGTCCTGTAGGGTATCTCGAGACTGACGGAGTTCTGCTAGTGAGACCTGTTCGCTGACGAGATTGCGGTTTGCTTCCGCCAGCTCTGTTTGGAGCCTTTGAAGCTCGACGTTCGATGCTTCACGGAGAGTAACATGACTGGCTACTTCTTCTGTTAAAGCGCAGTTTGTTGACCGTTCTCGGTAAATCTCGTCCTCCAAACGTCTACTCGCATCCGCATATCGTTCGTTAGGTCGTGGTAGAAATTATGAGCTGCATCGTGGTACTCGAGCAGGGCAGCTGGAGCATGGTCTTGCACGATATCGAGACAAAGCGTGGCAAGCTTGTTTTCCAAGTCAGGGATATCGTCATCGCGACTGTTGGTTTGATCGAGTCTGTTCTCCTGAAGTAGTCGGAAATAGGAAATGGTCTCCTCTTCAGCATTTCGTAACTGCTCAAAGAGGAGTTTATTCTCTTCACTGGTTTGACGTATGAGATGCGCCAGTTCCGTTACTTGAGCCTCCGAGTTGGCGAGCTTCCGCTCTAGACGTAACGAGCGTGATTGCAGCGCAAGGTGTTCCTCCTTGAGGCTGGCATGCGCTTTGGCGGTCACTGTCGTGGATGCTAGTCGTGCATATTCTTCTGCCACACGACTGAGGGCTATTCTGCACTGCTCCAGCTGAATTAAAAGTTCCTCCTCTCGATTCTCGGCGTCATCTTGAGCCTCTTCCGCGGTTCGTTGCGCCTCTTCGCCATCTTTCTGTGCAGCACCGAGTTTCCGCTGCAAAATCGTTGAATCTGCGCGCAGTTTCTTGGCCTCTTCCTCGGCTTTCTTCTTGACATCATCCAAACAAGATTCGAGCATCTCCCGCTTCTTCTTCTCGGCCACCAGCGTCTTCTCCAACTCTGCCACCTTCCGATCACGTTCTTTGACTTCCTCTCTCCGCTTCGCCTCCGCACTCGAGAACGTCTTCTTGGTTTCTCCATTCTCGGCTTCTCGCTTTGCAAGCTGATTGCGCTCGTGCTCACACATGCGCAGCTTGGTACGAAGTTCCTTGATCTCCGTCTGCTCAGCAACACTCGTCTTTTTCAATTCTTGGACGCGCAACTCGTACGTATCGTTTTGCTTCTTCAACTTGTCCAGTTTCTCGGCTTGTTCGGTGTGTGTCTTGGTCAAACGAGCGAGCTCGGATTTGTGGCGGTCGAGTTCCGCTTGGTGCTATACAAGGCGCGTCAGGGGACCCATCATTCTGTAGACGACGTGGCGGCGTACGTTTTTCTTGTCGTCGGCATGGAGTCGTTCGAGATCGTCGATCCGCTTCAAGAGCACTGCGTAGCGGTCGTCCCCTGCGTGCTTCAAGTTGGCATTCGTCGTTGGCGGTGTGGAGTTTCTCGACGCGGTCGTACTGGTCGTAGTCGGTGCTAGGCTTTCCAAGTCAGAACAGCTTGAAAATGTGTACGAGCGCCATCGTACCTGAGGCGTCCGAGGCTTTATCGAAAACCACTGCAAACCTCTGGTTAATCGACGGGATTGTTTAACCAAGCGTGACTTACCTTTGTCCGAGTTGAATCGTGAGCCTTTGTTGAATCTCATATCGCCATAGAAGTGGGGGGTATGATCGTGTTGGAACTACGACAAAACACGGTAAAATAACGCGACGCGAGGCATCACATGATCGGAAATCAGTCGCGTTCTTCGCAGACATCTGACCCTAGCCAAAGGAGAAGCCCCGGCAGAAGTCATACTGGTTACCGTTACCCAACGAAGTCGTGCAAATGAACCAATCCTAACGTCCGACAACGAAATCGTCTTGGGTCTCGGGCAATCTACGACTCCTCGAAGCGCTCCATGTCTTTTCCCTCACGCCTTACCGGTCCTTGTCGTACACTTCCGGCGTGTCGCCCACTACCAAAGCGTTTGGGAGAGAGCACCCCTCTCTCACCCCTCTCCACGTACGCCTATCATCCCTCCCCTCGACTAGTGATCCACCTTCGCTGATGCTCGCCAGCATCAAGCGCTCGAATCCAACACTGCGTGAGGTTTGGCATCAGAAGTAGTGATACATCTTCCGCCCGGTGTCTTGGCTATTGGCTGGAACACTCGAGCGTGATAAGAAGGAAAGACGGTTGATGCGAGGCTGTGTGAGCGTGTCCTCGTTATTGTGAAAAGAACGAAAGACGTTACGTATACACTACAGCACAGGACGTGCGTTGTCAATCATCATCGGTAACACAGTGTATGCCAGCCTCCCGGTATGGGAAGAGGATGGTAGTACTAGGTGAATGACTGTCTTCATCCGACTCTTCGGTCTGCATGATGGGAGAATATCTCCCACGGAAGTCTCCCTCGGGGTAGATTTCTCGTCCTCGGCGATTTGTGGCGGTTTGTTGACCGTTCTTGGTAAATCTCGTCCTCCAGAACGTCTACTCGCAGGTAGAAATTATGAGCTGTATCGTGGTACTCGAGCAGGGCAGCTGGGGCATGGTCCTGCACGATATCGAGACAAAGCGTGGTAAGCTTGTTTTCCGAGTCAGGGATAGCGTCCTCGCGGCCGTTGGTTTGATCGAGTCTATTCTCCTGGAGTAGTCGAAAATAGAAAAATCTGCGCACAGTTTCGTGGCCTCTTCCTCGGCTTTCTTCTTGACATCATCCAAACACGATTCGAGCATCTCCCGCTTCTTCTTCTCGGCCACCAGCGTCTTCTCCAACTCTGCCACCTTCCGATCACGTTCTTTGACTTCCTCTCTCCGCAGCTTCAACGCGGAACTAGGTTCAATCCGAGTGCAAAAATTTGTACATACTAATCTCGACTATCACGGCTCTCCGCTATATAGATGGTCACATGCAATTGAAAGACGACGTTTGGGCTCAGCCACCGCGTGCCTGGTTGGAAGGCACCAAGGGCTCGTCGATCTCGGTCAATCGCATTATCCATAGAAGAAGGTACATACTCACCAAATCATCATTGGATCTCATCGTCATGTTGTCAACGAAGCTGGCTGACAGCGTTGTCGACCCGCTCATATACATCTTCCTAGCATACATCCCGCATTCCGTAACCATACCAGGCATGGAGAAGATCGGAGGGAAGCACGAGACCAGCGATAAGGGCGGAGATGGCTGGCACAGATTCATGTCTTCTTCAATGAGAGAAATGCGTGGCATGGACAATCCAAGGCTTGCGATGGAGAAATGTCGGTATAACCTCGCATATCGATGACATGGGCAATCCCGGTGGATGTCAAGGGGGATGAAGGAGGAAGGAGGAAGGAGCAACAGATGTTTGACTTCAGGATATTCAAAACACGGATTGCGGACGTTTAAAAAGAGTGGTTCAGCCGTAGGAAGTTTCGAGAGGCTGATGAGGCATTCCTCGGTCTCTATGATTATAGATTGAATGCGACGACACTGTGCAACATCGCAGGATATTCCACTCGATACCTGGGTAAGTGATCTGCGAAAGTGACAGCACTTTGTGGAATACTGCAGTAGGAGAAAAATATTCAGCCTGATCAAAGAAAGTGTAATGAATACTTCAATGGAACAATCTTACCCTGGAAGACCCGGATAGCTCATTCAAGTCTTCCCAGAGCACGTCGAGTGCTGGTTCTTGACGTGTGCACGACATGTGCTAGCCAGGGTTGCGACATCAGAAGCTTCCGTCGGGAGGATAACCTAGTGATTCTTTTACATAAAAGAATCTTTTGTATCTGATGCATCGTGAGTCGAGTGAGGTCGGTGTGCAGTGTGCACGTTTAATCCGTGTGGCGGAACTCTTCTTAATTCAAATCACGGACGACACGCACCCGAGGGGATACCGTGATACAGGATGACCGGGATGGTATGGGATACCGCACGACTTGGCACCTCTCAATCGATCTGGCCGACCAAAGTTGGACCTACCACTGGCAAACTGACTGCGTTCGATTGCAAAAGGCGGCCGCAGGCTATCGTTGACTATTCGATCGTGGTGTTTCTTCATTACATTCCTCTTGGTTGTTATGCTGCCTGCAGGCGTGGGCGAGGCATCCGAACCGACGGATCTGACTCACGGTACCGTACCGTTCTTGAATATCTGTGTTAGCGCCGCCTTCATTTTGGCAAAGACATGCACGACATTCTAGTAATAAGTATGATGATTCTACATAGGAGAGCCAGTCTCTTCGGAACTGACGAACGAACGATATTGGTTTGGCCCGAGTGAAATTCAAACATGACCCGACAACGCAACACATCCAAGTAGCAACGTCTGTGCTGGACAAAGCGGGTGGTTCAAGTTTTCAACTATGTGCATCATTTCGTCATATGTAACATCGTAAAATTCGTCATGGTCATGCAAACAAGATAAGGAGAGGAACGAGACTGGAATGGGGAAACACTAAAGTGCCAAGACACAAAGATCAACGGAAGAAAAAGCATCGATAAAATGTGATTGGGGAAACGAACTACGCGTATGTGGGCATGCACCCACCCACAGAGTAAGTCAAGATGAAACGGGGATATAAATTTAAAGTCACAGAATAAGAAGCTTCTCTGAAAGTCCTGCCAGTGATGCATGTCCGATCAGTCCCCATCGAACAATGTTCGCACCAACCAGGACAATATGTGAGTGGTCCATAATGCATGTCGTAAAGGTGTGGGGATGGTGTTTCTTGTGTACCTGCATGAAGGAAAAATCTTGAACAGAAGAGAATGTGTAATGTCGGAAAGCAAAGAAAGTTGCGCAGACACTCCATGCCGTGGATACCAAGAAACAACCGCATGTGCGTGGGGTATGATGTGAATGGGGTGCATGATGGATACAGAACGATAAAGATTATCAACGCATGAGTGTACCGGGTGTAATTGCAAATGGAGTTGATGGTAGGAGATGGATGCGGGGGAATTTTGTTGTACAAGATGTACATCCTGGGTGGTATGATAACGGAGAGGACAAGGCGATGAGCGGGGTATGAGTGGCTGGACGACATTGTCTGGGATGCTTGACATCGAGGTAGGCGCAGCCCTGGTATTTCACCTATCACGAAAACAAGCGGAACAGTGCATTACATCACAGTAGAGTGCGCAAGCAAACTGCTCCAGGTTCACCTCCCTAGTCCTCTCCAACACGCACCATCCAACACGGCCAGTGCTTAGAGTCCGCCATCAAGGACACCTCGCACATCCCTAACATCACCGAGGTCGGCGAGGAAAGGGCAAAGGTCCGTAAGTTCGGTGTCGTGGGGATCATTAAACCACGAAGAGACAGGAACCGCATTATTGGGGTGGAAGATATATGAAGCCGGGGAATTGTCCAAGATGATGGTATCAGCGATGGGGCGTCCTAATTGCGAAAGGTCCTACAGGGAACTTGAGATGCATCAACACAGTCAATGACGACACGCATACCTTGACATAATTACCCTTGTGATTGTAGCAACTCTCCCGGAATAATCGATGTGAAACAACATGGTGAATGTCGAGTTTGTCTAAGACTGGGTCTGCGTACTATCGCAATAATTGAATCGACAGCTAAATTGCAAGCTGAAAAATAAGACCGACCTTGCTTAGGCTAGCGGTAAATACCACCACCTCGTATATCTCGCCCATCTTCTTCAAGAAGCTGTCGACACCCGGGCGCTTAATGACGTACACGTTATGCCAATGGTATTCGATTTCCACCGGGACGACGTAATCTGCGTGTTGTATGGACTAAAGAGAAGCTGAGCCGAGCGTGGAATCAATCCCACAGGTCACCATACCTTGAAGCTACTGTGAACGAGGGTTTCATCCAAGTCCAGAACCAGACATTTGCGTCCGACGTGCTGTGGTGCGATCGGGGGGAGGAGTGGCCGCGGCGCGCCGTCCTAACAAGGGGTAAACTGGATGAAAGACAACTAGTCAGGACAACACCTACCGGTCCAATCGGGATACCAGCTCCCCCATTCATTATGAGGACATCTTCGTCGTCCTCTTCCATGGGTTCTCCTTCCTCCTGTTCTGCTTCTTCGCCCTCACCATGACCCTCTTCGTCCGTGAAGCTACCATCAGAATCGGTTGTGGTTGAATGTGACGTGTCCCCGACATGAGGTTGCGCGGGATCCGATGATGTGTGAGATAAATCTGAATGCGGGATAGGTTGTGGGGAAAAAAGGTCTGACCCTGTTGAGCCAGGCGGCTGTACTGCTCCACTTGTGACACCCTCGGTCTCTGCGATGGGTAACAACGTCTTGGTTGGTGTTGGAGGGACGATGACTTGGGCATCCTGGCTCGTTGCTGGGGAGGGATCCTGGGGAATCGATATAGGCGGTAGAACCACTTTTTCTCGTTCTTTTTCCTGGGACTCGGGTTCTAAACGCTGTTTCTCACTTGGAGCAGAGGGGTGCGCAGGTTTACTCGTGCTTGGAGCTTGAGCGAGGGGATGGGTCGCATCGGGAATGTCCATGTCGATGGAATGAGTACGCTCGCTGGGTGCAACGCATGGGACGAGCTTGCGGACAAGCTTTGAAATGAAAGAAGCCTTCTTGGGGGAACGCTGTGAGCCACCCTTGGACTTGTTCACCTCTTGCGAGGGAGCACGTACAGGAGGGCTTTTGTCAGGGATGGCGCTCGTGGAAGCGGGAGCCTTGGCGGCCTTTAACTTGCGAGAGAACCTGCGACGGGTGCTGCTGGAGGAGGATGTTGAAGTCCCGGTGGTGGCAGTGGAGCTAGTTGTAGTGGTGTTCGGTTGGGTGGTGGAGGCGGCAGCGAGGGAGCTCTTGTCCTTGTCTTTCTCTGCATGGCGTGTGCTGTCACGCTCGTCTGGAGAAACAAAGGTAGAGACGGTGATGGACGGGTTCTGGGTGTTGTCCTTGTCTGCCTCGGTGGACGAGGAAGGGGTGAGGTCGTGCGCCTGCGCACCAGGGGCGGCGTTGGGTGTGCCGTTCCCGTTTACGGATATCTGCGGGGGAGAGAGGGGGGCATCGTTGCGCTTTTCGGTGGCCGTATCATCCGAGGGGGGCTGGAGAGTCGCCATCAGGGCACGCCGGCGTCGAAAACGAACACGGAAAAAAATGGGGGATAAAAAGAGAAAAGAGGAGGAGAATAGTGGGAGTCAGGAGGTGGTGATGGGAGTTGCGATGGGGGAAGGGGGGGTATTTGAGGGTATGGAGGTGAGGGGGGGTGAGGAGGGGGGGCTGGATGGGAGAGGAGGAGTAGAAGCGGGTTTTGTACGTGATCTGGTCTTCACACGCGCACAAGACAACGTGCAAACAATGTGGGTCATTCGGCCATCGAGTACATCAATTCTTCTACGATTTACCCTCAGCTCGCTCTCACTCCTCGCCCGTCTCAAACAGGTAGTTTGCAGCCAACTCCTCGTTCTTGTCGCACGCAAAATACGCCTGAATCGCTGCCTCACGAGAGAACCCGAGCGCTTCAAGCTGCTTATCGTCAGCATCCGTCCTTTCTCCACCGCGCGCGACTCACCCGTTCAATCGCTGCTTGCTCCTCTGGCGTAACGTTCACAACCTGCACACCTGGAGCTCCCTCTCCTTCACCCTCGCCTTCTCCCCCCGCATCACCCAATAAATTTAGTAATGCCTGTGGATTACTCGCAAGGACTTGCGCAAGTTGAGGATTTGCTGCAACAAGTTGCTGGATCACCGGCTGGATCAGCGCTGGATCCCGCGCAACGAGCTCCCGCAGTTGTGCTATCTGAGGGTTGTCTCGGAGTGCTGATAAGTTAGGCACACCTAGACCAGCACCAGCACCGAGCCCACCCCCACCTTGCTGCTGCTGCTGCTGCTGCTGTTGCCGCTGCTGCGCAAGCTAAAACGAAGCCAACGTAAACGAAATCGTCACCAACCAAGAGGTGGCGAGCATACCTGGAAAAGGTTTTGAGCCTGACCCGGTGCTGGCGCTGGTGCAGGGACAGGGGCAGGGACAGGGACAGGTTGAGCCGGCGCGCTAGATGGTGCAGCTTCTGTATCGAGATGCTCAGGGATACCCTGTCGGCGCACGGTCGAAAGTCAGGCCTGTTCCACGCATATAGCCACTTACGTTGAACAAGTATTCAACAGCACGATCAGGGTTATTAAAACTCGCTCTCAAGGCGCGGGCGACTTGATCCCGCTCGAAGCCCATCTCCATCATGTTCTGTATAGCACTTTGGAGTGCAGGTCCAGTGAGAAAACCGCTGTCTCCGGTGGGTTGGACTGTCTGGGTAACGGGAACAGGTGCAGGTACAGACGCAGGTACAGGTGCAGTTGTGGCAGGTGTGGAGAGTGCTGGAGCGCCTTCAGGTACTGCTGGTGCCACAGGTTGTACAGGTGCGGGCGCGGTGACGGGTGCTGCAGATGTAGATGAAGAGGTGGCAGGCGTAGTAAAATTCGGTTTAGGCTAAGAGTGCAACAGGGGTGAGATGGATTGCACTGAGAAGGGGGTCATCGATACCTTTGCGACCATGAGCACCAAAAAGTCCTTTTCCTTGATCTCGCATGACGCTACAGTCTTGGAATCGAGGAGTACTCTACCTAATACCGGATGGGATAAGCGACTCGGAGATCGACTCGAATGAGCGTACCGGCATAGATCAACTTTTGTGATTCAACCGGGTGGCCGTGGGCTTCAGAGATCTTTTCCTTGAGTTTTCCGACGGTATCTTCACCGTCAGCGTCGATCTAGGAGCGAATTTGGCAGACCGTCGTACTGTGCTGGCGGTACCCACCTGGAAGACCTTCTGCTGCAACGTTTTAATCGTTATCTTCATTATGGACCGAGAGCAAACACGCAGCCCCATTCAGCGTGATATCGTGCGTAATCATGGTCACACGCAAATGTCACATCACGCAAACAGGGTGTCCGGGGTACCGATCAACATGCGGTAGAGGGGCAGAAGGGGCGCGGCGGCGAGCCCGACAACGACAACGACAGCGACGACGACGACCTCCCGCGATGGAGCCAGTCCACGGCGACGAGTATCTGCGCAGAATAGCTGCGTTCATCAGACTAAACGAGAAGGGTCTTGCAGAGGCTGCCTTCCATCGTCGCCGCCGTCAGCGCACCACTACAGCCCAGCCTTCCGTCTTCAACCCCGTTAGCTGGTTCATCCCTACCGACGTCTACCAACCCCCTTCACCCCGCCCAGTCCCCTTCGCCATTGACACCCATCGTCTCTTTTACATCCTCATACGTATCGAGTCTCTTGGCGTAGATGTCGGCTCACTCGACGTCACGGTCGACAACCCCTCAAAGCCAATGCATTATACACACATCGACATTGGCTCAGCCCGCGACAAATCTGAAACCCTTTCCCTTTCCTCCATCCGTTCCTCTCTGTCCGCTGTTTCCGGCCTGTCTCTGGGCACCGGCTGGTGGAGCCGGCCCGAGAAGCAGAGCATCGATGCTGAACTCAAATTCATCTATAGCAGCTTCACCAAGATACCCGCTCTCCTACTCAAGGCGCCTGGACCCAAAGTCATTGCTGAACTCAAAGATGATCCCCCAAGTCAGAGTGCCCTCCCGCTTGACCCATTCAAGAACCTCCAGTCTCTCGAGACTGTTGACATCGATCCCCGCTCATTGCTTGGCTGGGATAGACTCGCGGAATCCCTTCGTAGCTTGACTATCAAGCGGAGCGGGCTGGAGGATGTTGCCGATATATTCATTGGAGCAGTAGTTGATGACCTGGCGCGCAGGGACGGATCGCTCAAGGATCAGAGGGCGAGGCGGATTCCTCGCAGACAACCCTCTTGGACGAATACGCCGCTGCCTGCCTCCGTTCCCGAGGAGGTCGAAGAAGTCCAGGCTATCCCAGAGGACCCCGCACTACCATCCCCATCCCCTGTCCTCTCTCCCTACAAATGGGGACTCCTTAAACATCTTTCCCTTTCAGACAATGCGCTTACGTTCCTGCCGACAGAACCTCTCCTATACCTTGTCTCTATAACGCACCTCGATTTATCTTCGAATCTCCTAGTCTCTGTACCACATGGCCTCTCCGTCCTTCATAATCTTGTTTCGCTCAATCTCTCTGACAATATGATCGACTCGGTTCTGGGGATCTACACATACCTCGGACAAGTTCTCCATTTGAACCTCTCCGGTAACCGTCTCGAGTCCATCTGTGGTCTTGAACGCCTCATGGCGCTGGAGCGGGTAGACCTGCGTTCTAATCATATTGATGAGAGTGCCGAAGTTGGACGTCTTGCGACACTTCCCAACATCGGGGAGGTATGGATCGATGGCAACCCGTTGACGGAGATAGAGGACAACTACCGTATTGCGTGCTTCGACTTCTTTCACAAGGAGGGGAAATCCATTTCTTTGGATGGGACTGCGCCGACCTTTTACGAAAGAAGAGGGGTTGCGCCCGTTGCACCAGAGCAGATGCCTTCGACGAGGAGCGTGCCTATACCAGCATCTCCCCCTATTGTTCCGATCAAACTCGCGAAGTCGAAGGGGAACTCTGTCATGGCAACGGACGTGGCAACGGCATACGAGACCGCAGTGTCGCCCTTGGCGGGTGCGCGATCGGCATCGCATGGTGTTCCAGGCAGACCGAGGAAACGCAAAGCGAAACGTATCGTCGATCTGACCGGCGATGGGGAGCAAGTATTTTCTCCAGGATTGCCAATTGCAGCCGCGTTGGAGTCGCAGCGCTCGTCATCCACGTCACCACAGAGACCCAGCCCTCTTTCTCCAGACGGGCATCGGCGCGGGTATTCTGTATTTGAGCTAGGTGATGGTTCTGTTGGGGACGAGGTGGAGGGTCCGATGAGGGAAGGAGAGCTGTACCGTGCGCGGATTGAGGCCTTGCGGACGGACATGGGGGAGGGCTGGCTCAAGGTATTTAGTCAGAGTCAGGTTGGAGTGTAGTTAGTGTAGGTGGTGACTGGGGTCCTGCTTGGATGTATATTCGGAGCGACCTGTTTGAATTCTCACACAAACTCAAATCACTCGTTCGTTATCCTCGCCTTCGTCGCTCTTTACTCTGCCATTCATCTCTTCGCGTTTCTTCCACTACAATGGGTGCCAACTTGTCAAAAGCCCTCAGTGAGCTGCCCATCCACTACCATAACCCACCCTACTCACCACTCGCCACCAGGCCGTCTCTTTGGTAACAAGGAAATGAGGCTCCTCATGCTGGGTCTCGATGCTGCTGGCAAGACGAGTATGCCACAATATTAATACCTCGCTCGCACATTCATAGGCTCATCGTTTCCGCTCAGCTATTCTGTACAAACTCAAGTTGAACCAGTCCGTGACGACGATACCAACTGGTCAGTCTTGCCCCTCTCCAGTTTCCTTGCTGACACCATAGCCCAGTCGGCTTTAATGTGGAAACTGTTACATACAAGAATGTCAAGTTCAACGTTTGGGACGTTGGAGGTCAAGACAAGATCCGTCCATTGTGGAGACACTATTACACTGGTACCCAGGGTCTCGTCTTTGTCGTCGACAGCCAAGACCGAGAGAGAATCGACGAAGCAAAACAGGAACTGCACCGTATACTCAGTGACAGAGAGATGAAGGAGTGCTTATTGCTTGTGTTTGCAAACAAGCAGGATCTTCCCGGAGGTGGGTGACTCGTTTCTCCGTTCGGTATCCCCATCATTCATCCCTCTCCAGCCATGTCACCTGCAGAGGTTACCGAGAAACTGGGTCTCCACAGAATGCGCGACCGCTCATGGTATGTCCACCCCAGGTATGTTTTTCTGACATTTTTTCTCCTGGGGCGTGCCTGATCGGGGTGCAATAGTTGCGCAACGACGGGAGAAGGTCTCTTCGAGGGACTTCAGTGGTTGAATCAGAACGTGAAGAAGCGTCAACCATAAACATGCAAGTGTAACGTCTTTCTTGCTGTTGCCTCATGTCTGATTCTCTCATCTAGATCATACAAGTCTCGATCCTGTTTCTGTCTGGTTGATACCCCATGTTATGTTATCTCTCTCACGGCCTGCGACGACGACCCGTTTCTTGCACGCACGACAGACTATCTGATTCTTGTCATGTCCTTCCATACAGATCTCATCACTTGTCTTGCGCAGTTGACCTCAATAGCGAGGACGTACTTTTCTGTTTGATTGTTTCACCAAAACCCTCAATCTTCGCAGCCGTAGTTTTCTCTGTTCCATCTCTTCCTCCGATGTTGGCTGGTTACTCTTCTATAAGTTCTATTAGTTTAATGTGAAATGGTGACACATGACGGATCGATATGATCAATAATCACTAGAGTCGCTTAACTATGCAGTCTTGTTACTTTGTACATATGATGATGGAGCACACGCTTGGGAAGTTGGACTTGAAACCAAATCTGATTTGCAAGAATGTCGTGCTCAAGCGAAGTTGGCCAACCGTCGGCCACAAGTCCTACGCGGTCTTTGCCTTCCTACACCCATTTCGTGCGATGCTTTCCCTCCTACGCGCAAGCAGACTCGCTCATTCATACCAGCTCCAAGTGGGCAAAAGGGGTCTTGCATCTGCTGGTCCAGGCTTTGTCAACGCCGTGGGAAACACACCTCTGGTAAAGAGCTCAACAACATCGGTCTTGGGGCTGTTTCACGAGCATTCCATGTCCACAGATCTATCTCAAAACGCTGTCTGAACAGACAGGATGTCACATATTAGGCAAGGCCGAATTCCAGAACCCAGGGGGAAGCGTCAAGGACCGTGCCGCCATCGGGATCATTCAGGACGCAGAAGAAAAGGGACTGTGAGTTCATGTTGACCATCCTTGAGTGCAGTGTGATCGGAAAAGCTGAAAGTGGGGTGCTCCAGCATACAACCTGGTGGAACTGTCGTTGAGGGGACCGCTGGGAACACGGGTATCGGCCTGGCCCACGTGTGTCGGTCCAAGGGCTACAAGTGCGTGATATTCATGCCCAACACGCAGGTGACCTGTCTCTTCGTGTCTCTCGCGTTGGATCGCGCACGCTGATGCGTCGCCATGTTCGTCTACACAGAGCCAAGAGAAGATCGACCTCTTGCGCATGCTCGGCGCAGAAGTGCACCCTGTTCCCGCGGTCCCTTATGAGAACCCACACAACTACAACCACCAAGCTCGGGATTACGCTGCTACACTGCACAACGCCATATGGACCGACCAGTTTGACAACACCGCGAATACACGCGCGCACTACCTGACGACCGGTCCAGAGATTTGGGAGCAAACACAAGGTAAAGTCGATGCGTTCGTGTGTGCGACAGGGACAGGTGGGACCCTGGCTGGCGTGGGCAAGTGCCTGAAAGAGAAGAGCGGTGGGAAGGCGCAAATATGGCTCGCGGACCCTCCGGGGAGTGTTTTGCATGCCTACCTGTCAAGTGGTGGGAAACTTGTCGAGCGCAAGGGCAGCTCGATCACCGAAGGTCTGCCTTGCTCGCATCCGCATTCGTTATGCTAAAGCGTTGTTGATTTCCCAGGCATTGGTCAGGGCCGTGTCACGGACAATTTGGCGACTTTTATCAATGACGTCGACGGATCGCTCACGATTTCGGACGAAAAGTCGATAGTGATGCTATATCAACTCTTGGACACTGAAGGTTTGTACCTTGGCGCAAGCACGGCTCTGAACGTCGTTGCCGCCGTAGAGGTTGCGCAGAAACTTGGCAAAGGTGTGTTGTGTAATCGCTTTTCAAAAGACATGGCTAACACAGTCATGATCCTCAGGATCGACCATCGTCACCGCCCTGTGTGATGGTGCATACCGTTATCAGAGTCGACTCTTCTCCAAGCAATGGTTGCGGTCCAAAGAGTTGTACGACATTATACCAGATCATCTGAAAAAATACGCAGTCCTAGACTAGCGTATGGTAAATCAGACATTCCGCTTTAATGCATAGGCATCATCGCAATGAACTCCAAATGTGTTATACATTATCCTCTTTCTTCTCATTAGCAGCCGTCCCTTCTGACCCCCGACTCTGTGCTTCTCTTTGAATGTCGGAGAAGTGAACGGCAACTTCATCTCCAAACAATCCATTGATCTCCTCCAGAGAAAGTCCTTTGGTCTGGGCGTGTGTTAGCCCGATGCTTGGCGTCCTTATTCACAATCTCACCTCTGGAAACCACCGCCATATCACCACCACATCAATGACCGTCAATCCAATGAACATCACATAATACCACCACTTGATCTTTTCCAATGCTGTAGGGCCTGCTTCGAGGAAGATGACCGTGCTCAAAAAGGTACCCATCATTGAGAATGCCATGCCCTGTGAACGAATGTGTGTTGGGAAGAGCTCGGAGCAATAGACATAGGACGTGGCATCTATGCCACCGGCATAAAAAAAGATGAACAAGAAGATGAACAAGACGCCCAAGGCGTTCGTGATATGGGCGTGAGGTGATGCGTATTGAGATTCCATGACGCATTCGAGGGCGAGGGTGATCATACAACCCGTCAACCCAATGACTAAGTTGCAGGACAAAAACCGTCAGTGGTTGGAAGGCAATTCACGGGAGA
This sequence comes from Boletus reticuloceps, assembly GCA_018397855.1. Taxonomy (NCBI): domain Eukaryota; kingdom Fungi; phylum Basidiomycota; class Agaricomycetes; order Boletales; family Boletaceae; genus Boletus; species Boletus reticuloceps. The sequence goes on from JAGFBS010000028.1 coordinate 94,009, forward strand.
TGTTCTTACTGAGCAAGCGCACACGACCCACGTAGTCCATGACGAAGGCTGCGAGGAAGTTGGCACCTGTCGCCACTGTGACATAGAGAGCCCCGAGTATGAGCACTGTCCCCCCCGTAATTCCCAAGCCCTGGTACAACTTCACTATGTAGTCTGTCAAAATCAGTTCAGGCGTCAGCATCACCTAGCTCCCAAAGTGCGAACAAGGGAATCGCAAGAAGAATTGCATACTGACTGTAGACAACCATACCTCCCGTAGCTTGGGCCGCATATTGGGTAAAGAAACCCATCCACATACGCTTGCGATACGACGGGCGCGTGAATATCTGACGTATCCCGCCTCCGGCAGCCCACGCTTGAGAATCTATTTCGACTTGTTTGACCATTTGATGAAATTCCCTTTGAGCAAAGTCGTATCGTTCGGACTCGGGACTTGCGAGGTCGTGGGTATCGACGTGGAGTTTTGAAACGATGTCCCAACTTTCAGCGTGTCGGCCCCGCATCAGTACTAGAATGGGCTCTAGTTAACCCAATATCTGTGACAGACAAACAATGCGTACGCCACCGTGGTGATTCTGGGACCCATGGGCTACAACAGAGGAGAGCGAGCGGACAGACACATTGGAGAGCAAGGGGGAAACGCCACTGAAAACTCATGTCTGAAGAGTAGTAGGTCCCTACGCCTACCCATCCCGCTATGGCGTATCCCAAGACGATCCAAGCGCCTGGTAGATGTATTAAAACCTCTGAGTCGCTGAGTCACAGCAAAACGGGCAAAATGGCTCACCATGTTGACCAACAAGGAACCCCCTGGCAGATGGTGGAGAGATCTCAGCTTGGAAGATGGGAATGAGTACCACCATCATTCCGATTCCCCAGCCAGTGATGAACCTTGCTACAAGCAACATTGCAAGGTTCACCGATCCAGTTTGAATGGCACCCCCGACGATACATACGATATTTGCTGTGTTCATCGTCACCTTCCTCCCGTATCGGTCACAGATGAATCCGACGAGAAGAGCCCCGAACGTGCCACCCGCTGAGAAGAGTCCATTGATGGCGCCTTCGATGCGGCTTGTATAGGATGGATTAGAGGTGAGGGAGAAGTAAGAAAGGAAGCCTGGTTGCCCGAGTGTGTTGGATATGACACTGATCGCATAGCCGTATGTGAGACTTCCCAACGTCAGTACTAAAATGACGCGCAGATTGAATGCCGAGTAGTGCACCGTGACCATTGTTAGGGGTGGTGAGAAGGACGGAATACCTTCAAGAAATGATCTCTTCACGGGAAGGCTCCTTGGAGTCAAGTTCCACCAGACATCTGATCGATCCATGCCTAAGTACCATCATTTTGTGGCGCGCAGGGAACGCAGCTGGGGTATGTGGGTAAAGGTGTGGAATATTTTAGGGTGAAGCGGTAGGCACCTACCTTTGGAGGAGCGTCCCCGGCTCCCCGCCGTCAGTCATCTAGGTCTGGTGACCAAATCATGACACGACATGAGGACAGAAATGGATCGAAGGCTCGTTTAGACGAACGCCCAGACCATGTTACAGTGGCCTCTGTCAATTTGGATCTCATACAGAGATGTGACTCTGGAGGAGCACAACAGAGAATTGAATGTGTCTTACGCACAGGTGATCTTTTCGTTGAGGTTGCCAAGCTACTTGTTTGAAAGAAAGGTGCTGATCCCGATGGTAGACTTGGTCGTTGAACGTTCGAACGTTGAATCCGAAGAACTTTGCTAAAGGCCGTCATGGCGGTTCAAACATTCAACAAATCACATTCGTCCGTCACAGTCAAGACATATGATACTCTCGCCAATTGACATACAGTGAGGAAGGCAGCCACCATTGGGAGAACGTTCAGTTTCAAAACGGCGTCGTCAATCAGCGAACAGTCAGGTCAGTGGGGCGCTTATCGTGGCTATACATACTATCACGTGACGAATGTTCGCTGGGAAACATCACACAGGGCTTCGTGCCGGGGAATCCGGGGACTTAGAACATCGCTGACAGTTCCTGCCAAGTTCCTGCTCCTAGTGATCTGGCGCCGCGGGTTTTCCGGGAGAGGGTAGAACTTCTCTACACAAAAATGGTGAAATACGTAACCTGGTCATTGGTTTGAATGTGCCTGGGATCCAGTAGCGGAAGGCTGGATTGCTCCCGACGCCGTCCGACGCACTTCGGTGGTAAGCATTGTAAGGGGCTGCGCACGGGTTAGCAATGCAGAGGCAACAAGGAGAATATGGCGTGGTTCCGACCATGCTTCAAGTTAGACCAACGGGAATCCTCTAATACTTGTCAGAGGGGGCTAGCGATCGCTACCCCCTATCGCCTCTACCCCCTATCGCCTCTATGGCGTCATACTCCCTGGTGAGGAAAGTCCTGACCTGGTTATTAATCCTGCTGCTCTCTTGACTCTCCATCCCTTGTAAGCTCACACAAAAACGATGGCACCCATTAGGAACGCTCGCCAAATCTTTAACGAAATCCCAACGGGTGAGTCTGCGAACCAAGTTCTGTGTGTGTATATATGCTGACATCCGGCAGATTATCCCGTTCCAGGTCGCACAGTAGTGTACGACACAAGCCAGACAATCGACCTGGAGGATGTACCCTTGCGTGGGGGAATTCTCTTGAGAACCCTGGTCTTGTCTATAGATCCATACTTGAGAAACCGCATGAGAGACATGAGCATCAAATCGTATATGGCAAGTCGTCATTGAAAAATATATGCAGCGTCAGTCCATCTCATACATTTTTGAACGGCGGCTAGCCTGCCTTTCAACTCGGAGAGTCGTGAGTGTCGTCCCGGTCGCCATGTTGCACGTTAACGTGTCTCCGTCTGCTAGACTTCAGAATTTCGGTGTAGGCGTCGTCGTTCGTTCCGAGAACCCCGCCTTCAAAGCTGGCGAACATGTATATGCGATTTTACGTGAGTCATTTTAATCGCACAACGCCCGATGTCAGTAGATCTTAGTTTGACACAGCGTTCGAGGAGTACTCGGTACACACCCAGGTCGAAGATCTCTATAAAATAGAGAACAATCATAAACTCCCATGGACTGCATTCGTAGGAACAGTTGGTATGCCAGGTGTGTCCATTCAGCCTATCAGGAGAACATCATACAACCGGTGTCAAAAGGTCAAACAGCGTACTGTGCTTGGAAGGAGTACGCCCAGGCTAAGAAGGTCGGTCTGTCATGATGACTGACTGCTTGTGCTCACTGCTGATGGCGGTCTAAAGGGGGAAGTGGCATTCATAACCACTGGCGCCGGCGCGGTCGGATCGTGTGTCCTTTCGTTTTTCATGAAAAAGGTGATCGTTCATGAGGTTCGTGACCTTGTAGGTTTGTCGTCCAGCTCGCGAAGCGCGACGGCCTCAAAGTGATCGCCTCGGCGGGCTCCGACGAGAAAGTTGCATTTATGAAGAAATTGGTGCAGATGTAGCGTTCAATTACAAGACCACCAGTACATCCGAGGTACTCGAGAAGGAGGGTCCGATCGACGTGTATGTCGTTTTATTTTGACCAGGGTGATGATGATGAACTTGAATAAGGTTTTGGGACAATGTGGGAGGGGAAGCTTTGGAGGCGGCGTTGGGAGCTGCAGCCAAGGATGCTCGCTTCATCGTGAGTCTGACTCAACCTTTTTTTATTGTAATGAGACATTTCACACTATTTAGGAATGTGGGATGATCTCCGAGTACAATGTGAAACCTTACCCGGTGATGGTGAGTATCAGCATCCTGAGACCACAGTGAAACCGTGATTGATATTCAAATAGAACTTGATGAATATCGTGGGGCGAGAAATCAAAGTTTATGGTTTCGTTGTGCTCTCCCTCCTTCCAAAGTACAGCGATGCTTTCTACGCTGAGGTGCCCGCGCTCATCACATCCGGTGAGCTGAAGCTCTGCAAAGAGGACGTCTCCAAGGGTCTTGAAAGTGCAGGGGAGGCAATTCTAGCAGTACAGAAGGGCACAAACACGGGAAAGAGTGTCATTGTTGTAGCAGTCCAGTAGATTAAGCTTCAAGTATGATTAAGCTTCAAGTATTGTCGATATGTACTAGTATTTGATGTAAGCTCTGCCGTCTTCTACTACCTCCTTGCCTAGCGTTCGAATCCTTCCTGTTCTCAACAATGTGCTTTTCATGTCCCTGTCCAAATCCATCATCAGATCAATTCTTTCAATGTCGAAAGCAAATTTGCTAAACGAGGCTTGGATGGTGTTGTATCGGTGGCATTCGTTGGAGGTGTCGAGGGTCGATGACTCGCATGTATCTCCCCAGTGGCAGTGGCGGATGCCTCAATGTCTGGGGGCTGGCCCGATGCCGTCCGACACATTTCTGGTGTGGCAACCTTCCCCCGCTTCGGCCCTGGTAACTCAGACCGAGTAGAATGTCGGCGTTTCTTGCCCGCTTTTATACTCGGGGTGTCTGGTTCCTCGACAGCGCGGGCCTTTCCCTTTCCCTTGTTTCTCGCAAGGAAACTGGGCTCTTTCCATGCGACTGCGTCGTGTCTCGGGACGTGGGCAGGACTTGCCTTTCTTGTACGTTGGGCCCAGTTCGACTGACGGGGATGGGAGTACGTGAAGACACAGTCCGCTCATCCTCCAATAAATCCGAAAAAAGAGAATGCATAGAGCCTTGAGACCCAGGACCCTCGGACGAGATAGAAACCCCATCAGTGCCTTGTCCGTTGGGACACGCCTGCTGTATAACTGAAGCGGAAGGTAGACATGAGAGCTGTTGGGTTTTACTGTCTTGTGTTGCGAGCTGAGCTTCAACCTTGTCAATGGATCGCTGATCGGCTTCGCAGTCTGCATATGTTTCCCCTTCGCCCATGTCCTTTGTTCCAGCCTGCGTGTCAAAGCCAACCTCCGTCCGAGCGGTACTGTGTGTTAATTGCAACTCGTCGGTCTCTTCCTCGGGATCAGATGTCCCTATTTCAAGCACCTCGATACTTGGAAGACTCGGCGCGGGCGGCTGAGTCAAGTCCAACCCTTCTTGTTTTTCTAGGTTGGCGCCGGCTTTCTTAAAATGCCCCTGTCACCTGTCGGAACGGTGTCGTTCTCGTCGGTATCGCAATGTGTAGGAATAGACTCTGCGAACATCCTTGATGTGTGTCTTGTCGAGCTACCTGGCTTTCCCTCTTTAGGCGTGGATGTATCAGGGGGTTCGAAGTCCTTCGCAAGAGATGACGGGAAAGCAGGTGAATATGGCAGTAGTTGATACTGACGTTGCTGCGACTGTGAAGGCTGTTGCGATTGTAGATACGACTGGGACGATCCTGTATCAGAATTGGGTACAAGGATTTGGACTGGGCCCTGCTTGGTGGGATCTGGTCGAGAAACTGGGGGATCCTGGGTGGGGAACCTTCCGTTGGATGTTTTTCCGGATACTCGTGGTTACTGGCAAAGAGGAGGATGGAAGGGACAGAGGCGAACTGAGTGGAGGCGGAAACGAACAAGAAAGCTGTTGGCAGGGAAGAGGGGAAGAACAAGCAAATACCTCTGGAGAACTACGAGAGGGTGAGTGCCTAATGCGTTGTGCAGGCGTAGGTGGCTGAAGAGAACGGGTATCTGAAGTGATTGCAGTATCTACCGTGGCGTGCTCCTCTGTATCGGAGAGTAGGTTCGACATGATAGGCGACGCCATCGGCTTGTCGTGCTGTCGGATTCCATCCCTGACCGCAATTGTGGTGACTGCGTCTGGAGCAACCGGACTGCCCCTGTTCGAAGGTGACCAATCCGATGGTGTCCCTTGCCGTTGTAGCCTAGAGGTTGGCGAAGGTGTGCGATGTGGTGGCAAGGGACACACTAGGGCCCCACGGTGATGAAAATCAAAGCATGAGCCAAGCCATCATGAACCGGGATACACTTACGATTAAGACATTCCTTCGCTGCTGGTTTGGTCGCGAATTTGGTCGCGAATTTCCATGGATGGACCTCGAATATCTAGTCATTGAACTCAGTACATTACGAGCATTACAAGAATGAATTGGCGCACCCGCCAGCGTTTGGTGTATGCGCGTTTAAAGTCTTCGGGCCGCTCAGGCTTGGGCTTCGCAGTATGCTCGGTTTTGGTAGCCTGACATTGAGAGACAGGCGCATATAGTGAGAAAGGAGGGGAAGAGGGTGGGGATAGGTGGCGCTTTTTTGTTTTCTTCCTGCTTACGAAGCTTTAAAACGTTTCTGTACCAGGGTATTAAACCAGGATGTTGGATATATGCTCAAACTTACCCACCCCCACCGTCCTGACGAAGACCTAGAACCCATTCTTTCACATTCTCGCTCAATTCTAGATCACGGGGATTCCCAAACAGGTGTCCACCAATACCTACCTGTTTAACTTGGCTGATTTCGAGTGATATGTGGGCTACGGATGTATTCCCGGTTGTATTTGAACCAAGAGGACGAGGAGAGAACATGGGGCGATAGTTGGAGATAGTAACGACGGAGAAACGACAGTCGATGAGGTTACGGCCAGAATGTCTACTGTTACACGAATTGGGAGAGGCAATGTAGGGGCAATGGGGGTCCAACTGACCTCTTGTATTGGTCAGCAGCGTCTTTTGAGATGCGGACGGACACTTTGTAGTCCTTATCAGATATCCATGCCCAAACGTAACTATTTTCTTGATAAGTGAGAAACTGAAGGGAATTGTCAGGATTGGCAGGTAGGATGACGAGGAACGTACGTCTGTGAGCTGTACTTTCTTTTTGTCTGATGACACTGGGGCGTTGTAGAACTGCGCGCCAAATGTTTCTGCGACGTTCATGAAGTAGTCGCGGATCCACGGGCTCGACATCGACTCGGACATGGCGGACAGACGTAGGGCTGTCACGTTACGCGGTATGTCACGCGTCCATCGGTGTCACCCTATATGTACCGTCACGTGACTGAGACGCGCTACAAAGTTGAACTGAGTCCGATAACCACTTACTAACAATGTCGCGACGAAAACCAGCCCCAGCCGAGCACGATGACTATAACGACTCCGCGCATAGGTATCCCTCCTTCTGTTCTGACCACCATGACACCGCTCACCCCATACCACAGCCTGCCAGACTCTGCCGAATATCAGGAGCGACAGCCTCTGGAGCGATATCAGCCAGGCCAACTTTTGCCCACTATCATGACTGGCGAAACTCTCGACCTCGACGATCCTTCTTCATCTACGCACGACCATGACCCATTCACAGACCCTTACTCGAGACCCACCTCAGTCTACACCGACCATTCGGACACGCGCCCTCTCTCTCAGTATAGCCAATACAGCCAACATTCTAACCGTTCGCTGCCTCAACCCCCAGAGAGTGTCCCCTCCCATGTTGTTGGTACTCCTTTCAGCTCGACAACGACCGTATACGCGTCATATGATGCGAACGGTCTCTCAAACAATGGTTCTGTTGATCACTTTCAGCATGATACGGAGGCTTTTGCTTCAGGCGTATATCCTCGTCAATCCTACCACCCTCCACGGTCACGTTCCCCAACCCCTTTTGGTGACGATGAAGACTATAGGCTGGATGAAAATCATGTGGCACACTACACTGGCCACTCCCACTCTCACTCTCACGACCCTGGTCATGTTTCGGAAAAATTCGATGATGATGATGATGATGATGATGACGCCTATAATGACCAGTACGATATATCTCAGTATGCGGACGTTCCAGGTGAAGATGACCAAGGCGAAAAGACGCCTTCTTTGTCTACTTCCATCGAATCCGAAACTCCAGTCGAGACCATGCACTTTGGACCTGCCCCCATTGGTCGCGTTCGGCGTAGACTCAAAAAGAAACGCGTCCAGCTCACCAATGGGAACTTGGTCGTCGATCTCAGTGTCCCACCCAAACTTGTCTTGCCTTATCGTGGAGAACCAGAAATGACCAAGTCCAGATATACTGCCGTCACCTGTGACCCTGACGACTTTGAGAAAGAAAAGTTCTTCCTCCGTCAGAACGAGAGTGGGCGTACTACAGAGCTGTTTATTGTTATTACTATGTATAATGTGCGTTCCGCATGATAAGTCATCTTCCCCGTCGAGCATGCTAACAGGTAGTTGGACACAGGAAGACGAGATTTTGTTTTGCAGGACCATGTATGGTGTAATGCGGAACATTGCACATCTCTGTTCCCGTAAAAATTCACAGACTTGGGGACCAGACGCGTGGAAGAAGGTTTGCCCTACTTTGAGATGTATGTATCATCGTTCGCTGACGGACCATTTCAGGTCGTTGTCTGCATCGTCGCAGACGGACGAAAGAAAGTTCATCCTCGCGTCCTGGACTGCCTAACTCTCCTAGGTGTTTACCAACCCGGAGACCACATGAAAAACACCGTGAACAACAAGGAAGTAACGGCCCATCTATTTGAATATACAACCTCATTTGCCTTGGATCCGAACATCCAGTTCAAGTATCCGGACAAAGGCATTGTACCCACGCAGATCATTTTTTGCATGAAAGAAAAGAACCAGAAGAAGATCAATAGCCACCGATGGTTCTTTAATGCGTTTGCACCAATGTTACAGGTGAGTGGTAAGGGAATCTGTGCAGGACTAGATTGACTTTCGTGCCGTAGCCGAACGTGTGCGTGTTGTTGGACGTTGGCACCCGCCCCGGGAACAACAGCATTTATCGTCTTTGGAAGACGTTTGACGTTAACTCGAACGTTGGTGGGGCTTGTGGAGAGATTGCGGTATACAAGGGCAAGAACTGGCAGTCCCTCCTGAACCCCTTGGGTAAAGTGGCTTGGTTACACGATATACCACCTGCGCTGATTTCCTTGCGAAGTTGCTGCGCAGAATTTTGAATACAAGCTGAGCAATATCTTGGACAAGCCCACCGAGAGTATGTTCGGGTATATCAGTGTTCTGGTGAGCTTGTTCATTTTGTTTGTAAAACCACAATTCACGCGTGTATAGCCTGGCGCCTTTTCCGCTTACAGGTAGGTGTGCATGACGTCGAAGTGCTCTCTGTAACCCTGCTGGTTATGTATAGGTACCTTGCTTTGCAAAACGACAAAGATGGCCGTGGTCCTCTCGCCTCCTACTTTAAAGGCGAGGTCCTGCATGGCAGTGATACGGATATCTTCACGTCAAACATGTGTAGGTAACTCTTGCTCCTTGCATGCTGAGATGCTGAGAAGCGGCAGATCTCGCTGAGGACGTGAGCGACTTGCAAATTTCGTGAAACCGTAAATTCATAATTTCCAGCGTATTCTTTGTTTCGAGCTGATAGCCAAAGCTAACTCTAGCTGGTACGTATCACATTTCAGTGCTTCCGGATCCGATCCATTCGTCATTCTTCAGGGTGCTCAAATACGTGAAAGGGGCTATCGGCGAGACTGATGTTCCCGAATCGCTCCCAGAGTTTATATCCCAGCGTCGGCGATGGTTAAACGGTTCTTTCTTCGCCGCAGTCTATGCCATTGCACATGTCGGTCAAATTATGAGTAGTGGGCACAGTCCGTGGAGGAAGGTGACACTACTTGTGGAAACAGTGTACAACTGCATCAACATGGTGTTTTCGTGGTTTGGGATCGTGAGTGTTATTGTGCTGATATTTGCATGTCTAATACAGCATGGTCCTAGGGAAACTTTTATCTCTTCTTTGTGAGCAATTGACTTGTGTAAGAGACAGGTCAGGCTGACGAGACCGACAAATAGGTCGTGCTCAGTTCATCCCTGGAGGATAAATCGTTTGGGTTGACACATATCCAGTACTTCAATGAAATAGTTCAAGTACGATGCATTCCCTTGCCGATAGCTACGTCTTGATGAACCATCACTTTAAAGTATTTCTTAGCTTCGATCATCATTGCCTGTTTCCTGATGTCATTGGGGAACAAGCCGAGAGCGTATGTCCCTCTTTCTGCCCGAATCGTTTGCACTGAGCCCGCGTTCTAGTGCTCGTCTAAAATACAAGCTCGCATCGATCTTCCTAGCAGTGTTGATGGTCTACCTCATCATCGCGTCTGTGCTGTGTGGGATAGCAGCAGCCTCCCAAACCGGAGGAAGTGTTGTACTATTGAGCATTGCTGTCACATACGGAGGTAGGTCTTGATGCATGACAGGAAATGGGAGAACGATGCATTGATTCTGCATCGGACGTTTTGAACAGTCTATATCTTGAGCGGCCTGCTTGCGTTCGATCCATGGCATCTCCTGACAAGTTTTGTGCAATACCTGCTGCTGACGCCGACCTATGTTTGCATGTTGAACATGTAAGGGAGACTTGGCATCCTCCTTTGGAACGGTTCAACTGATGGTGTACCTGCTAGATATGCATTCTCGAACCTAAACGACGTGTGTATTCCCCTGACCTCGCTCTTCGCATCTCATTCACATCGTACGCTAGATTTCGTGGGGAACGAAACAAGACGCAGTACCTGACGCGGATCTCGGTGCTGCTGTGCAGGACTCTCATTCTCAAGTGGACATCAAGATGCTTGCCGAAGCGGCCGACGTGAACGGGATTTACGAGGAAGGCGCTCGAGTCATTGCGCGCCGCCAAGTTTGCCGACGTTGCCAATGGACGACAAGGTGCCAAGACCAAGCAAGCAAAGGGGAAAACAATGGGGCCGAATTCAGCGATGAGCGAGCGGGAAAAGGAGCAAGCTGCGATAGACTATTATGCAAACGTGAGAACGAACGTGTTGTTGACATGGGTCTTGTCGAACGTCAGTGGGACGTGTACTTATGGAGACGTCGGTGCTGACCAACGTGTGGAAAACGCAGGGTGTGCTCCTCTTGTTGATCCTCTCAGGTGCGGACTCTTCGAGTACATTTAGTTCGGACGCAGGTGTGTCGCGGACCAAGGCGTACTTGATATTCATTCTAGCGTTTGCGGCGATCACAAACTTTGTGCGTCTGGGAGGGTCGACTCTGTACCTGTTGACAAGGATATTCACGCAGTAAAGGGCGGAAGCGACGTGATCTCTGCTAATATATACCACTGGCCATATATGATGGGTACATGTACACAAAGCCAATAGAGACTGCAGACACTCCAAGCAGGCAAATCTATCAAAAGTCAGGCAAACAGGTAATCATAAAACGTTCCTTTATCAGTCCCTACAGCCCCAGCAAAGCCTTTCTTGTCGTGCTTGGCTTTCCTTCTCCGCCTTGCAGCGACCTTGCGAGCAGTGGGTAAACGATGTGGCCTTCTGCGCGCTGGAGAAGGGGAAGACGTTGAACGAGGATGCACAGTGGCCAAATGATAATGATCTCGGTCGGCGCGGGTGCGAGAGGGTGTTGTGTCCTCGCCCTGCTCAACACGAGCAGCAAGAGCAATCATAGCAGGATCCCGAAGACGAGACGGTGTAAGCGTCGTGTCTGCCGACGGGGTCACAAAGTCGTCCTGAGCAGCAAGGGACAAGGATTCCAAGGACGCTGCGAAACCAGGATCGTCTGCGTCATTGTCCGATTCGACGGCAAAGTCAGACCCGCCCACAACGGACCAGGAGGCAGGGGAGGAAGGACGGGATTCCTCGATGTCGGAGAGTGAGCGAGCGTCAGTGGGTAGACCTCCCGCGACAGAATCCATGTCGGAGGCGTCGGTAGTGTTCTCGTCTGTCGTGTTCAAGTCGGAGAGGCTGGCATCGGAGACATGGAAATCGGAGGCGTCGGTGGTGGGAGGGGTATCGAGCGTTCGGGTTGCAGCATCGATGCGAGGATCCGGGCGGGAGACGTTGGGACGGAGGAGGTACGTGAGACGATGATCGTCCATGTCCTTGCCTGATGATTGGGTGTCAGCAGGTGGGCGAAAAAGGGCGGTGCGAGAGGGACCTACTGAAACTGACGACACCGTACCACCTCGCGACGCAATGTACGACATATCTCTCAAAGCCGCCGTCGTGATAGCCGGTGTCTGCAACAGCGGGATCGGCTTTGACAGCCCAGACGAGTCTTGCGGCTTCCCTAGCGACTTCCCTGATGTCTTCCCTGCCGCCGACGGGGTCTCCTGGAAAGCGGAGGACATCCTTTGCTTGATCAGGGTTCAAGTAGGTTTCGCCTTGGAGCCATGCCACGAGGTGGGTCTCTATCGCATTCACAAGGTAGGCAGAGGAAGGACGGGCGTGGAGGGTACGGCGAGCGCCGCGCAAAGAGAGAGAGAAAAGGCCAGCGGAGGAAGTGCGGGGGAGGGAGGGGGGAGGACGAGAAGAGGGAATGGGACAGAGCGGGGTAGGTAAGAGGGAAGGGGATGCGGAAATGTGGACAACGGGCGCTGCAATGGATGGGCAAGGTCGAGGGTGGTTGGGAGGGCAATGTGTGGGTTGTGCGTGAATTTGGCTGTCACAGGAGGTCAGTCGAGGCGGAGAGGGAGGGCGATGGAGGGCACCGTTTTCGCGGCGTCTGACCCAACGCTTTCCTTCCGGTTCTGGTCGATCCGGTTTGGCTCTGCGCTGATGGACTTGAGGATCGCGGAGATGGGCGAATCGGTCGGTGCGAAGAATGGCAGGAAGCGACAGTGGAACGGGTCCAGTGTCAGGAGGAGGACTGGCCATGGTGATGGTTCGTTCTCGACGTCCAAGATGACCATCTATAGTCTCTACATCTTTGATAGGTACGGAATACAAACATCATCATCGAATACTATTGAATCGCTCCAGACACTGCGCCTGCGTCTACTACCAGGACTGGCACCGCACAAAACACCTCAGACCCGCCACAGAGGGCGGCATCCTCAACGCCGTATCCCGCGCCGTCGCACCACAGGCCGCCGACACCTCCACTCCCAACAGCGCTACCGTGACCAGCCCTCGGAACACCCTCTCCTCGACCACCGGATTCGTCGTCGCCGTCGGTCAGGATCCCACCGTCCCGTCACACACATCACCAGATCCGCCGAAATCCAACACCCTTCCGTTTGATGAGGAAGTGAAACTCGTGTACGGCGTCGTCTTGTCCTTGCGCAACATGATCAGGAAAATATCCGCGAGGTGCGCGGTACCCCTCTTCTTCCGTTATCTGTGGTCTGAAGCTGCACCCAGAGATGAGCAGATCACAAGTTACCGCACATCCAACTACAGACTACATGTGTATGAAACGATATCAGGCTACAAGTTTGTTTGCCTCAGCGATCCGTCCACCGATGGCCTGCGCTATGTGCTGCGACAAATCTACAGCGGTCCCTTTGTCAACTTTGTAGTCAGGAATCCCCTCGTGCCAATGGACTCTCGCGAGCAAGGCATCGACAACGACTACTTTCGTGCCAGCGTCGACCGTTTGATCCGAGGTTTATCTGTCTTTGCTTAAAAGGTCGTAGAGGGTATGTTCCATGTATACTACATTATAACATGCATTGCCATGACGTTCATCAACTAAGAGATGGGTGTTTCAGTTCGTCCAGTGTCTTGTCGTTCCAGCTGTTTTCGAAGTACGTTCATCAGTGACATCTTCATCTCCGTCTCCTGCTTGCTCTCTCCCTTGTCCCCATCCACCTCTTCCGTATCCCCCGCTACTGCCTCGTCTAGCGCCAACTTGGTCTCTCCCAACCGTAACATGTCTTCCTCAATGCTTCCCCGCGTTATCAGCTTCACAACATCAACATTCCGTTTCTGTCCTATCCGGTATGCACGGTCTTGTGCCTGTCGGTCGTTGTGTGGGTTGAAATCTTGGTCAAACCTGGCAAGCAATCAAGTCAGACAGGTCAAGGACTAATCGTCCCTCCGACTTACATGATGACAACGCTCGCCGCTGTCAGATTAATTCCCATACCCCCCGCTTTCGTAGAGAGCAGGAAGACGGGGATAGATTCGTCCTCCGTGAACTCGTCGACAAGCGATTGTCGGATATCTACAGCGGTCGATCCAGTCAGCAGCAAATATTTGATACTCTTCTGCTTCAGGACGGCTTGCAGAATATCGAGAATTTGGGTAAACTGTCGTGTACGTCAGATCAGAGACATGCTTGACGAAAAAAAGGTTGACTTGCCTGCGAGAAAATCAAGATTTTGCGCTTCTGTTGGGTATAGTCCTCGAGGAGTCGTAGCAGCACCGTGATTTTACCAGCATCAAGGAAACACTTTTCATCTTGAACGTACTTTCGCGTTGACTGGTCGAGAGTCAGCGCAAGATCGAAATTACAGAGACGAAGATACACACCTTGTAGCCCTGGCAAAAGAACTGTAGCTCGGCATCCGTCATAACCTCCATATCCTCCTTTACATATTGAAATACAGCCCCGCGCTTCTTAAAGTCGGGTTCTTTCAGTAACACTTTCGTGACCGACGTTAGGATCTGATCCGTGTAGAGTTTTCTGAAGAGCATCGGATGCGAGGTTGCCTTGCGGAGCTCCATCAGCACGTTTGAGCTGTTCTCTGCGTACTTGTCCTTGGGTCGCGGCGGCTTGGCCGCTTTTTTCTTCCCAGGGACTGCAATGCCGTTTGGGGTCGAAGTGCCCGACGTGCTAGGGGTGTTGGTGTCCACTTCTAGTATCGTCTTCCTAGATCGTTGCAGGGCGTCGCCGTAAATCGACCTCTGCAGCTCGGTCATGTCACACCACTCTATTCGCTCTGTTTTCCGAGGAAGGTCCTTGAGTACCTGAAACAGACTGAGCACCAGCAGGGTTCATTCAATGCATTCAATACGTACCTGGTCCTTCCGTCGCCGAAGCACAAACGGTGTCATCATCTTTTTCGCCCGTGAGATACGCTCCTGTGAGAGCAAAGCGACTTTGGCATCGCCCTTGGTTTTGAAAATCGCACGTAACGAATCCATGGTCCCCCCAAGGAGGTTTGGGAGGATAAAGTTGAGTAACGACTGTTGAGAAATCAGACATCCAACGTCTTCACACAGTATAACACAAACATACTACAAGCTCCTGTAAATTGTTCTGCAAAGGCGTGCCAGTTAAAAGAAGACGCCACCTAGCGTCAAACTTTAACAGCGCCTGATAGCGCTGAGATTGGAAGTTCTTCAACACATGTCCCTCGTCAAAGACAATACACTGCAATCTGTGTGAGAAAAGTGTATTATTTGAGCAGCTCGAGCATACTCACATCCCACTCTACTCTTCGGAAGAACTTGCGATCCTTTTCATCACCCTGCGCCAAGTTGTACGTCGTGATGAGTACCTCCCAGCCGTTCTCGTTCTTAGCCGCGGCAACGTTGAGTGTCAATGAGGGTCTGGCGCAGAGCCGGTCGTTCTTCTTTACCAGCGTAGTATGTCTGAATTGATATCGAAGGAGCGAAAGCGAGCAAATTCTCTACACCAGTTTTCCAACGTTGACGATCTGTATGAATATTGGTCATCAAACACGTGGCAGTAACTCCCGCAAGACGTACGGCACAATGACAAGATGTGGGCCAGTGTTCCCGCCTTCCTTCAGGTGAGCGAAGAAGCTAATAACTTGAATAGTTTTTCCAAGTCCTGGTGCAGGGGCTTAACAAATGCTGAGGAGGCGAATACCAAACCCACTTACCCATCTCGTCGGCAAGTATGCAGCTGTACTCCTGTTTATAGAGCAGATATAACCAGTTAATACCCAACAACTGATAATCCTTCAACATCACCCCTGGGGTTAACATTGCAGGTTGTTTTGCGAAATACTCCTTCGTCGCCGACTTGACGGACTTCAGACCCAATGAACCTTCCTCGGCTTCGTCGGTCATGTCTTCTTTGCCCTTGCCCTTGTTGTTGACACCGTCTGCGGACCAGGACGCGATTGCCGCATGTAGGCTCGCACCTATGCGCTCGCATTTCTCGAGAACGCTGTCAACGGCGCCATATCCACCGAGTACCCTTTGACAGTCCTCAAATAGCCGAGGACTTATGCCAGCGGGTCCGGCTTTCTTCCTACCCTGGTCCAACTTGACAATAACATCATCAACGGAGGTGAAAGGTCTAAGGGATACGATTTTGTCGGCTTGCTCCGAACTGCAACCTGACGATAACTCAGTAAACTCGGGCTGAGACTGCATCGATGCTCTTACCTGTCAACTCTTGCAGCCCTTCAGGTGTTCGCCGTGTTGAGGAAATCCAGCGCCCTCTTTTCAGTGTCATTCACCGGTCTGTGGTTGGCTTCATCTTCACTGTCTGACTGATCAGAGTCGGAGACAATGACTTTATTGAGGCGTCTCCGTCGTGGGATAACGAGGGGCGTGGAGGGAGATGTCGGCGATGCAACCATGAGGATAGATGACGTTGAAATAGCAGATGCTGGCGTGGATTGGTTGGTGTCTAGCACAGCCCTGTTCGCATAGATGGAAGACTTCCTGGCCTTCTCCCTCAGTGCGGCACGGTTAACTTTAGTAGCTTCGTCGACCTCGACAACTCTGCCTGTTTCGGTAGGGGGGTCCAGGGAGATGTATTTGGGTTCAGGTTTCCACAAAGGGTCGTCCAAGAGACTGGTTGCCTTCTTCTCGTCACCACCTGCTTGTGCCCATGCGGCCTGTACGAGGTTAATGTCGCGCTCAATGTTAGAAAGCCTGAACATCGCGAAAGCATCTTTGTTGTGTGTCGTGTCTCGAGGCTCTGTGGGCTCCGACGAGTCAGGACGCTGTCCTCGAAGTATGCGAGACCGGCCGGTAGCCGATGGTTCAAGGGAGTGTCGAATATCTGGCATGGAATCCTCGGAAGATGTAGACACTCCACCCAGGCTCACGTTCGCTCTCCGTCGTTGCCCTAAGCGGTGGATCTCGGGAGAGTCAGGCACATGAGTACCCAGAACCGGGAGTGTGTCGGCGGGACCTCCGCGATTGACGCGCTTCCTGGGTGGGCCATCTTCCGCGTGACCGTCTACTTCAGATAGCTTTCGTACGTCTCCACCATAGCTACGCGTGAATGACGCGTAAACTGCTCTTCCACCGTTCATAAACCCGCTGGAGGACAAGAGGGGGTCTGGGTTGTGAGGTTGAGTGGGACGGCTCCATGGAACGGGACGACTTGGGCCGGCCATCGAGGGCGCGTCGTGCGGGTTCTGCTGCTGATAGGATTGCTGGTTGGGTTCTGGGGCGATGGGACTGGAGTTGCGGACGAGAACGATGGGATGAGTACTTGACGGCGTGGAGGGAGGGTTATAATGGACGGAAGCAGACGCATCTCTGGACTGTGGAGGTGGAGGTGCAAACAATACGGGTGGATTGTTGGCGGGGACTTGCTGTGTGGAATTGTGGTCAAAGGTATCCTGACGTGTTGTTTTGCGGAATCTTAGTCTATCGAGAGCAGCTTTCTGTGGAGACGACGGGCGCTTCGTAAGAAAACAGTAAAAACTCGACTCGAACACGACCGACTCTACTGGTTTCGTTGTCACCTTCGGTAGACATGAACACGGAAAAGAAAAATGCGAATGATATATGAAGTAGGGGGGGAAGACCTCCACTTCCGTCAAAGTGTGGTGAGACGAGACAGTCAAAGCCAAGTTGCAACAAGCACTGTGGACGTCGGAGAGTCAAAGCATGTGGCAAAAGAAAACTGTATTTCTCTATCTACTGTACACGAGGAATAAAAGCTGTACAGAATGGGCAGGGAGCCTTGAACGGGCGGGGTAGACGAGAGACATCTTCGGCGTATGGGTATCCAAGAGAGTGCAGAGTTGGCAAAAATAAGTGGGTGGACTGAGAGCACCAGCGAGAGTGCTGGTTACAGTAGCCAATATACGAGGAGACGAGAAAGGATTGACCACGTAAAGCAAACGCAGTCAGAACCGCGGTGTACACTGGTCTGGTGAGGAAGTTGCGGCAGGTAGCGGTCATCCAAGATGGCGTAAACTTGAGAGCAAAGTCGTCGCAAAGGTAGTAAAAAGATATCGAATGATCTTTAGCTCAACTTGGGACAACGTAGGTTGCACGGTGGACGCCGAGGTGACACTGACTTGCATTCATCTGTTCAAAGATGCACCGATCAAACGACCTGCGATACGTCGATGATTCGGGTGACGAGTTCTATTATGATGGTTTCAACAATGACGGGGGAAAATCAATCAGCAGTGACGTTTTCCTCGACGCTAGACTAGTGGACACACCAGCATAAATAGTATGGGCAAAACAGTAAATCGTGATGACATAGAAGAGATTGAAAGGGTGGAGGGGTGGATTCGAGCGTACTTTCGCTCGATTACCATCTCCAGTGGGCCATCAGGATTTCAGCGAGACACGTCATTCAAGATCAAGGTTCCAAGCCCACTTCATACCTGGCTGTGAGCGCTTGAGCGCTTGCATTTCATGTACGGTGGGAAACACCAACTTAAGGCGAGGACGGTCTCCCAGCAAACCTCTTTCAGTGATAAAAAGTGAAATGAAGTTTGGCAACTTCGTGGGTGCCAGATTCACACCTTGTAAAGGTTTGCTGTGTGATGAAAAGTGGCAATACTGAGTGCATTTTCAAGGCAAAAAATTGAAATTTTTGAATAGTAAGACAGGTAATATTCACAGACGGTTGAAAACGACTGTTCAAAGCTAGCGTTGAACGCTGCAGTGCAATGTCAACATGAAGGAGCTAACCTTGAGGTAGACATGAGACATGAGGGAAACTGAAATAGTGTCGCTGGTCTGCATTGATGGGGGTTGGCAGGGGCTGCCGTGCAGGCAAGTGGGAGGGGGGGAATGGTGGTGGTTCGAGTTCAAGAGAGGTGCGAAAATTTCGGCAGTTACAATCCATGGCACATGCCGTGACAACGCTTGAAACGGCAGTGCTACTGTGCTGCGGCTGACGCGGCTGGTTGTCCCTTGTCCGCTTCAGACGACATGCTCAACCTCACCGATATGTTATTGCTAGTGGGGTCGCTTGCAATTTCGCTAGCGATCCTGGTACCACTTACTGGCGCACTTGTTAGGTTTAGGGCTCACTATAACCCCAAGGGTCTCCAGCTCGACCCAGAAGGCGATGTACAACCACATACCGGCCCAGTTATCACATCCTTCATTGCCATGTTGGTGAGGGTCTACAGAATCGAGGTACGTCGTGCAACTCTACTTTGATCTTCGCACACCATTGAACTTGTCACCCTAAACGCACAGGGATGGCCAGGACTGTACAAGGGACTCAGTGTGTTTACTTCTCCGTGAACTCACGAGGAACTGCTGACAGTATATCAGTGCCCACCCTTTTGTCAACCGCCATCGTCACCCTATTTCTGTTGCTTTTCCTGAGTGAAAACAACCTTCGCCATGGGGCGTACACCACCCCATCCACAGGTGTCCTGGGAACACTGGCATACAGCTTGTTCGCTATGCTGATCTCTTTGCCTCAAACAATCGTCACCGACCGGTAAGATACTGTTCTCGTCGGCTTCGAGCCGTTAGTCTGCAAAGGCTCATTGCATGGCAGAGCGATCACCACGCCAAACAAGCTACCTTACTTCAATGCTATCTCTTCCCTGCGTGTCTTGTTGACGCAAACGGAACGTCGCCGTCCGTGGATCCTGTACCTCACGCCCGGCCTCCTTGCAGCCCAGGTCTCGCACATTGCATACGTCGTCCTCGGGCTGAGGTCCGTCAGGCAGCTGCTCCTCCCTGAACTTAACCAGCCTGGCCTCCCTTCCATGAAAGACGTCTCCGTGGTCAAACTGACCATATTCTTCGTCCTCGTGCTGGTTAGCACGGTGGTCCTTACACCTCTCGAAGTCATCGCCACTAGGCTCGCTATACAGCGGAATCATGCTGCACCTGAATTCAATTCAGTTGCTCAGGAGGACGAAGGCGATGCAGAGGAAGCGACGGAATATGCTGGAATGAATGAGGACGTTATTGGGTGCGTCCTCGGGGCTTGATCTAAAATCAGTAGATGCTAAAATCAGATCTCACAGATTGAGAAGCGAGCGGGAACCTTACATTGGTCTGGTTGACTGTGGAAAAAGGATCGTTGACGAGGAGGGCTGGAGTGCTTTGTATCGTGCCTGGTGGCTGACAATGTTGGGTTGCCTCACTGGTGCATTCTCTTAACAAGATAGGTATAGCCGCAAATTGGTGAAGTGTATCTGGCTCTACCGAGGTGACTCTACTCGTAGATTTATAAATACCTTGGTCGCAACATGCATGCCTTGCTCCCTGGGCCTGAGTGTATACGCTGCCTCGATCAATACAACATTCATGCCTTTACTTATCGCACGTCGGAGGGGTGGCTTGTGGCCCGTCATCCTGATCCTCATTTTGACTCGGATATCCCTCGGTCACGTCGGTGGATTGCGGCTGATGCATTTGTAGGTGGATTGGCACTCAACACTTGTGCTGCCATTCAATAAGGCGGGTCTTCGAGCCTCAAGTTGGACTCAGATAACATTTGCTACGGTCCATACCGTGACTGTCTGAGTCCGGCGACTTCGTGCATCAAATAAAAATCATCCACAGGGATTTGTCCCAATCTTTATGACGATGTGCAGATCGATATGCCTCATACCAGTCAGTGACCTTGGGCTTATCAACATTGGGTAAACTCAAGCAAGATATGGAGGCAACAACCCTCATTCAACTCAACGGTTCCTTGTTTTAGTGATCCCGTTTCAATTATAGTTGCGTGAAGGCACAGTATGTACAATATTTATTATCCTGTCCCATCACATTCTTTCTGGGTGGTAATGGGCACGCCTTGAGCAACCCCCGGAGTGATACCGTTCTGAAGAGATTGCGCAGCCGGGGGTGCTGCATTCGTGGTGACAGCTGCGTTAGCTTGTCCTGTCCCTGGGCCCCGCGACATCAACGAGTTCAGCAAAATCGCCAGCCCACTCATCTGCGTCGACTGAAGCAGCGAAACATTGATTTCCAAACTCAACATCGTGCCATTTGACGTCGACCCCTTGAGAACTGCAGCTGGTTGAGGTTGATCTGCGGGTGGCACAGATGCCGCAGGAATGGGTACTATTCCAAGCGCGTGCAAAGCGGAAAGGGAGGTGACAGGTAACTGCACGGGTATAGGACCCGTCGACGGGGTGTAGTTGGTGGAACCACCAGTCGTCTGGGGCACAGCCAAGGGAGTAGAGTAAAACGCAGAGGTGCCTTGCGCGCCGGTTGAGTACTGGTGCGTGTAAGCATAGGAATATGTGCGATAGTACTGGGAAGGTGTTGTTTGAGTGTAATATGTCGGTCGAAATGTGGTCACAGTTGCATGTGTAGAAGTGGCGGATGATGCAGCCCGTTTTTCACGTTGTATTGCATCCAGCTCGTTCCTTGCATTGCGTAATTCGGAGCTAACAGTAGCTGTCTCGGACCTCTCGACCTCCAGAGTTGACTGCGCGAGGACATAAGCTTGCCCATCGGGGGAGAGGCGCTGTGATTTCGTAGAAGCATACGGGAATGTGTGAAAATAAGTCTGCTCACTGTTCCCGTTCTGATCTTGGTGCGGTAGAGTCGGTCTTCGAGCCTTTTTAGGCGTCTATGGCAGCTCAATGCGAACCGCGTCTCTGAGGATTGACCACATCAGGATTGAACATACGGGTCAGACAATTGTCCCCCACCCTCTATTTCCTGTCGGATTTCGTGATGCATTGCCTTTTCTTTGCCCTTTGACCGCTTACGGTGCAGGAATGTATTCAAGTCCTCGTCTGGTTGCTGGAAAACATGATATGGCAAAAGCCGATTGACAACATCGGCTACGTCGGTAAAGGGCGTATCTACATCTGGCTGTAGAACTGCAGCGTGATCAGCTACAAGACAGGCTGCAAAACTTGTGAGGCATAGTAAAGCAGAGTTCGATGGTGTCAATTGTCTACGTACCCCGCCGCGGTTTGCTGAATGATTTGGAGCTCCTCCTCTGACTTTTCCTTCGAGAACGCAGCTAGATCGTCAGGAAAAGTAGGAGAAGGAAAGGAGTTTGTGGATGATGGTCCCGCGATGGTGGACTGACAGGTACTGTTGGGGTTTTGTGAATCATGAGTCGCAGATGACGAGGAAGGAGGGTTGTATGACTGCTGGACTTGATTGAGGGGAAAGCTCTGACAGAAAACGAGCCTTGCGGATTCGACATTTTCCTTGATCTTATGTCGTGTTTGGTATGCTTTGCCTGGTGACAATCCCCGTGACCGCGTGAATAGCCGTCAATTCATTCCCTTTAGGGCTGGCTTGCTCATTAACTATGACTATCATCATCATGACGATTCCCCTGCTGGAGGTGGTCGCAGCAGTAATACAGACTTTAACTTTTTCAACCAATCTGCAGCTTGAGTAACCTCCTCAGCATTGCTGCTTGCAACCCGTTCCAGGTATTCCTTTGCCAGCGACAGATCACCACCGGCACTCACCATCTGGTGACGAGCGGCATAGATGCTCGACCTCGCATAGTCTTGCACAGGGCGCTCTGCAAGGCGTGAGCACACGTCAGGTCATACAAGAGGAAATATAGAGCCACCTTCCGCGCGACAAATCTCGACCACTCTCCGGTGATATGCGACGGCCTCAGCGGGCTCATCCAACTCCTCGTACAGCTTCGCCAGTTTCAAGTTTATTGTCGTTTCTCGGGCATCAGCACCTAGCAATGCACGCTTGAGGCATTCCACAGCATCTCTCGTTCTACCAGGAAATATATTAGCATGTTCGAAATAAACAGTGACCCTCTTACCGCCCAATCTCCTCGTAACAAGATGCTTGAGCTTGCCACAGGCGTACGTCGTATGGGCTGTAGCTGATGAGATAGGGGATACAACACACTTTGACAAGTGCTCACCGAAGAGCCGTGGCTCGCTGATAATAGTAGAGGGCATATTGGTGCATGCTCAGCAGTTCGTAAGCCTGACCGAGGCCATACCACGCTCTGTAATCTTTCCTGTTGACGTCTACAAGCCATAGAGTGAATGGTGTTCATCGTCAACGATATCATCGCTTACCGACCTGCACGTCGATACGCCTCGATTGCCGCGTGCGAGTTCTTCATTTCAACGTATTCATGACCCATGAGTGTCCAGGCTGACAGATACGTCCGGTCTAGCTCAGTCGCGCGTCTAAAATACTTTACTGCCTTCTCGTGCTCGGCGCGAAGCGAATAATGGTTCCCTGAGACCATCTCGTCAATTTGTGGTCTCAGATCTGCGAACAGGAAAATATCACTCACCAACCAGACAACATACTTCAGGTCGATCTTTGTCGAGTTCGAGGAACTCGTGAGCAAGGCGAGAAAGCTTCAAACGGTTTTCAGTCACGTAAAGAATGTTTGAATACACGTCGATATCATCGACTCGGTACGGCGCGACGGCAAGGATTTTTTCAAACTGCTTCTCCGCTTGTCCAAAGTCTGTAAACAGCTTCGCATGAGTCGACAAGCAGATATAATAAGAAACGCAGTCTGCTGACCATGCAAATGATACAGTACACAAGCCCGCAGACTCATTACCCATGGACTCCCTCGAAAGAACTCCTCACCCAGTAGACGGTCACACATCACGAGGTCGTTTTCAGTCGGACTGTTTAGTTCGTTCATTGTTTTGATTTGGAAAAGTTGTACGAGGGGGTGACCTGCAGCTAGAGGGAGCAGTGGTAGCAAGGAAGACAGCTGAAAAAATCAGTCGTGCCCGCAGATAATGGTACGAATCAGCCAACCTCTTCTCCGTCCCCAACACACCGCCCCAGCAGAGTCCATGCGGACCAATTCCACGGATAACCACCGATGGACAAGATGATACTCTCGATCGCTTCTTCTCTTCTGTTAAGGCGCGAAAGGAAGAGGCCTTTCCTGTCAGGTTGCAGGGATGAAACCGGTCGCAAGTTTGTCAGAGAAAAGGTGGCCGTACAGGAACAGCAACCAGGGGTCGGTAGCATTATCAACCACCTCAAGATGGTACAGTAAGGATCGGTTGAAAGGTATGGGAGGATGTCCGCGAATATCTGGACGCGACAATGTTAGCAAGCGATGTGACATGGCCAGTAGACTTCAACTTACTGTAGTGCTTGTACCAATCTCTCTCCGTTTTCTTCTCGCTGATCTTCGTTCACGTTTCACTAGTCAGTCCCATGCAGACTGTTAAATGAACCTACCAGAAATTGGCAGTATATGGATATGAACTGTGCTTTGAGACTTCGACAGTTGCGTAGCACATGTACTACTCTGCTGAAATCTTTGGATGTAACGTACGACTGGGCTGCGAGAAGAGTGGCTTCCTCTGCTTGCTCAAGCTCAGCTTCACGTTCTTGATTCGCGGATGGCTCAGGAGAGACTCTGTGGCCCTCGGGTGCGATAGTCGATCCAGCAGTGAGAGCAGGTGAGGCAGGAAACGCAAGCGAAGGGCGAGATGAATACGCGCGTGCAGGTGTTGAGGTCGAAAATCCGGTTCTTGGATCAGCAACGAGCGCGTCTCGTTTGTGTCGTGGTATCGAGAGATAAAGTTCGGCAGACCTAAAGCGCGATGTGCTTTAATGTCAGGTTCGTACGATGGGGTGCAGTGATGTACCATTTACCAGCGACGACGAGGCCTCTTTCTGTGCAGTCTTTGATCGAGTCGTGCAATTCACGCACTAGTTGCAGATCCATGTTGGCGAGAAAGTGATTGGTGGTGGACGACGCGTTGTCCCCTGGCGCGTCCGTCCCATGTTCCCACCCACATTGCTGGCTGGCTCGTCAGTGCTTCAGCCTTTGGGCGTGCAGTCCACCCTCTGGAGTATCTCAGGGCCTCGTAAGTATTCCGGTTCATCTCAGATGTCTATCTAACTTTACCGAGCGTCGTCTAGAATTACGATCAGAAAATGTTCCTCCAAATTGTCACTGTCCTCGTTTTTCTGCTGGTGACTAGAATATACGTGGTTATATCCAATCCTTCACCAAAGCCACGAAGAAGAGATGACGGCGAAAAATGCGTCTTGGCTGTCTTCCTTGGTTCAGGTATTTCTAACAACCCTCACGTCGGTCTTGGATTCTCCTGATCAGCTTATATGCATTTTAGGCGGGCATACCAGCGAAGCGCTGACGCTGACATCGAGCTTGGACTTCTCCCGTTATTCACCACGGATCTACATCGTGAGCGAGGGCGACACGCTGAGCGCAAGCAAGGCGGTCTCTTTGGAACACTCTAAAGCATCTCGCAACTGTCCTATTCCAGTCCGTTCACGTCATTCTTTGCAATTCGTGTCAGCGTTCTCATGATGCCTGTCAGGGATCTGATGGTCAGAGGAGCTTCGAGATCGTGACAATTCCTCGCGCTCGACGCGTCCATCAGGCCATGTGGACCGTTTTCCCGACATTCATGCGTTCCGTCTTGGCTTGCATACACCTGGTGACTATAGCACCGCTACTCAAGAAAGAGTCAATTAGAACTCCCTTTGCGGACTTGTTGATCTTGAATGGTCCTGGAACCTGTGTAACCCTTTGTGCCGCCGTGATGGTGAACAAGGTGAGTTCTAAGTGATTACCCCTTCGCGACCGTAACGCAATCTGGACGTCCAGCTGCTCGGCTTGCCGCATCCGAAAATGGTATATGTGGAATCGTATGCACGCGTACAGAGTCTCTCTCTCTCCGGGAAAATTTTGCGCTACTTTGTCGACCGGTCAGTGGTCCGATATAATATATTTTTGTAATCTCATTAATTTTTCAACAGCTTTCTTGTTCAGTGGCCAACCCTGATATCAAGCAGTGGCCGCGAGGAGTGTTACGGATGCTTGGTTTGACGCAGATGGTGCTCATACTTGATGTAGCCCGCTGAATTTTCTGAGCAGCAGCTACACAGAGATATCCATATCGCCAAGATGGAACCACAGGATGGGTACTGAGTACTGAGCTTTGTGAGCTCGCAAAGATGGCGATACAATTGTGTTAAATATCATGACAATATGTACACCAAAAGCGACCATGTGGTGTCGACCTGCCAAAAAAATTGATGCACGATGTCTGCTAGAGCCCATCATGATCAATGGTTATTAGTCTATTTCCGGGTCCAACGATCTTCCCCGCTGTTTCCCTTCCTTGGTGGACTTGCACTTCGACCTCTCCCACCCTCCCTTTTGGTGGGTTCCCATCCACCACCGCCCGCCTCAATCTTCGTAGGGTTCGAACGCCTCTCCAATCTTTGCCCCGCACGCAGGGACGATACAAGTTCCTTGGAAGCAAGCCGTAGGTGCATGAAATTGCAAAATCCTCCGCGGTTGCATTCTCCATTTTCGTTTTGTCGACAGCAAGCTTCCCTAAAGTCTGTCACAGGGGAAAGCTCCGCGTACAACGGACGTCCTTGTCGAGAGTGTCAGAGACGAGAGATGAAGAAAAAGCGCGGTGCGTACCTGCATACCAGCGGTCATTCAAGTTATCGACGGCAGTCTGTGCCTCAGTTTCCCATTCATACCGTGCATATACGTTGCCAATGAGGTGGTCCCCAACGTTGTCGCACACCTGGACAGAGTCAGCCTCGGTCGACGGAAAGCGTTGAAAGGACTCACATGCAACTCGAGCAAGTGTCCAAACTTGGCCAATTCACAATAGAGGTCCTCGTATACCGCGTCGAAACCTTCTTGTAATTCTTGTTCCGTCAGTTTACAGACAGGGTCGTGAGCAGGATTGTGGTAGACATTGGGCAACAAGATTGTTTGGGAGAAGGGAGGTCTGATGTGCTTGCGTGAACACCTATCCCCGTGTCTACAAGCACCAATCTGGACAATCGTGAGTGCCAGGGAAAAAGACTCGAATAAAACAAACCTTGTAGTAGAAGGAACAATTGACACGATCCTGTTCTGTTCCAAAGATGTTTGCCTAAACGCGAATAAGACCAACATGCGAGGTAAAAGCGAAGGAAAGACGCGCACCAAGTGAGAAGCCATCCTGCTGTCTAACCTTGAGAGTGGTAACGTTTCACACTCTGGTACTTGGCTTTGTCAGCAACTAAACCGCGGTATCGGAGTTTGAACGTTCAGCCCGATAGGTTATTAAACTTTGTGATTCTGATTCGGCCGAAGCATCTCCCATTCTCACCCGTTGTCCAATTTCACCATTTATAGCCACACACGTTCAGCCAAGCTTTGTGGCGTAGTCGACGAGCACCGACCTTATCATCGGTATCCATCCAAAGGGGTAATCGTGAGAGCAGTACTTCCATGATGTGCCCGTACGATGATCAACTGTTCCCACTAGCAAGTCACCCTGCCGTCGTAATATATACTAATCGTTGGACAGGGTACATAGGCTTCGCTTGATTCAGGTTTCGGAGAAGGATGTCATGATGTGGCCTTGATCCAGGTAACGTAACTTATCAATGATTAAAATCCCGCTGGTCTCTGCTGAATTTCCGCGGGGAATGTGGTTGTGCAAGGCTGCGTGCTTTAGCAGCGTCTCACGAGCTTTGTGTCAGTGTCCACCACTCTCACAATTCTATCTCCAGATTAGCCCACCTGTCTTCCTGTATACCGCCCTGATAACGTCAAACGTTAATATTAACCTTGTCTGATCTAACCACAACCCACATTCATCGAAATTTGCCGGAGGATCAGATTCTATCTTCTCGTGAGGCAAGCACCTCCAGCGCGAGAACCTGCAGGCTTTCCCGTTCGCAATCACTGCAGGTCCGAAGTCCCCGCTTCATATTTCGAAAAGCGGTCCTCGTTACCCCTTGTGGCGAGAGGGAAAGAGGAAAAGCGCTACATGATAGATGATCTCAAACTCCAGGAGGACAATTAGACACAGTTTATATAGTTTAAACCCGGCATGATGGTTCCCAGGACATAAAGGACTCGTCGCACGAATCCGCGGCACACGGAACTCCACTCCATGGTCGAAGGGACGGGGGGGAAATAGCGGGCGCCCGGATGGGTGGGATACAACTTCTTGCGGGGAAAGTCGGAGGAACGGGGTAGGTTGGTGCTGTGTTGGCCCGAGAACGCAAATGCACTGCTCCAAAGTCGTTGGGGGAAGTGGTTATATTCCCAAGAACGGTCCTACCACGTTGGTCGTCAGTTTGACTGCCAAGGAAAGGAAAGATGAAAGTAATCACTTACGTGGCAAAAATATCTAAATCCGTTATTCTCTGGTTGAGCAGACAGCCATTGTTGAAACGATGGTTTGCAGAATGGCTGAGAATGTCTGCAGCCTTGCGGAGACGAAGTGATAGTTCTAGTACGACGTTATAGCTTGCGGCTTCGTTGAGGCAACCGCAATGACCATCCAAAAATTGTGGGTGATGATGTTTCATCGAACACGGCTCAACGTGTTGGCCATGAGAGGTGGCCAGGAGCACACGTTCAACATGTCCTGGATCCTCAACGCAAGCCAGCAAATCAGGGTATGACATGAAGAGAGACGACAGGTCGATGTCGTTGTTCAGATGTTGGTCACCCGCGACCGTAATTTGCATTTGGGGATGCTCCTCCATCGGAGTCACGACACCGGTCGATGGGGCGCTCGGAGAAGAGTGAGTATCGAAATAAGGAGAACATGCCAAGGTTGAAAGGGGTGTAGAACCTGTGGGCGATGGCGAAAATGCAGATGGAAAATAGTCGGGCTGAAGAGTCTCATCAACTAGACACGTCATTTGTTTTTCTGCGGATGTTGCCTGTGGATCTGCATTTGAATTTGTCGGACGCCGGGATATATCAGACTGATGTCGAGACCCCGCGATAGACTCTGCCGAAGCAGAGCGGGACCGAGTGCGCGCATGACTCTTATCAGTTTCTTTGCTTAGACTAGATCCGGATTTTGCCCATCGAGGATGAGGTTTATTCTTCAACTGAGATTTTAATAAATAGGAGCTCCTCTGAATGTTCAGTGCCAACCCACCTCACGAATGACACCTTCTAGCTCAGCCACTCTCTGGCGGAGTCGCGAGCTCTCATCTTGAGCATTGCTTCGTTGACTAGGGTCGTCGACCTCATAGACACACAGCCCAGTCTGTGAAAGTGTTCAGCCCCAACAAATTCCCGTTGCGTGATGCGGAACGGCGCACCAGACCTAGCTGCGTACAGCGACCGCAGGGTCGTTTTCGATCACACTATAAAGAAACATTTACCACTGCAGACACTATTTGTCATGGTGACGCACCATCCTCTTGGAGGTGTGGCAATTGAGGCATGATTGTGTGGTACGGTTACGACGACGCTTGCGGTGATCACCTTCAGGGGCGGGGTTGGGAGACGTAGCGTCAGGAGATGTTCGCTCTTTGCGAATTGCCCTGGGTTCGGTAGACATAGGTGATACGACCAAAGGGAATTGGGATGGACATGAGGGTGTAGAGATGGGTAGATATTTGTAGACCAGTGCCAACCATTGTCTTGGCACCCTGAGAGAAGAGACATCTAGACACGCGCCTAGCATTATCCCGGGAGCAAGGGCAATCTAACACTCTCAGATTCAAGCTCGGTCATGGAAGATAGACCAGGGAAAGACAGAGCACCGGGATAATCTTCCCATCAATCAGAAAATTAGAACACGAACCCATAAGACGTGGGAGAGCTGAGCCTCTCGGACTTGCTGTGGCTTGGCTGGGCGCCGAATACCCTTATCTTGTAGCATGATTTGTAACCTGGTGAGATGTGTGATGCCACAAACAACTACTGACTATATACATAGTGGTCGTGGACAACTCCATGCTTTCTGTGACGACTCCAAGCATATGTGGCGTTGGGTATCGCATTGGGCTTGGTGTTTGCGTGTCAGGCTTGGCGAGCGTACGTGCTTGGCGCCAACACAGCTGATCTGATAGGAACGCGCTCGAAGAGCGTGGGCCGGTCGGAGCAGACTATCCATTAAAGGTGACACCTCCGTTTGAGTCAGCCGTCTTGAATGGGTACTGTGTCAAGTAGAATATCATGATGCACGATTCGGCCAGCCGTCGGAGACTTACGCGCACTGCGGCAGTAATATGCTCACCGAGTGCTGAGGTACAGTAACCTTTCTGCCACTACGGTCCAGTTGCAGAAACCGCCTAATGCCTAAACCCGGAAGCTTTGTTTTGTCGCCCAGCGTTTACTTTACGGCCTCCCTAGTTCATAAATCCAAAGGCTACGATTCTCAGGAAACCGAAACGGTACTCACAAGAACCGTCATTCCCTCGGACTCCCTGCAACAATGGGCGCGTGTGCTTTCAAACAGAATACAAATGATAAACGTGAGAACAGGTTGATGTCATGGATTCGAGAGCACAAGCCGTGCTATGACACGGTGCGACAGATGCTCGACGTGGATGAGCGCGGCAGATCGCGTCGATAGTCGATGGTCTACTCTAGGGCCAGTTGGCGAGCAGTCCAGTTAGTTTCGAACACGGTGGTGCCAGGCCGCCTGGGTCTGAAACCTAGCGCCTGCAAAACCAACTGTAAGGTTGTGTCTTTGAATGCCTACGCAAGACTACGCGAGGCTTATCGTGGATTCTGATTAGACCGTTGCCAACACCCTTGTGCTGTTGTACAACACCTTCTAGCCGAGTTTTTGGCGAGCTCTTTACTCGGATTGGTGGGGTTTTTGCTCAGCTGTGACAGTGGCTAATTAGTTTGCCATGATACGACGGACTCAGCATTGCAGCGTAATGAACGAAGTGAAGTCAGGCTGGCGAGGTGGGTACGTTTGCATTTCAGCTGGAACTTGAAATCGCTTGACAGCCTCGGTAGATCGGCCGTTGGCCCGGAATCGGATGTTTCGGTCCATGGCTTAAGCAGCGGCGCTCGAAATTCAACGTCTTGTTGTGCGCTGAGTTGATTCAATTTGATTCCGACCATGATGTCACTTAGACTCTCGGCCAGGAGCGACGATTTATATTCTTCTTGACATGAAAATTAACTTCTTATACTTGACTGAAAGTGTTCTTACTGCAGGATGATGCGAAATCTCAGAGAATCGGTATTTATTTTTGTCCCCCCCTCATGGTACATACACGTGAGGATAATCGATGAGGTTCGCAACCGTAATGTGTCGCGGGTCCTACTGACACTCCGTGGAAAGATTCACCTCTCGAACCAAACGTTCTAGAAAGCGGGGGTGGCTAATTCCGGTCACCTCCGTGACCTTCCGCCGGAAGGTTCCGACGAGCTCCACTCGGATCCGTACTGCGTGGGAACAAAACGGTGTCATATTTAGAACCCGAAATTGATTTGGCCTGGGATCTTCATCTGCTGGCTTACCTTGTGCGCACTGTCCCTCAGTATACAGGTTCTTTGGATAGGGTCGAGACGTCGACCGACGGGTACGACAAACATAACTGATGGCTCTCCTTCATACATGGTCTTCACTCTAGGATATGATCCCTCCCAGAATGTTACTTCGACAAGTTCGCGTGTGGAGCCCACGCCAAAAGGTGGAGATCATAGCTAAGAGCCGGTAGATGGGAGGCCGCGGGTAACTCCTTTATCTGCAAAAGTGACTGTTACGTTGTGTTTAAGAACCTTCGCAAGCCTACGGAGGCTTGTTCAACGTGGACTTTCAACTGCCACCGGTGTCAGGTCGCACCGCGGACTACCGGAGGGGTGCGGTTGTTCAATCGTTCACAGCAACATTTAGATGTCCTGTAAGACACTTTTTAGGACCGCTTAGACGCAGCGCTCAGCCAATTGGGGAACTTGTTGGATCACCGTTATCAGGTAGACGATTAGGCTGTTAGCTACTATAGCCGAGTGTAGCCGAGTGTCCTGACTTGTCCATACTAAGACCTTTGAAAACCATTCCGTGATTTCATCTCAGGTGCCTCTGCAATGCATGGTGCTGACACTCCCTCCAACTCCAAATTGCTTGGTCTGATAACAGGTTGTCCTGGAATAACATGATGAAGGAGAACACCCACAAAGATGGCGACAGTTGTCGGACACAAGGCTAAGATTGGATCTCAAGTACTCGGGCGGAACAATATGGGTAGAATTCACATGGTACAAACGGCTAGTGATGTCAAATGCCTCGGTGACGTTGCTTGGAACCATCTTTACTTTTGTCAAGCGAAATCGCGCACATAAATTGCAACCGTAAGTCACAGGTTCCATCCATTGGCCTGTGGGTTCGGACTTCCCCATCCCTGCTGGGCGCCCCAAGCGTTCGTTCCCGCCAGAGCTCGGGCTAGTGCTTGCACCCCAAGCGTTCGGAGCAGGACTTGTGCTCCAACTCGAACCTCCTCCCGAATTCGCTGCTGGGGTGCCACCCCAACCACCAGCAGTTCCGCTGCTGTTCTGCGCTGGGCTCGTGCCGCCGCCCCAACTCGCAGCTCCACCCCATCCACCAGTAGTTCCGCTGCTATTCTGCGCTGGGCTCGTGCCGCTGCCCCAACTCGCAGCTCCACCCCATCCACCAGCAGCCGGGCTAGCATACCCCGCTGCAGAGGCGGCTGGATTGCTCCATCCAGCGCCGGTCCCGTTAACTGTCGAGTCCATCTCTCCTGACACATCCATGTCCGAAGGGGGTTTAAGGCCAAGAATCAAGTTTGCAAGCTTTGTCTGGAGTTCCGCGAGGCCCTGCAAAGTTTTACAATATAAGGGACCAATTAGCATGGCAGTCATGGCCCACATACCTTCATGATAACTTCCTGGGGACCCAAACTCCCGTCTGTTTCAACCTCCAGGTAGAATTTGCGCGGCTTCGCGTTGAAGTCGAATATTTCATCATCTCTCGGGGGTTCTTCCTCCTTTGCATTTTCGCCCACAGGCCACTCCGCACGCTCATCAGCTTCGTACCAGTATGTCGTATGTCTCAGCCTGTTGTAAGGATCATATTCGAAAGCGACAGCAGAGCATGGTGACCACTTTGCATGCTCCTTCGCTATGCCCTGCCAACATGTCATGTGAGATGTTCCTGCAACATTCAATGTACACACCTTCTTTGCCACGCAACGCAAGTGCAATTCTTGGCCTTTGCGTATTTTACAAATCAAAATTGGGGGTGCCGATGGATCATCTGGCAGGAAGGTATAATGAGAAGGCATTATTGAGAAAGACTGAGCGACGAACTCTTCCCGACTGGGTACCCAAAGGCCTCTCCTCGCTTTGTCAGTTCTTCACCGTCCGTTATGATGTCTTGCGGGCCTGCGCTCGACGTGAACTCGACTACTTCAAGATGATTACTGGTGACTTCCATGGTCCGATTGTCGTTGCACATAACATCCAGCCTCAGCTCGATCGCACAGTATTTGCATCCCTCCAAACAGGTACAGTCCTAAGTGTCGACAAAATCCGTCACGGCCAACACTTTTCGACTCGTGGTACGCAAGACGTACTCTGGTGTAGCGCATGCCCTCGTCGCAGTTTGCGCTATTTAATGGAATCATGCCAAGCCGATGGGCAATGAACTCGTCTGGCAACACCGAGGTGTTGGAGTGGATCTCAACAATGTCGATGGCTAGCTCAAGTCTTAGTAACGGACATAAAGTCGCTGGCATGCACGAACCGACTGTTGGTATGTCCGCCATGACCACTCTTCGGATAGAGTTTGCAAATCTAACATGTATGCGCGAGGTGAACGGATGGACAAGTTGAAGCAAGGCTTTACACGTACGCCAGGTCGACATTCTCCAGCACAAAGTTTACTCGGTCCTTCTTCAACTCCTGTATCCGCACGACAGGTTCATCTTCGAGCGATTGCATGACGAGGTCGGCCAAGGTACGATTACTAATACTTAGGTATTAAAATTGAAACTCCAAAAGAAAATATTTCCTAGATAATTATTTGAAAAAGAAACATTCGACGGACAAACTGGACCCCAGACACCGCCAAGTGGTAGCGTTTATACTCAAAGTTTTGCCATAGCCTTCGCATCCTCATCATCACGAACGCGTACGACTACCTTGCCCCATGTCTCTCTTCGCTCCAGCGCGCCCAAACCCTCCATCGCATGCGCTAATGGGTATACTGTGGAGTAGACGATTGGTTTGACTTTTCCCGACGACAACAAGCTAAGCGACATGGACCAGTCAGTCAACAGGAATGCGTAATGGTGATCACAAACCTTAGCAGTTCTTTCCACACAACCAACAGTCGGGAGGGTTCTTTATCTGAAACAAATAGTCGATCTAGCAATGCATTTTATCACAATTCCACCACGCACGTGCATAGAGCCCCCAATGGAGTCCCATAATGCTAATGTTTTTAAGCAGTACCAAATTGAGGGGCAGCTGTCAGCTGTAGTGAGCGCTCAGTAGACGATGAGACAGAAATAATGTTACATTCTCTATTCGCCCCGCGGCAAAGCCGATCACCAATGCTCTGCCCTTGAATGCTATACATTTCAACGAGTCTAGAGAAACCATCAATCAATCTTGATCACAGGAGAGAATGCGGCTCTACTTGCCTTTGATCCGCCCTACGGGATCATACACGACGTCGACGCCCCTACCCTCGGTGATCTTCAACACTTGCTTTTGCCAGTCCGGGGTCGTGTAGTCGACAGTATAGTCGGCGCCTGCGTACTGCTTACAGATGTCAAGTTTAGATTGTGAGCCAGCTGCGGCAATAACTCTGGCTCCCAGAACTACTCTTTTATGAGTGGTGTTGACAGTGTTTGAGATGCGGAAGAGGCACCTTTAGCCAATTGTACGGCAGCAATTCCAACTCCTCCAGCTGCAGCATTTACAAGGATGGTCTCGCCTAGCATATCATTCAATCAGCTATTGTTTACCCAGATCCTCACACTCTGCCTCACCTGGCTTTAATTCTGCTCGACCTACGAGAGCCTCGTAACTCGTTGGCCAAGTAATGAAAAGACCTATGACAGCGTTATCATGAAAGCATGAACGCTTTGAAAATAACGGGACATGCCTGCCCCTTGATCGAAAGTGAGGTTGTCTGGGAGCGGAATGATGCTGTTCCACCTGACAGCTATGCGATCAGCAAATGCACCTTGTGCGCTACCGAACACCCTATCTCCAGATTTGAAGGGGCAACCCTTTGGGATTTGGGAGTTGCTCGCAATCTTGCCGGCGAACTCTGCGCCAAGCGTGAACGGAAAGGGCGGCTTCACTTGATATTTACCCTGAGCTTGCAGTATCTGTAGAGAATGCGGTAAGTATAAGTCACACTTAGATAGCGTGCGAGGTACAGACGTCGAAAAAGTTGAGACCTGCGGAATGCACGTCCACGAGCACGTCCTCTGGCCCTGTCGCTGGCTCTGGTGCATTATGCACGAGGGCGAGTTCGGAGGGATGCTTCCATTCCTTGACTACGTAGGCTCTCATAGCGGCGAAACCGTGACGCTGATTAAATGGAATAAAGCTCGTCAGTGTTCGCAACAAAAATGAATAATATCACGATCCCTGCCAGTGGCCGCAATCGCCTGAGCCTCAGTGCACCGGCCTCCGCGTACTAATAGCCGGTTCGGTGCCTTCATGGTCATGCGCGACTTTGCTTAGTAATACAGTGTAACTTAGTCCATTGTGGCTGTGATTCTTGTTGCCTCTCGCTTGCTACGGTAGACAGCAGCGACATAAAGCTGTCGGTTGTTTTTGCACGTTCGACTCCAGGCAATCATAGTAGGGTGATTCAGGTGGAATGCTCGGCTATGCGTAGTAATGTAAATACAAATGATGCTTCTACATGACGAGGGGTTCGTCTAAACGTGATGGCGGACAAGACAAGTGTACATGCTCATGCGAATCCGAAACCTTCTCCACCCTCGTTGATCGCTAGTAACAATTGTTGTCGTAACATCTCATAGGAAGAATATTGCGGTAAATCAATCTGATTGAAACCTAACACAATCATCAAGAAACGATCCAAAAAAGTCAGTAAAGGGCTCACAAGTGTGGGCTTGAGGAAGGCGGTCCGGATCACCATAGGCACGGTGAATCGAGAACCTTTGAACTCCTTGCACCCCTTGAAGATCCACGAAGCCATTGAGAGGCACACGCGACGTGCCAGTCGCAAAGCTCAGCACCTTGGCCCTCTCTTCACGGTTGAACGACTTGAGAGCTCTCCACCACCAGACAATGACGGGATCCGAGCTCGTGTATCCATTGTATTCCGTTGCGGCTCTCCACTCGTCAACGTCAATGTCAGGTGTCCCAGAAATGAGTAACTCTAGTTCTTGTTCGTTGAACTAAAATTGAAATTAGTACTTTCCAATGCCTAGAAAGCGCGGTTACTTACAATAGTGATGAGCTCCTTGGGAATGATTTCGTAGAATCCAGCAACAAGATTCTCAATTTGCTCGCTAATGGAGGAGTAAAGCCGGAAGTTGGCCGAGAGCTGTACAAATTCCCGCCTGTTTTCCAGTGTGATGGGAATAGTTTCACCTTCTGGCTTCAGCGGGAAAATGCGGTTCCTTCCGAACTGCGGTTTAAACGAGTTGAATGACGCAATAGCTCGTAAAGGGTAACAACAAACCTCGTCCGCTTCAACACTGAACGTTAACTCCAACGGCGTGGGATCGTTTTCCAGAATCCAGCAAAGCGAGTTGTAGTATTCTGGGTCAACCCACTCGACGTCTCGATAATCGACAGGCTTGCCAAGGAGCTGTCGATACAAACTCTTCGCGAAATATGCATCTAGGAGCCGCCCGTCGTAAATGGCTTTTCCGATGACCCGACCAACAAACTTGAAAAACGACAGATGCTCCGGATTGACCCAAGAGTTCTTGTTTGGTTGATACGTCAGTCTGTCGGCCGCAGCATGGCTGGAACAGTGCGTTGTTGGGGTCAAACATCTGGCGCGCAAGGATTTGGAACCATTCTCTTGTGACACCACCAGCGTCCACGCCTTCCTCATCATAGAATCGGACGCTGAGTTTTCCATGCTTGATTTGATCGCCAGTCTTCCGTTGAAGGTATTGGAAACTGTCCTCAAATACGCGTGCGCGGCGAACATTGAGTTGTAGCGTGCCGTAGTGCTCGCGGGATGCAGGGCGACGGTGAAGCTGCTGTGTGAAGTAGTTCCGCTTGTTGTCGAAGTCCAGAACACGTGGATTGTGGACCAAGAGCGAAAACGACCCGCTCATTAGTGAGGGGTTGTTGCGTACCATTACGTTAAGGATCTTTCTGTGGGCGTCGGTGAACGCGACGAAGAGATCTTCCATCGACTCCCTGGCAGTCGTGGATGACCTTGGGGATGCAGACGCCCTTATCGTCCTTGCCATACTTCCGGCAGTCGACTTTGGGCCAACGTACTTGCACACCACCATCAAAGCTTCAATTAAAGGCAACAAGACGGTGGCGACATGTTCCATGTCGGGTTGAGCCTCGATGATAGCGAGACAGTCCCCGAGTCGCCGCCAGAGTGGTGTGAAGCGGAATGATTCGTAGATATTCTGTACTTTCTCGGCATCCTGGCTCTTGCGGGCCTCATCCGTCAGGGGTCCCGCTGAACGAGGGGTGTACATATAGTCCAATGTCTTCAGGATACGCAAAAGTTTCGTTTGATCAGACGAGGGTGACGAGAACTTGGATGCTACAGAAGAAGCAAGAATGTCTTGAGTGGGATTTTGCAGGGATGCCCAGAGGTGGTTGAGGTCGGCGAGAACATTCTGCCCACAGTCCTGTGCCTTGGCTTTCAATTCCTGTGCAATGACGTCTCGAGCATCAGGAATGTGCGACAAGTTTTGAATGAGTGTCAATGATTGCTGGAATGTGCGCGCAGAGCACTCGCCAATTGTCAGGATGTTGACGATGAGGCGTAGCACTGAGTGGGGTATCTGAGGTGGGCAGGCCAACAAAATCCGTTCGTCGGATTGTTCACCAGTAGCGTTTTCGGTTTCGGTTTCGTTCTTGTTCTGATTCTGATCTCCTTCCGCTCCCGCAGTAGCGCTTGTTTCTTGCTGTCGAGATCCATCTGCACTCGTAGGTAGCGACGGTGCAGGCGGTATGCTGGAAGTAGGCTCGTTCGAGCTTTCTGGTACTGCGATCGGGACGGTTTCCTTTTCCGACTTCAGGCTAGCCAACGGTTTGGTAACGGTGGAGAGTAATGAGACGACCGAATCCATGATAGATGGTGTTCTGAGTAATGATTGTCTGTCCAGGAGACTGAGGAGGAGAACGATGGGATAGTGGGTTTGGGGAGCTTGCTTCTCCTTTCCTTTTCCCTTTTTGGTGTTCACCTTTCTGAGTCCTGCAGGTAGCTCGTGTTCGGTCAAGAAGAAGAGGGATGACAACTCGTTAGCGCTGACTATAAACGCCAGCGCTTCAAGGCAACGTTGGGCAACTAAGTCTGGGACGGATTCATTCTGAAGATTGGCGAGAGTCACGGAATTGTTGGCGTCGGGTGCCTTCTGTTTCCCGTGGGCCTTGGGAGTTTGTTGACTAGGTGTCTTGGGAGTGCGGGTCGACATTTGGGCAAAGCTCTTGTCTACGGCAGTGAGGTCACCCGGTCCACTTTGCAGTATACTAAGAAGAAGATTGAAGAGCTCCATTCTGGTTTTGCCATTCTCGCAGATGTTCACCAGCACTTTGAAAAGGAGGTTTTTCTTTAGGACCTGAGGAAAAAGAGGAGGCGAACGAGAGTGGCTACCCCAGTTTTATCAAGAAGTTGAATAGCGTCCCTTGGTACAGGAGCTTTACGGGGAGGGACAGACCGCGATGTTGCCCTGTGACCGCCACGCGTTGGGAACGTAAATCTGCGTGGATTCTGAGCCTCCTCGCGGTAAGCGCCTGCTTCAGCAACCATGTAGGATGGTAGAGTTTGCAGAAGACCATCATCCGAGTCCAGGAGAACGACTTGTCGGAGGTGTGGATCGAGACTGGCTATGAAGCTAGCTGGATCAATGTCTGCCGCGGCTCCGGGTGCAGCATTGTCATTTATTGTCGTTGGCCGAGTCTGTCTTGTCTGTTCCAGCCTTTCTTGTTGGATGAGTTCCGCGCGGATTTCAGGAGGGAGGGCATCAAGAAATTCTGGGCTAATTTGAGAGTCGGCAGGTCGCTCTATTCTTGCAGCGCGTTGGTCGCGAACGTGTTGATTGATGACTTCTTCTCGGATATCGTCCGGCAAGCGCCTCTAAGAATGTCGGGTCTATGCCCATATCCGTGATATCGACTTCGCTGCCATGAATTATGACAGTCAATCTCTCTTGAGCCTGGGAAGACCCTGCTAATTCTGGCTGTGAAGCAGCAAGGGCTGGTTCAGGTGGGGGTACATCGCGCATCTCGACGTCACTGGTAGTGGAGTCTGTGATAGGTGCTTGTTCTGTGGGCTCTTGAACTGGAGCTGTCGAGTGTTCCGAGGGCGGGGCTGTGCCATCGTTTGATTGGGCGTCCGCGCCGGTTTCGGTAACCTCAGCTTCCTCAGTTGCTGATCGCTCGGCCTCACGCTTTTTGGCTTCCTCCTCCGCCTTCAGTTGTGCTTGTCGCCTTGGTCCTCCTCCTTTGCTTTTGCTACAATGGCAGCCGGCAACAGCGCGAAGATGATATGGTTTCCCAACCGGTTCGCCCGTTCAGATACATGTTTGCCATTAACAGTTTTGGCTTCCTCAGCCCACCTTTGCACCGTGAAAAGAGGATCGAGGCCACGGGTGTCAGGATGATTTTCGCCTTGTCGAAAAATGCGTTCCACTCTGGGACCCGAGGGTGCACCTGCAAGTCTCTGCAAGTGGATCATGCCCTGCTCTATGCCAGCAAGCGCAGCTGGAGCAACATCAACACGGATTGTCTCGCGGCCACCACCAGAACGATTCACGATATGCTGGAAAACTTGAACAGCCTCTCCCCCGATAATATCTTCAATCGAATGGATGAGCTCAGTTTGAAGGTTAGTCCCGCCTCCTCGTTGCTGTCGTCGAGAACCGCGAGAGAGAGCTGTTGACATGCGATTGTTGCCAACTGATGCATCCAAAAGAAGAGGATGGACTGTTGCTTCGCTGGGCGCGGATGGTGGGTTTCGAGTTCGGCCAAAAACTTGAACGTCATCGGCTCCTGAACGAAAGTGCATAAATCTTCCACCTGAGATTCACGCAATTGACAGTCACTTACCGCCTCGTCGGCGAGGTACAAATGGGTTTACTTCTCGCCCCTGTACTTCAATGCCGTCGGCGTCGAAAGGTTCCGAGTAAGTGAAGACGTCGTCGGTGGCGCCGGGAGCAACGTCCCGAACATCAACAACACCGACATCGCCTCGGAATCTATCCATGTGTCAGTCCATATCAAACAGTGAAAGTAGTAGCCGTACTCTTCTTCGTCAGACATGTCTGGCTCGTCATCTTGTTCGGCGTGCATCACATTGACGTGTTCTGTATAGAGGGTCAATATCAAGCAAAGAAATCAGAATAGTGGGCCAACCTCCTCCTTCGTCCTCGTCACCTTCATCGCCGTTTTCATCATCTGCATCCCCTTCATCACCCACGTCCTTCAAAATATCCTCAGGTCAACGCCCGGCGAATAACATAGGATTAGACAAACCTGCCACATCATGTCCTCGTCAAGAACTTGGTCGGCACCGGTAACAACAGCAACATCAGCTTCTCCATCTTCGTCGTTCTCAATCAAATCTGCCTCCTCGTAGTCTTCGTCTTCATCCCGCCATCCGTCATCATGGGACTCGTCTTCGTCCTCCCCCTCCTCTTCTTCTGCGTCAACGTCATCGGAGTTGGAAGTCGCTTCACTGTCGGTTTCGTCCCCGTACTCCATGTCAACGTCTTCTCCTTCATCTTCGTCTCCCTCGTCCATCTCGTCATCTTGTGCGTAGTTGACATCTTCCATCTCCTATTTGAGATCAGTCTTCGTCACAGTCGGTAGCTACCGTACTTACACCTCCAAACCTATATCACGGGGTGTCGGCATAAGACGTTTATAGACGAAGATTCAATCAGATACCCACATTCCAAGAGCTGAATGGCGGTACAGATCAGGAGTCTCCTCGCGCGCAGCATCTTCAACGCCGATATCCTCCTCTTCTTCGTCCTCTGATATTGATCCGACACTTTGAGCCTTTCCCTCCGAGCCGTCCTTGGCCTTCTCTGACGCTCGGCTCATCTTGATCGCAATGCGAGTTCTGGAGATATCAATATTTTCAGCGCGATTCTTTGACGGGATAGCGTACGAACTTACAGGTTTTCCAATGGCCGAAGAACAGATGCGACCAAGTTGCGAATATTTGGGAAGTTCAGGTCGACTTCACCAAGAGCGTTGGTCAAGATTGCGACAAAATTCTTCTCCAGCATGATCTTCGCAATCTGTGTCGTGCTTTCTTCAGGTAGTTTTCTGGACCCATTGTTGCTGAAACGCACAGTCAACAGACGATAGCACAAGTCCGTTAATGCGAGGAGGCGACCATATCTGGCATCCATGCTTTCCGAAGGTAAGGTTTCCTTGATAGCCCTGCTGATGACATCGAGGGCAAACTTGCGAATCGAAACCAGGTCTGCGGGAACCTCCTTCGCCTCTGCACCTGGCGAACAGTCGACACAAAGAGCTACGAGAACCGACATAGCCCAAGTGCACAGGTGCAACCTGGCTTTGGCGTCAGGCTGGGCGGCGATCGTACCGTACGTGACAAGCTCAGAGAGGAAGAATTGTAGAACTGCTGCTCTGTACTTCCATCTTTCGACGGCGACTGTTGGCGTTGTTTCTTAGGGTTGTATGACAAAAATGAAAGCTTGCATGCGTCGTAGGAGAATAAAAGTTCAGAAAGGCATTGCATAAGGAAGCAACAGTGAGTGTATCGCTCTTGCTCGCTCGGGTGTCGGGGTGAGCCAGAGGCGTTTGCGTGCTT
This sequence comes from Boletus reticuloceps, assembly GCA_018397855.1. Lineage (NCBI taxonomy): Eukaryota > Fungi > Basidiomycota > Agaricomycetes > Boletales > Boletaceae > Boletus > Boletus reticuloceps. The sequence goes on from JAGFBS010000028.1 coordinate 135,445, forward strand.
GATTGCTCGCCAGGCACTGACGAAACAGGCTGTTGTTTGTTTAACTGAGGCACAGTATCCGTGGAACCATCGGGAGGTTTGTAGGTGCTCATCAACTCGCTTATGAGGAAGTGAACCACAGATTCCAACGCTTCGTCTGATGGCGCGCGAGGAACATCTGTGGGCGAGTCGACTTGCATATCAGTTTGCTTCTGGCTTTCTTGACTGGACGGTGGACCATCCCCTGCGACGTCGGGCTTGAGACTGATGTGGTGGATTGTAGAGTAGGGTTGCTGCAACTGACAGATCGACTGAATGACCTCGATAAAAGATTCAGGGTTGCGCAACGCAACTGCACTACAGTTGCGAACGAAGCTGGAGACATCGACGATTCTCGTACGAGGTTGTGAAAGGAAGCGCTTGATTTCCTGGCGCATGGTACCCTGTAAAATGTGCAGATCCTCCGCAACATGTCGTAGAATGATGGCGATGTAGGAATAGCTGCCGGCTCCACCATGAACTTTCAGGTGTTTGAAGACGAGGGAGATTGCGTCTCGTTTGACAAGCTTGGACGCAATGTTGTGATCGCGCGAAAGGACAACCAGAAGGCGCAAAGCGGCCAAGAACTCGTCACGAGGTAAGTTGGGCAGTGCGAGTAAACGGATGCAAAAATCGAAGACAATCGACCGCGCATCAGGGTACGGAGGACCAAGCTTAAGGTCTTGAGGAACGATGGGATCCCCCTCCTTGGGAAGAACGATAGGAATGGGCTGATCGCCGATGTTCAGCAAAGCCTCCGTGACGAGGAGATGAGAAGCGAGCCATTTTGGCGTGCTGTGATCTGGCTCCGTCGTAGATGAGTTCGACAGGAGTAGTGCAAGAAGGCAATCCATGAGGTTGCGTCCAATGCTTGGTTCGAGCGTGGGGCATTCCGATAACACGAGCGCGAGAAGTCTGCATCTCGTCGCCAAGGGTTCTTCTTGAACATCCAATGCGCCAGGGGAGTATTCTTTGATGTCGTCAATCAAGGAGCGGATAGACAATTCTTGTAGATCCGGAGAGGGGCGCAAGAATGCCTTGTGAACCTCGAATATCAAAGATGGGTGCTCGTCAACTAGCAACAATGCCTGCCGAGTCAAGCTCGCTTTCAACGGCTCGCGGACTATGTTCAATTCTTGACGCAATTCCTCCAGACTCTTTCCCTGTTCTGAAGAAGCAGGCGTGACTGCAGCGTCAGGTGGAGCAGATGACGCAGCTTCCTCCGATACCATCTCTGCGTCGCGAATAGTAGACTCATCTGCATCTTCGCCAGTGCGTTCAGCAGGTTGTTCTGAACCACCCCCGACTTCGTTCTGCTGTGCGTCGGACTCAGGTTCCGGATCCGGGGGAAAGGGGAAAGGATGCGAGAGAAGCAGGTCCGTAGCTGCGGTGAGATTGTTGTGAGTGCGTGCTAAAGCACGCTCGGCAGCAGAGCGAGGAAAACCCATGTCTATTAACTGGCGAATACGGTTCTCGTCGGGCCCGGTGTTCCGCATGTGCAAGCCAGCAGCGATCCCAATGGCAGAGCCAGCGCCAGGAATGCCCTCCACTGGAGGTTCACCCTTGAGCTCCTCGTTTTCAGCTGCGGTAAGCTCAAGAACAAGTTGAACGACAGGTTTGACCAGTGTTAATGGCGTTGAACGGAGCCACGACGATTCCCAGATTCTTTGAAGGACTGGGACACTCGCAAGACGAAGTCGAACAAGAAAGTGATGGGGTTCGAAATACTCAGCATCCGTGTCCTTTTTGTCGCGGGTCATAACCAAGATGGTCTGCCCAGATTCGAAGAGAGCTTTGGAGGAAATGAGAGGGTAAAGAAGGTGGAGGGCAACTTTTAATCCCCCCTGCGCATGCACCAATTCTTGCACCATCAGTTCGGATCGTTCCTCTGGTCTTATGTTCGTAACGCTCTCGATAGAGTCCAAGAATATCGAACATATGTCGAAGATCGTCTCCAGGCCTCCAGCACGCTGGAAGGAAAGAAGCAAAACCGTGTGCAGTGTATTTTGCACAGTACGCTCTAATGAATTCATCAGAGTTGGTTTCACAAATGTTCCATTGGAATTGCCCACCGTCCACCAATAACACCGTCATCAAGCCGATCAGGACACTATAGTAATCAAGACGGTATAGTTTGTCACCTGAAATCATTGGTCAATGGTCATATTTGACGATCCATCGCCTGGGTTTCTCACCAGAAATTTCCGCCTTTAGGTGGTTAATCATAATGCTTGCAATTACATCGGAGGCACTCAGGATCTGCTTCTTTTGCACGAGGTCAGGGTTCCTTCTGGCGTAGAACAATTTGACGATCGCTGTCCAACACAAGGTGAGAAGGTACCACGGAATCTCAGGCGATGAAAACGAACATTGGAAGAATGGTGCAAGTGCACTCGGAAGGCCGTGAGTGAGGTGTTTGAGTGCCTTGGCATTCTTGTCCACGGGGGTTTCCTTCTTCAAGGGTAATACAGACGTTGGCGACCTGGCACCCGAGGAATCCGCCGCAACACCGTTGGCGACGACGCCAAAACTCGTTGGCTCAGGAAGGGAGACGGATATGTGACTGGGTGACCTCTCAAGGGGTGATCCATGCCCGCTGATCCCAAGCTCGATTCCCTTAGAAGCAATGTGAGCCTTAAAAAGGATGTTTTCCCAGATCGAAGCCCGATGCAGAGCACCTAAGTCCATCACCACCTTGGGTGGATCCGACATCAGAGTCTGCAACAGGCCTACCGCAGACCGCCCATGGGCATAGCCAGTCGTGGAAAATACATCCGCCATCAAAGTGACACGGATGTGCAGCGCGACTAGGTTTCGGAAGTGCTGATTAACTTTGGACAATTGGTCGTCTGTCACCTCCAACAGGGGGGCGAGTTTTGACTCCGACGGAAGCTCCTTCCAGAACTCCTCCGTCTCCGCAAGCGAGGTACCCACGAGCTTCGAAAGGTAGAAGAGTGCCTCATTCGGGCCAATCTCGGCCATGGTCCGAATGACTTGAACAATCGAATCGGACGACACACTGTTGGCGTAGTCATACGGAAGACAAGACAGACCAGTGAGCCTTCCAATTCGATCCAACCCATCCGCGTTGCGAATGAAATCTTTGCAATGTTGGGATGTTGGAAAAGCCCTTCGAGGAACTAGTAACAGGCAGTTAGCATTCATGCCACGACGAGCAATTTAGTGCTCACCCTACATATCACGTCAATGAACATGACTACGTTGTTGTCGTGGTCTCTTAGTGTAGCAGGATCTTCTCCAGATACCTCGTCATGGCTGTCAGATGCCAGGCTTGGGTCATCCCCTGACTCCTTCCCCTCCGACTCAATGCCTTGCATGGCCGCCCCAGTTTCTTCGGAAGGTTGAACGGGCAAGAGTCCGTACCATTCTTTCTTATCTTCTGGGATTACAAAGGTGTTTCCCAAATCCTCAATCTTGCTGAAAACAGATTTTACGGCATCAAAAACAGGTGTCTTGAGAGAGGGGTGGTGGCGAATAAGCTCGTCGATCGATGTTCCTATGAGAACTGCGTTCTCTTTGTCGCGGAGGACTTTGAGGTGCCGTTCAGATGTGAATATGGAAAATATGCCAGGAATGATGCTCGGTCGGGCTGAGAGCTGATCTTGGCCGGCTTGGTTGAGGCAAAGCGCTCCGATAGCATTCGGGATGGCTTGAATGACCTAAATGGATATTATAGACAAGAAGCGAAGAACCACGGGGAGAACCTACTTCGATTACTGGCTCCACTCCAGTTTCGATGGCTTTGTAGAAGACTTCGGGCAACCCTGCCTCCTGAATAGTTGGGAGAGAGGTTGGCTCATTGTGTACAAATGTTGCCATGATGTTCATCGCTTAGGGCGCTATTACTTTCCAGTTCTGAATTACAAGTAAATCAGACATACCAAGTGGAAGGACACTTGGTCCAAACAAGCCTCTATATTCGATGATCTTCTTGATGGACTGGAGCAACGTCGAATCAATCAACCCTCTGAGGCCCTCAGAAGTCCCAGTTGACTGCATCATGCGATGTACCGATCTCAGTGTATGCTTGAGAATAGCAGCGCGGGCAACGGGTAGTTCGCCCCACGATCCGAAGATGTCACGAGAGCGAGCTTCATCGCCATACATCGTAATGTCGTAATCAATCTCATGCTAGAAAGTTATAACATGAGGTCCGTGGGACTCAAGTATAGAATTTGCGTCCAGTACCTGGATCCTTTCGACAAGGACGTCAACACCCCTGGCATTCGAAAACAGCTGAAATGCATTCGAGTATCCGTAAAGGACATTGTCCACCAGTTGCATCGCCTTAGACACCATCTGAAGTCTCTGGGCAAGCTTATTCTCGATCATTTGCACCAGTAATGGGACCAGACCAGCGCCGACAATCATATTGCCTCCGCCCGCATGCTGCGCGAGGTACGTGACGAACGCTAGCAGCGCGTCAACGAAGGAATTTGGAAGTTTGGATTCGGGAGTGCTGACATTCCAGGATGGTCTTGCGAAGAAGGGACATCAAAATACCATGATTAACACCTGCATTGATAGCGCCTAGAACCTCCTGAATGCGACCTCTGTATCTCGCGATTGAATCGAGGGCAGCGATGGCAGCGGTTTGCACGGCACTAGAAATACCGCGATCGAGTTGTAAAAGCTCAGCAATATGAGTTGTAAGATCAGGTTCATAGAGGAAGAGCGAGGATGCAGCTTGATTCTCGCTGTGAGTATGGCCATAAATGGCGATAGCCAAGAGTCGGACGACGAGGAGTTTCTCCCGAATGACTTCATTCCCTGTCACCAGCGCCTTTGCAACGCGCATGCGACAAAGCAATTCGTATTTATCGTCACCAGAAAGAGAATGCACTTCAAGGATGTCGGCTAAAATTCCCATAGCGTCCTTCTTCTTTAGGGTTTCCTCGTCAACATGAATGGTTATAGAACCAGGTAGGAGAGTTGGCTTGCGAGGGGTTGCGGGAGGCTCGTCTTCGGACTTCTGTTCCTTCTCCTGTAATCGGTCTTGTAGTACACGAAACTTACGTCTCGAACCTCGCCAGGGAGGATGTCGACCTGGGGTACGCCACTTGGACTAGCGAGATCCAGAAGGACTGATTCCGTGCTCGCGCAGATTGGGCCAACGTTTGGATAGGGAGAGTAGGCGCGGTGTGGAAATATTAAGTGCTGTAGAAACAGCTGGCTGGGCGGAGTACTGCTGGGCTGGGCGCAACAGAAGATTCAGCGCCAATACCAAAACGTCCAGATCGGACGTTGAAAGCAAGCTCGTCAATCGCTGCCAGAATAAGAACAAACATGAGGTACATGATGGTCGATGTGGAATAGGATGCATACGTCATAGGAATTGAAGGTTTTGCGGTTCGTTGAATTCTCAAGGAGCAACCGCTCAAACCTGAGGATAGCAGAGATGGTCTGCTTGGTTGCTGGGGTGAATACGTTGAGTTGGAGTTTGTCAATGTCATAGTCGCGAATAGCTTCTTCGAGAATTGCGTCGAATTTGTCAAGAACTTTGATCCAGCAATTGAGGTCAGATCGAGGCCATTTCCAAGTTTCGATGCTAGCAAGAACATCGGCGACATCATCGTTCGAGGTGTTTACGAGCTTTAAGATGAGCTCTGCCACCTGAGGGTGCTGCGGGTAGGCATGCGATGCGTGAATAGATGGGACGGGTTTGGAGAGCGTCGTTACTTACGGGTTGGGCCGCCCTCTTGGATTTCTGAGAGATCTTCATCGTACCGCAGCGAATGCGGGTTGATCAAAGACGACGAAATTGAGACGACGTTCGCTTGCGATTGGTTTGGACGTGAAGTGAGGAAGACAAGGAATGGAGCTGAGCTGAGGCAACAGCGAACGACTGGGGGCGACGTAGGGCTTGACAGATATATCAGGAAATAATTTCACATCCCTGCCCCAAAGTTTCCCGCGGTTGACGATCGACTTGTTCAGTTAATAGCCTAGTCTCTGGCACGCGATGGGGATCAAGAAGCGGAAGCAAGACAGCGATGACGAGGGGGTCGTGGATCACAGCGCGTCCGACTCTGACGCGCAGCTCAAGAAGAAATCCGTAAAGCCAAAGGTGCTTCCAACTCATCATGTCTGCCACTGATTCTCAACGACCGGTTAGGTTGAGCAGTTGGCAACTACTAGCAAAGGGAAAGCACCCTCGAAACCGAAAACGGTGAAAAAGCCCAAGTTTAATGATTCTGGTGACGAGGTTCGTCTTCCCATGGTCTCCCTTTCTTACTGCTCACCCCTATATTCTTTCCAGTCGCCAGCCCACGAAGAGAGCAATCAACCAGCCGTCAAAGTGCTCAAGAATGCCGAGGGCGAAAAGTACGTGGAACTGGGCAAGAAGAAGCGCGCAGCCGTGCGTCCATTCAAGGGTCAGTCCCTTTCTGTATACGCATAGCATACACTTAGCCATCCATTGTCAATAACAGGCCAGGTCTTCGTCGACATACGCGAGTTCTATGGCGCAGACGGCGATGAGAAGCCTGGGAAGAAGGGCATCTCGCTTGCCGTGGAGCAATGGGAGGCTCTCAAACAGAGCATCAGCACTATTGACTCGTTCGTCGCAGAGCACGTCAAGAAGTAATCATAATCATAATCCGTGGTTTCCGCATTCGAGTCCACTACCAACTAGTATCTATTCACTATGTTAATGCGTCATCCAATTTTTGGTTTTCCTCAACTAGTCTCACCCATGATCGTCTGGAAGCTGCCGTCACGATATCGTCAGTCCAGCAGCAGCCTGATATGCCCCCATCAAACCACGACTTTGAAGACCTCGCAACCATGCAACAGATTTCAGAGCGGATGCTTGCACATCCATTCCAACCTCGATAAGACTCATGCTTGTATAGCCTCTAGCATACCACCTGCAAGACTATCAGAGACGGGTTCAATGGGAAGAATGGTGGCTTACCACCAACAGCCGATCATACGACGCAAGGACCCAAACCAACCATAGGTGCGAAGACCTTCCTCTTGTATCCGCCTACAGTCATCACGCCACACTGCGGTCATGCAGTACTTGGCGGTGATTAAGAAAATTCGAATACTCGAGTGAGTAGTTGCAAGTGCGTTATCCAAGCTCCTAAATGATAAATGTACGATTTGTCTCAACCTAAGTGTGAGACCCAAGTCCAACTCACCTTGTCAAATCGTTCAACTTTAGCACCATCAGCACCCTTCTAGGGACTCTACGGAGAACATCTAACACCGAGATGAGCAGCCCCCCTCGATTGACTACCGCATGTCTAATGGCTTCCATCTCTTCCACCGTTTGAGGAAGCATATCGATCATGCCGGATGCTCGTTTGAATCCAGCTTCTTGATCTTCTTCCCACGTTCCTTCAAACGCTGCACGGCCCGTAATCACAGCCTCAAATACGGGATACTGGAGTTTCGTTAGTTCCAGGTTTACTGGCAGTATTGACCTCACGCACTAGATCAGGGGTGATGTTGCCCACCAATTCTGCATATTTGCGGCGGGCAGCTCGTGTCTCTGGAGACGCCCTCTCGATGAGAGACAACCACAACTGCTGTAATTAATGCGCAATTCCGGATCGAGGTCGAAATACAGTCCGTGATCCAGGAGCACGATCTCGAAATTGTATGGTGAACGTGAGCTGGGTGGGGCGCGCCTAATTAACAGGTTACCTGACAGTGAGAAAAAAAAGTTAAATCACTGTCGATTCGCGGGGATTGTTGCCAAGGCGAATTACCTGGGTGCGGATCCTAAAACAATATAAGCAACGCGTCGTGCAATCAAGGCCTATCCCTCACACCATGAAAATAGCCATTTAAGAACACCATTTGGCTGAACACCCTCGTGAGCTCCAGTGCCACCTTATTCCTGTCGATCCCGTGTTCTGCCAGGTAGCCTAAATCGTCGACCCGCGCACCCTGGATAAACTCCATGATCAACACTCGTTTCGTGGCTGAAATTACTTCGGGGATGTAAAGTGACGTGGAAACGTGTTCAAAGTCAGCCATGGCACGTCTAGCATTTGATGCTTCGTGGACAAAATCCATTTCCTTTGGAAGGTTTTGGCGCATTTCCTCACCGAGCCATGTGAATTCGAACTCGGGAACCAGTATTTGATCCATCCTACAGACGTGCATATTGTTCCAATGTCATTGCGGAGTTGCAAAGGACGAGGGCGGGCATACCAAGCGTGACCTCAACCATCTCCATATCAATATCACAAAACTCTGCGAGGTGCGGGTGCTGCAACTGTTTTACATCCATCAGTTTCCAGCCTAACACCTATCCCAAACACCAACCCACCTTCACAGCAGCCTTCTTTCCCGACTCCTTGAGTGTTCCGACATGAACTTGGGCCAAACTTGCTACTCCAATTGGAACGGGGTCAAAGTCCTCGAAGAGTGCCTGGATGGGTTTGCCTATACCGGATAGGAAGAGTGCTTCAACGTCTTGATATGGTGTCGGGTCGCATTTGTCCTGCAAAGGTCGCATTGTGTTCGTCCACTCTTTCGGTAGAACTACTCTGTAAACAAGCTCACGGGGTAGCACTATACTCATCGAGACAACGGTTGCGAACGTACAGCGAAGCCATGTGTTGTCCCAGCTTTATGAAAACGCCTAGAAGTTGATTCCATTTGGGCTGCAGCTTTGGTAATGATGGAAAGCATTCGCACCTCCATTTGCAAGGAGTGCCTTCAGGACCCTCTTCGCACTTCGCGTATGGCATTCTGAGTACGCCTGCCACATTTCTCCCTCGGAGATGTAACTGTGAGCAAACGTGTACTTGTAGTCGATGGCCCCTGCGATCGCAGCGCCTGAATAAATGTGTATTCAGCCGGATTGACGACACGTTGGACCGTCCATGTCTTCAGTCAGCGGCGCACTAAGAATAATTTGTACACATACGAGCTATCCGGGAGCATCGCACAACAGCCAACACAGTGTGTCTGAATGGTTGGTAATTCTCATACGCGACGTATCCAGCACCTCCAAGTAACAATGCTGTGGCTGGGTACAGAAACCATGGACGTCTAGTCGAGCTCGGGACGTCAGGTTTACTTCCGGTTGACAAGAAACGATAGCTTGGCTTTGTGCGCGGCAGCCGTGACGTGTAGACTGCATTTGCATGAAGGAAACCCTGGAAGGACTTGAAGACTGTGTGGTGACCACGACGAGACATGGGTGACATTCGCCGTGTAGTAGCACTAATAGTAGAGGATGTACATAAGAGGTGTAATCATTCAACCCGCTATTTAACTTAGTGGGTTCAAGTGTTTGAAAATCCATAATTGCAGTACTTTTCATAGGCTTGACAGAAGCCGACCCAAGCATGAAAACTAGCTCGACAACGCAGAGGTACATACCAATAAGTAGTGACAAGTTGCCCAACTTGTTCTCAATCCTCAAACAATGGCTGGAATGCCTGAAAACCATCTTAGCTACACGGAAAATGAGGAGGTACAACCAAAACCAGCTTACCTTCCTCCCATCCTTATCTCCCTCTTGTGTAGGCCCAAATTCGTCCTCGAAAAGATCCAGACTCTCTCCACCATCTTCCCCGTTATTCGAACCTGATTCCATCATGATGTCTTTCGTGATGTCAAATTCAACTTCTTCTCCATCTCCCTCTAGCATGGCCTCTAATTCCTCTCGATTCATGTACTCTATACCCAGTCCCGACTCTCTAATTGCTTGTTCATCTTGCTGGGAGAGCTGCGACAATGGAAAGAACAGTGGGGTTTTGGAACGTTGAGTCTGCGTGGTTTGCTCGCGTGTCAAGGGACTGGAGATGGAACGATTTGGGACGACTGCGGATAGAAGAGAGGCTCGCGTGGATAGGAAAGATTAGAATTGTCACCCTCCTGGGGGTTGTCATCTCCGGTGTTTCCGCCGAATATACCTGCTTCATCGCCGATACCACCCGGATCCAACTCGTCCATGGCGCCGAAATCTCCGTTCTGCGAAGCATGAAAAACAGGGTAACTTCCCCGCGACCGATTAGAATTAGGAATGAACGACGGCGGTGGCATCATGTGTTCGTCTTTTATCGCTGTCGAGTTTTCCCTGCTTACGCTTGTCGTTCCAACTTCTGTCCTTTGTACCGCCTTCATCGATCTCTTGACCTTGTCCATGCGTGGGGTATCACCTCTTCCCCTGCTTGATCCAGATGCATTCGAGGATGCCCCTGCCTCATTGTCCGGATGCGGTCTTTTCTGACCACCCGCATGTTGTGGTCCGGGTGTAGATGAATTCCTTGTGATCGCGGCTGAATGCGATGTCGATCCTTGGCATTGTGATGTAGATATCACAAAAAGACCGTCGCATTCATCGCCTTCGATGTCGATGAAAAGTGGGGCAGCAGGGTCCGTAAAACGGAGCTCCAGTGCTGAAGCCATGGATTCGGCAAACGCTATGGTAGCCTGATACAAACGCTTGAGTAGCTTCGACTCCACAACACAGGCAAGAAACAGGACAAACGTTGAACTCTCGCAGATGGAAAGCGATAATGATGGGTGGCTCGGCTATTTCGTATACATCGAACTCGTCAGCACTGATCGTGAGCTCTGTGGCCAGCTGTGCTCTGCCTGGGAGCGGGTTACGGACACCCGGGATACAACTTACGAATGGCGCTGACCTTTTGTATCGATAGATGACTCGAGACTTTTAACATCAACAGTCTGTGTCTCCGAATGTCCACACAAGTTGGGGGTCGTTTTTCACGCCACGGCCACTAGGAAAGTGCTCGGTGATGTCCTTGATAGCTCTCGGACCAATAGTGAGCCGTGATTCATTGTCAGACTCTGGGACACCGGGCGAGAGGAGAGAAGTAGGAATAAGAAGTGGTAGACGATGGGTTTTTACGATACCTAAGAGAAAATATGACATGTTGCACGTTGCGGGTGATCGGGAATGGGGCTCACCGTGTTTGCAGTGTAAGCGCACAATGAGCCTGCTTTCCAGCGTGTCCTCGTCCTCCTGGGATTGATCGCTGGATGGGCCTTCTATGATGACTAGTTCGCACCGTTCAACCGTCTTTTCGATGGTCCTATGCTTGAATATCGACAACAGTGTCTGCGAGTGCCGGATCGATGTATATATAAACCTGAGTGCGCATGAGACGCACCTTTACGAGCAGTTGTCCTTTGACATCTTGAGGTTCACCGGGGCTACCACTGGCCGACGGGTCTGTCCCATTCACGCCGCCACCTACGCGATACCTCGAAAAGAACATTCTCCCATACATGAAGCGACAATACGCAGAGAGCGAGGAGTTTGTCGCGCTCATCGTGAAGTGTTGAGCGTCTGCGTATAGGACGAGGTCATCGCCGTAACGCGAGAGACATGTCAAGGCCCTGATGAACGCTTGTCGCTGAATGAGTGTGTGTGTGAGCAGGGATTGGGTCGAGGACGTACGTTTGAGTGCGGCGGCGCCGAGCGTCGCCTGCATTATTGGTGGACGTGAGGTTCAAGTCCCAGTGAGCATGCCACCACTGCCGGCCAAGCTCGCCATCGTCGGCGGTGGGCCATCCGCGTTCTACGTGGCCTCGCGGTTGTTGTCGCTCGTGCCCCACGCCAACCCGTCTTCGCCGTCTCTGAGAGTGCATATATTCGACCGTCTCTGGGCACCGCATGGCCTCGTCCGCTATGGTGTTGCCCCAGACCACCCCGAAGTCAAGGTACGTGCTCGGCGTCGTCCTCCTCGTCCTCTGCTCACAACGTCCAAGAACTGCACGTCCAAGTTCGACCAAGCAGCTGCTGACCCGCGTTTCCGCTTCTTTGGCAACGTCCACGTCGGCAGCGCGTCGCCCACCTCGATCTCGCACGCGCACCCTCTCCCCCTCTCCTCCCTTCTCCAGAACTACACGCATGTCCTGTTCGCAAACGGATGCACTCTTCCCATTCTCCACCCAGCCATACCCCCCTCCCCGCGCTGCATTCCTGCGCTCTCCCTCGTCCATTGGTACACCCGACATCCTTCCAATCCACCCCCGCCCGCCCTTGACAAGATTACCCACCTTACTCTCATAGGCAATGGAAACGTCTCTCTCGACATCGCTCGTATGCTTCTCACACCGCCCTCTGCTCTCAAGAAATACGATGTCCCCGAACATGTCCTCGAGGTCCTCTCCCGCTCCGCTCTCCAGCACGTTTCCATCATCGGTAGACGCGGTCCATTAGAAGCAGCTTTCGCGAACAAGGAAGCTGCGCGAGATGATGCACCTCCCAGATGCTTCCATGGTCCCTCTGGACTCCCCCCTTCTTACGTTCCCAGAGGGTACGACTTTGTCCCGACAACAACGCCGTACCATGGAGCTTCTTCACAAAGGCTCTCAAAGTCGGTTTGGGACCACGCAGAAGACTTGGTCTCTCGACTTCTATCGCATGCCTACTGCTCTTACACCGTGCCCTCCTTCCGCCGAGACCACCAAACTCACACTCGCGCACACCGTGCTTGATCCTTCCACTGGCCGTGCAATCTTGACAGATCAGACTTCCACGCTCTCTACTTCCCTCGTTGTTACGTCGCTTGGCTTCCATGTGGATCCAACCACAGTTTTCTTTGACCCTTCCTCCGGCCACCTCAGGGCACGTGGGGGCCGTATTCTATCCGAGTCCGGGATTCCCCTGAGAAACATGTATGCATCTGGATGGAGCGCTAACGGCGCTAAAGGTGTCCTGGCCACCACAATGATGGATGCATACGCGGTTGCGGACACAATTCTATCTGACATCGTGTCCCACGGTGCTGCGAATGCAAAGACCACACCAGGTGGAGAATATGGGAGTGAGGCAGTACCGGATACTCTCATCCCGAACCTCGCTCCTCATCCCGAGGATCCACCCGAGGAGATCAAACAAGGAATAATGGACGGGCTGGTTACCCAGTACCATGACTGGAACCTCGTCGATTCTGAGGAGGTGCGTAGAGGCGCATTACTCGGGAAAGAACGGGAGAGGATGTGTTGGGATGATGCGAGGAACTTCCTCTCACTCTCACGTCATCACGGCCGTTGAGACGACGGAGTTCTTCAATTTGGGGCCATTAAAGATGTACATACACGTATCCGACTCCATAATACAACACTACTCATCCCTCCGCTTTCCCCACTACACACTCCGCGGCTTCGCGGTGTAGCATCATTTCAAACTTTCTCTGGAAGACTGGATGGGGTAATGGTCGTCGCGGTCGCCTCGACGTCGACGCGGGCAAATTCTGCAGATTGCTAAACCCCGCTGACTTCGGAGTTGCGTTGCGCCGTGCGTTGTTCTGTGGGTCGAACGATGCCAAGGTCACAACTGGACCGGTATACTCAGCATAAGAGGGACGAACCTCTGCCTCTTGTTTCTGTTTTGAATAAAATGCAAACAAATCCCCAATTTGCTGCTCAATCGTTTGCTTTTCTTGGTGAAGTCTTCCGACATCCTGCGTCATCGCAGCCACCTCTCGGCCGAGTTCTGCCTTGAAGTGCTCGACGTGCGCTACGTCATGTCAGCGAGGCGCTCTTTGCGTTTTGCCGTTTAGTTTACCTTGGACGTTGATGGCCGTGGCCTCCTTCATGGCTTCCACGAATCGTAGTCTTTCACCACGAATCTCGTTCGTGAGCTCTGCAGAAGAGGAATGTAGGCAATGAGAGCATATCGGATAGTGTATCGGACACCTACCCGTCGAGAGAGCCCGGAGCATTTGCTCTTGTTCGTGTCGCTGCCGATGGATGATCTCGAGAACGGATTCTGTCACTACATCCCACAGTCACCGCTGTGAATCAGCACGGACGACTAAAAAAATATTGCTTTGCAAACCGCACCTAGCGCTGCCCGTTGTTCAGTGTCATTCTTCATCTGTTCTCTGACCGTGTTCATCAGTTCACCAACGGATGTCTGCAGTTGACCTTCTCCCAAGGATTTTGTCTGGACGGATGATATAAGATGTCTCATCTCGCTGAGCATGCCTTGGTTGGAGGGCTGTCCACCAGCAGTGTCACTCTCCGAAGAGGTGCCAAGATAAGAACACAGTTGTTCAACGTTTGCAGCGACTGACTGGATGTGAACAGTGCCGCCGTTCACAAAAGACTCGAGCCACTGAAAAGGTTGCAAAAGATTGAATAGGCCAAGGAGGGAGGTGTTGACATTAATACATACCGAATTTAATTCATTGAGGTAACGAACGCTGTCAGCTTGTTGGTCGAGCTGGAGCTTCCGCTGTTCTTCGTCCAGCCTCAGATGATCCAAGATTGCTTGGAGCTAGAACGAAGTAAAAGTGAGTTCGCAGACATCAATGGAGATACCAGACCGTCTCTGAATCTGCACCTGCTGTTTGCGACGGAGGTATGTTTCCTGTGGAAACTGGGACAGTACTGGATCTGAGCAGAGACTCAAGTTCATCAAGTTTCGATCGTATATCTGATAAATCGACAGAAGCCTGACGGGACCCGTCCTGGGACCGACTTCCACTCTCAGTCGGCGACGAGGGGCGAGGCGAGCCAGGAACGTCCTCGTAGTTCTAACACGCATTGGAGGTTGCTCGGCCGCTCGTATAGCCTGAAGTCGCAGTTGCGTCTGGCCTTGTTCGATCGACACTAGCTTCTCCATGAGAAGCGGGGCCAATGTTGCGAGTCGCGTCTGCAAACTATCAAACATCCTCGTCAATGAGTCCATCCGTGGGTGTTCCGAGTTCTCCAGGATTTGCTTCCTCAACCCTTCCAGAGTGGTCAGGACGTTCTGCAAACTCGCACTGTCGGTGTGATTATTTTGATCAGATACCTGTTTAACCACTGCATCCACCGTCTGTCCCAACAAGACCTGTATTTCGTTTGGGAGAATATGTAGGTCTCGTTGGAGCGAGATAATCTGTTCGCCCAATCCTGCCGTTTGGTCATAGTGCTTTGCAGCAGTATCCTTGATAAGCTCTACCAGGGGCGCCAACTGGGGCTCCACACCAACGGCGAGCAAGGACGTGGGCGGATTCTCGACGTGTTGTCGAATCGCAGGCTCTGAGAGCTTAGCCCGTAAAGTAGTCGCAGGTGCTACAAGTGATGAGGATGCTTTCGTAGGCGAACTTGGCGGTGTCGGCGCAGGTGATGATTGGCGCTCTGTGCGGTTCCTCCTAAACGCACTTCGCACGGAGTGCGTATCCGAAAGAGGCACGTTTGGTGGGTTGGGAAGCGGAATCACGATAGAAGCGTCCGTTGAAGGTGTCTCTATGGCCTTGCTCCAGCTCCCACCCGCATTCTCCTCTTCCTGTAGCTTCTCAATCTCTGCAAATGGACGTCCTTGGTGCGTTAGCTGGTTGGTTTGCGCACGGCGGAGAGCGGTGCCGACGCTCGATGAACTGACAGCACTCGACGCCGGGCTTGCCAGCTCCGAGCGCTCGATCTGGGCGAGGCGCTGCGTGACCACAACAGCGTTCCAAGATTGGTGATAGAAGGGCTTTTGGACCGAGAGTGAGGGTTGGAGAATTGAGACGGGGGACGAGGTGGAGTAACAGACAGTGGAGAAAGTGTGTGACGTGGTGACTTAGGCAACTGGTGTGGGCGGCGGCGTTTGTTGCAAAGCAGATTGAACTAAAGGCGTTCTTTGCCCGCTAGAAGACGTATATTCAGAATGTGCCTCTCCAGGGGATGAAAGGGATTGCAGGCATTGTCCAATTTCTTTGTGTTCATGGGAGACATATGTTCTGATTGTAAGGGTCTCACTGCGCTTTGACGTATGCACAGGTTCATTTCTGCCTTGCGAATTGAGAACTGCATCCCTGCATCGAAATGAGATTTAGGGGGGAAAGTGGCGATGAATCTCACCAGACTGCACCAACCCATCGCGCACGTTCCTGACTAGAAGTCGCAGCAAATGTTTCTCTCTGACGACCCTCAAAGGTCAGCTCAAAGGTCTTCAGATCACCTTCGGTGTCGGGTCGTGGGGCTCGCTCGTTGAGAGAGTGTACGTCCATAAACCTGTCTAACTGAATGGTGCGACTGGAAGGTGTCTCGTGCATGGTGTACCAAGTAAGTAACAAATGAGAGTTATATAATGTCACCGTGCATGAAATCCAAACAGGAGACTGAGACGGCGGTCGTGATAGGTAAAGTAGAGAGCCAGATAGTGCGGATCCAACCTTGTTGGACGACGAGGGTATTTCTTTCTCCGAGAGACGCGAGACCATCTGGGGTTTTGGAAGAGATGCTGGCTCCAGCGGCGCGGCGATATTCAGTTCAGAAGCATGACGAAGTGGAGCGTAATCATCGTCATCTGATTCCTTGTCCTTCTTCTTTTTGAAGACAGACATAAAGTTTCGCAAGGAGTTGCTCAAAGATCTTCTCTTACTCTTGTGTGGGGTAGTTGTGAGGAAGGGATGGAGCATGTCGCGCGAGTCGTTCTCCGAGGATGGGCGAGTGGAACCAGAGGGTCTCTTAACGACAACTTGAACCATCTCCGCCGCGTCTGTCATGGATTCGAATCGATGAATTAGCTGCTTCGTTGACTGGCGACGCAGCGCCGGGGTGTAACCTGGACTTGGGACTTGATCGATCGATATACGAGGCCCAATGTGCTGCGAAGTCTCCATGTTCGCCCGCCTGTTTGAACGCCTGCCCGAGAGTAGAAGTGTTATATGCCCCGCTATGAAGTCTCATACTGTAGTAAGTGTCGTCCATTTTCCGAGGGCCTCCAACGCCTGACCTGGAAGCTGGGAGAGCGTGCAACTCGTTTGCCGGAGTACGAGGAGGCTCGGTGTTGGTCGCGCTTGTGCGCGACATCGGGGAAGACATCGGAAAGACGGTCGACGTTGCGTCACTTATACTTGACATCAACTCTGCCTGCGAACTCGTTGCGGTGCTACGTAGGGAAAAGAACGGGCTTTAACAGCGTCAATGGGAAAAAGAAAGGTACAGGACTTTCCAGTTGCAATCGTGACCGGGTGTGATGCGCCACAACCAGTCTGATATCAAACCCAGCATGGACCCGATATTTGCAGCCAGAGCGTGATGCCAAATGACCGGTTGAAGCTGACGAAGTTCTCGCGTTTGCAGATAAATATACGTGCCTTGCCATTGGCCGAAGTATCCATGCATTGAATGGCGATTATACATTGAGATGGGTAGTAAAGCAAGATAAAGTATGTAACGTCTAGTGGCTGGCAGCCGAAGGCTGTGGTGCCATATTTTCTGGTACTGGGGTGCTGGCCTTGGTGAGAAGTCATGAAGAGGGGAGAGAAACGTACGTGGAGGTAGTTGTGGTCGTGTGCCCTCGCTGAATACACGGGAAAGTAGGACGCCTACACCTTCAAAAACACCAAGTAGGATGCCGCAAGTTATGGCAGATCCTAGGGCAGCTTTTGGACCACCTGGTAATGCATGAGCGCATGATCCGAGTGCAGAGACGACGGTAATTGTGGCTCCGAGCGGGACAGGTGGGCATAAGACAAAGGAACTTACTGCGAGCAGCTAAGCAACCGCCGGTCATGAAACCGGAGATGATGGCATTCCAAGCATCCTCCTTTTGCCGCCAGCCCTTGACTGCACAGTCGAATGTGGAGAACATGCCACCCCAGACACCAAAATTACCGCCGGTTACCGGCGCTCTTGCCTTAATTGTTGAGGTGGCACCGACAAGACGCTCGCCCTAATCCCGAGGAGTCAGGGAGTGATGAGAGAGTGGTTGAGGGACATACTCGTGGAGAATTTCGAGCGCCTTTTACGCCGTGCCATATGGCACCGCCGACAGGTACCCATTGCAAACGCACCTCCAAAGTCATTGAGTATTACCCATGGGCTGTAATGGTGGTCAGTGGTAGGTTTGAAAGACTCTGGAGATGCCCATTTACCAAGGGTCTCTAGTGTGGTCCGCGTGCGACATGAAAGAGGTGATGTGCGACAGCAACTCGCGAGCGGAAAGATTTTTTGTTGAGGGTAGGCAATTAGATCATGTGATCGCGCCAATGAAATGCAGCGGACTCGACTTTGGACGCGTCGCGTACAACGTCGACCACGACGAGCACAGCGACCCTTGAAAGCTTGATAAATGGGTGGCACGGCGCCCAGAAAGACACTGTCCCGGGTGTTTGTTGAGCTGCCGTCGTCGCGCACCCCTCTCAAGCATCTCCCGCACGTGTCATCAGCGGGCCACAAAGAAAACGCGTTGTCTCGTGCATCTGCCTCTCAGATGAGCTCCAGCACGCCCCTCGAACATACCCACAACAAGCGAAAGCTCGACGCTGACGCTCCCGTCGCCGACCTGCCCCCATCCAAGAAGCCCAAACAATCAAATGACGCCATCTCACTGCCCGTCGCGAACGCGGCTGACGAGTATCCCAACGGCTTCGTCTACTGCCATCAGTGCAACAAGAAACGCGACGCCACAAGTCCGTCTCACAACCTCCTTCCGCAGTCCATACACTCACATCCCATCCAGTCTCCGTCCGTTGCACCGCGAAAGACCGCAAGGGTCGCAGGTGCAACGCCAAGTACTGCAAACCTTGCCTCAAGAATCGCTATGGTCTTGTCCTCGAAGACATCCTCGCCGATGGCGAAACGGGCCGCGCTAACCATGTCCACGGAGTGGGCTATCACTTCAGGTGATCATTTCGTTCCATCCTGCCGGATGTCGTAAATCAATGACTTGCCATCAGGTGCCCACGATGTGATGACGTCTGCAACTGTGTTGCATGCAGAAAGGCCAAGGGCTTGAAACCAACAGGGTCCGTGGGCGTCTTCGTAAGCGAAATTCAAACTAATACGCGTTTCTAGGAATCTCACAAACGCAGCACGTCAATCTGGTCTCACCTCGGCTGCCGATGTGCTACGTCAAGACCCCAAAGCAGCCGTCAGTTTATTACATCATGGTCGACGATGCATCTGATCCCCTGCCTAGGGTCCGATGGCAAATAAGCCGGGTGATAAGAAGACTAAACAACAGGCAATACATGAAGCTGTCTCGAAGCGCAACGATAAATCCTTCTCAGCGCCGGTCAAAGGTGGTGCCAGGCAGGCTACCCAGCCCAAAGCTAAGCCTGTACCCAAGGCCAAAGTCAAGGCTCCCTCGAAACCAAAGCTGCTCGCAAAGCCCGTATGGACATCCGTGTGCACTGCTCTATCACGAACTGAGGCCGAAGAACGTATCAATATCCGCGAGTTTGCTTTGCGATTCTCCCCTGTCTTGGACCTCTCCCGTAGCCATCTGGATGAACTAGATGAAATAAAGCTGTCGCGCACTCGCAATCTCGAGGATGATGACGAGGATCTCATCCCGTGGGTCAGTGAGGCATGTGTCAAATCACTCCTCCTCGGTCTCTTGAACATGATAGATGCCAAAGGAAATCGTGAGAAGGTAGGGCCCGTAGTACACGCATGCACCACCGCCGACTCTGACGAACTTGTAGCATCTGAAGACCACCGTAACATCCATACGGGAAAGTGGCGCACACCTCAACAAGATATGGGCTGCACTTGCGACTCTTCGTGACCGGCAAGAGAACGCATCCACGTCTTCTCGCCCCAACTCTACTGGTTTTCCCCTTTCTTTTCCAGACCCTTTGCCTCCTCCGGAGTCTGTTTCTATCATCCGGACACGAAGCGGAGCCAATCAGTCGAACACCGGGAGTATCAACGTTCTCCGCACGGCTCAGCTTGTCCCTGTGATCTCTGCGCTCGTCAACGCAGCTGTCGACTCTGAAGCAGTAAGACAAGAACTCGATGCGGGAGTCCAAGAGTCCAAGGAACGGGTAAAGGAGGCGCGAGAATCGCACCGGATAGAGAATGAGCGATTTGAACGGGAGAAGGAGCGCGAAAAGGGGAAGCGGGTAATTTGCCTATTCCTTCCATCGGAGAATTACATTGCTGACACGAGTTTGTAGCTGGACAAGTCGAGGACAGAGTACCACAAGCGCATCGTGACAGCCATCGACGATGCGTTGAAAGTGGCTTCGTACGCAAGCATTCCCCGCATCTCGTCACTGGGAAGAGACATAGAAGGGCGCATATACTGGGCTCTCACTCCAGGAATGAACGAACGCGAAGACGCTCTAGACTTACTTCGATCATACTCTCAAGGACGTACCCATAAATCAAGACCCCGTCGCAAGCCTCTGGTACCGTCCGAGGAAGACCGTAGTGCTCTCAGGAAGTGGTCCTGGTTTGTTGCCGTTTGGGGGAAGAGACCTCCGACCGTAGAGCGTACCCTCGTTGAGGATGAGGATGATAGTGAGGATGAGGACGATGGCGATGACGAAGAAGAGCAGTGGTGGGGATTCTGCGAGCCCGAGGAAATTATGAAGCTAGCGTCTTGGGTCCACTTCAAGGCTGGCCTGGAAGGCACCTCGGAGCAGACGTCTAGGCAGAGTGTCAGTGCCTCTTCTGGGTCCCACACGCAATCCCCGGACTCGGACGTAGACATGGAGGATCTGACCGACGACGAGAGCTCTGACGACGAACTAGAGGACGACGATATGGAAGCGAGCATAACTCCGACCAAAGGCGAGATCGTGACTCTGGTCAAGGAGTTGGGGCAATATGCATCACTTCTCGGAGGGAGGATCAGGAGGGATGAAGAGATAGAAGACACTCGCCCAGTCAGGAGGTAGAACGCTTGCTCTGATCATCGCCACAGCACACCGCAGCGCATTGCATGAGCCAAGGCTAAGGAAGTATGTTATACTCTATTTTTTAATAACGGTACTCGGGTTCAGTGCACACTTAGTTTGATACTTGTATATCCGTACTTTGTCCGTACTCTGCATTCTGTTATTGAACGCGGGACGTGAGCCTCGCAAGGAGATCGTTATCGTCAATGGAATGTTCAACGCATTTCGAAAATTGCTCTGCGAGATGGACTGCGAGCACATGCTTGCACTAGTCGCAGAACTTAGCCATGTAGATGATGTGTGGTACGAAACACGGAGGCCTACCATCAGATGGGACTCGCTCATAAGGACTGCGAACGCAAAAGCAGGGCAGGTACAATAGCAAGACATGTCCGGTGACCAGCCCAGGCGGGGAAAGACACTATACGTCGCGGTGGACCCAAGCACCTCGTAGTGACATCCCCCCCACGGTGTCCGGAACTTGAGCACTGCAGAGCAACGTGAGTGGCGTGCGGTGACGAACCCGGAGGCACATACCGCTCTCGCGGTCGACGAGGTCAAGCGCAGCCAAGAGCGTCGTATCCGGGAACAACGCACGAAGCTTGTCGATCCCTTCCTCAACTTTATCGAGAGTACGGGGATCAGTACCGGCATCCGAGAGAGGTCACTGGCTTACGGTTGTCCTCATCGATAGAGCTCACGACGGCCTGTACGACATGTCCCAGACCCGGGGTGGACATTGCGCATCGCGTGTTTGGAACGACGGAAACCCTTTTGACGTGCTCCGATCAAACGTCGAGATGGCACCTTCAAGCTGTGACTATATCTTTGTCTTTGCACAAGCACACGATGAATTCCGTGTCCCAGAGCTCCGGTCGATAGCAGAGCTCCATGGCTTCCAGGTCGGATTCGATCGCTATACTCCCGAGGAGCTCGTCAACGCCATCAAGCGACCATTCATGATTCTCAGGCTAGAGGAAAAGGAACACGCGAAGCTTCTCGCGAACAGATGCATCTTGATCAGGTACGTCCAAGGACCTCGACTTACTCCGGTGTGCCGCTCACTGCCCCCACCAGGTCCATCTACGAGTTCTATGCGCAAGGGTCGACCTACGGCGAGCTACACGAAGCAAACAAACGCGTTCGATCTCGCTGGGAACAGTATATCCCGAATACCTCCTTCAAGTTCACCGTCATTGGATACAATCATGGACTCTCTCAGCGTCGGCAGCGCAACGTGATCGAAAGCTTTTCCTACATGGACTTTTTGGGCAAGATCGAGATGAAAGACCCCCAGATCACCCTCGGAGTGTTTGAAGAATGTACGTCTCGTGCAATGCTGGGATAAAAAAAGTTGACTCGACCGTGGCTGACGCTTGCGCGCATTGACTTCAGACGAGGATGATCGCCGGCCTGACGGAAGCCGTAACGCAGACGATGAATTCAAGCAGGCTTATTTTGGCAGGTTGGTACGTTTCACTTGCCCATTCCACCGCCATCTAGCACCATGTCATACCCTCGTAGGTCGCGGAAGGCACTGCGCGGTCCCTCATCGGGATGTTTGACGTGAAAAAACGAACATACTGTGGAAATACGAGCATGGAAGCGGAGATGTCATTGCTGATGGCCAATCAGACGCAGGTGAGCTGTCTCTTGTAGTAGCAATATTGATCAGTGGCCCAAGCTGTTGCAGGCGGCACCAGGAAAGCTCATGTATGACCCTTTCATCGGAACTGGAAGCATGGCCTACGTGCGTACTTGGTACATGGCTACACGAAGCACACCATGACTCATCATCGTGACCAGACGACGGCATATTTTGGAGCACACGTGTATGGATCTGACATTGACGGCCGGCAAATGCGCGGAAAAGGTTGTATCCTGGCCCTTACCCACACGCATGCAATATCCTGACAAACGCTGTTCCGTAGCTCAAACACCAGGTATCATCCGCGCCGCTGCCCAGTACGGGGTTGCGCAGCAGATCATAGATCTCTGCACGTTTGACGTCACGCGCCATCCATGGAGATGTGGCGGGCTCTTTGATGCCATCATCACCGACCCACCGTGTATGCTTTTTTTTTTGACCACATGAAAAGAATCTCAAAAGTCTGATGCACGAACCAGACGGCGTACGAGCTGGTGCCAAGCGCCTCGGACGCAAAAAGCATCGTAATGACAGACCACCTCCACAGGTGCCGCGACCGTAAGTCCTCCCAGATCTGCCCACGAATACGGTTTGTATGGACGTGTCCTAGGGATCCAGATGAGCCATACATTCCACCTACGAAGCCCTACGAACTCTCCGCCCTGGTCGCCGATCTCGTCCTTTTTGCTCGCTACCAACTCAAGCCCCGCGGATTGCTCGTGTTTTTCCTTCCCACGGTGACAGAGACATACGAGGGAGTGGATGTCCAAGCCGCGCTCTGCGAGGGAATGGAACTCGTGGCGAATTCCGTACAGGAGTTCGGAAGTTGGGGTAGACGGGTGGGTACCGCAAACTGTCTTGGTACAGTCACACGGACTGATTCAATGTCCGTAGCTTATCACGATCCGCAAGACGACGGCAGAGAGTTATCCACCACCTACGTTCGATTCTGCTGACATAAATGATGCAGGAACCTTGCGTGCTCCAGCCCACAAGGATTTCAGAGAAAAGTATTTTCAGGGGTTTAAAAAAGCGAGCGAGGAATTATAATAAATTAAGCAAATATCGATTGTGAGGTATGTGTTGGATATGTGCATGAGTAGGTATAAAGTTTCTCAATTCCAAGGGTATTTTCAGCGGCTTGAGCCTAAAGCGAGCGAGAAACGAACGACAGTAGGTAGTTGCCCAGTACCTGGCTAGTTGAGTTAACGAGTGATACTTTTATAATGTACAGTGGAACATGTAGCATAGTTATGTGCGTAAGCAAGGTAGAGCCTGAGAGTCAAACAAAACAAAACATGTCAAAAAAGCACAGGTCTTTCGGATTTAACACCTTGTCCAGACCGACTCGAGGCCTTTTGTTGTCGACTCAAGCTCTTCCGTCGTTTCAAGTTTGCCAGTGGTACCGGGACTGGAAACCATGGGGACAGCATTTGCTGCTGCCATAGCCTCGTCTAGCTCCCGGCGGGCTTGCCGCGCACGCACAAAGAATACGAGCACTGCAAAAACCATGATGATCGTCCCGTGGAGGATAATTGCATTCTTCATGTCGTATGGCGGGTTAGCGGTTGAGGAGGCACGAAGGGCACCTTCCCCTGAATCACAATATACCGATTGATACAACGACCAAAAGGATGAGGACAAACATACCAAGAATAAGGATGATAGCAAACAAGTTTCCACTGTGATTTATGAGTCCGGCTGTAGTGCACTGCGGCTACTAAGCTCACCTGCACCATAAAAGGGACGCGCTCGCATCTGCATTCCTCGTCAGCTCGACTCCGAGCTCTAGACCGATAGGAAGCATCGTCAAGGAGCATATTCCGATGACAACAAAAATGGCAAACAGTGCAGCAGCATTATTTTGGCGGACTGATGGCCGTCCGCGTCAGGGCTGGCGGCGAGGTAGGACGAAAGAAGCATACCAGCCCAGATCAAGGAGAACCAAGCAACTGATGCGATCGGGACCAGGATCCTGAGAGTGAGGCCAAGCCTATGTGTGAAGATTCGGTCAAACAATGGTGCAGTGATGCCGGAAGCTACGATGCCCGAAAGTAGCAAGGATGCACTCATTAGCCCAGCGGTCGTGTCTGAATATCCCACGGGTTCCTGAGAGGGGTGACTTCAGAGTTACATGGGTAGGCAGTAAGAAGGGAAATGGTACTTACGAGCCACTCGGCCGATAATACACTGAAGGCATTCGCAGCGCCAACAAATACTCCAAAAAGGATAGTGATGATGACAAAGTCGAGGCGTTCATGGAAGGTCATGTATGCATCTTCTTGAACCGACAAACCCAGGACAGCGCGGCAAAGAGATGTGAGTGATTGAGCGGGTTTGGATCCAGCGTAGGCTAGGAAGATGAAGGTTGACTGAAACAACGAGGGAATGGACTTGGAGCTTACTCGGAGGGGTAGGAGGGGAATCAGAGATGAAGAGAACAGCGGGTACAGTAGCTGTAGAGATGATCGCCAAAACCAAAATCTAAACGGACGAGAAAAGCGATGAGTATCGCTGGCATGATGTATAAGGAAGGTAGAAAGATGTGATGGGCATGACTGACAGATTGGCGGGGGGTTCCGACGAAGGGAGCGAGCAGCTCACCAATTGCGCCGCCTATGGGATTAGCTGCAGAAAAGAGTAAGAAGAATAGGGAGGGGAAGAGGAATATATACAGACCGATCGCAATGGCCATGGTTGCGGTGGTACGGCCCTTGAGATCGAACCATTTTTCAGAATAAAAAGGACCGAGAACCTGGAAGATGGGTTGTGCAATCGCAGAGAATATCTTTCGGATGATGATAATGAGTGGAATGGCGAATCAGGGGGGTATAAGGAGGAAGTGATTACCTGACCGAAGATAAGAAGGGCATAGGCAGACTGAGAAGAAAGAGAGGTGGCGGTTCCAGCATAACGAATCCATCCCGAGATGAGAGTCAGGACAGAACCAATTTGGGCCTAGAGCGGGATGAGCGGAGGGACGGATTGGGATGGATGGAACGACATACACAACGAGTGATGCCGAAGCGAGAGCAGAAGACTGGCACAAGGAGTGAAACGGGGATGAATAGGCAAGCCATGACATTGCCAAGCCAATTGACTTGGTTCACCGATATGCCAAACTCGGCCGCAGCTGAAACACGAACGAGTTGTGTTTGAGATGCAAATACTACTATAGCTAAACATCTACCTTGTGGAGCGATCGGACCAAACCATGCCCATGGCAGGCCAGTGACGAAGCCAAGAGCGACCTGGGCTGTAATGAAAAAAAAGAAGCGAAAAAAAATAGACGCGAGGGGCGTACGAAGCCAAACAAGCCGGAGAACCTCCTCTTGTACAACCTGTATCTTACATTGGGAGTAGCTGGGGCTGAGGATATGCTGGGCTTGTCTAAAGAGTCGTTAGTAGGATCAGTTGCGGTTCTGCTGTCGGGCTCAAAGTCTGGCATCGTCGTCGTCGCGACCAATATTATAAGCGTCGCTACTTATATGTAAGAGCTACCGATCTTCAGATTTCGTGGCGGTGTTGTTAGGTCTGCCCTTCCGTTTTCGGAATTGAACCGACTCAGTCTGGACTGGTTCGCTCGGTTCGATCTTGGCTGGGTCGTAGATCTCACCCAGTCCCACTTGCACCGTCTTTTTCCGAAGCTTGAATGCCCGCACGTCCTCCTCGTCCGTCTCCGCTGCCCCGCGTTTCTCTGCTGTCCCTTCCTCCCCATCTCCCTTTGTCTCCGCCTCCGCCTCCGTACTCTTAACTACCACCGTCCAAGCCCCCGGTGTACCTGCTTGCATCCTTTCCTGTGCCTCTTCAGCATCAGGATCTCTGTATCCGAGCGACGCTGGCGTGCTGTAGTTCACATACGGATCGGACGGTTTCACCATCTTCGCCTTCGGTTCCGATTCCTTCACTTGCGGGGTCGCCGAGCTCGTGCCTGCCTGCCCAGACGCGACATCTAGCGCATATGCCGCTTCTGCAGCCTATCCTCAAACTTGAGCGCGTGTCAGCAACAAAACAGAAGACGCACCCTCCCAACACTCGCCATGATCCCCTTCTCCTCCTCCCGTTCCCTCACTCGCTTTTCTCCCTCCTTGTATAGTCCCCTCACGAATCGTTCCACATTCCCTTTGTGTCGCAGTCCGTTTTCGTGCTGTTGTCGCGATGGCTTGTCATCGGCAATGTAGATGTTACAGTACTTGCAGTGGTACCGTTTGTGCGACACCCAGTATTCCGACATGACGGTAGCTAATCAAACTCATCTCCATTATGTAATTTAGCACACCAGGTTCCATTCCATCCCACCGTAAGCTGTCCGATCGTACAATGATTGCATGAAGACAATGAATAAAGACCCCGCAGGACTTCTCCCGGAACGTCAACGATCTCTTATTTTCACCCACCGTTCACGATGAGCAATAACTTGAACAGCCCTCTCGACCCAGATAACGCTCAGATAACCCAAGATGATGTCGAGGACATGGAAGAAATAAACGCCATCACAGAACTTGGAACTACCCTGATCCAGGCGATCCTGGAAAAAGAGCCCCTGGACAACATCCGAGACCTCATCGACGCCGGTGCGCCACTCTGGTTCCAGGACAACGAAGGAACCTCCCCCTTGCACGCCGCCGCGTATGTTGACGACGACCAGCTCGTAAAGCTCCTTCTCGACGAAGGTGCAGTGTGGAACGCAGGCGAGTCCTTCGCATCCTCCTTGTTCCAACCCTCACATCACGTGCCTATCAGTGGACAACCTTGGGAACACGGCTGGTGATATCGCCCTGTCCATGAACAACGACGCATGCTATACCCTCATTCGTGACACCGGTATCCGTGCAGGTGCTTCATACACAACTACGTCCTATTCACCCTCGTTGAACCTTGGACAGAATTACTTCTCACCCTCGTCTCTTCAAAGTCAGCACTGGTTGAAGCACCCTCTTCGTTGATAATCTGTCAAGACGACGAATCGGCGCTCGGATCAACCGATGCCTTCCTGGCTTCATGCTTACAATACACCAAAGATGCCAGTGGTCAAGAAATATGCCTTCTGAAGCTCAAGGATGGTGAACAAGTAGGCGTCATGATGGGATGGGAACGTGACATCAGTGAGCAGTTTAGTCGTCTGCCTGCCGTCGGCGTGTTGCATACGACAGTGTCCAGTGCGAAAAACAGTCGACGAACTTTGCTCAAGTCACCCAAAGCTAGACACCGGACTAAGGGTCCTCAATGTCGGATTTGGTCTGGGTATCGTTCGTGAATTCTGCTTCCGTTCTTCGCGACTGCGTCTGACGCATGTCAAGATCGACACCATGTTTCAATCCCTCTCGAAACTTCCCTCTCTCCATGTCATCGTTGAGCCACATCCCGATGTGCTTGCTCATATGGAAGAAAAGGGGTGGCACGAGAAGGCAAATGTGAAGATTCTGAAAGGCAAGTGGCAAGATGTACTCTCCAGTGACGAGTTCCTCGGGCTGGGCAAGTTTGATGTCGTCTACACCGACACATTCGCTGAACACTATGGCGGTGAGTTCGCCGCCCTTGACCGAGGTGTGATCTTCAATGTATTTGACAATTTTGCAGAGCTTCACAAGTTCTTCAAACGTCTACCAGATCTCCTGGACAGGCCTGACGCTCGGTTTAGTTTTTTAATGGATTGGCTGCGACAAGTAAGCCGGAGTCTTGTCTTTCCAGGAATCCAGATGGTTGCTCACCGGGCAATAAGATGCGCTTTTTTACGATGTCTACACCCGCGTGTCTGATTGTCACCTGTCTGAAATCGGAGCCGTGGTCGATTGGCATGATGTCGAGGTTGGACTGAACGACCCCGAAGATGATAGTCGATGGGGAGGAACACGTAGATACTTCACTCTTCCCATATATCGCCTTCCAATCGCCCAGCTTAAGAAAGAGTAATCAGAATACAGTCATGTGAAACTGATAAGTACAAGGGATGCTCGTGAATTTCGCAGGGTGAGTAAACTCGTTGCCAACTAGATTGTTGTCATGTCGCCCAGTTCCAAGTTATTCACAGGTTACAGTGGGCGTCTTTGTTGCGGGTCTGACGATTTAAAACCATCACCACCTGGTGCATTCTTGTCCCAAGTTGATCTCTGACAGCAGATAGTCCTTGGAGCTGGTCCTCTTCACGTGTACTTCACTCTTTACTCACAATCAAACAAAAATCGACCCTCCCGGCGTTATGAACCCTTTCTTGGTTGACTCGAAACGAGTCGTCACCGATGTCGCAGTGGTGAGCTAATCCGCTAATCTCCTCTTATGCTGGTGAACTGAATCTCCAACAGGAACTTTCTCGTTCTCAAGCTCCCCCTACGTTGCCCTTCGAATTGAGAGATTACGTTCGTCATAATCACTCTGTCTCCTTCTCTCGGACAAACTCTTCTTCTCCCTCCACAGGTCTCACCTAACACATGGGAAGCCCGTGTGTCGGCTCTCACTCGGTTAACATCCCAGTACTCTCGGCCTACCTTTGAAAGAGCCTATCTGATCATCATTATGGTGTACGTCCCACTCCTCCCCGCATTCTAGCATAGATCCTGACATCTCGCGCGTGCAAGGCTGTCCTTTTTGGTTCCCATCACGACCTACTACGTTACCCTCCAATCCCTAGAGGGCACCACCAACGACGTCGATAGACAAGTATGGCTTGTGCGGTTCAGCTGTTTTGCGGTCACGATCGCTACGTGGATCGTCTTGTCCGCGCCCATGGTTCTCTGGAAGTACCTCGTGCGCACATTCTCTCCGTTAACGTTTTCCACGTGTCTGATTGCTTTGGGATGCCCAGGGAAAAGTACGTGTGACGAGGCTGGCGGATCTCTGGACCAGAGCAGATGCGCTTTCTGCCCCTTCTTACGGAGCTGCGCCTGTTTGGAAGGCGAGCGCCCCTGGGTTGTTCAGAGATGCCGTCGTACGTACCGGGAGTATCATACCGACGTCGACCGACTGATCTTTTTCTCTTTCTTGCTACAGGTGTTGGTCGTCACTGTCCCTTTGATCCAAAAGAGCCACTTTGATCGCGACAGTTATTTGCCCCCAGTAAGGACGTTTTCACCTTGGTTCGCTCTGTGCACGATGGACTGATGGTCTTGGTATATTAGTACATCGCCGCAGGCGACGATGCATTACCTCCTTACGGGGATTCAAAGATATCTCCTTGGTCGAAAGATTGCATAGGCGGGATCAGATATGGGGACCTTCCCATCTACACTGACAAATTGACTGCAGTCTGAGACTGGGACAGGGATGGATGACGAGGTAGTTGGACAGTGTCCAATTTGCAGACGTTGAACAACTCTCTGCTTGATGTGTGCTGGTAACACTTGTGTGTCGATGCGTTGATCGTTTCTTGTATCCATGAATTTGTATCCATCACTGTTTTTCTACTTTTTTATTCGCCTGGTGTTCTTGGATTTGTCAACAACAGTGTTTTCGAGATACTACTACATTGCAAGTGACTGCTGGATCACGTATTGCTCATATATATATACCGACACACGTCCTAAATCATTCAAATATCTACACTCGATTCTCGAGGCAGTGCAATTCACTCGTGCTCGTCATCATCGCTGGCATCATCCTCCACAGGTACTGTCATCATGTCGTTCAGACTTTCAGGCAAAAAACAACTAAGCTGTCGGAAATCACGTTCGGTAGATACATACTCACCAGTGAACAAATGGCCGGAGAATGCGTGCAACTTCTTCAAGTTCTTGTAGGAACGTCCCCTTCAGCACTTGATCATCGGTGAACCTGTCGTTGAGTAAGACACAGAGCGTGTTAACACGACCAATGACACAGAGACCATCTCGGAACGCACCTTCGTAAGACCACCAGAGAGCGACATTTGAGTAGATCAATGTCCCTGGGTCCCCATATCGTGAGGTTATCCATTCATGGGTGGCAGGGTTAATGATGCTTACGTGTGATTCTTGTCTACCCCCTTTGGTGCTGTCTTTAGTTCATCTTCGGCACCAAATATGTTCTGGCGCTCTCCTTTGGATGTGGGTGTGGCTTGCCAAAATGTGCTACAAATTCTGGCTCTGAGATGATCTGGCGTAGACGATCCGAGGAGCGCTTGATGTGAGTCCTTGCATGAGAATAAAGGATGATTGCTAGATCTGTCAGGAAAGTGGGAAAGATCTACCTTATCATGTTGAGTTCGTTTTTGGCCGGACACCATGCCCCAGCAGCAAGCAAGCTCTCATCTCCTGGTTTGACTGTGCGCAAGATGTGAGCATGAAGACCAGGAGTTGAAGGGAAGGAGAACAAACATACTCATTCTGATTTCGTGCAGCCTCAGGTAAGGAAGAGCATCCACAAAAAAAAGACTTACAAATGATCTTGAAGGACATGTCAGACGAACTGCCAATGCAACAACGCACAGAAAACTCACAAAATGCAAAAATGCCTTTCCTACCACTTCTCGAAAAACCTGCAGAGAATCCAGTCTTGTAGGGTGTTTTATCGTTGCTGAAACGAATCTAGACGTTTCTCAGTGAAATAACGTGGAGATATGTAGTTATACGGACATCACGGTAGATTCGGTAAATAACATCTTTTGGAGGTAACGGTGGAATCTGAGGGTCTACTTCGATCAGCATTGTGGTAAAGGCCTCGATGAAGTTTTTGAATTCCTTCTCGCATCGTCGGTAGACAGGCTCTGGCAAGCAAGCACAGTGAGTGACCGTCGCAATAGCAGCAACCACGACCCTGAGGTATGATACCTTGAAGTTTGAACCTAATATGCAAGTACAGTTGACGGTGAGACAGAAAAGTTGCGAGAGTATATTTTCTCACCAGACGCGGTCATTGCACGCTGGATCTTGCAAGTGCATCAGGAAATCCAGCATGCGCTGCGATATCTGACCTTGAGGCGCTGTCGAGTGTCCTGTGAGTCATGAAGAACATGCAATGGGAACAACATATGCACCCCATCCAGTTGTTGGAGCCTCGACAACTTTACCGACCACCTCCTGACCCTCCTTGAGCTCGACATCGCTGTCGTGTTCGTCATCTGCGGTGGCCTCGTCCACCTTGCGCTTCTTCTTCACAGGCGTCCCCTTCCCTGACACACCCCGCTTGGACCTGGAATCAGTGCGCGCAGTATGCTCGTGCTTGGAGTTTTGGGCGCGTTTCGCGGATGACGCGACGCGTCGGCGTTTTTTACGGGTGTCGGGAGACTCTTCTTCGTCGAGCGCGTCGCTATGTATAGATTTGACGTCTTCGTCGTCACTGGCGGAGTCTGAGACATAGTCCTCGCTCACACTGTCTTCGACGGATGACTTGGAGCGTGTTTTGGCAGGTCTCGTAGCCTTAGTTTTACCGCGCTTAGCCATGATATGAGTACCAGGACGACAGACGTCTCAGTCAAGAGTGTTACTAATAGCTGAGTCAGTTCTCGCTGGGCCAATTCTTTCAAATTCCATCTTGTAGGCCCGACTAGATCACCGACGAAGGTGTCAAGTCAAAGCCAAAAGATATCTCTATATACTACTAGGTAGTCGTTTCACCGGGTGGGAACTCTGAAAGGGCACCTCGGAAGGAGTTTTGACTGGCTCAAATGAAGATCCGGAAGCCTGACCATCATGACCAGTACTCATAAGCAATATGTGATGCGTTCCTCAGTACGCTGCTTGGGAGATACGGTGCTGCGCTAATTGTTGAATGCAGAATACAGCTGAGTAATTACATGGCAATCACCTTAGTGCCGTGAAGAAAGCCGAACGAAGGGGAATAACGGTTAATCGTCCTCGTGAATAATAATCTTCCGTTCCGTTGCTATGCGAAGTGCCTCGTCGGGCTGAGGAACAGGCTCGTCACTGTCAGCAGGGGCGAGTTCCTCACGGGCGCTAGCCTCGGGTGTACTGTCATCCTCGTCCTCATCCACGTCCTCGTCAGTCTCCTCTCCAGGTTTCCTGAACACGAGTTCCTTCCCGTTGATCAATCTGCGTTTCTTCAAGGGCACATGAGAAGTGCCCGACTGTCCCTCGCCGGGACCAACTTTATCCGATGACTTGGTCTTTGCACGCTCCTTCTTCTTCTGTCTTTTCGCGCGATTCTTTGCGGTCTTTGCTTCCGCAAGATCTTGAGCTTCTTTGCGCCGTCGCTCAAACCCCTCTGTCTCTGCTTCCTATTAGATGTCACTTGAACTTAGTGGGGAAAGACATCAAAGAGGTATGCATGGCACGTACCGTCTTGGTCTGTTCCTCCATGAGCTTGAGCCTCTCGTATTCCCGTCTCCTGCCTGCTTTGTAAACGTGGAACTCGCCGCTTCCTGCACCAGCACTTGAGCCCTGCACGTTCTTCATCATCTCTCGCGCAGGACGTATCGTCTTTCCCTTTGGCGGGGGGGGAACAAAAGCTACTTTGCTAGGATCCTTGAGGAGCCGATCCAGCTGCAAGCGCTGACGCTCGAGTGGGGTGACCGCATGGCGGAACGTCTGTGGTGCAGGTGATGCAGAATGTGAGTTTGGTACGGGCGAGTTTGTCGCTGACATGGATCAAGTTCAAGTCCTGGGCAAAACACTCGCCAACAACGTCACACTTGCTACATAAGAATCTAGTAGGAATCCAATTACTCGAACACGCTCAGGCAGCGACACGGGTACTACTATACGACTGTAGTCAACGAACATTAGGAACGCACAGCTGGGAGAGGGATAAATAAACCCACGAAGTACTGCGTTCACACAACCATCATTCTCTGGATTGTTGGTTATTTGCGCGTACTTGCCAAACACAACCTTGCCTCCAGTCGTAACCATTCCCAACTCTGAGACGTTTACTTCGACCACTGTCCCCTTGGTCAAAACACCGAGCTGGGTATACATCGGCGATTGGGGGTTTTTCTTGACACTTAATATCTGCAGCTGGAACGTTGCTTTCAAGTCAGCTATTGAAATGATTAAACAACAACTCCAGATTAACGCTATACACGCTCACGATGAGTGACGTTAGCTTTTTTATATCGCAGAGCCATCGGTCTGATAAATCGTTCCATCTTGACGGGTTTTCGTGTAAAACCTTCACCAACAAAGGTGGCTTTTGTCACGATTCGCTTCCATGATTTGCTCTTATTCTTGCCGGTCTTGACAACCTTGAACATCTCATCTTCGGCGATACCCCGAACCTTGGGCAGTGGTACAGAGTATTTTGCGGCCTTGTCTTTGCGTTTCTGCTTGATGGCCGATGAGAGTGCCTTGGCATCTTTTTGGCCCTCGCGATCGAGCAGGTATGTAGGGAGGGCACCGTCTGGGACAGGCGGAAGAGTCTGCCTGCTTGACGTTGCGCTCGTCGTGTGCTTTGAGTGTTTTCTTGAGCTGGACCTTTTCCGCGTGACGCTTCGCATGAAGGATTTTCGCCTTTATACCGAATACCTTTTGAGCGACAGCGGATGCCTTGTGAACGGCACGGGCTTCCCTCTTACGCCTGGAGCGGTCAAAATTAGGAGGTCCGGGCGTGAGGATTGCTACAGATACCTACTTCCGTTCGTAATAGTCTAATCGTCTGCCATGGCGTTTGATGTGCTCCTCGATGTACTCGTTCTACAACTCGTCGATTAGAGGGTATCAAAGCCTTGTGATCACATCCGAAATACCTGCGGCTGTCTGTGGTGTCAGTGAAGGAAGAGCGTAGCAGCGGGTTAACGTTAACTTGCCATGATGAACGGAGTGAGGAGAGCTACGGCAAGTGCCGAACTACGAGTTGTCCATTGACACGACCACGAACCCACGACCACACGACCGCATCCATCTGATCATACCCCACGCAGTAATGTGGCAAGACTCGAACAACCATTATGGCGCGTCGTCCTCTCACAGTCCTTATTACCCAATGCACGCCCAGCAGAACGTACCCCTCCAGTTCTATGCCGCAGGCGCTGACCAGGGCCAATTTTATCCTGGCTCGCGTTCAAGTTTAGAAGGCAACCTGGGCGCGTCAGCATCAATTCCATCTGGAAGCGTTGCTCAGGCGTACAGCGGTACCATTCAGCAGCCCGGCGGTTGGTGGACTGCCTTTGGCACTGGTGGATTCGAAGGCGAGCCTCCATTACTACAAGGTGAGCAACGTATCGACCCTTGGAATAGCCATTTCAAACCAAGCCGGCAGAGCTGGGCATCAACTTTTCGCATATACGAGACAAATCATTGACAGTCCTCAATCCACTCCAGCGAGTGGATGAACACATCATGGACGACGCCGACCTCGCAGGTCCTCTCCTCTTCTTTTTCTTGTTTGGAATGCTTTTGCTTCTGGTCAGTGTTCCTTCTTCGATGGTATGCCCAGCATACTCACGAGGTTTTATAGTCCGGCAAACCGCAGTTTGGCTACATCTATGGTTTTGGCTTACTGGGGTCGGTGTCGATATACACCCTTCTCAACCTCATGTCCGACAAAAGCATTGACGTATACCGTGTTGTCTCTGTTTTGGGTTACTGCTTACTCCCGATGGTCGGTGTCGGTGCAGTAAGTGTAGTGGTGACACTCGAGTATGTGCTCCTCCTCTTCTCCGCGTACATCCGCTTACTGGATATCTGCACCTAGTGGATTTGTCGGCTACCTGCTCTCATTGCTCTCAATCATATGGTGCACATTCTCTGCATCGGGCATTTTCGTAGCGGTGTTGCGCATGTCGGATCAGCATCTACTGGTCGCATATCCTGTCGGTCTGCTTTATGGATGTTTCGCGTTGCTGAGTGTCTTCAATGTAGGCGCAGGTGGACCCCCTGGTAGATAGGTCGCTCGCTTATATATTCAATGACATTCAGATTAGTACACCATACTACTCTATGAAATTTAGCCGCGATGCTGAATGAGTAAGATAAAATAAGGCGCTACATTAAAGTGTGCGGTTAGTAGTTTCTTTTCGTCCTGTCCGTTCTGAGCTGCCGACTGTACAAGGCCAAAAGTGCCTCCATGATCTCTTCCAGTGGCATCGTTGCGTACTCATGGACGTACTGGGGTAGTGAATCCTCGAGGTTGAACCCCGACTTTTTGAAGAAAGGATGCATCACGTCTGGCGTGGCCTCTCCCAGCTGACGCATCGTCAACCGCTGTATCTTCCTTTCCCTGGGTTCGTACACCAATGTCAACTTCCCAGGAGCCGTAGAGGGGGTGTTACTCTCCCCTTCGTGCGGTTGTGTCGACCGTCTGGCTAAGGGATTAGGATCCACCACCGAGGTACCATCATCAGCAGGAGTAGAGGTTATACCGGCTCCAACCTGGTTCCTCGTTGACAACGGCGAAATAATGCCCTCTTCCGCGTGCGGTGCTGTGAACCCTGATGAACCCTCAATTCCACAGCCTGTGACCCTTTTTCTCGACGATGGCCCAGGAGGACTGCTGAGCTGCGTGCTTGTTGATCCCTGCACCTGTTCCAGCTCCCTCGTCAAGTTCTTCCGCAGCCCCGTGAGCCATGCGTACAGTGCCATGTTAAGTGTGATGTAGATGTCTTCCGGGCTTTTGTCTCCACCTTGGAATGTACTGTAGAAATCATACACCAGGCGGGTGGTGAGGTCTTGGACGGACTCTTCGGTGATCATCAGCATCTTCATCGAGGGTAGACCAACGATGTTTGACTCGAGAGGGTTCTTGAAGAGTGATGATACCCAGGATGCGTCCGGTGAAACGGTGGCAGTCGATGACAGAACGGACTGAAGCTGACTGAATCTAGAGATGCCCAGAGAATTGAACGATAGGTGGACTTCTCTGCGAGAAGGAAAGTTGTCCTGTACGGTCCTGTTTAGACTGGCATGCACGTCGCGACCAATAAACTGCGCCAGCTCGGTATCCGCCATCGAGCGAGGAAACAGGATGAGTCTGAGCAGCTCGAGCCTAAAGCTCATTTGCTGGCGAACAAGGTGAGATATGTCTGTCTCTGCTTCTTTAAACTTGGTCTTTGCGGACTGCAAGAAAGCGGCAGCCACTTCCGTGAGTGGTTTGTCAGGCTTGGGTCCTTGAGTAGCGCGAAAGGCCTCTGATTCCCGACTAGCTCCAGCTCGTTGAACAGCAATATTTGCCTTGAATCTGTTGACGTAGAGCATGAGCTTAGGGATGGTGGATATTGTGGCCAATGCGATAATTTCTTTGCCATGAACTGTGAATGCAAGAAGAAGAGGTCGGTCCTTGTCTCCAGTTGCCGAAGAGATAAGCGACCAGTCGTCATGAATATCCACCTGGATCGGATCCGCACTATAATGGACGTCAATCACATTGTCTGCTATCTGGCGTGATAACTGACCGGTAAACCAACAAGCGTTGATGTTCCGACTCCAGCTCAGCGCTCAAAGGACCGCTGGTCATTGTGAGCTCCAACAACCTTGCGGAGGTGGAATCCGACAGGAGGGCGTCTTCGTCCCTACTGACGGTGTGGAACATGCAGTCCGCTACAGCGACATGGCCAGATATGTTCCCTTTCGCGAATATGGCAACATCTGCAACAGATAGAGACAGCTCTCGACATCTTTCCGAAAGTTTTGTGCGGATAAGGATTTCATCCATGTTGAGTGTGACATTGCTAATGGATTGGCCAAGGTCAACAGTGACTTCAATTGAGCGTATGCGGATTATGATTGCTGTGGTGAGTTCTTGCTCGACCGTAGGACTCGCAACGCGTGGGGCAGGCGAGGATGACATAATCCTAGACGCCTCTGGAGTTGTGTGCTCCGAGGCAATGAGCGGAATGCGGTCCAGCCATACTGCCTTGAAGCATAGCATGTCCTGTAGGCGCGAAAAACGTACACCACCTGACATGTCAGTGCTTATGACCAAGGATACGTTCCTGGCAGAATCTTCAGTCTCGGAGAACGCCAGCGAAAACGCAAGATTACGGGCGGCCAGGTTAACGCAATCTTCACTCAAGAACCCGTGCTTCAGCCCCGCAGTGAGACCATCGACAGAACCAGTGAAGGTCACCCTGTTTGCTCCAGGAGAGATGCTCACTACAAATCCTCCACTTTCCCACCGCAAGGCTGCCAGGACGTTCACATCAGGTTGACAGGTAAACTCGAGGGTCGATTGATCGATGCGGAGTGAAAAGTTGATCTGTAGTCCGGAAGTCCTCTGAAGATCTGTTATTACTGTGGGAGGTGATGAGGGTGCCGGCCTGCTGCCCTCAAACACTACTGGGGGATTGGAGAGTTCATCATGGTGGGTGGTCGTCCGCAAGCGCATCTGCACGAAATCGGTGATATCCGAGACGAAGGGTAGTAGAGTGGGCCTGAGAGTGTTCTGACTAGAATGTATCTTGGCCTTGAAGATCAAAATGGATGGTTGCAATGGTCGAGAGGTGGTGTTGACGTTTGAGGTTGCTCGATATTCTATCCATGCTGATACGACTGGCAGTCTGATCAGTTCCATGCCTGTAGCTCGTAGAGAATCATCAACATCATCCGAAAATGTGGAAGATATCGTCTTCCCACGTTCCCCTTCACTATGCACATGGATTTCTCCACTTTCAAAGACGATAGCCGCAAGGACATTCGTAATGGGTTGTTCATCGGCGAAAGAAATTGCGACGGGCAATTGCTCTGGAAGCTGAGAGGCTGATTTATGAGGAACGTTGCTGGCGAGACGCTCCATCCTCTCTCTCCCCTGACGATAGACGTCGACTAGAGAGAAAACACAATCTGGGATAGACGAATCGAGGTCCAGAATAAAACCAGTGATATTGGCAGTGATCCAGATCTGGTGTTTGGAGAGGGACGTGTCTGAACGAAGTTGGGCCTTCAATTGGGGGTAAATCAAGCGGTTGCGAGTTTGGTGAGTCTCCATATTGAAATCCGTGGGTATATACTGTCTAAATCTGCGGACGGTTCAGCTTGCAATCGCATAGAAGAGCAAGGACAGCCTACCGGTTAACGAACTGGAAAGATACTTCCCTGGTGTTCACTTGGCCTGCCTCCCCCTTTTGAGAACTGAACCGGATCCGTCGTACAGAGAACAAGAACGCGCGAACGGACGTCTGATCTTGACCAGGCCATCGTGATAATCCAACGCTCTGGTTCAGTGCCAAGGGGAAGGCCACCCCAACTCGCTCTATCTCCACCAATACGGTGTGCTTGCTCAGCCATGATGGCTTGTCCGCTCCGGAACATGGGGTTTGCGTTTCGAAGGTCTTTAGAATGCTTCTGGTTTTCTCCTTAAATGCTTCCAATTCCGCAGCCCTTTGTTGCCTCCGGACAAGTAGCTCAGCCTAAAGATCATTAGATATGGTATCCATGCCGAGGAAGGATCCATACCTGATGGTAATCAATGAAGTCACCAAGCTCGCTGATTGAGCTTGGTTGCATGACGGCATGAATTTTCGGAACAGAAACTTTCAAGACCCCGTCATTCGCTGACGTGGTGATGTCGATGACCACGAATGCTAACTTCTCGTTAACGTCGAACCCATACTCACGGGAGACCACACCCGTGCGAGGCGCCAGTGACAGCGCGAGGTTGCGGAGCTGGACCTTCCACTCCAGTGGATCACCTTCTTTGGCAATGTCTCCCCAGACATCCTGGCACTCCAGGTGGAACACAGACGAGGGACCCTCCAAGCCCAGTCTGAAGCCCTTGACGTTAACTTGCACGATGAACGTGCCGGGCTCTCCTGTTTTTCGTTTGGGGTCGGAGACGGCGGAATGCTTTTGACGAGTCTCTCGGATTAAATCCAGCAAGTCCGTAAAATCTTGGCCAAACTTTTGCTGCACCGCAAGGAGGGCATCCAAGTGAGTGGGTTTGATCATGATGTTCACAAAGTCTAGGACACCAAGCAGCTCGATACCACCCTTTCTTTGATGCCCTGTCAATGCGAGAGTAGGCAGAATAAACTTGACTCGGGGATATCCTGTGGAATTCTCCATGTTGCGAGACTTGTGGGTTATAGTAAATCCCTGCGATCCCAGCTGTAGACCGAAATCGTACGTCCGTTTTGACGGGGGAGCGGGCGAAGATGAAACGAACCCTGTCGTGTCTTCGACGGTCCAAGACAGCCATGTCCCTCTCATCACTTGGAGTGTGACGCCTAGTCTGGCAATGTGCCCGTTGACGTGTAGAATGGTAGACAGCCGTTCCGTGCTGTGTGCTAATGAGGGCTTGGATACCGTCGACATGCTACTCCGTTTCAATTCTGAGACAAGTGTCTCCGCCGTGGCCTCGACATCAGGAAGAAAGTCGGCTCGCCATTCTTCCACGAAGCGATACAGTCGGATGGCGCTGCGCGGAACGCTGACTAGAATCTCTTCAAGTCCGAAGATGACCCGAAGTGTTTTGGATGCTAGATCGTGGCGAAGGGCTGTATTGATTTTCCCGCGTGCTAAAGCC
Organism: Boletus reticuloceps; assembly: GCA_018397855.1. Lineage (NCBI taxonomy): Eukaryota > Fungi > Basidiomycota > Agaricomycetes > Boletales > Boletaceae > Boletus > Boletus reticuloceps. The sequence goes on from JAGFBS010000028.1 coordinate 175,009, forward strand.
AACGATGCAAGAATGTCCTGCTCAGAGGTAGCTGCGTCGACCCCCTGGGATCGGGCTCGGACATGGATACTGCTGAAAGTGAATACATTGCTCGCGGATTCCGTTCTAATATCCGAACGGACGAGAGAGGAGGAGGAAAAATCTAGCGAAGAACCTGTAACCTCGAAAGTGAGGTTCTCTGCTCCGGCACGAATGTTCATATTTTCAACGTGGGCTACCAAGATGGTTTGGGATGGTGGACGGGTGGTCTGAGTAAGGTGGTTATCAGAGGTGGTATCGTTCTTCCAATACTTATTGACACGAATTGCGCCGCGAGCAAAGTCGACGAGGCGAGGGCAAGCAATCAGGGAAACATCAGCAACGCTAAGCATAGCGATCTGCTGAGTCGTTTGCATAGGGAGTGAAGTGTGGGATGATGGGTGAAACTGAGTGAGCGGGTTAGATTGGTATTGGAACCGCAGCATGGAGCTCGTGATGCAGCTGTGAGACTTTGAGGCCGACAATATAGTAAGGTGTAAAGTTCCTATTCCAAAAGTCATGGATATCAGAGGGGAGGACTTCGCAGGGCTTGGATTTTCAGGCGGGAATAACAAATCCCAGGGATGGGCATCCAACTCGTCAAGTGTATCCAAGTCCACCGTGAGACTGGCTAAACGAGATTGTATGAGCTGCCGCACTTCTTGGTCCCCGCTCCATTGCTCGTAGTCTGAGGTCAAATCACAGTGTCGCAAACATTGGCGAAGGTGAAACAATAATTTGAGTGGACCGTTTGTGCGCACAGCGTGTGGGAGCCCTCGCTGAACCAAAAACGAAGGCTGTATAATGGAGAAGGGATCTACAAGAGCATCGCGCCTTGTGAGCCAGAGGATATGCCGCACGAGGGCACGTAATGATGTGGCGAATCTGGATCTCCACTCTTGATGAATATTCGATAGCATCCCTGCACGATTCTTCGTGGCGAGTACTAGAGAGGCCACATATTCCGGGTCTGATGGCTCCATTTGGACTGTGAAATTACCCGCAGAAATTTCGAAATGACCTCGTGCATGGCTCGCCTGGAGGGTGTAAATCGACAAGCAGAACCCTGGATGCGGAGACTCAAGAAGAACGCCCGCGGAGGGTGGCATCCTACAAAGTCCGATGGAGAGTTCGTCAAAAGTTGCTTGGACAGATGCTGCAGCGGGTTGTGCCCTTGAAATATTTTGAATATGCAAATTTGTGAGTGAGCCGTGCAAGACGATGTCGACAGCCTGGGTGTCTTCAGGACCACCTGCGACAGAGGATGGCCCATGGCCCATGTCAATTTGTTCCAATACCCGCAAACTCGCGGAATGAACCAGGATATCGAGGGCCGTGGATGGCGGGGAGACGCTTTGCTCCGAGGACACGAACTCGGACAATTGCTGTGCAAAGATGACATCCAAAATCAGCTCTGCGCTGAGGACCTGCGCTGAGGTTGAGTTGGGTATCAATCAAAGACATAGACCACATTACGTGTTGTTCACTCTCTTCTTTGAGACGAGACAAAAAGACAAGCAGGAGGGGAGTGACAAGGACCTCAAGACCATGGATGCACTGAATGCGAACCATCGATCTTGAATCGGTATCGCCGGATAAATCCGCCTTGCGTGGACAAATCAATGAAGATGGTTTTGAGACATTTCTAGGCCTCTGGAAGCTGAAGGCCGGTGGGTTCTAGCATGGCATGTAATCAAGCACACAACACTCAGGGTGACTGTACGTACTCTCAGCACGACGAACGGTGAGCCTTCTCGGTTCGATATATCGTCCAACGAGCACCCTCTGTAACGCTTGGTGAACCGTTCGTAGTGATTGAGGAGGATATTCTCTGCTGTAGGATGGTCAGGTGAGTCTAATAAATTAGCTTGCTACTCACCAGGACTTGGGGACCACTCGCTTTCCGACGATCCGCCATCTGTTAAATCGGCATCATCCGACTCGTCGTCCGATATGGGCGGTTCAGAATCATCTACATTACTTCCTGGGATTGGTTGGAAGACGCGACTTCTTGCTAAACGTGCGTCCCTCTCCGCTTCAGATACGTTCTCTCCGTCTGATTCCGACAGGTGGGAGAGCTGAGACCAACGAAGTAGAGGGCTTGGATATTGCCGCTGTCGCTGAACACTGGAGCTTTGTATGTGGTTGAACCGTGGGAGGATGAGCGGCGGAAGATAAAGATCATTCCGGTGGACACGGTGAGGAGGGCGACGACGTCCAGCGCGCCGTGAGGCGTGTGGTTTGGCCCCAAAGCTAACTTGAGCTTCTGTAAGCTGACTGAGGAGATACTGAACTCTCCGAGTCAAAAAGTCTTGATCATGCAAAAACGTGCTCTGGGGACCGTGATCTGTTTTGGGGCAGGTGAACGAGTCGAGTGCGATGTCGAAATCCATAGCAGCAGCTTCCGACCATGATCTCCGGGAAGCGCCAGAAGTGACCAAGGCTTTCGCAGAGGCATGAGGTAACCTCAGACTGAGAAACTTGCCGCAAAGTTGACCCTGTAAGTCGTTCGTATGCAAAGTGAGTCCCTTTGGTACATCCAAATCGAGGGCAGCCGCTCCAGCGAGACAGGTGGCATTCAAAGCCTTCAACGAAAGCTTCACATATGTCACTAGCACGATCATCAGAAGAGGAGCCATTGCGATAAGTAACTTACTCACAATCAGGATCAAGAGGGATACTAAATTCATCTGCAGGGGCATTCGCAACGTCCGTGAAGTGTATTTGGAATACGTCAATAACAGCGAATAGAGCACGGCTCTCCAATGGCGTTGTAATGACTTTAACATGACCCACAGCAATTTCCCACACGCATACATATGCGCTTGTACGTGGTGGCGGTCCGAGAAGTCTATTGGTGGTGATATCGATACCTATTGACAAATTAGTTTGGTTGGTGTCTTTCAATATTTTGCTAACCACCAACCATCAATGACAAGCGTTTCCTTCAAGTGTTGTCTTCGGTTGCGGAAGAATTCATCTTCCGGACATGTTTCCGCGACGCATCCTTTGAGCTCACCAACATTGAGTGACATCTCTATAGCGATATGAGGTACCCTTTCATGACCGCCACAGTTATCGCTTACCCATAAAATAATCATGCAAACGAAGATTGAACTGCAATTCGGGGAATGCAAGGCACAACGAAGTGCCAACATCCCTCGCGGTCGCCATGCTCGCATACTTCTCAAAGCCAGGTAAACCCGCAGGAAGTAGCAGAAATCCATGTTGAATCATGAAAGTTAACTCGACTTGAAGCATGTTTGTCTGTATCTCACTTGAGGGAACAATCCGATGGCTACGGTGAATACTCACCTTTTCTGGCCGCCACTTCTTCCCAATGGGATCTCCTACTTCGCCCCTGCTCCGTTTCTCTAGATACTCCGTCAGGGTAGAAAAGTGGGTGAAGGAGCCTAAGTAATTATCACGAAGGACCATGAAGCATCTGATTGCCCAGCCCAATGTTTTTATGGTGACATCACCTGCCTATTCTCGGATTTGTAGGTGAAATAAAACAGAACTCGAACGACATACCAGGATTGCAATTTTAAACTGCTCAATGTTGTCTGGGTGAACTTCCGCCCAGTAATGGTAAGTACCATCTATACGGAATCTTCCCGCCCGTAAAATGGGGTGCTCCTTGCCCTGGTTATGAAGAAACTGAGTGTTCCACTTGGGCAAGCAGATGCAGATGGAGAGGCCAGGGACATCAACTGCGAAGGAGAAGGTTGTAGCTTCCGGGAGATATACGTTCGACGGGATCGTTGCTGATACACAAAGCCGAGGGGCTCGTAGGTTAACCATAGCTAATAACTGGTCATTGAGACAATGAGCCCCCGAGAAAGTAGATATGCGCACTATTCTCATCCTTGATCAAGGGCTTATCGATGATATTCTGATCGTTGGCATACAAGTTTAGATCAAAATGATGCAGGTGGAGCTCCAACGAGTAGACAATTGGCACAAAATGGTGCCATTCTGTGGGTTCGCCACTGGCCCAGTCGCGAGAAAGGTCGGTGATCATATTGATATGATCCCGCAAAAGAAAGATGACTGGCTGCCGCAAAGAGACAGAAAACGACCATTGACGCTCTGCATTCCACTTGAGTGGGGCAGGAAGTGCTGCAGAAACCTATACATAGTCAAGCCGAAACGCATAGGATGTGCTGCCAGGCCGACTCACTCGGCAAGATTCTGCGGTAATAACTTTGATGTCATTCAGACTCGATTTGACCTCGATGGTGTCAAGATGTACTTCCAGTCGGGACTCGTATCCATCCGGCCCTATGACCATTGGAATAAGAAAGCTGATTGAAGAACTATCTCCAGCGGCCACGTGGAGGGAAGCGTGTTCTCGTATGCGAAATTTCGGGACATCCGCCATACCATCCCACTGCCAATTTTTTGAAGCTTCACGGAACGGGAGATTCAAAGTGGTTTCTTCGCGCAATTCGACAAAGATTTTCAACGCAGTCCATATCCGTTTGTCCCCAGGTTTGAGATGCTGGGAAACTTCCAGATCATGAAAGGCAGGAGGGAAAAAAGCTCGCTGAAGATGGGCCCTTCAACTAGTCGTTAGGAGGTCGCGTAATATATAAATGACAACGACCTCACCGCTGTCGGTCTGCCCACGGACCGTATCGTAACGTACCATTGCGAATGACCAGATCGATACCCCATTCGGGAGGCAAATCACCATTCCCAATGTCATACGATTCCAAACCCATTCCCTTCGGTCCATCAAGCTCAGCCGGCACTTCACCAACGACGTCCGTATAATAAGAGAGCTCCAGAACTGGTGCTTCAACAATTCGACGCTCAATTGCATACTCGAGTTTCGTGAAGTCGCCACCGACAAAGTTGTTTTCATCCAAACTCTTCTTGCCGTACGTGAACGTTCGTCCCTTGAACCCACTGGATGCCAAGTGGTTATGAGGAAACAACGCAGAGTATAGCCTAATTCCCCTCCATACTTTCAGGAATACCTCGAAAGATAAATAATTCAACGGGACACGGTCAGCGTAACTATAGTGTGTCAGATGACAATCACGACAGAGCCGGACAATGGCTACTGACATGGATGTTTCTGCTTGCGCCCGGATGGTATGGCCGAGGCCGGTCATGGATCCCTGGTAGTGTTCATTTTCTTCGAGGTGGATAAGAGCATTCTGGAACTTGAAGTTCAAAAGTTGCTTATACAGGTCACACTTGGATCTTGCCTAAGTCGGATATGAGCGAAGTGTACGACTCAAACTTGGTCAGAATTTGGCGTCATACCCGTACGATCCCAAATGTACCGTCTGCCCTATGGCATTCAGCAACCATAAGGCTCGGTGTAGATGAATTACCGCAGACGATGGCTAATTTGAAGACCTCAATGGATATTGGGAGTAGGTCCTTGGGTTCGAGGTATGGCATTTGCCGTTTAAGCCAATTTATGGCAGCATGAATGATGGGTGGTGGCTTAATGTTTGCTAACGCAGACGGAGGATAGAGGCCTGTCGAGATGTTTAAGAGATAATGACAACAGGCAGAGTATTGGACTTGCCCTCCAAACCTGAAGTGCGAGAAAAGTAGGGTCGAGGTCCAGATCCTTCAGGGGCTGGCGGAGCGTTGGCTCGCATTTGAGAAAGGATATGGTCGTATGCTGCAGTTCTGTTGTACAAAAACCACTCGAATCCATGAGCAGAAACCTTGATGCGGCATGAAGGAAACACGTCGGTTTGGTTGACTTCCGGGGTGTCCATCAGTTGATTCAGACAAAATTAAGGAAGAGAATAGGCGCACAGTCCTCTCCGCCAACATGAGCGCGATTTAGGTCATCTTCAGTAGCAGGAACGCGCAGCCAATACCTCCAGGAAACCTGCGCTTTGACGACCTTGATTGTCTGGTTGCTCGAGTGGTATATAACATCTTTGAGGAGGATTCTGCCGGCGAGAATCGAAAAGTGAATGGACCCTGGCGCGTCATGGTTTGTGCGCGTGAGTGTATTCGAGTGCTGAGGACTCACCAATCTGAATCCATATGCTGGACCCACCCTGATTCCAGTACCTAATTCTCAAGAATAGCCCGATGACAGCCGCGAGGAGACGGTTGAAGTAGAAAGTGTAGAGGACCGAGGCAATGAGCACACAGACACAAGCGACCAAAAGGTAAACCTTCAACATGGTCTGGCTGCTGAACGCGTGTTGAGAAACAAGAGAAAGAATGGAGTTGAGTTCAAGCTGGGATCCGAAGCTGAGCCTGCAGCAATGAGAGTCTAAGCTAAGTGCTAGTACGTATGTAACGTGACAGGGACTCCTCCATTTCTAGCACTGCACTGTCATGCAGTCTGCACAAAAATCAACGACGAGCCCGCTGAAACGCCTTGCTCTACACTCTACCACGACCTGCTCGTCGCAAGCGACAGCGTACGGAAAGTGCATTGTTGCGACGTACACCGACGTTCACAAAGATTGCTGCAAACATGAATTCGAAAAGTTCGGGCAGTGTCTTCGCGCAGCGGTATGTCTGCAGGAAACCCGTGGTACACGCCTCCCCACTGACACACCGTAGATGAAACGCAACTGGTGAAGCTGCAGCACGCTTAAAGCTGTGCTATATAGTTGCGGGGCCAAGTCCGTGGAGATTACAGTAGATATACTTGGTAGTATTCGAGCTACTCAATGGCCATGCTCCCCGGTATCCTTCCTACGTCTTCTGTCCTTGGGCTGTCTGCGGTTTCAGCCGGGTCGGGCTGGTCTGTTACACGGCGCCTCGCCTCTTCTCGTCGCCTCAAAATGGCCCTCAAGTGTATAGATAAGGGTGTTGGGGTGGTATTTGGCAGAGGGAGGGTGGTCAGGTTCACATGGGATACGAGTGGGATGGGGTTTCGCAGGCGGTTTATGAGGTGGTGGAAGCGAAGGTCTATGATCATTGTGTTATGGTGGTGTGAATATTTTCGGTCGTCATCGTCGCGGTCTATTTCCAGGGCAGGTGACACGGGTGGGGACACGGCGGGTGACGATGGGATGGCACTGGACTCGGAATCGGACGGGGAGGATGAGTGTAGTGATATCTCGAATGAGATGGCGGTGAGGAGCAGCTGAAGACAGAGAATGAGGGTATCGAGCGATACAAGGTGTGCCTTGGATGGGAGATAGCCTGTGAGGGCGTGAGCAAGGTGAAGGGTGTGAGTTGAGAAGCTCACCCATCCCAACAAAGTCGAGGACGACGGCTCGACCCTCTGTTGCGCCATCTGTGACGTGAGACCAGAAACTCGGGGTATTCGAAGCGCAGAGGAGGAGAAACCAGACGCGCAAGGACAGCTTGGGGTCGAGGTCGCGGGGCTTGTAGAATATGAACTGAGTTGCAACTCTGCAGAGGAGCGGGAGCAAGGTGGGGGATAAGAAGAAGGAGAGGGTGTAGAGCTGGAATATAAGATTGTCGAGCTAAAGTTAGTTAAATATATGAGCGCGTTTCGGATGGCGGGTAAGACGGCGACGAACAGAGTCGATAACGTGTTGCCGTTGAACGTCATGGCGCTTGTGCATGACATCTAATTAGTAGTAGCCTCAGGTCCAGCGAGTCGTCGTCGTCGTCGGTCTCGTCCAGGTCGGTTGTAGCTGGGTGCTGTACTACTTGGCTGCTGTTTGGCTCTGTTGCCAAGTCATCCATTATGTAGTACACTCCATGTCCATACTAGTAATAAATAGGTACATGTGCGTGTTATCGTAGCGAAGGATTGGATCTCACAAATATGGACTGTATGTATGTAGCGTGGTCCATCAGCGCAGAGTGCGCTGTTGACGACACCTCCGCACCGTATATAGGTGACCCATCCCCAATATCCACACGAAGTTGTGCCTCGCGCCCTCTTGAGCGGGGCTCGTGAGGATTCGGTAGCTTGTCAGGCAAAATAGCATCCTCCTGCGGACGACTGGGCGCTCGTGTGACGACGGACGATGCCGTGTCCGGACGTGGTGGTAGTGCACGGATGCGACGGACAGGCGTCGTCCCCGGCAAAGATTGGGGTGAACCGAGTGCCGGAACCGGAGGCAGATCACGGTCATATGTTGACACTGGGATATAGCTCCGAGGTCCAATATCAAGAACAGCATCTTCGAGGTCCTGTGGATCGACAGTGCTGTCTCGGGAATGGAGCAGCTCGATATTGTCGCTTGCTTGGCGCGTATGCCTTGTGCTCGATGTGTCGGGCTTGGAGAGCGCGTGGAAATAGCCAAGGCGTCGTGACCGGTCATCTCGCTTCTGCTTGCGCAGGCGATATACATATCGAGTTGCGATCAGTACTCCATCTGGGCAGTGGAAGCAAGGTCAACAAACGCGAAAACACGGGACCAGCGAGCCTCACAGAATTCAAACAACAGCAATGCTGCGACGATCGCTATGAATGCGTATGTCGAGACTCTCATAAGGCCTGAGCAACTCGACTCCGTCGAAGTGTTTACAAACACTTCTGCGCAGTAATCGACAAGCTGTTCGCGATTACTCGCACGCACGGTAACGAGAAAGTATATGCCGACGATGAGGTTGAGGACGAAATGAACGTAGAGGAAGTATGTGTAAATCGTGACGAACAGCTGCTTGCGTGCGACAACACCGATGAACCTGTAAGACGGACCTGGCTAAGCGTTTCCGTGCGTCAAGACTCGTCAGACATGCGTACCCAATGGTAGACGCTAAAAACAAGATACTCTCGACGATCCCGACCAAAATAAAGGCCACCCGTTCCTTGGCGGAAAGCTGATAGGAATCTAGCCCGTATTGGTCAAAGCTCAGTTGTCGGTCCCAGACAATGACTTACGGGATATCTCGAACCATATAATGACCGATATCGTCCCAGAAAGAAGGAATGTCAGTAATGGACATCAGCACGAATCCCGCGCGAACTGGTACACAGAAACAGAAGTGGCTAGAGTGGAATAGCCATCCTTTGAGGTTGACGTGCATGATTGCCCCAGCGCGCGATGAACGTGGGACACGGCTGACGCAACGATGGAGGATGTTGAACTAGGAAGGGTAGTGTGACTCGTTTTGACAAGTGTGAGGATTGCGGATGCCCTCACAGCTCAGCTCCCAGGGATTAGGGCGGCGCGAGCTTGTCCGATCGCCATGGCAATGCACTCGGAGCGCCCGCTGGGCAGTGGGCATCGCCGAGCACGACGTTGGCGCTCATCCTGGGAGTTAGTTACTACCACTGGACGGAGTTCCAACAAGTGTACACTTTTCTTGCTACACTACTACTAATAATTCAGCTCGGGTATAGTCATGGACACAGACACAGTGAACGGCCCACAGCTCGACGGCGCGTCGATGGATGTAGACGATGAAGAAACTCAAAACATTCCAGTGCCCGTGCAGCGTCCTCCAAGTCCACCACCCAGGCCTCGTGCCCAATCCGAGCCTTTCCAAGTGCCAAAAGAATTCACGGTCGGTTATGTATATTCCATGGACATGCTCATCCACGCGTCGATTCACGGTCATCCCGAGCAACCTGACCGTATATCGAGGATCTTCCAGACCATCCGAGATGCCAACTTGATTTCAAAAATGAAACCGATCCCTATTCGTCCTGTATACCGCAACGAGGCACTTCTCGTACACACAGAGGAGCACTGGGACAAAGTCCTTGCTATTCAATGTGAGTTTAGGAAACGCACTCAAGTTTGCGCTTTCCTTCGACTTGTTCGCGATACCTCGACGCTCACAACACGAGTCCTTTCATCTCTCCAGCGATGACCACCCAGGACATCACTGACTCGGAAAGTTACTACGAATCATTGTCCCTCTATGTTATGAGCGGCACAACTCGTGCCGCCAGACTGAGCTGCGGTGGCGTCATTGAGGCATGTCTGAAGGTGGCTCAGGGTCACCTGAAAAAGTCGTTTGCTATCGTGCGACCCCCTGGTCACCACGCTGAGCCCGATGAACACATGGGTTTTTGCTTCTTCAACAATGTGGCCGTTGCGGCAAAAGTCGTTCAATTGTTGACTCCGATCAGACGCATATTGATACTGGACTGGTAGGCCAATGGGTTATATGCCATGTATAATCTTCTTGACACTTAGTTTTCACCAAAGGGATGTACATCATGGTAAATCCACCCTTGTCTTTTGCTCGGACCCACTCACTTTGACCAGGCAATGGAACACAGCGCGCCTTCAATGACGATCCAACCGTGTTGTACATCTCCATACATCGCTACGAGCGCGGTCAATTCTATCCTTGCGGTCCTTTTGGCGGTTTGGAATCCTGCGGAGAAGGCCCAGGTCTTGGCTAGTATGTCCGTGCAACCAGACACAATAACGCTTTCCTCATGGACACTAGTTCTGTCAACGTTCCGTGGCCCACGAAGGGCATGACAGATGCTGATTACATCCATGCCTTTCAACAAATTGTAATGCCAGTTGCGTTGGAGTTTGCCCCTGAACTGGTGATCAGTACGTTCAGGAGATGTCTTTTTACCGGCACCTTCATAATGACCTCTTTCTCCGCAGTTTCGGCTGGTTTTGATGCAGCTGATGGAGACGATTTGGGCGAGTGCCACGTCACGCCCACTGGGTACGCGCACATGACTCATATGCTCGCGAGTCTTGCTGGCGGTAAACTAGTAGTCGCTTTGGAGGTGTGCCCTTAGCTAAGATTCGAGTGCTTTCCTGACACCATGCCCCTTTCTTTCATTACCAGGGAGGTTATAATCTTGACTCTATATCAAGTTCTGCGCTGGCCGTCGCACGTGTTTTGCTTGGGGACGCTCCACCCGAATTACCTCCAATGATGGCCTCCGAAGCCGGTACGGAAACCGTCTGGCAAGTCGCACTCGAACAAAGCAAATACTGGAAAAGCATCAATCCCAAATCTTGTGAACCCCGTGAAGGTATGTGCATCCCATTCCTGACGCCCATTGTATTCACTACTTTTTGTACAGAATTGGATGAAATCACCTTTTCGATTCCGGAGATCCTCAAAGGACACAGGCAACATTTCTTATATTCACAGTACCAGATGCTACAGGTCCCATTGATGCCCGCCTACGAAGAACGCTACGGGTCACAGGTGATGTGCACGCAAGTATTTTTTTCTGTCTCATCCTTCACGTGATGACATTACTCAAGGGGTGACTTGCTCGAGAACAAGACGATTGTGATGTTCGTCCACGAATTGTTTGTATATTAATCCTCGTATGTGGGGTCCCGCTAACTCCGACTATTAGTGGAAACCTCCGCGTAGAATTGGACGGCAGTGCCATGTGCAACGTCAATATGGAACATTCGTACCTTGTACATCTTCACATTTCCCACCCGTGGTGTCATGACCAACCTCGTCTACAGATCGATTTTTCAAAGGACCTCATTGCTTGGGTGAAGAGCGAAAATTATGCGCTCGTCGATGTCAACCTCTTTCCTAGGCCATTTGCAGCTTCTGCATTACCCACGGCACTGGTACGTGTTACAAGATGGGAAGCGGCTGAACTGATTTTGTTTTTCGTAGCGCCCGAAAGCTGCGGACAATCCAGCCAGGGATCTTTTAGCGTACGTCTGGGACAACTACATCCAGTGAGCGAAACAAACGCATGTCGACTCTCATCCTCTGCTTTGACTGATGTGCTTTCCTTGGCTGTAAAGGCTGTCAAGCGCGACGTGCATTGTTCTGATTGGTCACGGTATCGGCTGCCAGTCCTTGATGGACATGATTCATATCAGACGTACGTGAGTTTGGAAAGTGAGCTGCAATTATTCTAATGTTGCGCAACAGGGGCGAATATGATTAAATACGTCAACCTCGTAATCCAGGTCGTCGGAACGGGAAAAATACCTCTGATACCCAAGGATTCTGAGAGCCTCCGGATGTGGTATTCAAAAGTAACGCTTGGTCTCATTCTCGAGGTTTTGACCAATGCTGATGTATCAAAAGAACTCTTTAGTGATTGTACATCCCCAGCACCCGGCCTTTGCCCCAGAATCCAGGATTCTAAAACGACATGGGCAGGTCATCCAAATTGGTATTTGGCTTTCCTTTGTGTCTAGCCGCTTCGCTTACTGGCACTGCGGATACTTCTGCAGACGAAGTCAAGCCAATCAAAACTATGATGACAGCCCTTCCGCTGATACGCAACAAGGTACAGCAGTTGGGCAAAACCCAAACGTAATACACCATACTCTTTCTCGATTGTCATCTGTTTTCTTGTGCTTAGTAGAAACCTAATTGTTGTATACTACCGCTTCTACTTCTGCAAGATGGGTATTCAAAGCCACTCTACGGAGTGTCTGCGCGGTGAGATTATCCCCACGACTTTGGCCTCTAGGTCAAGAAGCGAGCCACCAACGGTGGCAACCAAGTCTCCCGACAAAGATACAGTGGGTTTCACTCCGAGCAGCTCCTCCAAGTTAGTTGATGCCAGTGCGAGTGTTTCGGATTTGGAGATTTGGCCATTACTTTCGAGGGCAGCCTACAAGATAAATCATAGGATGTGGGAAGGAAACAAAAGCCGGAAGACTTACCCATGCAGCATCAAAGCGGGTGTTGCGAGCACTCCATTGTTCAAGAATACCAATGCCAACCTTGACACCGTGAGCAAGTAAGGTAGTGATCGCGCTGTCCTTGGTCAGCGGCGGGCCTGGAAGTCTTGAGGATTTTCGTTAAATTCGCAACGTCAGGTATATTAGGGAGGACTTACATCCTTGTCATCTCCCATGCTTCCGGGAATGGCCTTGACGGTGTCACAATCACCCCAATGTTTGCCTCTCCAAGGTTTTTAGCCAATAAATGGGCTTCAGCGGCGCCGGCTACCGTTAGCTTGAGTTCAACACCTTTACTAGCCTCAACCTCCTTCTTGAGCTTGATCAATGACGCGATAATATCCGCATTTTGTGCCTGGACAACTAGCGGAATCTCTCCCTTTGATTGCATTTAGACTCGACTCGACTCAGAATTACACCATAGTTTACCTTGGCAACACGGTCAAACGGAGTTCCGCTGGCGGCTTCGAGCAACAAATGGCGCAAGGCAGCAATCTGACTGCTCACGCTAGGAGAGCCTGATCCCCTGTGAATGTTGACATGCAGAGCAGCTATTTCCTGAATGACTGCGCCTTCCTCTAATGCGTGTGCTGCACCCGTTGAAAATGCTGTACTCAGGCCAGCGACTAATCCATTGGACGTCGGAGGCGTGATCGCCGAAGTTACGCCTCCATGATAGGCGAGTCTAGTCATTGGAATCTCAGCATACCAAGCTTAACAACGAGGAATGAAAACCAACAGGGTGTCGCGACCTGCAAACTGCAAACCATCAACGGCCAGCATTACTTCATTGCCAACCAGTAGGTCTGGAATGTTACTTGTAAGGGGATCAAGCACCACGCCGTCATGCGTAGACATCTCGCCCTGGATCTCCTCTAGGCCCAGAGGTGACCCGTAGGAAACCAAGCCAGGACTGAGAGAATTGTTTGAATCAAAGTTGCAATCGGACAATAAAGGAAACCTACGAGATCGAGCCACCTTGCAGGTCAAAGGAATCGAAGTTCTTGATCCAATGTGTCGATAGATGCAAGGCAAACACCCCGTGATCCAAAACATGCAAGCTCGCCCTTTCGTACAACGACTACGCCTGGTTCACCGTCACGAGCACTAAAAACTTCCTGAATGCCAGGCCAACTCCTTTCATATATACTGCTGACGTTAGTAAACACAACGGTATCAGCCTTTGCTCGGCTCGGCGTCAAAGGTGGAAGTCCTTGGTATTTAATGGCTGCTTTCGCTTGCTCTTCAAAATCGGGTGTAGTCGGGAGTGTTTGGAATGTAATAGGTTTCTCCGAAACGTAGGGGTTTTCGATCTGAGCGATACCATCAATCCATACTTGCTTGGGAGTTGCGCCTAGAGCTAATGGGTGGCTATCCCAGATTACAATGTCTATAGATCGTAGGTTAATGCGAGAGGTCTGGCTGACTTTGGTGGTCCACTCACCTGCGTCATATCCTATGTAAATGATCAATGTCGATCAGTAAACTGAATCTAATCCGGTTCGGCCATTACATACCTTCACGGATAAAACCGATGCGGTGGTCAAGGCCAAGAACTTTGGCGGGAGTAGAAGTGACGGCGGAGAGAGCAAGGTCAGCGTCAAGACCATAGAAATAGGCCTGTTGGGCCTCATAAAGCAAATAACGAGAGTTTAACACAGGATGGTCACTCTAAGAACATGTCAGCCCCAAGTAGAGAAACACCGGGCCAGCTTGTAGCACCTTCATCACGACATCTATGCCGTTCTCGGCCAAGATGCGGGGAGCAAACTCCGAACCTCGGTAAGCTTCCCGCTTGTACCGAGCGTTCGTCGCGAAGAGGGCAGCAGCCGGTGTGTTGTCTGAAAGCAATTGTATAAATAGTATATGGAAACGACGAAAACATACTGTAGGCTTGCTTGAGCGTTCCGGGGACTAAATATGTCTCGTGTGCATGATGGAAAGCAGCTAGAGGGAACTTGAACTCGTTTGTAAGCTAGTACGCAAGTTAAGTCACTTCCAACATCCAGCCTGACATCAAACGTACTCGAACAAAATCATCGAGATCAACTGCTTCATAACAGTGGGTATGAACCTGGAAAATGTCAAGTGTTAGTGCGTACCATGAACACTTATCGGTGACTAATACCTTGACGCGACCTCTAAGGACGTCGACGAGAGCCTCCCATTGTAGCTCCTCAGGGAAATTACCAAGGCCATCCCATTCACTAGCCAAGGCTTTGGCACAGTAGGCATCCTGGCCTTCTTTGATCTTACGGGCGGTATCGTAACTAGCAGATGATACGTCACAAATTGTGTCAAGTCATGTGCGTAATCCCTACGCTTCGCGAAATGCCCAGAAGGTATCCATGCGGGTATTTCCATACACGAGGCCTATAGAGAGATTTTAGGTCAGGCGTTCTGATACGTTTGAGATGGGCACGTACTGGGGTTCTCTCCTGACAGATTCAGAAACAATCGTTAATCAAAAGGTAACTTTCAACATGATAGGCGTACCACATGCATGTCTGCGGGAAAATGATAAACAAAGATGTCAATTACGCCACGAGAACTTCTTACTTCATCTGTCTCCAACGAGGTGGCAAAGCGGGGTCGACACGGGTGTCATTGATGGTATAAGGAGGCTCGAGTAGCATGGAAGAAGGAGACCGCTCTTCAGTAGGGCGTAGTTTGATAACAAATGCTTGTCCGCCTATACTTCATATAAATATATTTATCATTCAGTAAGCTGAAGGTAGCCGGACCAATTGCATTAGCTGAGCCGGGCAAAACATTGGCAGTTGTAACACCCCCAGATACAGAAAGCCGATATGCATCGTCGTGTGTGTTGAGTCCATCCAGGCTTCGAAGCCACGGTAAGATTGGTCCTAAAAACTGTCAGCACAGCACCAAATAAAGCTTCAACAAGAAATAACCTTTGTAGGAGTTGGTGTCACCTGCTCCGGAGAGTTCGGGAACGCTATCGACCCCAAGATGAGAATGCATATCAACGATCCTACGACGCAAGCGTATCAGGGACGCGATATTGAAACGACGTGAGTAGATTACCCTGGAGTTACCCAACTGCCACCCACATCGACCGTGAGGAAATCCCCATAGTTTGCCAAAATGTCTTCAGAGGGCCCTAGGAACTTGATGATACCCTTGTCCAACATGATGTCTGCACCGTGTATCTCGTATTGGAGAGGACCTCCAGTCCACACTGATGCGTTTTTAAGCAACGTCGCGGGAGTACCGTCGACGAAACGGTCAGATTGGGTCCTCCGGGCAAAATCAGGGGGTGGTCCAGGTTGTACATGGAGCATGCCGCATTTCTGTAGTGTTTCTTCAGCATGGAAAGGTAGCCTGACGGATTCCTTGGCCACAGATACGGTGTAGCGAGAAGCAGACCATAGCCAGACCACCACAGTGACACTGCAGAGGATGAGGACGCGTGCTAACCCGTTCTTGTGGACCAGTCTCTCGACCCTTCCGGGCTGAGTGTAGACTGGAAGTTTATCCATGCCCAGTATTGGATGGGAGGGCGTGGAACGGGTTGGCGGGAAGTGTCCAACTAGCTATATAGTCCAGTCAAACCTCCCACTGGGTGGGACTTGGGGTGGGAAGAGAAGATAAACGGACTGTCATGGGTTCATCTGCTCTAAATACAACACCGACTTCACCGCCACAAATCGGTTCAATGGCACCCGCCACGGTCAGAGAAAAGCCGCCTGTAGTACAACCTGGCGCTGGAAACAACATTATCATCAACCCAAACCAGGTGAACGAGCTCGATGATCACCGACAATGACTGGCTTACTGATGCCTCACTGCAGCGCTTGAATCCAGTCCTCGAATGCATCCGTAACGTGGGTAAAGAATTTGGCGACATCATCCCCGATTTCCAAGTTGGTCGTACGACGTGCATCTTGTTCCTCAGGTATATTTATTCCTTGTTACGCTTGTGGTGGTGTTCTGATAGACATCAGTTTGAAGTACCATCGACTTCATCCAGAGTACATCCACACCCGAATCGAGAAGCTTGGACTCTCTTACAATCTGAGAATACTCCTTATCATGTGTGACGTCGTAAGCAAGCTTGATATGATCTCATGGCTCTTATTCACCTCATCGCCAGACCGAGCACCCAGAACTAATTAGGGAGCTCACCAAAGTAACGTACTGTCCTTCTCTTAGAGCGACCTGTTACGGACAATCACCATAGGTGTGTCTGATCAACAGTCTCACTGTGATTGTCGCGTGGAGGTACGACCGGTTTTCGTCCAGTCTTTCGCTCTGAACCCTCCCCCGAAAGCAATGACGAAGCTGGCCAATACATTGCAACATTCAAGCAATTCGAACACAAGCCCCCAGACCTCATCAAAGAACGCGTCGACAAAGACTATGATTCTCGGCTACGCACTGCGCTGACGAACATCAACAAGGTCAACAAGACTGATGTTGAAACATTGCGCACGTCTCTTGGTGTATGTTCTATACCGAGCCACTTCATCAACGTCTCTCATTTCACGAGCAGAGCTTTGCGGATATCAGCAGAGCCTCCTCTGAGAGGTTGCAGACTCTGCCCGGGTTCGGCCAGGTTAAGGTTAGAAGGATAAAAGATGCGTTCGAGAAACCATTCCGCAACCAGTCGACGAGCGCAGCTTTCTCCCTCGGCAACCAAGTATCATCTGTCCCACCCCGCAATTTGTCTTCTCCGGTAAATGAATCCCTTCTCGTCGATACAAATGACAAAGGAAAGGAAAAGGAAGCAGCCCCACCAACTTCACCTCGGGATCGCCAACTTCGTGAACCAAGCCCCGTATGGGATATCGAACTTGATCTTATTTAACCTGTCAGCTGTACCTCATGTTCATGTCGGTCGATCCGAGTCCAAGGCCTGATTCACTCTTGATGGCCACAGAACCTTTAACACGGGGTTGAGTAACCGAGATGCAATGTTAGCCTCTCCCAGGTATTTCAGTTCGCAATCCATGCTCAGCCACTAAATCACTGGTTCACCCATATGAGAGTAAACAACAATCGTATCGACGAGCATAGCGAAGGTAAGTGGGACAAAAGGTTATAATTGACTGTATACTTTATGTAGCTTGGGCACTCGAGAATTATTTTAGGTAGTGAGTATTAGGAATGAGGCACCTGTGGTAGAAGAGAATATTTGAGAGCATGGTAATATGACGGCCTAGGAAGAAAAGGATGCGATGACAAAACGAGTTTCTCGACAATGCACGGGTGCATGAAAAGTTGAGATCCCTCTCCGCGATTGAATCATTGGCGTTGTGGCGAAAAATAGGCATTTAAAGTGGACGCCCGTCGACGCGGACGTGCATCTACGAGTGCCATACGATCATAGTGGATACGCAATGTGAGACGCTGTATTGCGGCCTTTATTCTCGATCGGTCAAGATGAGCAGCACGGGTGTCAACTGTGATAGTCAGTCATAACTGTAAATACCCCCTTGGAGTGCAAAGTGAATACGCACCAATTTTACCCTGTAGAACATCAAGAACCCCGCGGAGGAGCTCGAGAGGTGGCACTAGTGACTTCTTAGTCTTGTTTGGGCTCCCTGGGCACTAAGGTGCTGCATGCGGACTTGATAGCACACTCTTCTTCAACATACGGTGCAATATCAATGAGAGCCACAGAGAGGATGTAGACGTAATGCCTAAGTTCCTCAGTAATCCGTGAATTCATTCGTGACGTCGAAGAGTTCGCAGGATCCGGCATGAGGGGAAAGTAGTAGTATGAGCGGTTCAAGTGGAAGTGTCTGAGCCTGCGATGTTTTAGTTGTTGCGTTGCTAGTTAAAGGGACGCAACATACATCGAGGGAACTCGGCACAGAAACAAGGAGTTGATATGCCAGACGTCGTGCAATGTACCTCGTCCGACCACTGCCGCTTGCGAAAAACGAGACCAACCGAGCTTTGTTTACAGAAACTAGTTGTCTAGCAACGCTTAGGACTTTCTCGTGGATATCGTGGAGCTGAAGTTGATTCAACGTTCGCGTGTTGCACTTGGAGGAAATGGAGTATCACGCACGAGGTAATCCGTAGTGCCATGGTTACAAACGGCATCTATAGTGGCATTCAGTTGCGTACGAAGTTCGCTTGAGGTCAATGGATCAAGGCCCATGAGAACCAGGATCAACACCACATCTGCTACGTCATCGCGAGAGAAAGCACTAGCACTGGAATGAATTCTGTGAACAATGTGGTTGATGAATTCAGGATGATATTTACTGACCAACCTGCGGCCTTCACAATCGCAAGAAGCCTTTTCAAAGCTTCCAGAAGTGTTTCGTGGGCGACGTCGTTCTTCTGAGCGTGTTCCGTAACCCATCCGAGTCCCTCGAGGATCGAGGGGCTTGCACCTAACCGAACGAATACGAACAGGATAGCAGCAAAAGGCATTTGTATCTTGTGTGGGTTCAACCCCCACAAATCACGAAGCGCGATGCAGACAGCTTCGGCAATTTGTGAAGACGCAAACAGGGCTGTCAAATGGTCAGCGCCATAAAGATAAATTGCGAGAAAAACCCACCCATGTCAAGGAGTTGAGGAATGTTTGACAATAGGATATCTCTGGGAACAGCAGCAAGCGCTCCGCTACGGAGAATCAAGTCCAGCACTGAATCATCTGAATTACGTAGAGTTAGGCGTATGACCAACCTTAAGCGTTCAAAAGACACATACCGCCACTTCTGACAAGACCGTCTAAGCAGGTAAGAATAGGATGACCTGATAGGGACGGGATCGACATAGGATCAACTTCCATGTCCTCATCTGAGGATGATATCCACAAGGGAACGCCCGAAGTCATTCTCTGGTTTGTATCTCGTGCCTTCTCTTTTCCTTTACTAACTTTGTCGCCAGCAAGTATCTTGGTGATAGCTTCACCGGCGGCGGAACCCAACATCTTGGACTCGCGATTGCCAATGGTAAAGTCCTCCGCATCGCTGGAGCCAATGGGGGTGGTTGACTTGCGGAATTCATGAACAGCTTTCCATGCCGCCTGCTCATCTGCTAGATGGGCTTGGTTCATAGTGTCGAATTCATCAGAGTCAATGAACGCCTCGCGAGAACCTTCCCTAACTGCTTCTTCTGCACGACGAAGGGCGGCGCAACTAGTTCCACGTTTGTCCTCCAACTCTTTCTCGCGTAACAGAGCATGCAGAGGGTTCATTGCTTGTGATTTCTTGCGATTTCGCGGGAAAGATCTTGACTTTGTTTCGCTAACAGAAGCTGACGACTCGATAATTGTTACGGGTAGACGAAAAGCTAGTGCAGGTTTACGAATTCTTGTAGAAGTTCGCATTGGTCGCAGCGGTGTCGAGCTGTGATCTGGTGTTCTGCGGGAACGGCGACCAGTGGATGAGTCATCGAACATTGAGGGCACGCTTGATAGTGGAGAAGAGAATACGCTTGGTGCCCATGCTGCACGAGATTGGGAGCTTGAAGGCGAAAATCAAGATTCGGTTTATCAAAACCCAAAACTCTCACCTTTGCTTTTTCGCGTTACTAATGAGAGGGAGATCATCACTAAGGTCGTCGTCGTCGCTGTCTTCGAGTTCACGATATTCAAGAGGCTTTTCGTCATCACTGGATTGGTTAGTGGTAAACGCTCTTGCTTTAATTTCTGCGATAAGCTTGGCAGTCTTTGCTTCCGGATCCATTGGTTCCGGAGTAGCAGGAAGCGGTGGAAGCTCGTTGGTGTCAGGTAGTGAAGGAAGACATGCAGGTGCAACGATGGGTATCTTAAAAGTAGCGTTACTCCCAGGTGTCGCCACAGAACGAACAGGCGCGCCAAGGTGACGTGAGGGGCTCCGTGCAGATATAACAGGCGAACTACGGATAGGGGAGGATGGTGGTGTATCCACTTTCATAGCGTCCTCACGTGCACATGGTGAAGAGGAATGCGAAAACTCGGATGTCTTTTTTCTCCAGGCATGGATACTCCCCACTACGTTTCCAAGGTCACGCGATTCTGGGATGGGGAGAACGAGCTCCGCCTCATCAGCCTGACTACTGCAAACGACTTGCTTACTGGAATCCGAAGGAGATGCAACCAAAGCGTTTTTATGGACCTGCTCTAGTGTCGGCCGCTGAGTCGCAGAGTTGCGGAAGGGTGAAGTGACATATACGACGGCCGTCGGGCGCTTGGCATGTGGATCAGGCTTGAATATCCTCATAGGCTTTTTTGGAGACTTTGGTTTAGGAGGAGGGCGAGGATATGCGCTGGGGTCGTTACTATCAGGTGAACGAGCACGTTTGCGTGTTGCTGTCGTCGAAACATTGCGAGTCTGGGGCGGAGCGTCTGGAGGGGTTAAGGAGGTGGAACGTGAGGTAAACGCAAATGCATACTTACTAGAGAATTCGCGGTCTATGGGCGCTGCCAGTGTTGAGGCTCGTGAAGCTGTCCTCAGGCTCCTCCGCGTCGTGGGCGATGTCGTTGCTGTGGGACCGGAGGACGTCGCCGGCGGTGGGACAGGCACGGGGGGTCTCTGTGTGAAGAAATCGGTCAACTTTTTGTTCTTGTCTCTCAGAGAGCTTTTTGGGGGCATTCTGGGTGTTGCTGGAGTCTGACACGAGGGAGCTTCGTCAAGTTGGTCGCGACGCGCTCCTGTCGAGGAAATTGACGCGTGGAGTGACGTGACAACACATAATAACGCTTACTAAATGGAGAAAACCTTCAATTTACATAAATTAGCTAGGATGACTAAATATCTAAACCTTCTGAATGTAATGATCTATCATGGTTGTGTAGGGAATGCGGGTGACTCAATGATGCAATGAAAAGTGTATGAAAACAAGATAGTCAAGTGCGGCATTTAAAATGTAATAGGTTCGTGTTCGTCAATTGTTGGGTGTCTACTGTGCGATGCTGAGTGCGGATAGAGTGGTGAAGGAGGGTGGGAATGCCGAGGCGATGATGCACTTGTCGATGAGTATTGTGATTGCGAAGGCGTGCGCGAATGTGATCCAGCAGATGGTTGTAAGGACCAGCGCCGCGGGAGGAGTGAACCAAGTGTCGTAGAGCCCGACTCCTCGGAGTAATTGCTGTGTTCTTCAGTCGTAGTCTCCGAGGGACTCTCCAGATATGGTTGGTTGATAGTCGTATCCAGCGGAATGTTCCTTTCTGGTGTCGGATTTCTAGGCCGTCCTGGAACGTCTTCGTTTCCCCCTTTTTCCAGAGTCGAAACAACGGAAGGTGGTGCTTTACGTCGTCGGAACCTTGCAGGCACCCTTATCAAACTCAGGTTGACAAGGGTATTGATGAACATGACGATAACCGCAATGGAGATGATAACTGCAATAACAACGCCAATCGCAACACGAGGGATGGCTGCGACATGGAGGTTTTGAATGAAGGCGATCAGTAGGCCAGTGCATATGACACGAGTGAGTGCCAGATATATTGCGAGAATGTCGGCTCCTTTCGTCTTGTGAGGTCTGAGGAACAGCAAGTAGGCGAGGACCGCACACTCGACGACCAGGATGGATATAACCTGCACCTCTCCATTTGCTTGGGCAAAAGCAGTGAAAATGGCTTTCACGAGAATACTGACAAGGAACAGCATGCCCGAAAAATACCTCTCTGGACGGTAGAGAGCGAAAAGAGGGCCGTATGCGGTGATGGTCTTAGGTCGCGTGTATAGTGCGTACGGTGTGGCCCGGAGTGCGAGGCGAACAACGTGGAAGATGGAAAGAAGGAGAAAGCCGAGCAGCCCCAGAAAGAGCAGAACGGAAAGCAAGACTGACAACCACGAATCTTTGAGTGTCCACTGATACATCGCGAAGATGCTGACTGGCGTGACAGCAACCAAGCACTAGTGCATGCGAGTAAGCAGATATCTGTGGGTCAGAAAGCGATTCCGCACTCACCACACGCAATAGCCACGCATACGCAAACGCAGGATATAATTCTCTTCGGCGCAAAAGGTCGGTGTATTTTGTTCGTCGACCAGCAAGTACCACAATGCCATACCCTAGCGCAAGTGACGCTGTCAGGATTGCCAAAAGCATCAATGCCACGAGGAATATAGTCATGAATGCGTTGGCTGTGGCGATCCCCACATACTCGACATAAATAGGGACACCAGCCTGGAGCACATTACCGGAGGTTGCGGTGACAAGTTGGACAGTTCCGGCATTATCTAGCTCTTGCACGCTGCTAGGAAAATTTCGCGGTATTAATCCTGGTGTCGTGAGATTTCCTAGCGTCACCAATGTCTCCCGCGCAAGGTTGGTCGTCTGATAGCTGGTGGGGAGTGCGGCCACGGCATTGTAAGGGCTTAGCTGCCTGTTGACTAAAGCAACGGCTGAACCAGAGGATGCGTCCGCCATGTTGCCTCCGGTGAGGTGGCGCATGTTGTTGATCGAAAGCTGTATCGGGGAAGTTGTCGAAGCTGGGAACAAACCCAGCGCCCATGAAAAGTTGGTCGCAAAAGCGACGTAGACTGACGAATAATTTAGATCTAAAAGAGCTATCGAAGCCGCCCACTGGAAGAGATAGAGTAGGTCGAACAGACGATATGGAGCCAAAGCATCGGGTGATCGTGAATGCCAAATTGCGGAGAGAAGTGCCAGAAGACCGAGAGCGCCCGTGGCCCACTCCACTGCGACCTGATGGGCCGACCACCCATTAGACAAGGTTGCCTGAACGCAAGCTTTCAGCTGGCCGGTATTGACATCAGTGAGCGTCAGTTGAACAAAACTGCCAAATAATGCTAAGAGACGCCAGAGAATGCGGTTACCAGAACTCACGCTTCAAGGTCTGGTATCTTGAAAGTTATGCTCGGGATCTTCTCATTTACACCCAGAGAAGATGGCAGAGGGACGGAATCTGATCCAGTGAAATTGTAGGTCGGTAATGGGCATAATGCACCATGAAACAACGAGCAAAGGTCAAGTGTGAAGTTGACGGGATGCATTCCGTAGGCGTTCAGCAGGACGTTGGCGGACACGTTGACATTGGGTTCCTGTCGAGAGATATGGGATGGGGATAAAACTAAAGGAAAAGCTGCCTGTGAAACTCACGACGCTTGCTGCGGAGATGTTAAACCAGATGGAAGAATTCTTCTGAAAGTAGGTAACATCGAATTGTTGGATAAGGAGAGCATCAGGTTCAGAACAGTAAGTGACAGAGGACGTGACTATTGGTGGAATATGCAGGTCAGTCTATGAGATGCATGTTATTGTTCAGTGGGTACAAGGCTCACAAAGTGAATTGTCCCTAGCATAAACCTGGACTGCAGGGACAAGAAATAATAGGGGAGTAAGACGTCGCATCCAGGCGACGTGCATGCGAGTTGAGAGGGTGGAGTCAAAGTGTGGATATGGGCCAGCTATTATCACGGAGATGCCTGTCGCTAAGATAATATAATAGTTTGAGGTGCGTGTTAAGGCATGCTTGTTTCCATTGCACTCACAGCTTATTGTTGTCGAGGCGGTGGTTACGAAGTCTAGGCCTTTGTTCTCGAAGTAACAGCAATTTGCTTGAGAAAGGAATGAGGGGTCTCCTTTCTCGAGAAATTGGACCGGAAGGAATCCCGAGGAGACTCGAGGGCGTCGTAAGACTCCTCACTGACATACGGTGTATTGAGTTGTCAGCATGGCTGAGCTGCCGGCTCCAACCAATGTTTGCCGAAATTGCCACAGCGGTAATTGGAAGAGGTGGCTGTGCTATGCTATTCGTTTCTCAACAGCCTTGACTTCTTTGTTGACAAACTTGTACATACATCGGGACTAGTTGTGGGGTTCCCAGCATACAGATTGGAGACCACAAAACCAAGAAACAAGAACGCCACTACGTCAGGTATGCACAACGGTCGTAGTTTCCACCTTGATTCGCGCCCCACCAGCTTGGGAAAAGATGGGAAGTGCCTGCCGCACCCTGGACCGCAAATGAAAGGAGGAACACCATCACTTGAGTTCCTCCATCGAGACCTGTGCCAAATCTCAGCTTCGATACACAGAATGACAAGGCTGGCGAAACTTACCAGCTCCGATGATGTAGTTGTATCGGGCGAACCAACGAGGGTAGCGAGTGCGCAACCACCACTGGGAAAGGAAGCCGACCGCGAAGTAGGAGAGGATCGATGAGTTGATCCCTACGCAAAGCCATCCGATGAAGTACCTATGGCGTTTTCAGTATACAGTATTCGAGTGACCTCAGTGAAGCCTAGACGTACACAATCACTGGTGTGTAAAGATAGTCCAACCGCAGTTTGGGCCAAAATCGGTGCGCAACCCAGAATGGAATGGGGACGAATAAACCGATCAAATAAGCCCATGGCACCCACTGATACCTCTGTCCCGCTGAAAACAGCTCATGACCGAGGCCACCCCAGGCGATGGCTTGAGAATTATATTGCTGCGGTTGCTGACCAGACCAAATGTTAGTTCCTTGGACTGAGAGAAGAATCTCTCGTTGGTTATCAATAATTGAGTTCATCAATACTGTGTGAATGTGAGTATGGCCTGGTTGAGGTAACTATCTGATGCCCCTTACGATAGTTCAATACCGCTCCAATGAGAGGTACCAATAATTTGGGCCGTAAATGCAGCACGGGGAGGAAGTTTCGCATCTACCCAGAGCGAAATAAGTCTAGTGAAGAAGATAATAAAACGTCGACCTACACTGAGCGATCTTGAGATCCCGGAGTAGCAATTGTGCCTGTGTTACGGTATCTGCCAATAACGCCTCAGCTTTTAACTGACGTTTGACGAGTCCAAATAACCTCACTGTAGCTGTATAGCACGAAATACATGTTCGCCATTGGCTTGCCGGGGTGTAGGAAACCTCCGATCATCTGCACGAATCTTCTCCCATTAGTGTCACGTTTATATCATGAATGAATGATACCTACGGTTGTATGATGAATCCCAAACCAGTGATGGCATAAAGTGCTCCAAAGAACAGAATAGACAACGTAGCCAGCATTATTGCGATTAAAAATCCCCACCTATAGATAAAGGCTCAGTATCCAGTGGTCTCATAATGTGACCTTAAATAAGACTCACCAGGGCAGCGTGGAATTCGTCTTGTAAATAACGACCAAAGCAACGACCAAGGACAACACAAATGTTACGAAATACCAGCTATTTGGTGCATCCGGATACTTTTCCTTGTCAGGGTGGCTTCTGGATGGGTTGTAAGTAACTTACTTTGAGCATCTCCAGATAGTGAGGATCAAGTTCCTTGTTCTCAGTCCTGTTCCTCATGCCATCATTCTTCCAGAACTTCCAGCTGAACGTTCTCCACCATTCGTTAACGGCCTGAGGGTTCGCCCAGCCCCACGCAGCACGAAGGTCATTCAAATTCCAGAGAAGGAGGTGCGTGAATGTTGAACCGAGGGCCATATTTGTGGCTAGCAAGTTGACCACCCATGTGGAGGCATACCAGGGAAGTCCTTGTTCTGCAAGTAAAACTGGGTCGACTTCGAAGTTGGAATTGAGAATCAATGTCTGGTTGTATAGCGTGCCATTCTGGTAGAAAAGCAGTTGTGAAAGCTAGCGGAGAAGAAGCGATCAGTGCATGCTAGATGACACGTTGGATCGGACCTACGAATGGGAAATTCTCCGCCTGCCAGATGTTGTTATAAAACACTGCAACAAAGACGACCCTGATCGAGCCAGTGTTATCACGTTATGCAGATGTCGTACAGTTAACTCACATGCAGAGAATGTAGCCAATAAAGTTGGATAGCTGAATGAATGACAGTTAAAGCTGCGTGAGTCGTTTGGTGAACGCAGACTTACTTGCGCTTTGAGGGGAATGGTAAATGGGTTGACACCACCTGAGATATACTATCGAGGACAGTCGGTTACGAGGCATACAGGAAGTGCTGAGGCGCCTACCTGCCAGTCGAAGCAAATGGATAGTAATCCAAGACCTTCGTTACCGTTGCTACCACCAAAGACACGGGAGAATGCGGAGCTATTTGGGTTTGCCAGACAGAAAACAGAAAACCCAGTGAGCAGCGGGAAGATCCACTCGGGGAAAATTTCCCAGATAGCGATCCTGTCCATGAATGAGTCACAGATATCGTAGGTACATAGTCGCGAACTTGTCATTGAAAAACTTACGCGCCAAACACATAATAAAACATCTTGAGTTTTCTTCTCGCTTCCTGTCCGCCCTCGAACAGGGCATCGAACATTGAGAGAAGGGGAAGCACTAGAGGATACAACATCTTGGATGGGTACAACAGAACGGCTACACACACGGAGTAAGCTCAGACACCCCGGTTAGGCATGCGGATGGGTACGTACGGCGCATCAATCCACCAATTCCGTAGCCCAGCAGCTGACTCGAGAAAAGTAGGAAAATCGAAGCGCCAGCATTGGGAGTGATGTTATAGTACAAACGCTGGACTGCGAGGACTTCGGTACCAAGGGCGGAGTTCGCTGCCGCACTGGCCATAATAACAGCAAAGGCATTCTCTTTCTTGTTGAATGGTCCCTGTTGGTACGTGTTCAGAATCAGTCAAGAAACCCGAACATAATAAACAATTTACGGGGTTCAACCACCTCAAGTAGGGAAGGCGAGGAATGAAAGTTTCCATGAAGATACCCAACACATATGATACAACAGCAAGAAACATCAGGGACACAAGCACAGTTTGCTGACGATGACAGTGAGAAAATGCAGTCGCAACAGCTGGCTTCACCCACTGGTTTGAAATAGTATATCTCAGCTATAGAATGCCATAAGTGAGGACCTCCAGAAAATGATATCACACACCAAGAACTCCCCCGAAGGCAGAAAGACCGATGCCAATGAAGAAGGCACGGAAAGTCCAAGGGTTTAGACTCGGGTCATCCAAAACAGAGATAACATGGGTCGCAATGTCACGTTCGTCTTGGAGGATACCCTCGGTACTCTCCACCTCAGCGGTTGCAGTCTCGACATCATGCTTCTCTTGATAGGACTTCTCGTCGCTGATGCTCGGAGTTTCGTGACCACGGTGAGGGGGTTGTTCAAGAACATCAACGATACTTCCTGGGTGAGCCATACTGGAGGATGGGCCACCGTGGGGTGAAGACGGGGGAGAAATGGCATTGCGATACACTTAAATCATGACTGCAAGGAATCAAAATAGCACGCTTATCTCGCTAGTAGCGTTCGGGTCCCGGATCACGAGCCACACCTGTGAGTTCTGGAAAAAATAATTGTCCACTGTGGTTCGCGTTCACAACAACCATAATAATCCAAGTTCCCGGATCATGTGGTACCAGTAGGTGAGATAGCGCAGACATACGCCGCCTGTCGGAAACGGATTCCATAAACAACTAGGTTCATTGATGGTTCACAAAAAATAGATCCGTACCTTCACGCTTTAGTCAGCCATAGGCCCTGACCCCATGGATTCCTATAAGCCTGGGAGATCTGAGATGACATATTATGTCACACGATGGTCTTTATCACCGCGTCCCTTTCCATGAGCCACGCGGAAATACGGTTGGCGCCCGTTCCGGAACCACTGGCGAAATAACACTTCCGGCTGCTTTGAGCCCTGTGATTGGTCCGCGTAAGCACTGTTCCTTTTTTGTCAGTGCAGAGGAGCAAACGGCTGGGACTACTTACTTACATATTTCGAGTCTTTCAGTATGTAGATGGGATTCATGGGAACAAACGGAGTTACTGTATCGGTACGCTGAAACATCAAGGCTATAGCGATAGCAACTGGTACACACCCAAAGTCCGCAAAAATCAAGGAACTGACTGAGACCTCCGCCGAAGTGCGCGGCCGGGCCAAGGGCGGCCTCCATTGCACACTTGCTCCCATTTAACGAGTCCATCCTCGTCCCAAATCTTATTCGACATGTCGCCAGGTTCCTTGAGGAATGTCTCCTCTCGGAATGCCGGAGGTAGATAATCATTATGTATAGGGTGTCTTGAAAGAATATCAGGGAACGTTCGCATCAATTTCAATTGATGGAACTCACGCGTAACGAGGGTTATATCTGTACCCTTCAGAATAACCAAGCTCTTTCATAAGCGATGTAGGGGCATTCCGCATGGCCATTGGGACTGGTACGTTGACATCCACTTTCGCTGCTACCTCAGCCGAATTGTAGGCCTCGTACGCACGTGTGCTCTTTGGAGCTTCGGCGAGATAGGCAACAAGGTGGGCCAGATTAATGCGACATTCCGGCATTCCGACCTGTTGACAAGCATGAAAAGTCGCAATTGCCTAACAGAGATGAATCTGTCATGAGGGCTTATCTGATATGTTCAGTATAACGACTGACCAATGGCAATGCATGATTATCTGCGAGTCCGATATCCTCGCTCGCGCAGACAACCATCCTTCGGGCGACGAACAAAGGATCCTCGCCAGCAGTCAGCATACGTGCCAGCCAATACATTGCCGCATTGCCCTGACTACCGCGCACAGATTTGTGAAGAGCAGAAATCATGTCATAATGGCTTTCGCCTGTCCGATCGTACGAGCAGGACACCGATTGTCGTAACGAAGCAAGGAGCTCATCCTCTTGGATGCTGTTTTTCGACGCGAAGACAAGGTCTAGTAGAGAAAGTGCTGTTCGCGCGTCCCCGGCGGACAGAGAGATGAGAGATGCGATGACACGGGGTGTCAATTGGGGGCAAAACGGATGTTGACCTTCAATGTCACTGGATTCTGCCGATCCTTGAATCACAGAGAGCTGGTCAGAACCTTGTGAGCTAGATGGTTGTTGCGACGCCGATGACGCAATTGACTCAGTCGTGCAGGAAAGACACTTCACTGCACGAGAAATGATGCTCCGCATATCCTCGTCTGTGAGGCGTTCTAGCGTAAACACACTAAATAGGCGTTAGATGTCGCGGATAAATATTTGACCTCACGGACCGACAACGACTCATAAGAGCTCCCGTCAGCTTGAATGATGGATTTTCCGTTGTAGCACCTATCATCTGGGTGTTTTCAGTCATTGCACGTTGCGTGAGATGCACAGGAACTGGCAGATTACCTGGATTTGGCCTTTCTCAATGTACGGCAGAAAGATATCCTAGGATTCGATGAGATCAGTACATCCGAGAAGGAAGAGAAGCGTACTTGCTGAGACTTATTGAAACGATGAATCTCATCCAAAAATAGGATGGTCTTCCTGGTCAGAGAGATGTAGTGGATAGGACAAATGATACAAAATCATCCCCCATACCTCCCTGTCAACGCCAAAGACCCCTTTGCTTCTTCAAAGACTTTGCGAACGTCATTGATTCCTGACGAGGTAGCGCTCATCTCTTTGAAAATGCAATTCGCCTCTCTAGCCTAGGAGTCTCGAAAGAGTTGTCTTTCCACAGCTGTGGTGTTTCAGTATCAGTCCATGGCTTGGCAGAAGAGTGATGCTCGCTCACCCGGGTGGGCCCCAAAATATGATGCCACCCAGGTTTCCGGATGTGAGCAGGTTCCTCAGCAACGAATGGGGTCCAGTCAAATGCGTTTGTCCAACGAACTCATCAAGAGTCTGTGGACGAAGCCTTTCTGCTAGGGGCGTGCTACTATTCGCGGTTGCACCGAATGCTCGGTTCTTGGTATGTTTCTCGCTGCCGGCCACGGGCTGGGAGGACGAGATCTCGACTTTTCTCTTCTTCTTGGACGGTCCTTTTTCAAAACCCAAATCGGGGGGTCTCAAGCTGCTTCCTTGGCTCTGAGGAAATATCGGGGCGAATTTGCGTTTGGGCTCATCTTTGGGGTAATTGGCTGCCAGTACTCAATCTGTGTTCTGAGCATCCGCTGTCCAGATGGCTGTTGATGTTCAACTCGAGCACAGAAAGTGAACATGCGGGGCTGTAGGCCAACAAGTTAGTCACCCGGGCACCAAAGCATGGTAAGGAATGCCTAGACCAACCAAGTTACCGTGGCTGGGCGACGAGTCATTGAACGACAGACGCATAGATCGAATCCGACGACGTACCAGAAGTCATAAGATAGTTTATTGTCTATCCAGAATGCATGCACACGACACTGGAAACCTGAACGTCGCGAGCAAACTGAAAGGCTGGCTGGCTCACTTTCAATTCAATTGAGTTATGTACTTGGTGCCAACAAGACGTAATTTCGCGCCGTCGGAAAGACGGTCACACTCAACTTACGTAATGACCGCAGCTCTACGTATTACGGTATGGACTGTTCAAAGCGAATCATCTTTCTATTGGTATCGCACTGCGACAGCCGACGACCTCTACCAAGTGTTCCAACCCATCCTCGCCGTTATATTGATTCTATGATATCACGAGTATGAGTATCGGAAACCTACTACGCGACGAGACTTACGTTGGAGAACATTGTTGAGCTTGTTGACACGGGAAGACACACTGAGGTCAATGCTTTTGTCGCCAAAGTCTACGACAATCCCACCCATGAGTGAAGGGTTAACCTAGGTGACGATGAACAAGAATGGAGCCTGACAATGCTGAGACACGAACCTTGTTGACCACTTTCAGAGACTTGGCGTGTAGTACGGCTTGCGACTGCCTGAGAATTGACTCGAGTTTGACAGCGGCATCCCTTGGTAGTGGTGCAGCCGAAGTGACAACGACTTCCAACTCTCCCTTGTATTTTGCAACGAGCTCGTTGAAACCTTGAATAACGCCTTGGGTCTCGCTCAGTCTGCCGTTTTCCGAAAGGACAGCAAAGAGGTTTTTGGTGATGTCGGAGACTGGCTCCTTCTTCGGGCCCTCCGCTTTTGCATAGAGATAGGCGAGACCAGCGACGCGTTCCTTCGCGGAAAGCGTTGGATTCGAGACGAAGGTGTTTAGCTCGGGGGTCTCGGCAATGGATTTCGAGATGGTGTTGAGCTCGATCTGTACTTTCGAGAGGACCTGGGGTGACTTTGCGAGCGCTGCAGAGCAGAGAGCTTTGGAGTACTTGAGTGCGATGGAGGAGGCTGCCCGCCGACCGTGTGTGACCGCGACGGTAGAGGTACGGAGGGCAGAGGACAACATTGTATGAGGATGACGGTTGGAGTCTGAAATGAGGCCGGTCTTACCCGGGGATGTGTTGTACTAATTTGGAATATATTTCTCACGTACAGTATGAACTGTTCATCGTCAGAGTATTTTTTTTCTTCTCATCTGCATCATGCCAGCCGTCAACGGGGCGCACATGCCACCGTCCAGCAGTTCCGAGCCTCGTCCTTACTTTGTCCTCGTCACCGGCTTTGGTGTGAGTCCGCCTTACCCAGTAGTTTGATTCACTTCATCCACCTTGCTTGCACCTGACCTCGCATCGGGTCCAGCCATTCTCCCGGTATGCTGTCAATCCTTCCTGGCTAGCCGTCCAACCCCTTCATAACGCTATCATACACGTCGAGGTACCAGCAGATTCGGTGACCCTCAACGACCCTCAAAACCCCCCCTCATCCATTCCACTCTCCGATCACACGACAACCCTCCGCGAAATCCGCATAACAACTCTCAATGTACCCGTCACTTACGAGGATGTGTTGTCCGTCGCTCCAGGTCTTCACGCCCGTCCCCCCAGTCCTTCCCCCAGTAGAAGCCGCATTCCCCCCTCCCCCAGATGGCTATGACCTTGTGCTTCATGTAGGAGTCGCTGGTCGGGGGCCACTGCGGATCGAAAGAGTTAGTCATAAATTCGGTTATAATATGAAGGACGCGAATGGGTGTCACGCGCCTGTCGTCCGTGTTGCGCGTGAAGAGGTGATCCGAGGCCCTTCTGAACCCTCACCGGAGGAGCGGATGGAAAGGGCACGATTGGGCTATACTATTGAAGGCCCCATCGACGGCACAGAACCCCCGAAACGTGGGTTTGGCAAAGGATACGAATCATTTCCGGAAGAGATTTACACAGATGTCGACGTTGAAAAACTGGTGAACCATCTCAAAACATCTGGCGTCGAGGTGAGCGTATTAGTCTCCATCCGTAACGTTACTTTGTGAACGCCTGATCCGTGTACTTTCCCTTTTTTTTCATCTTTGCTCTGCAGGAAGTTTACTCTTCCCTAGATGCTGGTCATTATTTGTGCGACTTCATCTATTATTGCTCCTTGGCAGAGAGTAGACGTTCTGTCGCCAAAACTGATAAGCCGACAACCAAAGTGCTCTTCATACACTGTCCTCCAGTAGATCAGCCTCTGACCACGGAGGAAGTCACGGAGGCAGTCAAAAAGTCGATTATTTGGTTGTGCACTTCTCCCACTTCGTAATGCTTGGATTTCCCTTGGTTCGCTATTGGTTGTTATGATACCGCCTTCTTCCTGGGGATGAGGGACTTTGCAGTGAGATATCACCGGCTCTATGTATTATCTCGTGTCCAATGTTGTGTCTTTTACGGTGAATGCGATGAATGTGTGGGTTACAACGCGATGCACGAAGCGGCTTCGGCACTTTCGGCCGGTGTCACTGGATGACAGTTTGGAGGTGCCCGCACTCGACATACTAGAATGGGTGCAGCCTCAAGTCAGCCTTTCTCAAGCGGCCGGAGGATCTATATCATAAAAGGGCACCAGTGCGGAATGACTTCCACTCAGAATCTCTACTACTACTAGGACCATGTCGACCAACATCACGTTCCACGAGGGTACGCACAGTTCATCTCCGCACAAGCTCAAGATCTCAAAAGATTGACTCGCTTGTCGTTAGGCTCTATCAACTCTGCCGAGCGGTTCGAGTTGCTGCAACAAAAAGGAATTACGCTCTGGCTGACCGGCTTGAGCGGGAGCGGAAAGGTTGGTGTAGCTTCATCATACGGGGTCTTCTCAAACGTTGACTTCATCCGATCTATGGCTGTTATCGCATAGTCTACCGTTGGTTGTGCTCTCGAACAGCATCTGTTGCACCTGCACAAATTTACCTACCGTCTCGATGGAGACAATGTTCGCTTCGGGTTGAACAGGGATCTCGGCTTCGACGAGAAATCCCGAGTCGAAAACATCAGACGTATCGGCGAGGTACGACGAGTTGGCGAACATCAGCTTGCCTAATCTGACAGATGGTGTATTTTCAAGGTCTCAAAGCTATTCACAGACGCAGGGTGCATTACAATCACTGCTTTCATATCTCCTTACCGCGCGGACCGGGACGTAGCTCGCGAACTCCACAAGAAGGCCAATCTGCCCTTTATCGAGGTCTTCATTGATGCTCCTCTCAGTGTTGTGGAACAGCGTGACCCCAAGGGGTTGTACAAGAAAGCCCGTGCCGGGGAGATCAAAGGTGATCCGAGTTCTCGTTGGTTCAGCACGAGTCTCATCTACGAACATCAGATTTCACTGGAATATCTGCACCATACGAGGCGCCGGAGCAACCTGAAATCCATATCAAAACCGATCAATGCGACGTGAAAAATGCAGTAGAGATTATTGCGAAATACCTTAGCAGACACAACATTATCTGAGGCCGTACGCTGACAGGTCAGGGTGCAGTTCACTAGGAAGTTGCAAGGTACATATAGGAAATGTCCATGGATACCAGTAGATGAATAGCAAGGCGATGTGAAGTACGGGAATTTCGAAACCAGTGCTTCAAAGAAGTTCCGTGGGCACAGCACGCCTTGGCTGCACGTGAGCACTATTGTCTGCATTACTGACGACGTTGAAGGAGGCTTGCTCTGTTGGCGTCTCCTCCTGCTCCTCCGCTATTGCGTCGCCGCCCGACTGCTCCAGCAAGTTCGCAAAACCGACCTCGATGACAGAGAACCACCTAGTGAGATCATCTACGGTACGAGCGAGGTAAGAGTTCGTAGCCTCTTGTGACCCCGTGAGAGATACAAAGTCAAGCGGCGGGATAGGTGGGCCGACCGTCGTGGAGTCCACCGATGTCAACGAAAGCGACGTAGCGTGGGAGAATTTTGTGAAACCGGGTTTACCCCGCCTATCAGTCCGTGACGGAGAGCTGCTTCTCGTGCTGGGAAGTGATATTGTTGATGCATTCGCGTCTCCGCGGATACCCAGGTTATGCGGTCCGAGTGGAGAGGGCGGAAGAAAGCCGGAGTGAGAGTTAGGGAAGATAGTCGATGGGGACGGGGGAAGTAAGTCGGTCATTCCCATTTGATGCTCAGATGTGAGAAAAGGAAACTGGAAAATTCAGCGAAAGGTCGGGAACAGGGGGAACGCAATAACTTACCTTTATCGCATCTTTCAAGCCCGGTAGAACCAAGCTTTTGGCGGAATTAGAACCGTCGCTTCCTCTACTGGAAGAGCTACCGCTCCTATCTCGTACAGCGAACGGTCGGACAGGAGGCATAAGGGGTGATATTGGCGTACTTTCCATCACGGCAACTGAAGCTTGACGGATGAGGCTGGGTTTCCTTCCAAGGGAAGTTCCAAAAGCTTCAACTGGAGAAGAGTCTGCATCGGTCATATTAGTGGATCGTGCTCTTGCTATCGGAGAAGAACTTGTTGGCGGGAGGCGAGGAGCAGGTAATGGAGGAGTAATATCCTGGGAGTAACGAGGCTGATAACTCGGGAAAGAAATTTCGTTGTGTTTGGTCGGCTGGACATCGACTACTCCTTCAGTAGGCCCAGTCTTCTTCATACCAACAAACTCCCTTGCAGGGGACGAAGAAAGTGGTACAACTGGAAATGCGACCGTCGCTGAAGCTGTTGTTGGAGGCGGTGGAAGCAGTGGTTTGAGGGTGTCATTTGGCACGGTATCATCATCAAAGAGGCCGCGCAAGGATGTTGGTAGACGGGTTGGTGCAGGGCGTACTGTGGGAGCTGTGGAAGGTGTGTCAATGGAATTCGGGAGGTCCACATCTTCGTCCTCATCTGGTACATTCATGAGCGAATTACCCCTAATGGTATCGAACACCCAGAGGTCACCGTCCTCTTCAGAGATCTTTTGTAATCTGAAAAGCGTCAGTAGATCTCTCCCCATACTGCTAATAAATCTTACTCTTGATTTTCTTCATCTTCCCAGTCAAGAGGACCCGCCAGGCTGGCCCTGGATCCCCCGTTTTGAATCCAGGCATCATATTTGAGAATTAGCTCTCTTAACACGGATACGTTTACTTTCGAAGCGGATTTAATCCATTTTGTCTTGGAAAGCTCGTCTGCAGAAAGGCGCTGGTAGGACATCAGAAGGGCGATCAAGTCAGGATTTCCGGGTACACACGTCATTGGGTGATTCTCGAAGGCAATGAGAAACGAAATCCCTCATATCCTTGCTACCGTCACCTTCGGCCAATCTCGGAGGTTTGACTTTGGCAATGAGTTGCATGACTTTGATCGCATCCCTCAAGTCTGAGTGTGGAGGGGCACCTTTGGCCATCTCATATACCATGATACCCAGGCTCCAAATGTCCGCCTTGCTATCGTATACGGGTGTTGGCTGGGCGACTTCCGGTGCCATCCAATTAGGGGTTCCCATGAGTGTATTTCGCTTGCTCGTCGTCGTAGCAGATAACACGGAGACACCGAAATCGCAAATCATAACCTTGCCAGTTGCAGTGATGAGGATGTTAGCAGCCTTGATGTCACGGTGGATGATTGCGGATCTGTGAAGGTAGACCAGTCCGACGAGAACCTCACGAGTGATGATGACGATGAAGCGTTCTTCGAGAATCCCGTCTCTGGATGATTGCATGAGCGTACGAACACTACCTCCCTGAGCAAACTCCATCGCGATCCAGACACGTGGTCCATCTAGAAAGCAACCATAGTACTTGGTGACATTGGGCGCGTCACGGAGCTGTGTCAGGAGGGCCACTTCACGCTGGATTGCCTCGACATCGTCATCTGCTGTATCGAGGTTGATGATCTTGAGCGCCACGATATTGCCTGTAGGTAAATGGATCCCTCTGTGGACGGAGCCATAGGCACCTTTTCCGACGGTTTCAAGACGCCGGAAGAGCTGGTGCACGGAAGGCTGCGTCATGCCCACAGGAAAGGGTCGAAGGGGACAGCGAGGAATGGCTGGTGATGGTAGTTGAAAGAAGGTCAGCTACTACAAGGCGATGTTATTCGCAAGTTAACATGGTTGCGGGTGTGTTTAGCGTGGGAATCTAGATATCCTCTCTGTTTTTCCACTCGGACTCGGAATGTTGTCCATGAGTTTGTTTTCCTCCATCGTCAGAGCAACCCGGACGATCCACCCCACCTTACTTTCCAGTGCCAGGATAACGAGTTCTCTCAGATGGGCACTACCCCTTCGTCTCACCGACATGACTAGCGTCCGTTTTGCCTCTCGCGGCACGGAGTACCAGCCCTCGCAACGGGTGAGGAAGAGGAAATTCGGGTTTCTTGCGCGGAAAAAAACACCAGGCGGGCGTAAAGTTATTCAGCGCCGTCGCGCCAAGGGTCGGATGTTCCTCAGTCATTGACGCCTCCAGGTATGTTTCCATGGTATGCTGGAGAGGGTATGCAGGTTCTCAAAGGCTAGCAAATTTAGTGATGCACGTCGAGTTGGGCGAGGGAAGTAATAATGGAGCATTGGTAGCTGAGATGTGAGGACACCCATATGTTGTTGTAGTACTTGGCCTGGAAAAGGAAATCGACGATGACTCGGATGTCCTCCTCCCCCTGCAATGATGGATTTCAGTGTCGACCCTGTCCAGTCAGTTCCCCGGGAATTTCTCGCAGTAATCCTTGCAGGCTTTGGGAACGAGCGAGTATCAGTCTCCTTTCACCATCGTTCCCTCGATACTTACCTTCCCCAGGCTCCTTCCTTTGACCGGTGACGTTGGTGATGAGCCATTCCCAAAAGCACTACTCCCCATCTCTAATCGACCCATGGTCGATTATGCTCTCTCCTGGGTCGAGCAGTCTGGGATCAAAGGTGCGATTCGTTGTGATACCATCAGAACATATCACGAACGCGAATACCAGATGTCCTCCTTATCTGTCCTTCTTCCCATCGCCCTTCTATATCACACTATATTCATTCCGAATCACCGATATCCTCTTCGTCTCTTCGCGTCGACATCCAGTCGTTCGACGAAACACAGGAACTCAGTGTTGGGACGTGCTCCATCCTCAGGCATTTTTCTAGCCGCATCCAAGAAGATTTTGTCCTGCTCTCTTGCGACTTCATCCCTCCCCAAGCACTCCCTCTTTCAATGCTTTTGAACAAATTCCGCTCAGAGGCTACTTCCGACGGTGCAATCGCCACCAGTTGCTGGTTCGAGTCACCCACGTCGGAAAAATCTGCAGCTCCTGACGAGTGGGGATCTCTTTCCCAGTGCTCTCCAATAGTTTGGGACGAGTCTACAGGAACATTGTTGTACATCGACACCCTTGATAGCGCAGACAAGAATGCAGAAGAGTTCGAGTTGAGAATGAGCTTGCTCTCGCGATACCCTCGGGCGAAGCTTTCATCTAGGTTTCAGGACTCTCATGTCTACGTCTGTAAACGCGAACTACTAGACGCTCTGCAACGCAAGACTGAATTGGATTCCTTGCGGGAGGACTTTCTCCCCTGGTTGTGCAAAGTGCACTATCAAGCAACGAGACGCTTAAAGTATGGGCGTGGTAAGGAAATATCGTCGTATTACCGGTTGATCTCGAGCAATAATTCCCTTCGCAGTCCTTAGCCCACTTTCCAACTTTGCGGCGCGTACTACCTCGATGAGACACTCCACTCTCCACACTGTCAGTCCCTCGAAGACCAAAGCATCAGCATATAGCCATTCGGCTGCATCTTCACCAGTTCAACTCGGGCGGGAGCTGGGGTATTCTGTACCACCCAGTCCCACAGGCTCTGAGAACGTTTATACGGAAACAAGCAGCCTCAGAGTGGGTGTCATCATCCACCGGGAGGAAGATGGTTATTGTGTTCGAACCAATAGTTTACCAACCTATTTAGAAGCAAACCGACACGTAGGTGCCCCCTCCACCCGCACATGCTCGTGCTCATCTCGATTCATCGTCACGTATACAGTTTATAAATGATACTTCCTATACCTTACCCGTTGATCCGCAGAAACGAGCTCTCATAGACGCCAAAGCATCAATTTCATCTGATTCAACGATCGGCGATTTTACAAAGGTCGACGAGAAAACAACAATCAAGAAATCCGTTATTGGAAAGCATTGCATAATCGGCAAAATGGTCAAGGTCGTTGGTTGCGTGCTTCTCGACCACTGCGTAGTCTCAGACGGGTGAGTGCGACACTCGGTGTGTTCAATCAATTCGCTGAACCTGTTACAGGGCAAAGCTCGAGGGTTCTGTCCTTGGCAGGAATACAAGAGTTGGGAGCAAGGCCGAGTTAGTGCGGTGCGTTACGCAGGGCGGATATGAAGTAAAGGAAAATGGTGAGGTCTCGTGAATCGCGCAATTTTTTTTTCACTCACGTACTCCTCCAGAAAGCTATCAAAATGAGAAGCTTGATATCTCTGATTGGGGTGCAGAAACAGAGGATCCGAATGAGGACGACGACGAAGATGAAGAATCAGACGAGAGTGAGGAGGAAGCGAAGTAGAGCTAGTGTAATTCATCTGGTAGTAGGAACAAGGTATTACGAAGTAACCCAGGTACTAATAGTATCAAGCTATCGTGCTCGTTGCGACGAATGTCCTGCCATCTGATTTCCTAGACCTTGTGCAAACCGAGATCCACGGCCACGGGTACTGGCTGTTGTACAGTTCATTCAGCCTGCGCGAGTCATGAATCAATCAAGCTTACCGCGTAAACCACCTCTGATCCTATCCCCTCTACCGCGACGCTCTTGGGTCTGTTCACCTCGTTTCTCGCCCTTTGCATCTCCACGATCTCCCCATCCAACCGAGGTACCAAGTTTCACATCCAACGTCTTTTCATTTTGTTCAACCATATTGCTGATTTTCTCAGCAATGACCTGCGTGAGTTGTTGCTGGCGGGAAAGTTCAATGCGATGGAACACGACAACACCGGTGGATTGGTCCAGGGATGCGGAAAGTTCCTCATTCCAAATCATCTTCGAAATTATGGATGTGACTGTCCTGAGTGGCAGTGAAAAGGTTCGTGAAAGAAGAGAAAGCGAAAGGGTGGTGTATAACGGTGCATATGTGAACAAATACGTTCGAAGACCCTGCTCTTGAATGCGCCTAAAGACGTTTGTTCGATACTCGCGTCGCCGAATGAAACATCAAGGACTTACTTGGCCAGCATCTCTTTCACAGAAGTAAACTCCGGCATGAGGCTCCAGATTTTTATGCTTTGAATGAGATCGCGGCACTTCTCCCATTCACCATCTTGTAACGCCTTGCTCGCTTGCATTATGTGGTCACGTGTGCTCTCAGGTGGGCCGGTAAAAACTTGGCGGTCCGCAAAATCCAGCAGACGGCGGAAAGGCTTTGAAATTACCTTTCTCTTCTGCTCTTCCGAGTCAATGGAGGCAAGCAAAGGAATTTCCACCAGCATGCTTGACACTAAGAATGCAGCCTCAAGCAGTTCCGTGTTGATGTGCATGTGGAACGGAAGCTGCCTCGCTCGCTCCGCCCGCTCCTGTTCGGGAGTGAGCTGTGCCTGGAACCGCTGTTGATGGACACCCTGGGCTAGAAGTTCCTTGACACGCTGTGTTGCGAAAATATCCTGAAGCATCGCCTGCGATTCCTTGATCAAACCACAGCGGAACGCGCACAGGCCCAGCTGGACAACAGTACGGTTGTAGAGTATTTGTGTGGCCACATCAGCGGAATGAATGGACTCTTGAAGATGTGACATCAACATCATGTCACGAGCAGTGTAGAAATCATTATGAAGAGCGTGGTGATAGATATGGGTGAGTATGGCTCTAGTGCGCAGCAACGAGTTGTCGGCTTTGTAAAGATGGACACATAAAGCGTGGATTAGGCTCGACGTGGTGGAAGAAGAGGCCAATGTAACGCTTGGTGGGTCTTCTGATGTACTGAGAGTGGACTCAAGGGCACTGACGACTGCGTCTGGCTTGATGAGAAGTGAGTAACATGGGTCATTACGCAGGATCCTGTATCGTACCTTTGAATAGATGTGCTCCAGACGTCGCATAATAACTCTTGCCAGTGGCTCCGGTTGCGAAGAAGTCTCGTAGAATGCTTGCGCACGACATATCGTCCGGTAAAGCACTTTCTCATCTTTGAGGCGATCCACGTACTCCGTGCCGTGAGGATCGATATTTTGTAGACTTTTGGTAAACTCGTCGTCGAGACGGTCTACGAAGCTAATGATGCTACCTCTGATACGAACGATGCTGTCCGGCTCAGTGTCAGGAGAGCGTTCCAGGAGTTCGTCGTAATCCTCTGTGGTTTCCTGTATTGAATATGCGGATTCCTTGGCGACAATTGAGATGAGCTTATCGACTTCGCGCTCAGCCGACAGCCATAGATCGATTGGCATATAAGACGTCATCGACGAGTTGTAGTCAAACCGTGAGGAAACGAGAGCCAAAAGGACACGGATGCGTTGGTATGAAGTAACAGCGACCTCGAGCAGCTTTTCTAGAATGCGCATTTGTTCCCCTCGATCTGTATTCTGAAGCAATCATCAGCTACAAGATGAGCTACAGCCATACTTCACGAACCTTCTTTCCCCTGGCTTCATGTACTATCTTGAGGGTCTTGAAGATAGCATCCGCGGTAAATTGCATGGCTTTACCACCCTTTCCGACCGTTGTGAAGTCGTCGTCGTCCTCTGGAAAATGTTCCTCTTCGCTACCACCATCAGCTATCTTCTTTGGCTTCTTAATCCCCTTTGCATGTGCAGCTTCGACAGGTTGAGTATGGAGAGCATATTCGCGTTCGAAAGCTTCCGGGTCCTGCAAGACGGTTGAGGGAAAATGACGGAGTTGAATGTATTTCTTACGGCCTGATATTGAGATATCTCCTTTTCGTACTCCTTCATGGACTTCTTGACCTTTTGTTTCATGGAGTTCAACGCGCGCGCGTTCGCAGCATTCATCTTTTTCTTTGCCTCCTTTTCCTTCGCCAAAGCAGCATTCAAGGAATCTTCAAGGTTCATGAGCGTTTTGAGGAAAAAGGGCGGGATGGGCTCTGAAACATTGCTTTGACGTTGCACGAGACGTAACAACTTGTCGAATTCTTGAGGTTCAAATCAGTGTCAATGATAACTGACTGGACGATGGAGCGAACCTGTAGATGTGACCGGCCAGTCATTTATTTTGACGGCATTATCCATCGCTTTGCCAGTTGCCTCGATCTCCTCGAGGCGTTTATCTTTGGAACTTTTGATGACTCGTTTCACATCTTCTTCGTCTTCACTTTCCTCGTCAGAATCGCTCCGTAAAAACCTTCCCTTTTTCTTCTCTGTCGCAGGGTCGATATCTTCTTCTTCAGACTCTGACTCCGACTCGGAACTACTGGAGTCGCTACCAGCTGTGCGAAGGAATCGAGACATGCCGGCTGGTTTTGCTGCCGGCTTCGGGGGAGCGTCTTCACCACCGCTGGTGAGAAGTTCCTCATCGGATTCTTCTGTATCGGAATCAGAGTCGCCAACTTGTCTGAAGAAACGGGACATGACTGCAGGTGCTGAATCGTTATCACACTCGGCTCAGCTCACAAAATTTCGATGCGTGAGAATCCTTACCAGGGGGTACATTACGTAAAGGTAGGAGATTATAACCAATTCTACTACTTAACTTGGTTAACGCCGCGCGACTTCGCCGGCAGATACCTTGTTTATTTCCGTAGAGTAAAATTGGATAAATTCGGAGGGGAGTCAAACACAATAGCATACATATTATACACGTGTCTGAGCGATGATGAAACATACATATAAAAAACGCAGGACTTTAAGAGAACGGAGCGCGATTGTACAATTTATCGAGGACATGGGAACACCCATTTCTCTCCATAGGACTCAGATTGAAGTGGTCACTTCCGAAAGTGAAGATTAAGCTATAGTTGAACACGGTGTTGGTAAAATAATACAAGGAGAGTCTTTCTGGAGGGCTTACTTTGAGAAGAAGATGCTGTGACAGAAGCAATCCCGTCCTCATTGTCCATCAAAGGTCCACGACCGAAACGCCTTTTCTTGTATGGACTAGACGGAAGCTCATCCGCATGTCGCAAAATAACAAGTTCTCGGCAGACGGCGTTGAAGATGTGTCGTTTGTTAGATTTAACATGGAAGTGTGTGAACGCCATGGAAGCGAGAACAATTGCGCCGGGTAAGTACTCCTTGTATTTCCGAGGGGGCACAGGCGTATGGTCGATGTCATAAACGGGAAGCGGATGAATGGAGTGTGATCCGGCGGCTATCAGTTTGTCAAGTAGGGGTTGGCAACGAGTGTTGACAGGCCAGTTTTTCATACTGAATTCGTCCCCTAGTTCGTCTTTCAAACAAAATAAGTAAAAGAAGATGAATGGAGATTAGTGCACACTGACCACAGGTGTCATCTTCCTGAGTTTCATTAGAATCCGCAATGCTATTGGAAGGGCTATTTTCCGTGGAATTATTTTTCTTCTAGCGGGACGTTACATGATGGACATTTAAAGAGTGGAGATGGCTTACGAGGAAGAGCGGGTGCACCATCTTGATTGAACCCCACCCCCCCGTAGACTGCATGGAAGATATAGTCGTGTCGTCTTTCGCTTTTTGAATGAGCGATTCAAAGCCTTTGACATTCTTAGAGATCGTGTCGAGGTCTTGAGCCATAAATTGGAAGTCGTCATGGTGTGGAATAGTCAGTTTACACGACAGTTTAACATCTTCGAACTTGGATTCGAACTGATTGGCAGGCTGAAAAGCGCCATCCGGAGACAAAAAGCAGTCAGATCGATTGATCTGGAACACTCCGCGAAGGATAAGCTCGTCTTGAGAGAGGGCAGAAATGAGAATGTTGCCATTTGGACCTCCAAGGAAGAAAAGCGCAGTGGCAGGCAAACCAGGTTTTCCGATGTATACTCCAAGGGTGGGGCTGTTGAGATTTGTACGGATCTGGGCGGTCGACATGAGCGTTGTACGT
The DNA here is from genome assembly GCA_018397855.1 of Boletus reticuloceps. Classification (NCBI taxonomy): domain Eukaryota; kingdom Fungi; phylum Basidiomycota; class Agaricomycetes; order Boletales; family Boletaceae; genus Boletus; species Boletus reticuloceps. The sequence goes on from JAGFBS010000028.1 coordinate 218,393, forward strand.
TTTCGAGGAGGGGGAGTAGTCTGTCTGTTAGCAGTGGACGGAGCACTGGGAGTGGCATGTGAACGGCCACGAGAGGAACGTTGGGTCATTGTGAGGGCGAAAGTCGATGGACGTGGAGGGGCGACGACGAAGTTTGCAAGCACAAATCCGAGTCTGACCTGTTATAAGAGTACAGGTCAGAATGAGAGACATCTGTACTCGGAGACACACAGCAAATTTGGGATTCAGCGAAGCAATAAGATGGTAAACCTAAACCAGGTCAAGGAACATTGATGTCGGAAGGAACAAGATCGGTTTTTGAACAGGTAGAGTGGTGGCAAGTGACAGTGTTTTTCTGATCCGGTCCCTTGACGCTGAGTAAAACGTCTCGAATGGGATGAAAACACGTAACTGTAATAGCTGGACAAAGGAACCTGTTTTTGGTTTAGATGGATTACATGGGGAGAGATGCGAGCGGAAGATAAGAGATAACGATACCTCTCAACAACGCATGTCACAGCTTTCTCATACAGATCTGGTTGGTACGCTCACAAAACAAGAAATAGAGGAGCTTTTGCCAGAAGGAATTTTTTTGAGAAAGTTGGATCGACTATCATGGGAAGAGATTATAAGTGTTTTACGTTGTCAACCAGAACACTTACTGGAGCAAATTTCCGAAGCGAAGGAGATAAAGGCTGAGGAAGGACGACAGTCTCGGTTGGAGAGATGGAGGAGATATGCGGCGGAACGTCGACAAAGACTGCGAGAGGACGCGGAAGACAATATGGAAGTAGAAGAAGTGGAGGACAGGCAGATGATGATGAATACCAGCCTTTCACGAGACACAAATGCTTACCTTCAATTGCCGACAGAGGAGGAAACCAAGACAAGGTTTCGAGCTTTTCAGCGAGCAACGTCCAATGCTGCACTGGCAATGCACATTTGTATTGTCTGTGGACGAGAGAAGATGGAGACAGAATGTGAGTCTAAAAAACGAAACAGATGTGCAAAGAGAGGCATGCCAGTGCTAACAAAGATAAGGTGATTATCTTCGAGTGTTGGACATTGCACACATCCGAAAACATCTCTCGCCAATGTTGGTGACCCATGCGGAACACACACTATGGCGTGGAATGCTTTTATACGATGACAACCTAAGAGCCCAAGGAGATGAAGCTCAGGATTGGGTTTGTTCGGAATGCATTCGGGCTTTATCAACAGATCGTCTTCCGAAATATGCGCTCGCAAATAGGATGTGGATCGGAGAAGTACCGCATGAACTGGCTATGCTCACGCTTCCCGAAGAAATCCTTATTGCACGACACTATCCCAAATGTTACGTGATCAAGTTATTTCCAAAGGAAAAGCATAATACGCAACATGCGCACCTTCAGCGAGCCATTCGGGGCAACGTTTCACTTTACAATATGAACACAAACGATGTTGTTCAAATGCTCGAAGGCCAACTCATGCCTCAGTCGGCAAAATCATTGGTCTCAGTTGTCGCCATCACGTATATTGGATCCCAGAAACTGCCAAAGAACTGGTTAAAGTCAACATTTCGTGTTCGACGACATGTCGTGCATGACGCACTCATGTGGTTAAAGCGACATAATCCTATGTACGGAGATATCGACATTTCATTGGACCGTCTAGCGGAACTCCCTGAAGATGACGTGCCAGGTGAACTGTATGCCATAATGCGTCATGAAGAAGACGACAACATAGCAAATCATGAGCGAGAGGGATATGTTCCTGGCGAGGATACTGCAATTAATGGTAAATATATGTTTCCAAGATTAAACATTTACTGATTATAATTAAAACAAAGTAGATGAGCCAGATGAGCGATGCGACGAAATTTACGATATCGTAGGGGAACCAGCAAATATGCCGCCAGAAGAAATGGGTAAGAGAACCTAATTTTAAAAAGAATAACAAGTCAGTGACGAATGCTAATTCCTATATCAGACGAAACAGTGATACCCCTTCAATTTCTGGGAGTCACGGACATCGATTTGAATGGGATACAGATGAACGAGATGATGAAGCATGGATTGATGAATCTGCTTGAAAGTGGAAAAGAGGGTGGTTACGCTGTCCGACACAGTCGAAAACCAGTTAGCGAATTCGGCCAAGACATGGAAGGCAGAGAACGAGACGTGAATCCATTGGCGGCAACTTTCCCTACATTGTTTCCCTACGGAGAAGGTGGATTCGAGATTAAACGCTCACAAACTGTCTCATTCAACGAGCACGCTCAATGGGCAATGCAGTATCACGATAAACGATTCCGTACCCACCACACCTTTCCATTCGTTGTATTCGGGATCCAACAAAAGCGAAAGGCTTTATCATCTGCTCGTGTCCAAATGCAACGAGAGGATTTCGAAAAGAACAAGCTTGTGATAGGATCCATTTCCACCAGTGATGTATGAGTTGCAGCGAAAGAGGAAGAAGAAGGAAGGTCACCCACAGATCCTCGAATCCGGATGCTACGTAAACACGTGTTTTCAGCATCAAGTCGGGTTACAGGATCAGACAACAGTCGAGTTCTTTATCGCGGGAGCATTTGGGGAACAACTTTGCTTTTGCGTGGACCATCATTATGGATTACCATAAACCCAAACGATATACAAGACCCTATCGCACAGGTTTTCGCAGGAGAAGAGATCAATATGGATGAATTCTTGGCGACAGCTGGACCAGATGCTCATCACAGAGCCATGAACATAGCAAGAGACCCCTATGCTGCAGCAAAGTACTTCTTTTTCATCATCAATCTAGTTTTTACAACATTATTTGGTGTCGAAATTCAACAAAACCAAGTGAAGAGTACTATCGGCGTTCTCGGCCATGTCAGCGCCTATTTCGGAGTCGTTGAAGCACAAGGACGCGGAACGTTACATCTACATTGTTTCATCTGGCTGAAAGACACTCCTAATATCTATGAATTACGGGACCTCTTGAAGTCACCTGATTTCCTGGAGAAGATTCGGACATTCATCCGGAACAATGTCCGTGCCCATGTCAACGGACTTGATGAAGAAACCATCCGTTCAACTACACGCGAGACCCAGATAGGATATTCACGGCCACCAGATGTTGATGGACCTGATTGGCAAGAACAAAACACAATTCTCGAACGTCGTGTCGTACGAGCAAGCCAGATCCATACGTGCTCAATATCCACATGTCTACGTTTCAATAGACAAGGTCGAATGACATGCAAAAGACGAGCACCCTGGCAAACAAGTGCTGAAGAATACGTGGACGAAGCAGGCAACTGGTCGCCAAAGCGGACATATGGATTCATGAACAATTTTTGTCCTGCAATCACGACCACTCTCCTCTGCAATAACGACATCAAATTACTTACAAATGGAGAGGATACAAAGGACGTTATGTGGTACACAACATCTTATGCAACGAAGAAACAGTCGAAGAATAACAATGTATCAGCATTGATGGCTAAAGCTATGCTTTACCATGAAAACAACTCAAACCATCTGACCAGTATTCTCGAACGAAACCGGTTATTGATATTTCGCTGTCAGCAAGCCATTAATCGAGAAATGGAACTATCTGGACCACAAGTGATGTCTTACATCATGGGGTATGGTGATTGCATACGTTCGCATCACTACGTTCCATTATACTGGTTTTCAGTTCAAAAGCAGCTTGAGCAAACTTTTCCCGAATTAAAGGGTGGGGCTCATACTCAGTGAGCCAATTTTAAATGACTCTAAAGCATGTTATCTGAACATGGTGATGGAAGCAGAAGTGAGACAAGAGGGGAAGATGATGAAACGGGCTCACAACATGACAATGTTCGTAACATGGAGAACACCTCCGAAAATACGTCACAAGTAAGTTGCAATTGATGAGTCGTCGGTGTCGTCGCTAGGTCCTAATGCATAGATGAACAGGAAGCTGTAACTTTGGAATTTGGAAAGGAAGGAGGGTTGCGTACACGTGCATCTCAATATGAAGACTATCGTTACCGGGGCCCGGAACTAACAAATTACTCGTTCATCCGTTTCGTCATTGATACATACGAGGAACAAGTTCCTGCTTCAAAGCGAAGTTCGGAAACAGAAACAGCTGGTCAATCTCCGACATCTGTTCCAACAACATCAGCACAACGAGGACGTCGACCTCACAAGCGAAGTTCTTACATGCAACAACATCCCCGCAACAATACAAATTGCCGCGTCATTCGACCACCAGGACATAATACACTACCTAATGTTGTCGGAACATTTATCCCGTCCTCGAAGGACCCTAGCCGACGAGCATTATACTGTGCATCAGTGTTGGCTCTGCTTATACCATGGCGAAGGATACAAGACATACAACCAAACGAGGGTACATGGGAGGAAAAATATGACCAATTTCTATCCCAAGCATCACAAGAAGAGAAAGACATTGTTGCAGGGGTTGATTATTACTATGAATGTCGGACAGCAGTGATGAAGAAAGCACAAGAGCAGGAGAGCAATGACGAACCCAATGACGAGGAAAGACAGGGACAAGCAGAGGGCATGAGAGTCGCAGATGGCATTGATGAAATGATGGATTTATACGAGGAAGAAGAAGCTTTGCCAATAACCGAAGCAGAGCTAGCATTGTATGAACAGGATCAAAGGAACCCACGAGAAGAACAACATGCGGCTAGCGCAGTTTTAATCGCACAGTCCAGAAGCATATTTGGAGAAGGAAGTACATTATCGAATGCCAGCACAGAGCAAACGAACAATAACATACAAAAAGTGACATATGCCAACGGAGACGATGAAGTTCGTATCCGGCAATGGCAAAAAGCGATGGATGAATGTGTCCGTGAGCAAGAAAGTCTTGGCAGTGAAGGGGATGAGGAAGATATCGAGACGGCCGGCATTCAATCTATAAACACGATAGGAACCGAGGATGAAGGAGAGGCAAATCAGATAGAATCAATCATGCCTTCAGTAACCGAAAAACTTACTGCCGTGGAACCGGATCAACTTCTCACTGATCAGCGGAGAGCGTATGATATTATCGACTGGCATCTGGAGCAAACACAAAGTGGAAAGGACGTTCCTCAACTTTTAATGGTCATCGCAGGAGAAGGAGGTGTTGGTAAATCAAAAACCATACAAACCATAACGGAGAACTTCGCTGCACGCGGAATGAAAGATAGGCTTGTGAAGGGTGCATATACAGGTATAGCAGCATCAATAATTGATGGGAGGACCCTCCACGTTCTCGGGGGTATACCTGTCAATGGCCACGAACCGGGAGCACGTGCGATGAACAAATTAGCCAAAATATGGAAAGGAAAAGATTACTTCATAATCGATGAAAAATCAATGGTTGGCCACAAATTCCTTGCCAAATTGTCAAAAGCAATATGCCGAGCAAAATGTCTTGTTGGCGAAGGAGATGTAGACAAACCTTTCGGTGGAGTGAACATAATCCTGGTTGGAGATTTCCATCAATTCCCGCCCGTCGTTTCAAAGAGAAGCTCACCACTATATTATCCGTGCAATCCATCACTCGATACTGCCGAAGAGATGTTGGGACGAAGCATATATGAAAAGTTCACCACTGTTGTTCGTCTCAAGCAGCAAGTCCGCATAACCGATGCAGACTGGAACGAATTATTACAACACGTCCGTCACGGAAACTGCAGATCGCACCACATTGCAATGCTTCGCACTTTGATATTGACAAATCCCATTTGTCCTACTACCGACTTCACGACCGCTCCTTGGAACAACCACGTACTGGTAACACCACGTCACTCAGTTCGTCGACAGTGGAACGAGCAAATGGCACGTACCATAGCGAAACGGAACAAAGCTACTCTGTTCATTTGCAAGGCATACGACCACAAGAATGGGCTACCACTCACTCTAAATGAAAAATTCGCAGTTGCGAGCAAACATTCAAAAGGACGTGGAAGACAAGACGAACGAGGAAGTTTGCCGAACGTGGTCGAATTGGCAGTTGGGATGCAAGTGATGGTGATTTTCAACGTCGAGACAGGACTGGATGTCGCGAATGGGTCTCGTGGAGAGATAGTCAGCCTCATTCTGCACAAAACGGAAGCCAGTGGACTTGCATCACCAAACGGAATCGTCGAGTTGAGCTGTGTCCCAGCATGCGTTTTGGTGAAGATGCAACGAACCAAAGCCAAAAAATTGGAAGGATTGGAGGAACGAGTATTGCCACTGGTGCCGATGGAACGAACATTTACAATTCTTCATCAAGGAGTGGAGAAACGAATAACGCGGCGACAAATCCCACTAACCGCCGCGTACGCATTCACGGATTACAGATCACAAGGACAAACAATAGAAAAAGTGATAGTTGATATCGCACAGCCACCTACGGGCGAACTCACACCTTTCAACGCATACGTAGCGCTGTCCCGGAGTCGAGGGAGAGATAGCATAAGATTGCTACGCGAATTCAACGAGAAGCTATTTACAACACACCCTAACGAACACCTACGAAGAGAAGATGAGCGGCTTAACGAGTTAGATAGAATTACAACAGAGTGGTGGACGAAACTTCAGAGGGCCATCAGTGATGTACTTAGCACCAGTAACGGATAAAATCGGAACTATACCCGGGATCACACGGTGAAGATTCGGAGACTTCACAGCCACAATTCTCGGGTTGAATGACCTTGTTTACAGGTAAACAAGGTAAAGTGCGTGCAGTATCATGAGCGAGCGAAAATTAGAAAACATCCAACGAATGAGGGCAGTCAGCAGCAACGTGACCATAACCTTCACAATCTACACAATACAGTGTTGAACTCGGGCTGGGTTTAGCTCGTGGTAGAGGTACGTCTTCCTTCAGGAGATCGCATGTGAAGATATCGTGGCCTGGCCGCTCGCAGATCTCACACACGTCTTCGCGCGAGACGGAGAACACATCATCATCGTCACTGCTCAGCGCGGTCGATGCACTGGATGCTCGTCTTTGTAAGTCGGCTGGATCCGTGCTATTCTTCGAGGACTTCTTGGATCGGGAAAGTTTCTCTTTCAGCCGTTCGAGATCCTGCTCGAGCTCATCCTAAGAGTAGAGTGAGTATTGGTCAACCTTTTTCACACGTTTGACGCACTTCGCGGTAGATCTGTGCACAAAAAGTCAATCGCAGTTCAGCCATGAATCTGGTCTATGAATCACCTTCGACTCAATGAGTGTCTCAAGCTCACTGATTTCTTTGTTGAGCTGGACATTTCTTAGGTTCGGTTAATTTGACGGCAACACCATACTTACGTTATGCGTTACTCGGGCTGTCTTCCTCTCTGCATCCGCAAGTCGTTTCCTGAGTTGCTCGATTTCACCCTGCGATAAATGAGATCACGGATAATCACAACGATGGGCACAGCTTACCTCATACTTCGTCTGAAGATCCGGGGGTAGAGCTGAAGGATGATCGCCAGCATTGAGGGCAGCTTCTTGGCTTAAGAGGCTCTGTTCGACATTATCTTCGAGTATCTTGAGCTCCTATAGGGTGTTCAATGGACAAAGGAGTAAACGGTAAGAACCTACCTGTCGCAGTTGATCTGTCTCAGATATCAAAAGTCTGTTTTCGGCCTCCAACAATTTGTTGCGCTGGGTAATGGCCAATGTCTCCATCTGCAGTTCCTGAACAATGTGCCTGCAACCCCAGACTCAGTACTCGTCAGATCCTGTTGGCAGATGTCGTACTTGAGGCCCTTGATCTCGTCTGATTCATGCTTAGATGGTGACTTGGAGTGTTCAAGTAGACCGGTCATTGGCATCTCGCGGTTTAGCTTCTTGCGGAGGCTGTCCAATTCCGCCGATCGCTCGTCCAAAGCCATGCGCAACGCTTGAACTTCGGATTGCTCTTGCTCAAACATCGTCTGCCAGTGTGTATCCTATTAGGGGAAATAAGTTAAATTCACACTTCATTAATATCACAACCGACCTCGGTATTAGTCTTAGTGGGTTGTGAGATTGATCGAGAGAGCTCGTCCTTTAGGTCTAGAATCTCGTCCATCAACCGAGCACGCTCTAAGGCGGCCTGGCGGGCCACCTCAGCAACTTTCAAGGACACATCTTCGGCGCTCATATCAGCTGTCTTGCGAGAGATCAGCGGTGAAAGGAGGACAAGGACACCGACATACTGTGGCATCCGTGCGCAGAATCTCGATCTCAGCTCTTGCATTCTCTAGTGCAAGAGTACTCTCTCTCAGTGCCTCTTCAACTTCCTCAATGCGGCCTTTGGCCAATGCCTCGGCCTTTGCAACTTGCTCTACAGCCTTGCGACCTTCAGTCAACTCATTTCGCATAGATTCCTCCTTCTCCTTAAAGCGTTTGATTCTTTCCCTCATAGAAACCTCTTCCCTTTCAGCTGCTGCTCGGGCATCCTCGAGAGTGTCTTCCATCATGGAAAGCTTCTTCTGAAGGTGTTGAACTTGCTCTCGGAGAGTTTCGTTGTCGATCTCAAGAGCCGATGTAGCGTGCTGCGCCGCAAAGCCAGGTGAAGGTGGGGTCGCTACCCTTCTCAACTGGTCTTCGAGTGCAATGATCCTGTCCTCCAATTCATACCGTCCTGAATCTGTGACGCTGAGTCTTTCTTCGTAAAGTGCAATCGTTTCCTGACCAGCCAAAGGGTCAGTAATGGATAACAGGAGCCCAGAGACCCTCACCTGTCCTGCCTGACGAAGTTCATCAATCTGTGATGCTAACTCTTTTCGTTCTACTTCAAGCTCGGTTGAAACTTTTTCAAGCCGGGTTTCCAAAAGGCTGATTTCTGCGTTCTTGGCCTTCAGAAGAGTGTTGCTTTCGTGCTCTGCGCCTTCTTTTGTCTCAATAGCTTCTTTGAGACTTCTGACCAGGGCTTCGTTAGTATCAAGTTTGGCTTGCAGGTCATTCAAACCTGTTTCAGTTTCCGCTTTGGCACGTTCCAATTCTGCAGCAGACTGCGCATTTGAGCGCTCCAGAGATTTCACCCTGGAGTCCTTTTCACCCAGCCTCCGCTCCATGGCACGCGTCTCCTTCTCTGCCTCTGCCACAGCGGCAAGAGCAGAGTCACGGTCCTTCTCTACAACTTGTCGTTGTTCGAGATCTGAACGAAGAGACGAGACCATTTCCCGCAAAGATGTTCCTTCCTGCTGGAGGGTTTCTATGCGGGTATTAAGAGCGGATAGCGTAGATTCGTAAGTCTCGACCACATTGGCATCGGCGGTAGACTGGATCTGGGAAGGGGGTGAGACAGGTTGAACGTCATTGGGGTCGGAAATAGTCGCGTTGCCTAGCAGCCGGTTTATCTTGCTTTGCAAAGCTTGACCGGATGCAATAAGATCCAGAGACGATGAGGGACGGTTCCCCTGGACGTGGTCATCCTGCGTGGGGTCGCCGATAGGGGAGCATGTTGATCCAAATGATGTTGATCGCGCCGGAGACGCAGGTGGCGGCATGGCAACTGCACTTGGGATTCTGGGTCTAGGTGTGTTGAGGGAAGCTCTGGACTTGGGAAGCACAAGCGAACTGTTCAGGGGATTGGGAGTTTTCGTTACACCCGCTTTTGGAGTAGTAAATGGGGAATCGGATGATCGTGCACCACCATCTGTGCTGGAAGAAGTTCGTGTCGGAGAAGATGGTGCTTTGAGGAAATACTCGGTTTGACTGGGACCAGAGCGCGAATTCAATTGCTTGGCTGTCAAGCCAACGTATTTGGAAGCCCGAGAACCCGAAGTAATCTGAGTCTCCAGGGCAGGGAGGACCTGAGACTGCAACTTTCCAAGACCGGGGACAGGCTTTGACTTCCGTGCCGATGGAGTGGTACTCGGTGTGATGCGACCAAGCACTCCCAGTGGAATCGTTCTACTGTCGTGTGGTGTGACTCTGCCAAATGAGGCAGAAGGAGTCATGCGTCCGGCACTTATGGAATACGGAGCGGAAGGAGTCACGCGTCCAGAAACAGAGGATGTTATACGATCACCGCGAGACGATGCGACGGATGGTGGTCGACAATTTGGACCTACGGTAGGGGGGGAGAGTTTGGTGACAGCCACAAAGACGCCGCAGTTTGCAGGACACGCGAAATATCGTTTCCTGCGACACAGAGTTAGCAAACAAAAGGAGCAGAACCGCAGGCGAAGGGAGATGCAATATGAATTAAAGCAGCACCTTCATTCTGTTATCTGTGAGATGAGCAAGCTTACCCGTTGACGGAACCGTCATTTTTTCCCTTGCCAGAAAATCCTCCACTGAGCTCAACACCAGCCCAGAGCCCAGGCTTCCTGTCAATCTCCCCAACATACCTCAGAGTACCTTCATAGCCGAGGGATTCGATCCTGACGTTGTCGCCAATCTCAAAGGTTCGACTAGCACGACTGACGCTTCGGGGAGCAGCATCGAACTGGCGACTGGGAGGACGTGCAGATGGTGTTTTGGTACGCGTTGGGGGTGCGGATGTGACAGAGGACGGGCGACCTGTTACAGACCGCCTGCCTGATTGGAGAGCAGAGAACGCGGACTTTGGAGAAGAGGAAGAGGAGGGTGGATTGTAGGTGAGGCTGGCGCGATGTTGTGCAGGATCATTGGCCCTGATAGCTTCAGCAAAGGTTCGGGACGCGTAGTCGTCGGTGTCAAGAACGGGTTGGATGGTGACATTGGACGCGGAACGAAATCTCCCTGGAGTTGGTATACCACTCGTCTTCCCTGGCGTCGGAATGCCCGACATTTTCGATTTCCCTGGAGTAGCAGACATCGACATGGACGTCGACCGACGCTTCGAAATGAAAACTCAAGTGATTGCCCAGCTCATCACGTGACGGCGAAATGCATGGATTACAGCAACACTAATTATAACTAGCCACGCTTCTTCGACACACCGACGGTCTTCCCGCGACGACCTGCACTATATGAGCTACATCCTCTCTCGGCGTGCGACCGTCTACTCACCGGTGGTTTTGGTGTGCTGTCCACGTACTCTCAGTCCCCAGAAATGTCTCAGACCACGGTGGGCTCGGATCTTTTTCAGTCGTTCCAGATCTTCACGGAGCTTCGAGTCAACTGCGTTCGACAAAATCTGATAATTCTTTCCGTCGACGATATCTTTCTGTCTGTTCAAGAACCAGGTGGGGATCTTGAACTGGGTGGGGTTCTGGATGATGGTCACGATACGCTCCAGTTCATCCGAGTTGAGCTCTCCTGCTCTGCAGGACTCTGAGTAACCCGACCGTGCTTCGACAAGCAACTTACCGCTTGTTGAGATCTACATCCGCCTTCTTGCACACAAGGTTTGCATAGCGACGGCCAACACCCTTGATCTCTGTCAGGGCGTACATGACCTTGCGCTTGCCATCGACGTTGGTGTTCAATAGACGCAAAATGTGCTTATGGAGCGTAAGCACGTATAGTACCAAGGACGGGGGGAAATGCATGCACCTGAAATTGTTGGTGGGCTTCGGGCACGACGAGAGACATGATGGAGGTGGCTAGGCAAGAGGTCATCAGTTCCACACCCAAGCTCAGCATGATACATCCAGCGGAAAGTCGACCTCCGTCGAATCATAGTGCCCGTTGCGGCCATGTCGCCGCTCCAAGGAACCTCCCGTGGCTCGCAGATGGACTCACCGTGGTCGAATGGATCTTGAGGATGTCGCCAACGTCGTCGTGTATCTACGAACGTCTGACCGGAGTTTCAATCACATGGGAGCTTCGACAATTATTTATTTATTTATTTTCCCGTACCCCACCAGTCCCAGCGATGAGTTGACTCGGACGTAGTAGTAAAAATTGTTTGTATATTCTCGTTACGAGTACTACGTGCTATTGATACAGTCCAATAGCTGTTTGTTGTTCAGTGGCCTTCCTGTGTACGCCGACCCGGTGGCTTCTCGGCTCGCGGCCCTGTTTCCCGCCGCCGAGGATTTGATCACGTGCCCAGGTGGCACTACGACACGTCCAAGACGCGCCAACTCGAACAGCACATGCAGATCTTGTGAGCTCGACATTCATATCTTCTTCCCTTATCAATTCAATGCCAATAACGACGGTGAGCAAGCCTCGTCCTTTGCCCGAGACTATCCTTGACGTTCCCTCAGTGCGATTCTCCACAAGCCCTTAGAGCCGAAATCGAGACAATCCGCAAGAAAGTCTCACTCGATGAAACCGAAGACACATGGGACACGATTACACAGGGCATTCTGCACTTAGCCCACCTCTGCAATAATGGTGGCTGCGACTTTCCTTCTGAAATGGTCGCTGCCATTCGTTCGGTATCCAGACCATTGAACAGTGCTTTGAACTCTGAGCGCAGTAGATTGTCAGGTGCTACAGTCGATTTCCTCACGGCGTTGGCCACCGGTCTGGGCTCGTCATTCGACCCTTTGGTATCTCAGTTTGTTCCGACCCTACTGGCCCTGTGTGGTCGGACCAACAAGGTCTTCAACTCACGTGCCAAGGCATGCACCCTTGCTATCATTCAACACACCCGTCTTCCATCGCTTTTACCTTATCTTGCCGAGCTGGCCAACCACAAGTCTGTCCTTCCTCGCTTGACAGCTGCGGAAGGCATCTTGGCTTGTCTCAACTGTTTCAATCCTCCTGATCTTGAAAAAGAGTCCCGGGCCCGTGTCGTGGAGGATTTTATAAAGTTGACAGCGCGCGATGCCAGTGCGGATGTCCGAAAGGCGAGCAAGGAGGTTTTCAAAGCTTACAAAGCATTGATGCCTGCAAGGGTGGACAAGTAAGTAAAAGAAGCTTCGCTTTGACGTTGCAACTGAGATTTCTTCAAGTTTCGTTGCTCCACTTACCCCCGTAGTCAAGAAATACCTTGATATTCAGACAGTTCCTGCCGGCATCCACGGCATCCCGTCTAACGCAGGACAAAAACAAATTAGCAGACCTTCTAGCCGTGCGAACAACAAAGTCATGGAGGCAGGACAACGACCTGCGAGCTCCGCACTTTCCAAACCTCCCACTCGTCCAGCTAACGATGATCCAGCCCATAGCACACGGCAACGGCTAGCTGGTCAAGGTCCCCCGACCACTGTTGGCATCCATGCTCCTCGGCAGAGGACCGTGTCTCAAATGCAGCGCGACCCTCCTCAACCTCGTTCCTTACATATAAATGTGCAATCTTCCAGCGCTGCGCAACGTTGTATTGTACCAACACCTGCGCCTTCCCGTCAAGCTGCCCAGCATCTTCCGCCAGGTACTGCTCGAGTCCTACCTGCTCCCAATGCAACTTCAACTGGAGGTCCTCAGCGTCCTCCATCCGCGCAGATGAGATTCAACCCACCTCCCGATCGACTTAAAGTGACCGGGAATGGTGCAAAAAGGATACCCCTTCCATCTGTCCCTGTGAGCGGGCACGCTGGTGAACAAGTAGCTGCTGCTGCGGACCCAGGTGGTCGGGCAGGTAGCACCATTGACAAGCCCCGCCCCAAGTTTCCTGGTCGAAATGCTGATGGAATGCCGTTGGGAAAGTTGGCCGTCGGTCGGAAAGCACCTGAAAGTGCTCGATCAGCTTCATCTTCCACCAAGCCATCCAACAGGACAGCCCCAACGGGCCCAATGGCGGTACAGCGTTCTCACCGACCATTAATAAAAAGTGGAACGAGCAATCCCAGCAGGATAGCGCCTCAGCGGCGTCCCCCCAGGAATGCTCAGAAGAGTACACGTTCCCTGGTCAATTCCGAGAAGGAGACATCGCCAACGCTCATTCCTCTTCCACCCAGCCCATCGACTTCGCCTACAGAAATACCCTTACCGCAGTCACCTGATGGCACGCCGCGTCCACCTGAACCAGAAGCTCAGGATGAACCTGTCCTAGCGACCCTGTCCGGGTCCACTGAGCCAGCTAGAAAGCAGTTGAGATCTGCGGAGCCTTGTCAAGAGCAGGGAGACACGGGCACTCCCAGCACTCCCATCACGACACTTCTTGCTTCCATCCAGCGCGGCTTCCTTTTTACGCCGTCTTCCCCTCTCTCGCCACCTCAAAATTATCTTCCAATCCGTGCTAATTTGCCGGAGAAGAGACCAAATACCATAATAGTGAGCGATTTGACCAAGGCCCCATTAGCTGGAGCGCCTTTTTGCACAACACTCGAAGGTGACTCTGCCGCGGATGGTTTAGATAGACACGCCCTCAGGGATCTATCTCAATTAGTAGCGTAATTCTTGTTGCATTTTCACTGCTACCCTTTTGCATCATTTCATCAATGAATCTGATTCTAGAATCTAAAGAACTGATGTGTAAGATTTGCCAGTTCACCACGACGCGCCTGATCTTGGCGCGTTGGCGCGTTGCGTGAGAATCGAATCGGCGTTTATTACTGCTTGCCGGACAAGACATTCGGACACGCTTCCTAGTACCATCATTTGGTTTACACTAGGCGGTATTGTGAGGCTGTCGGCAAGGCCGTCGGTCCTCGATACCAACGTCGCGGTTGTCATTATCTTGGTCTGATACGCTCCTCGACATCAATGGCCACCGCACTCAACCGCCGTCCTCTCGGTGCTCGCCAGCATCTTCAGCAACTATTCGGGAACTCACCTCAAAAATCCCGAACTCCTTCAGCACCCGTCAAGCGGCCACGTTCCCCAGAGCCTGTTGGAGACGCGCCAAAGCGCGTCAGGGCGACCCTCGGAGAACCAGTCACTACAACTCTACCGGACGAAGAGCGCAAGGACAAAGAACAGAGGCGGCAGGCACGTGAAGTATCCAAGAACGAGTTTCGCGTCAAGTACACACGGGCATTCCCTTCTTGGGTGTTTTATTTCGATCTTGATCAACTCGATCCCGACATTGCAGCCCTAAGAAATTCCCTGGTGTCCAGGGTTACCCAACTTGGTGCTGTATGTTTACAATGCCTCTTACGTTTATTCTTGATGACGATTCATCACGCTTCAATTAGCGTGTTGAGGACTTTTTTTCAAACGAGATCACCCACTTGATCACCAATCAAGCAATAACTGCTGAAGATATCCACTCGAACAAGGAGAATGCTCGCAAATTACGTGGCGCGGTGCCGCGCACCCCTTCATCGCTCAAGAGTCCAATAAAGCTCAAAGGACGGTGAGACCAGCTTCACTGGCGCGGTGCACTGTCATTTTGCTGATATTTCCGCGTAGCATCGCCGAGGACGGCAACACACAGAACTTTAACATCGTCGAGAAAGCCCAGGCATTCGACATGAAGATCTGGAATACTGTCAAGCTGGATAGCATATTGGAGCGATGCGGCGTACTCGCACCCAAAATTACGAAGCATCCACCCGGAGTTCAATCAACTTCTACGGCCACCACCAACCAACGGAATCTCACTCGCTTACTTGCGTCGGAGCGTCTACACGGAACCACAGAACGTGATCCTACTCAGAAACGTCACGATTTCCGATACTTTTCAAAATCTAGCTATTTTGTCTTGGTGGAAGACGCAAAGCAGGAATTGGCAACTTTACACGCGCTTGAGTATCCCATTGACAAAGGGCGCGATGGCAAAGAACGTGGCGCCTGGCCAGTTCTCTTTTGCCACCCACATTCCCGAGGTCCATTTATCGAGTTTGATGAAAAAGAACGGCGTCGTTGGGAGAAGAGCCGACGCGCCGAAGAAGATAAAGAGACCGAGAGACAACGACGGGCGGCGAGGGAGCTTAGGCGGAAGAAGCAAGCTCAAGCACAACTCATCGCTCATAAAACAGGCGATCTTCGACGCTCGGTGTCAATGAATAATCTGCATCGTCAGGCCGCGAATGCAGGGGTGGAGGATTTTGTTGACTTGGACGCTGACTTCCCGGACACTCAGGCTTCGGCTAACGCATCTGGGTATCTGGCGTCCACCAGTGCTTATATCGCCGCCTCGGGTAACAGCGTTGGGATCACCTCGACGACAGGTACCACGTCTACTGGCGGTGCTCTTCGAGCTCTTGAATTGCCTGCAAACCTGCGTGGGCGGCTCCAACAGCAAGTTGTCACCTCTCGTAAAGTGTCTACGTTGGTTGCTGGGAAGGATGATTCAAGTCGACAACCCGGTGGCATGGGACCGCCGGATGATATTCCTAACCGCCCCAACGCGCTACTTAGGAAGAGCCGTAGTACAAACACTCTAAGACTACCAAAGCGCGACGAAGGCAGTAAACCTGGTTACTGTGAGAGCTGTAGGGTCAAGTTTGACGATTTCGAATCCGTAAGTCTTTGTTTGCAAGTATTCTGTTCGTGCTCAACGTTCAGCAGCACATTCGCGATCGTAAGCACCGCAAGTTTGCCAATGACGACACGAATTACCTTCAGCTGGACTTTGTGCTTAACCGTGTTCAGCGCCGTACTCGACAACAGTACAAGGATCAAGAGGATCAAGATTCAACCAGAAACGACGAGCAGCAAACGTGTTCCGAGGACTATCCAATGTGTTCTTCGCCACCATTTATGTTTAGAGGAAATGAAGAGGAAGACATGTGGGACGGTGATGCAGACGCCGACGGAGACGTTCTCGATGTCTGAAGAAACTTCTTAACCACTGTATGCTGTATGACATCATGATGTTGGTTTAGTTACACTTATTAGACCACCCACTGTAACTTAGAGCACGCCTAGGAATGATCCTCAGCGGGACAAGATGACATGGTGTGGCAAGTTCTTTACATAATCAGCTGCAGGCGACGTCCTGAGATATCGATATATCAACTGCGAAAGTGATTAACACGTAGCAGAGGAACGAATTCTCTGCCTTCTTTGAATCACCTACTCTGTCCGGGGCCATCGACACGCATGCCCCGCGACCAGCCTCTCAGAATGGTGGCTGCGCAACATACAACTACACATACTCAATTTGGTATGTACCACTTGAAACATAGCTAAGTTCGCGTTTAAATAAATTGTAGAGTACTTAGTTTTCCCTGGGATTCATACAGAGAGTTACGAGAATACATGGGTTGGCTTGGTCGAATATCACCGCAGTGCAATGATCAACTACTTTACCAAAAGCGTGCTGTGACCAGTAACGTCACGCCTGTAAGTAAGTTCGTTGGCTTGCAGTGCAGAATTGCTTTGTCCATCCGACGTCTTTGTGCTGCGCTATCCCACTTACCTACCAGCCCAGCCAGTGTGGTGGAATTTTCTTGCCTGAGTTACCCAAACCGCCGAAAATTCACCTCTCACTATCTGGACCCACCTGTATTCAAGTAGGTGTGAGTCCTCCCGTTCCAGACTTCCAGTCGTACTTTTGCACTAATAATTCTTCGTTATTAGTCCCGGGGTTTTTAACGCACTCCGTTATTATCAGCTGGGCTCAGTTTGAAAGCGCTGCTGGCATTTTCTGCCATCCACTGAATCTTCCATCAAGAGCCAGTCATGTCTGACTCCCCCGAGGAATTGGATTCCGCGGAGGAACTAAACGACGATACACAGCTTACGATACGTATACCAAATCCAAAGGTGTATATGGCTCGCCAGTCACAATGGAAGGGTCGACGAGGAAAACCACGCTGTGACCATTGTCGCATGAACAATTTAAAAGTGAGATCGCTTGGTCTGGTTTACGATTTACATCTTGAACTTTGTCTAGTGTGACAGAGTACTTCCGACTTGTAACCACTGCTCCTGGATTAATGGCAGGGAGTGCAAATACACCCCTTTGCCCACCCCAGCCCATCGAGGTATCCCTCGATGCGATAGATGTCGCCTTAGGAATCTAAAAGTGAGTTCGGTGGATATGCCTAGGTGGAGTGGCACCCTTACCGAGCAACACCTTAGTGTGACCGTAATCTTCCAGTCTGCAATCACTGTGCCGAAGGTTCCAAGACCGAATGCAATTACACTCCCAAAAAGCGACACAAAGTGCCTTCGGACCATACCACTGTCCGGGACAAACAGACACCACCTTATGGAGCCAAAACGGCCTCGTTTTTGGTTTCTGAAATCCCCTCGAGCGAAGAGCCTGCCTCTGTCCCCCGTAATAGTCAGGGTGATTCGAGCGATGGCCACAGCTTCTATGGACAAAATGTGGCATCGTCATCACAACACCGTCGTCCCAGAGGATCACTATCGGATGTTTCCCGAAGAGATGACAAATCACCGCATAATCAGTTCAAGACGCCGGAGCCTAGCGGGCGTCAGACAGCGTCAAGTTCATCAGTTCCTAATTTGCCTCCTCGACAAACGCTTCCCACCAACAAATTATCCTTCATTTCTCATTCTTTCTCCGACCAAGGGACGATTTCTTCGAAGCCTTTGGTAGAGTCCTGGGGACACCCCTTGTTTGCGCCACTCCCCGATGTTATCATCCAGAGAATCAGTAACGTCAATCCTGTTGAAATGCCAAATAGGGCACAGTTCGAGGAAAATTTCGCACGCTTCTTGGATGGTTTACCCCCCGAATTATTGGAAACAGCGGCACTCACTCCAGAAGTTTACGCAGACGTCTGTCGCTTTTTGTCGGGAGACGAAGCTGACCAGCTTTCGGACCGCTTGAAGATGTGGGTTTCTTTTCACCACGTTCGGCTGGGGTCAGAGAAATATCACCTTCTATTAATTCCCCGGGACGCATTTTTCCAACTCGCAGCCTCTGAAGAGGAAAAGCTGCTGAGGGACTACATCAACCACATCGATAATCACCCCAATACCTCGTCGACAATTTCTCCCAAGGCAGATCCTATCGATCATGAACTTGGTGGATTCGATTGGACGAGAGCTTTCGAAAGGATACCTGTGCGCAACCAGATATACGACATACTTGTCTACGCACACCGGACTCATAGTTCCTCCACGTCTATGGTTTCCGAAACACGACGTATTGGCATGGTGAGCTGTTTGCGGTTTCGCGATTCTAGCTGTCCTGACTTCTTGCTCAGGCTGCAATCACTTGGCCAATGGTCGAGATATTCACCCAGCTGTGTCCCTTGTGCAGTCTGCGGAACAAATCTAATTCCTCGCATTCTATCAAATCTGAACACCCGCATGGTGCTTGCGATGAAAGTACTAGGCATTAAATGTGGCAGGAATGTATCGGAATGGAATCTTCTGCGTATGTGGTTTGGTTGCATATCACTATTCAAATATTCGTATCTCTTTGCGTCTCTGCGAGTTGTAACGTCGGTGGCGATCTGCATTATATTTATAAAAGGCTGTGATGAGTCAGAACACGTTGTGCACCAACGGCAGGAGAAGCAAACGATGATACATAGTCTATTAGTCTATTACCCGACAAAGATCAAAAACGTTGAACCAGCACAGTGACGTCGTCTATCCACTTATCGTCCATTTCTAGAGTTAGATTACGCGAAACGAGATCAATGTCATCCCCACCGATCGCGTCACGGAGCAAGTCAAAAGCTAGGTTTCCGGGCAACCCCTGCTCCCCCCGCCTTTTGAGGGAGCTGCCTACGATGTGAACCCATCTCTCCGCCAATTCACTCTCCGAGAGCGCCACGTTCACGTTGTCGTAGATGTCAAGGAATCCATCAGAGCATAAGATCAAGAAGGACTCCTGCCTATCCACCGTCGTGTCAAACACAAAGTGGTACACGTCTGGCACGTCCGACACGTAGGGTGGCGTTAAAATACGGCTCGCGTATTGTTCCACCAGGGAAGGGGATATCCAATCAGGTATATACGCCCCAAAGGCTCGGCGCGCGTACACGGAGGGAATCTTGAGCCATGTATCACCTATCGCTGTGCGAACGATAACAGGGTCAGAAAGGACTCGGAAGAAAAAGAAGAAAAAAAAGGGCTGCGGGACGTACCGCGTGTGGGCGCGAGGTAACCAATGACCCTGTTGTCCAAGACACATGTGTGTTCTCCCGCATGTTCGCGCATGATACGTTGACGTTCCAGCGGGTTGTTCCCGTTGTGAAGCGCGTTCAAGACACATCCAGACCAATGTCCAGATGGGGATTTTCTCCCAAGCACTAGCACCGAGCAGATGAGATGAGGATAAGAGGGGCGAAACGAGTTTCGAGAGCGTGATGGCGACCAACCTGCCTGAGAGTCACCCAGATTGACAACCCAGAGATTCCTTTTTGACGGATCTAATAGCGAATAAATGACCGTGGTGCCTTGAGTGCATCGTGCAGAGATGGTCTCCCACTCAGATTCGTGGCGCCGGATATGCTCTCTGAGCTGGTCGGGGCTCAGTCTGCGGAGACTGTCGCAGGGGAGAAAATCAAAGAGATCTGAGCGAATTGAGTCATCTAGGTGTGTAATCGCATTTGTGAGCGCCTCTGAGACCAGCTCAGAACTGGGGATTTTGCCCGCGGAGCCACTGAGGAGCCCTTGAAGCGACATTCTTATAATAGCAGGCAGTCGCTTGCAGACAAAGTTCACGGTATCATGTCCACAATGACCTATCCACGCCAAGGGGGTCAACAGGATGATGACTCAAAGCAATTGAATTGGGATACCATCGTACACAGCGTTGAACTGCCAAATGCCGCCATGCAAGTCCCATTCCTCAATGCTGTGCCGGTCTTGGTTGAGGGTTGCATACTCGGAGCATGGTTGAAACGTGACGCTATCGACCGAGTTGGACGAGCGAGGGTCGCACAGTCGCTGCAGTTCACTGTCAATGGTGTTTTCTTCAAGGATGTGGTACGTCCAGCGTTGCTTGCCACCACGACCGAGGTCAGTCGTGCAGAAATCCTTGACTTCCTCCAAGGCTAGGAGGTTTTCCGTGGACGTTGCTGCAGAGAGAGCGACGACGCCGTACATTGTCTGCTGAAAAGTGCACGATCAACGTACTCGAGGGGGGGAGGGGGAGGACGATTGTATGGTGAATGCATCCAGGGGCCCTTTATATCAACCCATTTTTGATGTCCTCGGCGACCAAATTTAGCGTCTCGAGCAACGAATTCTGAGTCTGGCACAGACCAGGTCCTGTGGGATTCAACCTAGCCGAAGAAAATCCACGGCCTGCAGATGCTCACGAACTGCGCAGCCGAGGAATGTTAGGGGGCTGGATAAATTGTTTGATGCTTCGCGCATGATGAGGAGTCCGGAGATTGGCATTCGATGTCGATGCCGCTACTAGAACTAAAGAGGTATATCTGGCATATCGACTCGTCAAAGATGTTTGAGATGAACGGGCTCCCACCGAAACGTCGTGGCGCGTTCTCACGTCACTGGCCAAAATGTATTGCACGTTGGGCTTGGGCTGTGACCATTTAACCTAGATTGCCTGATATTTAGAGTAAATCACACCACGCGAACGAAGGCCTGGTGATCGGGACAATATCAGACTCACCATGGTACATGAATTGCTCTCAATAGCCTTGTTCGCTTAATCCCTAAACAGCAATTGCGTGATAGATTAGGAGTGTTATTATTGTTGCGTGTTCTTAATACAGTAGGCCCTGGGTCACGTTGGTGATAACATCCGCGAAAGGGGACCTTGAATGCTTGCGGAAATTGGCACTCGGAAACGTTGTCTTAATTGCAAAGCGGACGACAGAATACGTATACAGGAAACCGGCTGAGTTTGGACCCAAGAAAGCAAATACATAGCTATCGGCGATTGTGAAAGCGTGTATGTCTAAAGCAAGGTATCATTGATACGCGAACGCATTTCGTGCAAGGATGTCACCGTAACTCGAAACTAGCGAATGCCAAATTGTAACCACCAAACTCATAGTTGATCTTGTCCGTTCTTCGATAACTCCTCGCGTAGTCATCCGCAACCTCATGTGATGCGTCTGAGCCACTAGACGAAGAGGAGACTGGGCGAAAAGCTGTCAGCGCATATTTAAATTCTCTCTGCGCTGCTTCAACGACACTGTCTGCCTCGTCCTCCTCGGCATTGCTATTAGCTTTGTTCGAGATGAACAAGGTCAGACTGAGCCTCCGGGGCTGGAAGATGTCGACGACACGCTTGATCAGGATTCGCAAATCAGGGATATCTTTGGCAGAGGAAGCGGGGGAAGCAGATAGGGGCACGTTGCACTCGAAACTGGCATAAGACCAGCCTTCCTCTGGCGTCACATGGATGGTGTAATAGCCTTCGCCTACATCGACTTCTGAGACAGCATCACCACCCCACTTGATCAGAGCGTTGGACGAGTACCCGCAGGGAGAGAAAGCATACGCATCTAGCGTAGTTATATGCTGAGGAAAGATATCCGAGATTCCGAGAGCCGCTGACAAGGTTTGGCCAGTAATGGAAGGTAGCGTGTCTGAAGACACGCCGTCGGCTGGAGAGGGGGGAACCGAGAAGAAGAACGGTTCACGAGCCTCGCGGGACAAGTCACTCATGAGGATCTCGATTGTATAGTCGCGAGGAAGACTTGTCTCGGAATGATTGGATGCTGTGAATGGCTGTATGGCATCATTGGACTCGACATGCGTCGAAGGCACAACTTCGGAGGAATCCGGAGTGGTTCCCTTGATGATTGCAGGTGTCGTTATGTAAAGGAGCCAATGGTCGGCATTTACTTTGCCGACGGTGTAGGCAGCCCCATTGGGGAATATGGCGTCCAAGAACGCAACTTCGTCCTTCCACTCCCGGTGAGGGTCGGGTTGGCATTCTGGGAACATGAAAGACTTGCGGGAGTAGAAGCACTGGTATACGGATGGAAGTGAAGCGTGATTACGAGCAATATCAAGGATGCGCGGAAGGCCGAGGAGGTTAAGTGTAGTTCCGCATGTCTTCAAAATGATCCGATGTGCGAAGACAAACAGAGAGGACTCGCTGTGTGCGAGGGCCGTTAGCATGCGAGCATAAAATGA
The DNA here is from genome assembly GCA_018397855.1 of Boletus reticuloceps. NCBI lineage: Eukaryota > Fungi > Basidiomycota > Agaricomycetes > Boletales > Boletaceae > Boletus > Boletus reticuloceps. The sequence goes on from JAGFBS010000028.1 coordinate 241,067, forward strand.
GACCAAAAAGAGGTAAATGAACAGACCTTAAAAGATAAGCGTCAGTTTGATCGCCTTCAATGACGCTGAGAACTTTGCACTTGACGATGTCAAGCATGTCTTCCCAGACACGGCGGGGAATTTTTCTGAGACCGACTCTACCATCTGGAGAGTGTGTGCTATGCACACTGGCTGCTGAAGGAGCGAACCATACTTCAAGCAGTTTTTCTGGGCCTTCGAAGGGGGTCGAGGCGTAGAGGGAGTTCCTGACATCGATTGCCATTGGGATATGAGGGGAAAATTAGTGAAGGGATGCTATCGAGGAGGGAAGTCGTAGCCGCCGCAAAGGGCTGTTCCAGTATGCATCAAACGGATTCGTTTTAGGCGTGAAAAGGGTTCTCGCGAAGGTAGAAGATCTGCTGCTGGGATCACGAAGACAACGTTCCGCTAAAAAAAATTCACAGCCACACCACTGTACAGGTCCGGTCGGAAAATGCCGAGCTACCTCAACATCCCACCATGCTCAGACGAGTCCTTCCACGATTTCACCTCTTCAGAGTCAATGCCCCCATATTACCCACAGCGACGAGACTCGGTGGTCGCCCCGTCTCGCCAAAGACCGTTCCGCGCACATCTTTCTCGCGTCTCCTGCGCACCTCCCCACCCCGTCTTACCTCTGGGCCATCCCGTCACACCGAGGACGAGGACCCACCTTCTTTACCGCCCGACGCGACAGTCTCGCAACGGCTCAAACACCTCGTGAAATCATACGGATGGTATGCACTCGGAATATACCTCGTCTTCTCCGCCCTCGATTTCACCGTCGCCTTCGTGGGGATCAAGCTTCTCGGCGCTGAGCAGGTGTCGCAGGCTGCAGCATACGTGAAGCAAGTCATTTACGGGTTCTTGTATTCCACGCCAACAGAAGGCAGGGAGGAGATCGAGGGTCCCGCAGCAGGCAATGGTGGTCAGGAAGGGCTGTTTGCCATGCTTGCGCTGGCATACACGATCCATAAGACGGTGTTTCTTCCTGTGAGGGTTGGCCTCACGGCCACTCTGACACCTCGAATAGTGGGCTGGCTTCGTGCGAGGGGTTGGGCTGGTGGTGAGGCAGCGAAACGAGCAGCGAGGGAGAGGATACGGAATACAGGGGGCGGAGACTAGAGTTATTGTGATAGACTATTCAATTCGAATCCCAGCTCAAACTTGTGTTTGCTCCAGAGGCGCGGAACTTTCTGGAGCCCACGTTGGCAGTTAAAATTTAAGTTTTCAGGGTTGCTCATATCCAACAACCAGGATGACAATGTGGGCTCAACCCATCCGACATCCATGGTTCAATCCACCCACCATGAAGCGCAAATTATTTGCCGACGACGACGACGCCTCTTTCTCCTCTGAGGTGTCACCAGCTCCGTTTTCACTCAGTCGCCGGAAACGAGTCAGATACAACTCCCTGGAGTGCACGCTAGCGCACATGACACTTGGCAATGCGCTTTCCACCACCACTGAAGACGTGGACATGTGGCCAAAGATCTCGCCGCCATGTCCTCAGGAGACCCTGAACGTCATTTTACCGAGCTCGGTCGAGGAGCCCGGTACGTTGCCTGCTTCCCAGCCGGTCGACATGGAGGTAGAACCTACGTGTACGTCGTGCTACTCTCTCTTATTTATTCGACGGTCGACCGAATTCTGTAGTGGTGATCACCGACGACTCAGACGTCAAATCGGATGGCTGGGAAAGTATAGCATCGGGGCAGCTCGATATCAAGGAGGTGCAAATATCTCCGGCAGTCCTTGAATGCCTCAGAAGGCAAAGCAGGCGTCCACCTGCTCCTATACATTTACCTCCCCCGACTTCTCAAGCACTCGTGCTGTATCGCACTCCACGACCGCCCTCTCCGAAACCGGTGGAGCAAGTGCATGAGGACCGGGAAGGAAAGTCGATACCAACGTCTATCCACGGGGATGATGTCATGGAGGTTGAGTAGACTTGGGCATTCAAAAAATTTGGGGCACTCTTGTATGGATGTCTGACCCAAAACTAGAAAACATCTATATAATCCAAAAAAGGGGGAAGTAATCTATCTAATGATGCACAAACAGCTAGCACGCAAACTCGACGACTCGATGCTCATACATTGAAAGGCGTCCATTCACACGAGGTTTAGAAAAAGCGTGGACAGCGTGACGCGATCTATATTTAACTGCCCGAGTGGGAAGTATACGCCATGATTGGATTGTCACCTTCGGACGCTCCGTGGGACGACTCCTCGCCTTGGTATAGGCTGTCTGTAAAATTCAAGTGAGAGTGACGGAGTCGAGTGTGGGCATGGGGGTGGGGGACGTGGTGCATCCGGGCTTGGGGATAGGGGGGACGCAGGGTGACGGAGGCACTTGTGGCGGTCTTTGCCGCATGCTGGGCTGGCAAGACGGGGCTGGATGACTGCGTGTTGGACTGCAAGGGAGGGGACTGGGAGGGGACCGGAGGGGCGATGTGGGCAGAAGGACTTGCACGACCATCTGGAAAGGAGGGGGAAAGGGGAGAGGATAATGATGGAGGAGAGGGGTTGGTGTGGGAAAGGGAGTTGTAGGAGGTTGCTAACCCAACTTGGTTCGTGTCGTGTACGGGGAGGATGTCCTGCGGGATCTGAGGCTGGGATGACTCGATAGGGATGTGAGTCAGGGCCTGATCTTGACCAGGCTGAGGGTCTGAAGAATCGACAAGAATGGCATGGGTATTTTCCTGTGCAGATTGCTGAGCGAGCTTCTGGGCAGCGATTTCCTCTGCAGTCAGGAAGCGACCGCCTGGGCCACGGGGACGACGCATCGCATGCTTGTGGCGGGATTCGTGGAGATAAGGCTAGGAAGCGGGTGAATGGGGATATGATAACAGGGAATAGAGACACGGAACCTTGCGCTGTCTGGACAGGCGATGGACCTCTTCGAGGCGGGCCCGGGCGACACGACGCTTGAGGATGCGAAAGTACTGCTTTGCGTTTACGTAGAGGGGTTCTTCGTCTATGTTTGATTCTGGCTCGATGGGTTGATCATTGTTGTGGTTGTTCGAGTCGACGTCGTGAAGGTGGTGGAATATGTCTTGTACCGGGGAGTTGCGGTGGGTGGTGTGGGACGGGGAGGGCGGGTCGGGGGAGTTGTTTTTGTAGATGTAGATGTCGTTCTGAGGCTGAGACGGGTTTTGGAAGTGGAGATGATGATAAGCGGGGGAGAGCAGCGGATCGACAGGATCGCCCATTGATTGGCTCGCAGCGTTCACTCTCAAACCCGCCAAGTCACCAAGCGCGTCGGGGGGGACAGCTTTCACACGCTCACCATGCCATTCACTTGTCTCTCCTGCGCCATCGCTTTTCTTTCTTCGCAAGATCAGCGTACGTTCCTCGTCTTTTTCTATCTGTCTCTTCACGAACACACCAACAGGCGACCACTACCGCTCCGATCACCACAGGTACAACATCAAGCGCAGAGTCGCAGGTCTGCCCCCTGTCACCGCAGCCATCTTCTCCCAAAAGCTCTCAGAGCACACACAAGACGTCCCCACTCAGATCGTCTCTCGCTGTGATCCCTGCGGGTACGTCCCCCTCTCCTCCTCCTCCTCCTCCCCTACCCACCCTCTACAGAAAGACATATGCCACAGAGAACGCTTATCGGTCCCACCTCAACTCGAAAAAGCACACAGAAAATGTCCACAATGCACCATCTCGTCAGCCCCAACCCGCACCCTCGCCCGACGAGCCCCAGATCTCCTCCACCTCTTGTTTCTTCTGCACAGCCACATCCACGTCCCTCCAAGATAATCTCTCCCACATGTCCTCGACTCACTCCTTCTTCATCCCCGATGCAGAGTATCTCGTCGACATCACAGGACTCATCAACTATCTTGCAGAAAAGATCGCTGTCGGTAACGTCTGCATATACTGTAACGGTAAAGGAAGGGAGCTCCACACCCTCGACGCCGTCCGCAAACACATGATCGACAAGGGCCATTGCAAGATCGCTTACGATACCGAGATCGACAAGCTCGAAATCTCAGACTATTACGACTTTACGTCGTCCTATGCACCCGACGCACACACCGACGACCATGACTGGGAGGACGTCGACGGCTCAGAGGGCGGCGACTCAGAGGACTCTGAACGTCTCCCTGACAACCAACTCAAGTATGGTGACACCGAATACGAACTCGTTCTTCCGTCGGGCGCACGTATCGGCCACAGAAGCATGATGCGATACTATGCGCAGTCGTTCCATGGCATACGCGTCCAGCCGCAAGATCCAAACAGTGGCGCAGCCCTGGTCCGACGTCTCCTCGCAGACAAGAATTCAGCCCTCGTGCCCTCCAAGGGTGGCTTTGGCGCATTCGGACAAGGTACCCAAGTCGTCAAAGCAAGAAACAAGGGCGAGGCTCGCGAGGCAGGTCGTCATATAAGAGAGTTTAGAGACCAACGGCGCAGAGAGGACTTTAAAACAAAAGTCGGATTTATCCACAACAGTCAAAAGCACTTCCGCGACCCTCTCTTACAGGTTCGTCTTCAGCTTTTCATCTCGTTCTGATACTTACCAACCTTGTAGTAATTGGCGTCATTACATAACATTGCATTGTACTGTACCCACAATCAAGATGAGAGGACCCATATGTCCAAGAACTACTTTTGCCTTCTATCTAATAATTCCTAGAACTGCCTTGTGGATATGGATAGAATCGGAGGGATATCCTAGAAAACGAACGACCCAAAGGTATAAATGTCGTGCAGCAAAAACAGCGATAACAAGATGAGTCAAATAAATGGAATTATTTAATACAAATACGAAGCGGGAACAACTCCTTCTCGGCCAGTATTGGGGTTCCTTGCGTACCACCAGCTGGGGATCGTCAGCGAACAGACTCGACTCCCTTGAAAACCACAACTTACGCATTATCTTTATCGTCCAACACTGCAATCTCCATCCCTGCCGTCATCGGGAGTTCACCCTCGCCTGAACCATCAAAGGAGAAGCGCGCGTGAGCAGGCCGGCTGCCCTCCTCTTCGGTAACCATGGTGCCAATGATTGCGTCCGATGGCGTAGTAGCCCGCAGGTAGTTGCTCGCGTCGGGTCCAAACAGATCTCCCTCTGGCTCTGCCTCACCCGTGCGAGCTGCTTCCACCTTCTCAGCGCTAACGTTATGGAATGGACTCTGTCCACCCAAAATCGTACTTCGAGTAGCAGCGTTGATGTGCTCGAGCAACGACGATGGGCGGTGTTGAATCGAGTCTTCGTCTTCTTCCTCATTCTCATACCGGGCGAGCTTATCATCTTTTCTGGACAAAAGTGTCCACAATATTCCGATGAGAGCAAGGAGAAAGACGACACCCGCAGCGATGGCGATCGAAATAAGGATAACAATGCCTGTCGCAAGGAATGCTAGTGGGCCAACGTCAGTGAATTCCACCCAGATAGATCTTAAAAATGCTTACACTCTTGGCCAAAACTAAAGTTGGCGATCGAATAGAAAAGAGAAGAAACGTATCCCAGCGTGCCCTGCGCTGACATGGAAGCGAGATAGGGTATGAATGTCTGCCCATCGAACAACACCACAGATGCTGATCCAAAGGACGAATCAGACAGTGCACCCGAGATCATCAGCACCCTGTCAGATTCAACGATGCTGTTCGAACTGTGCGTGTTCTGCAATGGAACCATAAGCATCTGAGAAATGTTTGAGTTGGCTTGAAAGTCTGAGCCTTTTTTTGTTCAAGTGTCAACCTCATGCAAAATCGATCTACCACAAATCACACACCAATGTTGTACCAGGAAACGCCATCCCAAAATATCACAAAGGATGATGAACCGTCACCCGTGCTACATGATCGTTCCATCAATAACTTGGGTACAACAGAATAACCCACTTACCGCCCAGCGGCAAAAATACTCGAGGAGTTGCCATTGTTGACCTCGACGGCAGTGACAGGACCAGGGATCACTGTCGGGTCACCTACAGCAGTCCAGCTATCGTTGGCAAAGTTGTACTGTGCAACATTTGCAGAAGTGCCATCAGGCAACGTAATGACACCCCCCGCGACGAGGAGTTCTTGATTGCTCTGCAAACATTGTCAAAAAAGTCCCCAACTAGAAGATGCTAGACGTACGCCAGCGGACGACACTGAAGAAATATCACCCTGAAGACCAGAGCCCAACGCATTCCATTGCTTTAGGGTGGTATCGAAAAGGCAGATGCCTTGGCACGCGACCGTACCTGCTTCAGCAAACGAGCCAGCGACGATAATGGCATTGGACTTGTAGGATGTCGCGGTGATAGAGCGCACGACGACCGAGGAACCGGAATGTGGCTGGAGGGGTGGAGCGATCGTAGTCAACCATTGTTGGCCAACAAGGTCGTAGATAGCGAATCCATTTGCGTTGGTCCCGGTGAGGTTGAATTCTCCCCCAACATACAGATGCCCCTGCGTATCAACATCCAGAGCGCGAACAATTCCTTGTATCTGCCCGCCGGCGAGACCAGTGGCACTGGAGGTCACTGGGTCGTAAACGACGATAGCCTGGAAGCTCGTGGACGACGACGCCGAGAAGGTGAAGTTACCTCCGATAATGGCGACCTCATGCGAAGATGAACTATTCGACCAAAATACCCCAGCCAAGACTGCGGGAGCGGGAGTTGGAGGTAATGGAGGTAATGCCGAGGAATCTGTGGAAGCTTGTCTCTTAAACAACGCGGGAATCTTCATACGGGAAAGCCAAGTAACAGGTCTGCGTCTGTAGTGGTTATACCGTTTTTGTGTAACGGAAGTCGAACTGGATGCATTCGCGGAACTGCCGAGCTGGATCTCCAGAGGAGCAACGGTCGGATCACCACTACCACTGTTTGAGAGCATGACCATGCCCGTAGCCCCATATTTTGCCATGCTTTGGATGTTTCCAGCAAGAAACTGCGACATCTCTTGACCATTTGAAGATGTTCCATTGCCGACAAACGTAAAGTTCCCCTTGACGAAACCACCACTGTTCACCCACGATGAAGTAGCGATATCCCATGTCGCAAAACCGCCTACACTGGTTGTTGAACCAGCCAGTGTCACAGCCTGGGTGAAGTTCCCAGCCACCTGAATGCTAGAATCAGACAAGGCGATGCTTGCCACGACCCCGTTTACGCCAGCTCCCAGCGTACTCCACGAGTTCGTCTTGACGTTGTACATAGCAACCCCCATCAACTTTCCTTGGGTCGAGGGTGTTTGAGTATCGGAGAAAGACCCTCCAATATACAGCTCGTCGCCGTACAAAGCAAATGATGCAACTGCACCATTAAGGCCCCCGTTGGAAAGCGAGACGAGACTCCCCTGTTTGTAGGCGACGATATTGGCAGCCCCACTAAGCGAACCGGTGGCGAAAGTGAAGCTGCCACCCAAGAAGATGATTCCGGAAGGATGTTGCACAGCAGCCGAGACATAAGCGGAATCGGTGTTCGCAGTACCCAAGGCGTTGTAAAGATCGACACCAATGACATCAGCGGCAGTTTCGCTGGTGTTGGATAGGACACCAGTAGCGTCGGCACTGGCTTTCAAGTTCAAAGGCCACTCGAACAATCCGAACCCACGTTGAGTCCCAAGGCTGCTAGAGCCATTGCCGGCCACGCCAGAAGCAGCGGAAGTCGTGTTAGCGGACGTCAAGACGAGCTCGACATTCCCGGCAACAAGTTCGTACAATCCATTTTGACCTTCTCCTGCAGGTTGATCAGCCAATGACATAGTCACTGTGATCACAAAGGACGAGGAAGAAGGAACAACTGGACCACCATAGACTGGCACCGTGACGTCATTTTGGACCTGTTGCGATACTGTGGACACAAACGGCTGCGATCCGTCGCCAGGGAACACTGTTATTTGAACTGAAGTCCGAAATGCGCAGTCCTGAAAGCTGTCGCAACCGGGTATAACGAGGTTCACCACGTATTGTCCAGATGCCGAGACGTACGGCATCCAGGTGAAGGTAGGAGCTTGTGAGGCGGGCGTGCCAACGGGGACTGTGGTGACAAGGACGGTCTGGAGAGTGGCAGGAATGTTGGTGTTCGCATTCTTCGGGGACCAGGTTCCGGTCAGCGCAACATTGGACGGGTTAGGTGCATAGCAGGACTGCATATTCTGGCCGCTGATGGCCGAAGCAAACGCTCCAGAAGATAGAAGTTGTAATATGTGCAGACCAGGGGCACTTCCTTTCCATTCCGAAAGAGTGACCTGTACACCAGTCAAGGTGACAGGAGCTGTGAAAATGAAGTCCTGGTAAAGAATCGACGGGTCGGTCGACAACGGACAGTTGCTTGTGCACGTCGTGTTCTGGCCCGTAGATGGATCCACATATGTAAGAGTTTGGACTGTATTGTCTGGAATTGATGTGACACTAATAAAACAACGTTAGAGAACACATGAGCTTTGAGCGCAAAGCCTATAAGTACCTAAAAGCCGTTGTACCATAGCCACTCAGAAACGTGTTCCCGAGTCGGATACCATACACACTCATTGCGGTAAATGTGCGAACGGTGATGAGAGCTGCATTTCCGGATGCAGCGAGCCACGTACTTCCGGGTCCATCCGGACCTGCGGGACAAAAGATCCCCTGGATGCTACTATACTGCGGATCCGTAGAAGAGGGGGCCGCAACCACCTCTGCGCCTTGAAGGGGTATCGGAACGAGCGAGGATGAAAATGGTGATGCACCTTTAGAGTACGGAACATTGGGGTTGTTGTTATTGGCGGTCACTCCGCCACTAAATGATGTAGTGAATGAACCTGTGAAGAAAAGACTGGAATCGGAGGCGTTGGGGGATATGGACCTGACTGGTCCGTTGAGACCCTTGAACACAGGTGCGGACCAGGAATTCGACTTGGGATTCCAAACCGCAACAGAAGAACCTGGTGAGGAAAAATGACCACCAACCCAGAGATTGTCGTTGTTTGAATCGCAAAATAGGGCATTGACTGGACCGTCTGGACCACCAGAACCGAGGGCAGAGAAGGCACCTGAGGAGGGCGAATAGGAGGCCACATAGGTGGTAGATATGTTGGCTATTGAAAGAAAGGAACCAGCGATATAGTAGACGTTGTTCATGGCACACGCTGAAGAAATGGAACCGCCAGAATTTGTGTCAGCGATGGAGGTGAGGGCCCCTTGTGGCGTGCGAGACAGCAGGGAAGACACAGAAGGGTCAAACGAGGTGGGGGTGGAGTTGTCGAAAAAATTGAAGCCGGCGAAAGCGCCAGTGAGGCCGACTTGGCCCATGCGGTCAAAGTCGACAAGGGGGAGCGACGCGGACGCGATTCGCGCGAGGGAGACGAGGAAGAGAGCTGAAGGCCATGCTTTGGATGGCGGGAACATGATGGGAGAAAAAGAAGGTCGGGACCAAGTGTGGTGCAGGGTATGAGACTACCCTGGCCAGCCTTGTCCTGGAGAGAGCTACAAGAAAGATTGGAAGCGTGTTTGAGGCGAGCACGAAACTCAAACCGGGTCCACGTGAGACCGTCCCACGGACCTCGTGCAAGTCTAAAACTGCCATTTGGTTACAAGGGTACTCGAATTGCAACTATCTCCAGTCTATCTCAAGTCCTAATCGTGACACCGCTCATATCTGGCACAGAGCCGACACCTTGCAGATGAGGGGAAGCCTGTTCTAGAGATCTGGAGTACCGAATGTTATATACATCAGCGATTCAGGAATAGCTCTCTCACTGAGGATATCTATGTCGAATTATCGCTGGCCGCGTTGCCCTGCCGTGAACAGCCACGTCGTCGGTGACCTGTTGCGATTGCAGCATGTGCTTCTCGTTCAATCGCGCCCAGGTCTCGCGCGGTGTTGAGTAGTGGGCAATCCACCGTGTCAGATACGCATCGTCACCCCGCGGTGGAGCCCACTTGTAAAATGAAACAGCGAGAAGGGAGAGTAACAGTGCATTTCGCCAAAATGGCGTGGAGAATCCGCCTACGGGTGGTTCAGTCCCAGTGCTGAAAAAAGAACCAGACGGGCACACCTTCCGGGCTGTAATGAGCACCGTCTAGGAGCTCGTCGCGTGCGTGGTTGCCACTGGATGCAAGCCTGAGCTGGCTTGAAACTGGACTAGTATGAAGCTTTGGACGGAGTAGGATACCTGCCCTGGCGAGATGCATGTTCTTGGACTCGGAAGGGCTCGCCGGAATGTTTTCGTTCGGTGCAAACGCCGATTCCCACACCTTCCTACTAGTTGATGTCACCTCACTTGATTCCATCACAATGCCCACCTCACCGCGACGTTCCAAACGCCGTTTTTCGTCGAGTTCCATTGAGGCCACCACCTGGACCCCGCATGTCTCAATGGCCCCGTCGGCTACACGTAGGCACGAGGACCCCCCACTACAACCTCTGACATACGCTTCGCTTCCGCCAACACCTATTCTTCCTTCCTCCCCTGCCCCTTCTCCGCCGCCATCTGAAAGTGGCCCTTCTTCGCATGCACAGTCGCATCAACCACTGTTCTCGTTATGGGATTATCTTCGTGAAGAGCTACTAGCAACCGACTTTGACTCGCACCAGGAGCTCAAATGGGAGCGAGTGAGCAACTTTTTGCGTATTCCCTTTGCGATTGAGAAAGTGAGTGATGGCTACCCAGAGAGCATGTTTCCGTCTCACGGCAAGATGCCAGATTATCGGCTTTGGTTTCTTACTTTGCTTGGACTCTTTCCTCTATACGTTCACAATCCAGCCTATCCGCTTCTTCATAGCAGCTTCGCGTTCCGTATACAACCTGGTTACTTGGTCCAAGTCGCACCTCCCTCCTTCCCAGAAGGCTGATATCCTCCGCACCCTTTTAGTCGTTGTCTCGATCACTCTTCTCATACCCCTCGCAGACGCTAGTAAAATTTACCATTCCATTCGTGGCCAAGATACCATCAAGCTGTATGTTATATTTAATTCCCTAGAAGTGAGTAACGTCCATTTCTTTATTGAACATTACTCGATACCCTTGGGCTATGTAGATTGCAGATAGGCTGTGTGCCTCGATTGGACAAGACATTCTCGACTGCCTGTTCTCGCGATCTACGTTGGAAGTGCTATCACACAAAGCACCTTTCTCTTCTCGTTTGTTACGCCCCTTGATCTTCTTCATTCTAGCGACTCTCTATGTTGGTGAGCTGATCGTGCCTCATTAATCATTATGTGATGGTTCAATGTCGCCGATAGCTGCACACACTCTGGTCATGCTCTACCAGTTACTTTCTTTGAATGTCGCGGTCAACTCTTACGACCATGCTCTCCTCACTCTACTCGTTTCCAATCAGTTCGTAGAAATTAAGGGTTGCGTATTCAAGAAATTTGAAAAAGACAATCTCTTTCAGATCACCTGTGCAGATATCGTCGAGCGTTTTACATTGTCCTTGATGCTTGTCGTTGTTGCGTTTCGCAACTTGATAGAGCTCAGTGGCTCTGAGTTCGATTTCACGGGTGGTTTTGTAATGCCGAAAAGCTACGGATGGTTCAGAGGTAACAATGTTCTATGGACCATTTCATATGTGGGTGTTGTTTGTTCCGCTATGTAGGAAGTATGCCTCACCTTACGACGCCAGCCAGTTGTGACTGTGCTGGTGTCAGAAATGATGGTAGATTGGCTGAAGCATGCCTTCATTATAAAATTCAATCATATCCGTCCGTCAGTCTACGAGCGGTATATTGATGTCTTGTGCCGTGACCTAGCAAGTGGAAGCATTGTTGGGCGGCATGGTCCCCGCAAGGTTCGTGGTCTTAACGCCCGTCTCCTGTGACACTCATGACAGGTCGTGCAGCATACATACGTTGATCAATCTCCTCTCGTTGCACGGCGCCTTGGTCTTGCTTCGGTCCCGCTTGCTGTATTGGCCATCCTCATCAGTCTTCGATCCTTCAATTTAGTGTTTTCCTCTCACCTACGTGATCAATGGGATCTGCGTCCACTGGCAAAATGGATAATGATGGGATTGTTATTCTGGCTGTGGTGAGTCCATCTGTTTGTTGTCGGTATTATGCTCATGACTTGATATCGCAGCTTCTTGGCACTCAAGGTCCTCTTGGGCATAAACCTAATTTCATATGCAGGTACCCGAAAGACTGGAATGGAAGCTCGAATAGTGGCAGATCATGTTAATGATTTTGGTCGTGATCCCATTGGAGAAGGTGCAGAAGAACGAGAATATAACAAACAGCTGCAGAGACTGGTCAATAGCTGGGGTGATGATGCTGTTCGTGTTAGTGAAATAGGAGAGGGACAGGGGACCAGTGGGCAAAAGCGAGTTCCATTGGAGGATCTTACCCGGTTTACCATGGTAAAGCGTATATGGTAAAAGCACTTCCTGTCGAGTTGTTCTCAGCATCCACATCACGGGAATCCAGGATTTCTGGTAAGGCATTGTAATTCCATGCCAAGTCAAGAAACTAGAGAACTTGAAATAATAATGACTGGTGTGAACAATGTCTTATATTCCATTTCTGGGCTAGGTTTGGTGGCCCATATGCATATAGTGGTCAGCAATGTCACACATCACCCAACTCACCAAATATGACCAAGGTGTACATATCTGTCGTGTCAAAGATGGCAAGTTGCAAAGAGTCAATCACAGTGGTTGATCCTCTGGCCCACAACTCTGGGGCCATCATTAGTGTCCCACATCACACAGAGCTCAACACATTGCCATGGTATGTTCTGGTGGGTCCCTGATGGCAAGTTGTGAAAACAATTATATTGGTAGGTTCACGGGCAAAGGTGGGTCAGGGTGATGCATCAGCAATTCCCTTCGTTGTTGGCCAGCACTGGACAGTTAGTCCCAGGCAAGTCCAGCCACCACAGCCACTACAGGTAGGTCCCCTTTTGTACAGTGCTGTGCCATCACTGTACATTACTGTACAGTGACAGCACAGCTGTCATAAGCGCTCTTACTGTATAGTGACAGCACAGCCGTAAGCTCAGGACAGGTTGCCATGCCTCATAAGTGATGTACAGTGACCCGTGAAAACGTGACCGCTGTACAGTACTGTACAGCAAGGAAGTCCGTTCTTGCACTATCCAGTAAGCAACAGCAAAGTAATGCTGCACAGTGTTGTACAGTGAACCATTTGGATATCGCACTGCACAGTAGCCCTTTTTTTTGTCCAGTACACTCACTCAATGTCTGAATCAAAACACTTGTGCATTGCAACCAGTAAACTATCTACGACAAAGGAGAAGCAATTAAAATCCAACCACAGCAACCACAGCAACACAGGATAACCCAGTGACCACAGCAACTCGCAGACAATCACAGCAACCACTGCGAGAAAACAGAACAGCAGTGAGGAATGGGGATAGCAGCAATCTAATCAAGTACCATTGCAAATTCATTCCGAGCACATGTGGTAACCGAAACATTGGTCTTGTAGCCCATCCTGACAAGACGATGATTGTGATGAAAGACCAAATCATTAGAACGACTTACATTCCCAATTTGGCCCAGTCTTCAAGCATAGCGTTCAGCTTGGGGCCGTGATATTCGTGTGTGCAGAGTTCATCGAGCCACTGAAGGAACTCCTGTTGTGCATCCTGGATGGTTGACCAGCTTGTATTCTCGAATGCAAGCTTGTCGTCACCATATTTCCTTAGCGCATCCAGTAAACCATAGACCTCAGAGAAGGTGAGAATGGGTATATTACAACTGTGCACAACTTACAATTGCTGCAACTAGGGCGAGGGCTTTGTACGGAACGTGGGGCTGGAATTCAGGGAATTGGCGAAGCACTTTTTTTGAGTTACTGTAGAAGAACAATAGACACGGACGCTGTAGACCAAGGTGGGCAAAATTGCTGGCTTTACCCTGTACAACATGTCAATGATAATCACAAAGTAAAATAGAGATCATGCATTGGCATCGACGTCTCCCTGCAAGTAAGCTGCCGTGGAAAGCAGCTTGTTTGCCTGCTTCTTAATCTCTGTCTGTTGCTCGTTTTCTTTCACGGCATTCGGGAGTGGCTGAATGTTGTAGTTGACACGCAAATTCTTTGCAACTTCCTTCTTGAGATCACTACAAAACATTTGAGTGTCATTGAAGAGCTAGAACGACATTAGTAAATAGAATAACTAGCGAAGCTCACATACCAATCTGCACATGCCTTCCTGATGCTCAGGATATATGTCTGGATCGCACATAAGTTATATTGGAGCTTCAAAAGGCGGTAAACTCACCAGGTTCCAGTTCCCACTTCTGGAGGCTGTAGTGAGCCATGACCTCATGAAGAATCTCGAGGCATTGACCACCAACGGCCACCTCGAGCTTCGGGAATGCATCTTCGGCAGCAAGATGAAGACGCATGCGAGCCTTGGCAAGGTCGAGAAGGGATCTCCACTGCCTGGGATAATATAATAATTTTGTGTCGTCGGCTGCAGCTTTTGTCTTCTTCGAGGCCACTTGCTGCTTGCTCTGTCCTTCACATTCATCTCGCCCCCGGTTGTCCTCATGCTCGGAACGGTGCACCTGCTCCACTTCACGCTCTTGTCTGTCCTTGTGATTGCGGCGTTTCTTTGATGCTCGGTGAACACCTTCGTCGCCAACATTGTCCAGGTAGGTTGGAGAGGGCGAACGATGGCGACGGTTGGTCGTGTAGTGGCGCTGAAGTACATCATAGGCAACTCCTGCCTGCATCAGCAAACCTACATTTTTTCTGGGTCATTGAAAGTAATGACAAGACTGACAGGCCTGAATGGCCTAATCAATGATAGATTGACCTGACTGACTGAACTGATTTGCTGACAAGCTGATAAGCTAATTTATTGAATGGACTGGTTGACTGACTAACTATCTAGCTGACAAATTGACAAACCTGACACAGCTGACTGACTGACCAACTGACCAACTGATGTGACTGACAGAGATGACTAACTGATCAGCTGATGGGCTGATGGGCTGACTTGGCTGATTGACTGACAACCTGACTGACTGATAGACTGACATGACTGGTTGACTGGTTGACTGACTGACTTATGGGATGACAAGACTGACAAGACTGACCAGATGATTAATTGATTGACTGGCTGGACTGATGGGACTGATATCACTGGTGAATTGACAAGCTGATATGCTGATAGCTCTGAGAATGCTGATAGCAATGAATTACTTATGAATGATAGCACTGATAGCATGCTGTCGGTCAAGTCAAACAGCTCAGCAAGGTCATTGATTTTGATAACTCAGAAAAAATGTAGGTTTGCTGATGTGCAAGCAAATATATATATAAATGAACAGACTGATGGATTGTCGACGGGAAACCTTACCTGTTCGTCACCTACACGATGTGAAACCTCCTTGTCGTCATTCACTGAGCCTGCTGAGTTTTCGCGAGAAATTGGGGGTGATGAGAGGGTTTGCGCCTGCAGTTGATCGGTCGTGGGACGGTGTGAATGTGAGGTGTGAGTAGTGGCCCGGGATGACTGATTGGATGGAGCGGGAGGACCTCCTTGGGTGCTGAGGGACTGAGAGGCTGCTTGTCGTACAGTGTGTGACGAAGAATGATTCTGGATGTTGGAACCATGGAGCGGCTGGATCGCACTGCGTTGGAATTTGAAAGATTGCCGAACAATATGGGATTGGTGACTACTCGCTTGATCAATTTCACGGCGCGCAGGGGACTGCTCATGCTCTGAGTTGGCTGGAGTAGCATCGTTGCTACCCAATCTAGATCTGTCTTCGTGGTTGTCAGGATTGAATTGATTATCTGTCGATCCTGCTGTAGATGGCTTATTAAAGATATGTACTTGTGGCAGTAATAAACATACCGTCCATTGCATCGTTGTCAGCCTGAGGATCGTCAAATGCAGAAAATGCACCATCTACAGGACCATTGTACAAGTTGTCGTCTGAAATATGTTGAGTCAGATTATAGCCAGAAGCATGAACATACATAATGTATCATTCACGGGATGGTTGTACAAGTCCTGGTCTGAATTCCCATTATCGCTCAGGTACCTTTTATCCTCAAGCTGCTCTTCAGGCACCTCACTCAACTCTGAAAGTGGACTATGTGGTTCATCAATGGTGGGATGAACTTGGCGACGAGAATGCTTGTTCGAGACAGTGGGTGTGGATGCAACTGTGCGTGCAACACGTTGGCGGCGGTTAGCAGCGGTGGGTGTTGCTGTGGGGAGCGACTTCTCAAGATGTTTCTGAAAAGTTTCAATTTCCTGCGAGCCAACGTATCCGGGACGAGAAGGCAAGTTGAGTTTAAAACCAAAGCGACTATTTGGAGGACCTGTGATGAGGGTGTGAATGGGAAGGCCGGTGGCTGAACCATCTGAATCATGCCGCGGTAGAGGGTCTTCCTGTTGTACGGTGTTGAGCTCGCAATAAAATATGGGAAAGAAGGGACAGACCGGAAATAGACTGCCAGCATTCTTTGCGCCCTGTTTCCTGGTTCTCTTCTTGGCCTGGACTGGGGCCATTGGATTCACCGGCACGTCTTTGGGAACAGTTGTCACAGGGCGAGGAGTCTTCAACGGTGCCTCAAGCGTTTGACCAATCATCCTAAGCTGGTCCGCCCTCCCACAGACACCAGTGTTTGATCGCATTGTCCGTCGACGAGCTTCCTGGGTATCAGTGGTGTTCTGAGCTACTGACTCTGAGGCCACCTCTGGAACCACATTTGACGAGGTGGCTGCGGACCGTGTGGTCTTACTTGGGGGTCGTCTTCTGCCCATGGTAGGGCCTGAAAGCCAAGAGAAAGAAAAACACCGTCAGCCCCAAATTTGAATGCTCAGGCATGTGTGCACTGTGCACAGCCGAGTGTTGTAATAACGCCAAGTGAACATTGCAATATTACATAACCACTTCTAGCGATGACTTGAAACACAGCATAGTACTAGTGATTTGAGATTTGAGGTCGACGGATACAGGGCAACATGGATTAAAAGATGGTACCAACCTGGGCGACATCAATGAAAGCGACGACGAGGTGGGTGTTTGCTCTCAACGGTAAGTAACACAGCGAGGCGAGGCTTGAGATCAGCCAATACTGTGACAACGTGGGGCCAGACGATGGTGGCTGAGGACTGTACAGGAGTGATATTGGTGAAAATGATGGTGAGGTGCGTGTATGTGAGATTGCAATATTGTACCAAAGGGTGATGTGGCACCGCTGAACAGTGGTTGGGGAACATACGAGAGATGGGGGAGAGAACCTGGGCTGTGCGCAAGCCCAGCAAGCAACATACCATGGGAACTGAGTCTGCCCTTATCCAGGAAACGGGAACATGAAGATTGTATCGTCTTTGTCGCCTTGGGTACTAGTGAGTGGGATGAACATGGGTGGTGAGCATGTTTTGCGATGATTGAGTGATGGCCGCATCAGTGTGCCACGGTATGTCATGAGGTCACAAAGCAGCTCGGATGATAACTTCGTCGTGGCCGATGGGGAATCCCAGAGGATGCCTTGCTGCAGTGTTGTTAAAGTTTACACGTGACAACCCAATACCATGTGACAGACTCACTGCCAGTGAGCCTCCGAGTCGTGTCTTCGGGTCCATCATTGTGAATCCTTTTTTTTTTGGTCTCATTTTACTCATCCTGCTACTCTCCATCCATGTACAGGTGTCCAAGATGTCTCAAGGCTTTCACGACCGAAGGAGGGGTCACTTATCACCGGGCTCAGCCGCGCGCTGCGTGTAATGCAGATACCTGGTGTTACGCTTGGACCGGGTAGGTACGAGCGTAGCCCTTGTGAAGCGAAGAACGAGGAGAGCGTCGACTCAGAAGCACGATGAGGTCTTTTATAGGAGTAACGTCCTTCAGAGTAGGACGAAGACTACTAGGGATCAAGGAGCTCGTGGGGTTGTCCACACGAGGTTCAAGGGTTCAAGGCGGTTGGGCTGATTACCAACGGTTCAAGTGGGGACCACAAGAGCGATAGATTGTACAAGGTACAAGAATACAAGGGTAACATAAGTATGTATGACGAGAAGCGTAAGTAGAGTCATACAACGTTAGTAGTCCAGTGATAAGTATCACAAGTAGGTAAAGCTCCCTTGTAAGGGTACAAGGAGGGACAAGTGATAACATGGGCTAATGGTGGATAAGTAGCGATGAAGAATGAAGAGCTACTCAAGGATGGTTGTTCAAAAGACAAGTTCGAGAGCTATAGATTAGGAATGCATATCCTGTGGGCGGATGGGTAGAGAGCAGTAAGAGGAAGGGTAAATAAGGAGCGGGTAGCGACGAAGAAGAAAGAAAAGGGGTAAAACGTAACATAACCCCTGTAGTAGACTCTGAATCTCCGATGAAAGACAGACTTCTAAGTTCTTCGGCAAGGGAACGAGAGGGCGGTAACAACCAAGATCCACAGGGGAATAGAGAGGAGTGGCGACGAGGGTAGGGAAAGCGAAGGTGATGATCAAGGAGATCAGGCAGTGATCTTGAGGGATCAGAGCGCAGTAGGATAAAGGAGAGTAATGATATGGAGTAGTCCAGTGGTGATCAGGAGAGATCAAGCGATGATCAAGAGATCAGGGGTCGTAAAGACAAGGATAGGAATGTCCAGAGACGAGGAGCAAGGGATCAACGAGGGCGGCCATAGGGTCTCCTTCAGAGGGGAAGGGTACCGGGTTCGCGGAGTGGTCCTTTCAGGGGGACATCCCGACCCGTAGGCAAGCAATGATCAAGGGCGGAGACGGTGAAGTCAATGGACAGATTCAGTAGAAATGGAGAGTTGTTCGTAAGACATGGTAGTGGTATTGAAAAAGCTTGGAGGTGAAAACAGAGGGATGGAGTTTCTTATAGTCCTGGAGAGTGGCTTTGGAATGTTTTAAGTTCCGTTCTGGGATCCAGGAGTCTTCTTCGGCGGAGTATCCTTTCCAGCGGATAAGGAACATGCGGCTTTTCGGGGTTCCGCGGTGGTGTATGATCTTATCAATCTCGTATTCTTCTTCTCCGTCGATAAGGTCAGGTGGAGGAGAAGGGAAGTTCTTCCCATGGACGGCGTTCTCTCGATAGGGAGATAAGAGAGAAGCATGGAAGACAGGGTGGATCTTCCAAATCTTTGGTAAGCGGAGTTGGTATGTGATGGGAGATAGGACTTTGGTGATTACGAAGGGTCCTTCTCGTTTTGGGGCGAACTTCGGATTGATGATGGAGCGGCGGAGATTTCTGGCTTCAAGCCAGACTTTGTCTCCAAGGGTGAAGGGGGTGAATCCTCGGTTGTTCCGAGAAGTCATGACTTGTCGAGCGAGTTCGTGAGAAGCTAATGCTTCTTCTCGGGTGGCGGAGAGGTCTTTGAGGCGGGTATTGATTGCGGGAAGGGAAGATTCGGCAAGTACCGAGGGAAGAGCACGGGGTTCATATCCCATCATGAGATAGAATGGAGATTTGCTGGTGACGGAGTGAGGGCGGTGATTGTGAGCGAATTCCGCATGGGAGATCTTATCGGCCCATGAGGAGGGGTTACTGCCACAGAAGATGCGAAGGTAAGTTTCAACCTCTTGGTTGACTCGTTCAGTTTCTCCATCGGATTGGGGATGGTATGCGGTGGAGAGAGAGATGTCGTAGTTCAGGAGTCGTCCAAGCTCTCGAGCGAAGGAGGATGCGAACTGAGGACCACGATCGGAGATAATTTTGTCATAGAGGCCGAAGCGGAGGTAGACCTTGTGGAAGAAAAGGGAAGCGACACCTTCGGCAGTAATAGTCTTCTTCGTGGGACAAAGAATTACCCCCTTAGTAAGGCCGTGGTCCACCACGACCAAAAGAGAATCAAATGAAGAGGAAGTGGAAGCGGGGAGATCCGTGATGAGATCACAGGAGACCTGCTGAAATGGGCGTGTGCAGGATGACTTAATCAGGGTGAGAGGAGGAACGGTAGGGTGCGTGTTTGACTTGTTCTGCTGGCAAACAGAACATCCTTCGACGTACTTCCGGACGTATTGTGCGAGTCCGGGCCACCAGAATTCTGCTGCGACAAGTTGGCGAGTCTTCAGGTAACCAGGGTGACCGGTAGACTCATGGTCATGACATCGTTCAAGGATGGAGTGGCGGAGGGTTTCATCAGGGGGCACGTAAACACGGCCTTTGTACGTAAGGACGCCTTCCGAGTATTGCCAATCTGAGAGGCGGGAACGGAAGGCAGGAGGAATAGTTCCATTGAGCACCTGGAGTGCCTGAAGGACAAGCGGATCGGAGGTTGAGGAGGAGGAGATATGGTGGGCCAATGTGGAGTCGATGAGGCGGACAAACATGGATGGGGGAAGAAGGGTGGTACCCTTATTTTCATCGGAGTCTGTAGGGGCAAAGTCCCATCGACGTGATAGGGCATCCGGTCCGGAGAGTAGGGAACCGGGAACGTGGATCATCTTAAGATCGAAGTCTGCTAGATCCAATAGCCAGCGGGCTTGGCGACGGTTAAGGTCCTTGGGTTGACGGAAGTAGGTGAGGTTCTTGTGGTCGGTGAAGACCTGAACCGGAAAGGAAGCTCCATGGAGATAGTGTCTCCAAGCCTTAAGAGCGCGGATGATGGCGAGGAGTTCGCGATCGTAGATATCGTAGTTTCGTTCAGCGGGGGAGAAGGATTGGGAAAGGTAGGAACAGGGATGCCAGTCACCGTTAGTATTGGTTTGGAGGAGAATTGCGCCGGTGGCGTATTTGGAAGCGTCGGTGGCAATGGCGAAGGGTTTGGAGTGGTCAGGAAGCCGAAGGACTGGCTCGGCAAGGAAGAGTTCTTTGAGATGGGAGAAGCATCGGCCGCATTCTTTGGACCATTTCCAAGGTTGGTTCTTTTTGGTAAGGTCGATAAGTGGTCTAGCGACGGTCGAGTAATCTGGGATGAAGCGGCGATAGAAGTTGGCGAAGCCAAGGAAGGAGCGGACTTCTTTGGGGGTGGTCGGGGTAGGCCATTTGGAAATCCCATCAAGTTTGACGGGGTCCATAGCAATGCGGCCGGGTTCTACAATCATGCCGAGGTATTCCACCGTTTCAGTGGCGAATTGGCATTTCTCAAGTTTCAAGTGGAGGTCGAGTTCCTTCATGCGCTGGAGAACTCGTTTGGTGCGTTCTTCGTGTGTGGCTTTGTCGGGAGAGAAGATGAGGAGGTCGTCCATGTAGATGACGAGCCATCCTTCTGCGATCATATCACGGAAGGAGTCGTTCATGAATCGTTGGAAGGTGGCGGGGGAATTACAGAGACCGAAGAACATGACAAGGGGTTCGAAGAGACCTTTGTGGGTGATGAAGGCCGACTTCCATTGGTGTCCGTCTTTAATTCGGACGTTGTTGTATCCCCATCGGACATCGAACTTAGTGAAGACTTTAGTGTCTTTGAGCTTGTCGACGAGATCAGAGATGAGCGGAAGTGGGTAAGCATCCCGAACGGTATGTTCGTTCAGGTAGCGGTAGTCTTGGCAAGGGCGTAGCTTGCCATCCTTTTTCTTGACGAAGAAGAAGGAGGATGCTTGGGGGGAGTTCGAGGGGCGGATCTTTCCGGCAGCGAGGTTCTCGTCTAGGAAGTCTTCTGTCGCCTTCTGTTCGGTTGGAGAGAGGGGATAGACCTTTCCGATTTTCGGAGAGAAGGAGTCTTTAAGGTTGATCTCGTGGTCATAAGATCGCGATGGGGGAAGGTGATCGGTGGCTTCTTTGGAGAAGACCGATGCATAATCAGAGTATTCAGCGGGTAAGGATATTTTCGGCTTGGCTTTCTCAGCAGCAGCAGCGAGTTCCGTGGCGGTGGTTAACTTGGCGATGACTGGAGAGTTATTGGGGAGGTAATAGGAACCGCAGCGGATGATGCGGTGAATGGCATAGTTCTGGCGGGCGCGATGCATGTACTGTTGTTCGGTTTCATGCTCGAGGTATTCATAGAGTCGACTGTCATATACAGAGTCGACGTTGATATGGCGAGGAGGACAGGAGGAGGTGGTTTTGGTGAAGAAGGAGTCATGTCACTTCTGATCAGCGACGTGCGTTTGGTAGAATTTGGTGGATTGGTCGGAGGATTCGGGGATGGAAAGGGTTTGGGAGATCCAGTCGATAGAAGGGTTGACTGCTCTCAGCCAGGGGAGTCCTAGGATGACGTTTTCTCGTCCGCAGTTCATGACGTAGAGAAGGAGTTTGTGGGCAATTCCTTCGATGTTGGCGAAGAGGGTGCAGGTGAATCGAATCTCACCTTTTTGATTGGCGGATTGGTCAACGTTTCGTACCCGGATGGGAACATCAAGTTTCGTGGTGGGGAGAGAGTTCTTTCGAACGTACTGCCAGTCAATGCAGTTGATATCGGCGCCGCTATCAATCAGGGCGCAGGTGTCGACGACTTTCATAGTATGCGAAGGATCAATGAGTTGAATGGGGATTCACATTGATCTAGACGATTTCGATACTAGTACAGGGGCAACTGTAACATTAGGAGAGACTCGCGTCGACTGAGATCTCCTCTTTAAAAATCCTGCGAAGGGCAGGAGAAAGAAACCTTCCTAACGGTGGTTTCATCGTCGTCGTCCTCAATCTCTTGGAGTTGAGGGAGTTCTTCTTCGACCTTTCGAACCTTTCGTTCTTTGGTGGGAGAAAAGGCAGCGGGGAAATGGGGACAGTCACTAGATCTGTGACCGGTCTTTCGGCAACGGAAGCAGCGTCCTTCCTTGATGCAGCGTTGTCGTTCCTCTGGGGTCATTTTAGAGACGCGGACGGCGTCGACATCCATGGCGTTGGGGTCTCGTTCTTTGCAATGGGTGGTAGTGGAGGAAGAGTACGTAGTAGGGGTCTTCCCTCCTTGTTTGGCGAGCTCTAGGACGTGTTCATATTGGCTTTGGAAAGTCTGGGCCTTAGCAACGTATTCTTCGATAGTGGTAGGCACTTTCTCCATCATCTGAATGTTACGCATGAGTCCGACAGGTATTCCGTTTTTGAAGAGCTGGATAAGGACTGCGTGGTCGGTCACTTGTGCGATGGAGGTTTGATTGACAAAGTTCATGACATAGGTGTTTAACGGGATGTTCTCTTTTCCGTTGTACTTCTTTTCCATTCTGGCGGTCATAAGCCAGTTGAGAGCGTTTCCTTTGGTGTTGGCATGCTTAAATGCTGTAGTAAATTTCTTGGTGAACTCGGTCATCGTCCCGAGTGAGAGAGAGGTGGTGGTTCCAGCAGCGAGAGCGTCAAGGGCGGCTTGTCAATAGGTGGAAGCCCAGGTAGCGGCCGTTCCTTTTGTCATGTAGGAAAGGGCAAACGCTACTTGCTTGGCGTCAGTGTTATAGATTTCCTCGTTCACGAGGAGATAGGTCATGATGGAGGACATCCAAGCATTGGTTTTGTCAAAGTTTCCGTCAAAGGCTTCGGGGGTGCCAAGACGGAGTTCTGAGGGTTTCGAGGTGGAGGTCATTCTGAGAGGAGTAGGAGGAATGGGAGGGTAAGGGTTCGGTGGTGGGAAGGAGCCGAAGGGTAGTGGTGGTCGAGAGATAGGAGTGGGAGAGGGAGGGGTAGGAACGCGAGGAATAGAGAGGGAAATAGAGAGGTTTTGAGCTAGTTCTTGATCGGCAAGAAGTTCCGCTTCAGAAGAGAGTGGGATGTCTTGGTCAAAGAGGTGGGTTAAGGGTTCTTCCTCAGATGAAGATTCTGAGGTGGAGGGAGCAAGGGGTGGGCGACGAAGGCCCCAGAGGCTAGTTGGTCGTTGAGGGTTCGAAATGGTGGCGGCTTACAGCGATGGTAGCCGATAGGGATATACTCTTGAGCTTTTGTTACGCTTGGACCGGGTAGGTACGAGCGTAGCCCTTGTGAAGCGAAGAACGAGGAGAGCGTCGACTCAGAAGCACGACGAGGTCTTTTATAGGAGTAATGTCCTTCAGAGTAGGATGAAGACTACTAGGGATCAAGGAGCTCGTGGGGTTGTCCACACGAGGTTCAAGGGTTCAAGGCGGTTGGGCTGATTACCAACGGTTCAAGTGGGGACCACAAGAGCGATAGATTGTACAAGGTACAAGAATACAAGGGTAACATAAGTATGTATGATGAGAAGCGTAAGTAGAGTCATACAACGTTAGTAGTCCAGTGATAAGTATCACAAGTAGGTAGAGCTCCCTTGTAAGGGTACAAGGAGGGACAAGTGATAACATGGGCTAATGGTGGATAAGTAGCGATGAAGAATGAAGAGCTACTCAAGGATGGTTGTTCAAAAGACAAGTTCGAGAGCTATAGATTAGGAATGCATATCCTGTGGGCGGATGGGTAGAGAGCGGTAAGAGGAAGGGTAAATAAGGAGCGGGTAGCGACGAAGAAGAAAGAAAAGGGGTAAAACGTAACACCTGGTCAACAGAGGTTGTAATCCCTGATCCAGCCGACGGAGAACTTGATGAAGAATTGGACCCACCGTCCCTGCCACATCCTTCCACGGACTCAGACCACACAAACAGGGCAATAGAATTTGCTGATGAAGACTTTCTGCCGCAACCACAGATCGACAATGTTCGGAGTTCCGTATCTCCTGCTCCACACGACAGAAAAGATTCCATAGGAAGAATTGTTGTCCGATTCCCTGGTGCTGCTGCGATCGTCGACATCAGCGAGACTTTCCTCACCCGATTTGAGCTCGACCCATACTCTCATTACCGGCTCAACAATCTTTACTACCCTTTCGCCTCGTTCAAAGACTGGCAAGTGGCAAACTTCTTGCTGAAGTCAAGACTCAGCATGCAGCTCATTGATGAGTTCCTGTCGTTACAGATGGTAGGTTGATCGTTATCGCCCAGATTTGCACTCATGCATCTTCTCAGGTGCGGTCAGATATGCCACTCTCTTTTCTCACCGCAAAAGATCTACATGCACGAGCAGAACTTCTACCGTCAGGCCCGTGCTGGCAATTTCAAGTTATACCCACTACACATCCTACGAAGAAACCTGTTCACCTGTACTACCATGATGCTCTCGAATGTATCGAATCCTTGTTCAACCACCCATTTCTTGCTGATAAAATGGAATTTTCTCCTTTTCGACTGTTTACAACTGCTGAGCACCTTGTGAGGGTCTATACCGAATGGATGAGTAGTGACAGCGCTTGGGAAATGCAGGTAAAAAGAATGGGTATTTTCCTCCACCATTGGCTCATTGTCTTTCGCAGTCACAGATACCCGAAGGTGGTTCGCTTTGTGGCGTTATTCTTTCGTCAGACAAGACTCATATCACGAACATCAGTGGGGGTAAGGCTGCGCATCCACTCTTGATCAGCCTTGCAAATATCAAGATGTCTGTCAGGAACAAGGCATCTTCGCATGCCTTCCTTCTTCTTGCATTGATGCCAATCGCAGAATTCATCCATCCCAAGACAAGGATGTGCAGTGTCCTCGACGCGCGACTTTTCCACCACTGCCTCAGCATCATCGTCCAACCACTCAAGAAAGCCGCTGAAGTTGGCCGAATGATGTTGGATCCACTTGGCAATTTGCGCTACTGCTTTACCCCCTTGGTTTCATATATTGCGGACACCCCGGAAGCGGGTGTGGTGGCCTGTGTACGTTCCCTTACATCTCATCTCACGATGCCCACGTACAAGAACTTTGGTGATGCGCACCGCCATGGACCCCACACTGCAACTGTTACCCTTGCGCAGCTGCAATCCATTCAGTGCAATCCCCTCATGGTTGAAGAATACTTTTCTGCTTGTGAGATATTTCGACTTAGTGGCGTGTCGCACCCGTTTTGGAACGATTGGCCCCTTGCACAGCCTTGTCAATTCTTGACCTCCGAAGGCCTACATCACTGGCACAGAGAATTTTGGGATCATGATGTCAAGTGGTGTATTCATTCACTTGGTGCTGCCGAGATCAACTTTCGGTTCTCGCTGCTCCCCACCATCACTGGCCTTCGCCAATTTCCTACCAGTATCACCAAGTTGAAGCAAGTTTGCAGTCGAACCAAGAGGGACATTCAGCGATACATAGTTGTCGTTATCGCAGGTGCTGCAGACCCGGATGTTGTTATTGCAATCCACGCCCTCATGGAATTTCGATACAGGGCTCAAGCTCCAGCCATAAGCTCTATGGGATGCGACCTGATCCGAGCTTCGTTGCAAGAATTTCATGATCACAAAGATGCTATTCTTGAAGGGGGTCTTCACAGGGGTGCATCGAGTGACGCGAACCTTGATCATTGGCATATACCGAAGTTGGAACTCCTGCAAAGTGTTGTGCCTAGTATCACGAGGGTCAGGTCGTTATTACAGTGGTCTGCTGATACGATGGAGCATGCCCATATTGAAGTTGTCAAGGATCCCGCCTCGAGGACAAACAACCAAAATTACAGTAGTCAAATCTGCCGCCACCTTGATCGTGACGAGAAATGCCATCTCTTCAACACCGCGATAGCCCTCACCCTGTCTAAACAATCTCGCCCCTCGGAAGATGAACTTGAAGGCGACAACGATTCAGACGATGATGATAGCCAAGGGTACAACGAAAATGGGAATGTCTTGGACGACATATGGATCCCACAATGCAAATCGGTTGATTATTTCATTGTCACTGCTAAACCTCCCGCTCCATCTGCACTGAGTCCACGCCGCACATTTAGCATCGGTCCTACAGCGTTCCATGTCAACTACGACCCATCAGGCTCTTCCTCTGTGATGGGAGACGTTTTTCCATTGGATCAGCTGAGATATTATGCTCACGTCGTCCCTCGTTTTGGTCGTGAAGCAGACAACCACCTCATGTCGAGCAATTGCATCGAGTATTCCGAGTCCTTTTTTCTCAACAAATATTTCGACAAAGATTTTTTTTATGCTGTTAGCTAGCTTTTATAATAGTACTGTAGGATGACTCTTGTGATTTGGTATCGCGATGCCAATCCTATTGTTATCATAACTCCATTCCACCACATAGTTCATCCGACAAGTCGATGGCAAAATGCATACTCCACAACCACAGCGCGACTCGAAACATCTTTGATGTTTCTCCCCCGCCGGTGACGACTCTTGATTTGCGTTACTAATTCATGCCTTGAATTCCCTGCCTGCTGCACATACCCCCGCTTCTCGATTTTTGCTCACTCTATCGCTCTGCTTGGTCTCTCTCGCACATTTTTTTGTGGTCGTCGCCATGTTTCCAACAAAGACAACAGTCCTATGTACATCTGACACCAAAAGGTCACAAATTATCGATGTATCCCCTGGAAAAGACCTATCTTTGCTGCATACATCCCATGATGAGGCGCGAGGACAACTTGACTTACAAGCTCAGAGATGTCATCAAAGCCTCTACAAACATTTGGCAATGCGAACGGGAGGGAGCTCTCACCCATGTTATTATGGAGTTTGAGCAACTGCTGCAAGTAAGTTGGACCATATTTCTTCCCTTGACATTGTTGACACAGCTTTGAGGGAAGTTTCACGTTGCGACTTACTAGCATGGACAGCGATATAGCTGGTATCCCACAAGCGCTGCAGAAGAGTGGTTGTCTAGTGAAAGCCATCCATGCCCCGCCTGAAAGGAAAGGAAGGCCGTCTCCATGGAAATCATGGCAAAGCTTGGAAAATGGATTGAACATCGCTTACCTCCAGGAGCTCGCACAGAATGGTCCTTCAACATATCCTGGGTAAGATCCATCGTTCGGGATACCAGCGAACATATAGACTTGCAATACAACAAGTGTGCGGATGCTTTCCTCCAGTATGAGTGGATTGTCAAGAGGCATCTCAAGGATGGAGAGTAAGTCATCGTTATCTTGCTTCAAGGATGCGAGTTATAGTGGGTTAACTTGCTGAACCACGATTAGTTTCATCCTTTTTAATCGACAACCTGGCTTGCATAAGATGAGTATGATGAGCCATCAGGCGAAGTTGATGCCGTATTCTAGTACATTTATATTCCTGGCTCCAGGTTTGGAGGCCTGACTGACGCCTTACAGTGCCGATTTTGACGGTGATGAAATGAACATGTGGTATGTCAATCTGACTTAATTCAATTGTTTCTTTACTTAGCGGGTACTCTAGCATACCCTAGTCTGAAGAAACCCATGCCGAGTTGAGCCAGATTGCATGGGTTCCATGTCAGGTCAGTAATTTGTTCTAGTATCACCTTCGAGTTTGGTATGAAGTTCCCGCAGATCATATCCCCACAAGCGAACAACCCATTATGGGTATCGTACAGGACACGTTGTGTGGTATCCACAAGTTTACCCTGCGAGACATGTCCAAAACATCCTTCTTTGGCTCCCTGATTGGGATGGCAATGTCCCCACTCCTGCGATCATCAAGCCGAAACCCCGTTGGACAGGGAAACAAATCCTGATCATGGTCATTCCCTGAGGTATCAACATTCACCGCGCACCTGATCCCAAGTCGTGGAATCCTGTCTTCGACGACGGCATGATGGTGGACAATGGTGAAATTCTTTTTGGAATCATGGCAAAAAGACCGTCAGTGTAACACAGGGTGGTCTTATTCACGTCGTCTTCCGCGAGAAGGGTCCAGAGGCCACGTGATCGGTATTTACGGGGATTCAAATGGTCGTCAACTTCTGGCTATTCCACAATGGTTTCAGTATCGGCATTGGTGACACAATCGCAGGCCCCAAGGTGATGAGTTACATCACCCAACGTATCAGGGAGAAGAAGCAGCAGATTGTGGAGATCATCGATGACGCTTACCATGACCAGCTCAAGCCCATTCCAGGGATGACTATTCGGGAGTCATTCGAGAGCAAGGTTCGAGTGGCAGAAGATTGAGACATTTGGGATGTCGGACAGGGAGTTCGAGCATAACTACCAAGTGGACATAACGGATAAAGAAGGTGGCTTTTTGCCAGGTGTTTTGCAGATTGGCATCGATGATAGCTTGCTGGAGTTGCAGGCCAAGCTGGATGAAGAATATGCGTGACTTGTAGAAGACCGCCGCGGCTTGCGAGCATTCGTTTCCCCTGCTCTGATGGTCTCACACCGCATTACCTCCCTGTTGATCTGCAGCGTATCATCCATAACGCCACCCAGATCTTCCATATTGATCAGCGAAAACCCAGTGATCTCGAGCCTGCATACATCGTCGACGCCGTACATCAGCTCACGGAGCGACTCCTGACTATCCCTGGGGATGACTCACTGAGCAAAGAAGCACAAATCAATTCCTCGCTCACCTTCCACATGCATGTACGTGCTACGCTAGCGACACGACATGTTCTGGAGCAGTACCACCTGAATCGGGAGGCGTTTGAATGGATTCTAGGCGAAATTGAAGCAAAGTTCAACCAGTCGCTTGTGAATGCCGGCGAGATGTGTGGTACGCTTGCTGCACAGTCCATTGGTGAACCAGCCACCCAGATGACACTGAACACTTTCCACTATGCTGGTGTTTCCAGCAAAAACGTTAAGAGATTATCACATTGCCACCAACATCAAGATGCCGTCGCTCTCAGTCTACCTGGTGCCAGAACTCGCGGAGAGCAGCACCCTGGCGAAGAATGTCGAACAAGAGTTGGCGTATATGTCGCTCCAAACCGTCGCTGCTGCTGTCAAAATTTGGTATGACCCTGATCCTATGTCGACCATCATCGAGGAAGATTCCGTATTTGTCAAGTTGTTCTCACTTCTGGATGAAGAGATTGAGTCGAAGATGCACCTTCAGTCTCCATGGCTTCTCCGGTTGGTGCTTGACCGTGCACGGATGATTGACAGAAATTTGACGATGCGTGTATGTCGCCGGTTGGATTGCGGAGAGCTTCAAGACAGATTTGTTTGTCGTCTGGAGCAAAGACAACTCCGAGAAGTTCATCATCCGGTATTGTGTTCTTGGTGGGGCAGACAACTTGAAGGACGAGGATGGAATGGGGGCAATCAAAGAAGATATATTCCTTCTCCAGCTGGAGAACATGATGCCCAACTCCGTCGGTCTTCACGGAGTGCCTAGTATTCGCCAGTCTTCTTGCAGGAGCATGACAAGGTGTTCCACAATGAAGAGGGGAATGGATGCTGGAGACGGACAGCGTTAACCTCAAAATGGTCATGACCATCGATGGCGTCGACTTCACACGGACATATTCAAACAGCTGCGTGGAAGTGTTCAACGTGTTGGCCATTGAGGCCGCCCGTGCAGCTATCATGAGAGAGTTGCGTGGTGTCATTGAATTCGACGGTTCGTATGTGAGCTACAGACATCCCACGCTGCTTTGCGACCTCATGACACACCATGGCACACTGATGGCTATCACCCAACACAGTATTAACCGTGCTGAAATGGGAGCTCTCATGCGATGTTCGTTCGAGGAAACGGTGGAAATCTTGATGGAAGCTGCAGCCGTTGGAGAGAAGGATGACTGCCATGGTATTGTGGAGAACGTGATGTTTGGGCAGTTGGCACCGATGGGAATTGGCGCTTTCGATGTTGCACTGGACATTGACATGCTCAAGGACGCTATCGTCGATCACCCCTCCCGGTCCAAAACATGCTCGCAGCCCACACGGACAGTGGTATAACACTGGGACAAGTGATGATGACGCATACAATACAATCTCCCCTGCATGGTCCAAGACCGCATTCTCACCGCTCGCTGTCCAAGGTGGTGAAGATGCCGCAAGTTTCTCCTTCCTTGGGTATGGGCAAAGCCCACTTGGTGTGGGTGGAATATCGCCTGCTGGACCAGGTTACAGTCCCAGCTCTCTGAATACATACTCCCCCACATCTCCATATGTTCCCCAATCGCCGTTTGGTGGTGCCACATCACCCTTCGGGACATCGCTGTACACATTGTCGCCATTCTATTACCGAGGCAGGGCACTGACGTCACCGACATACTTGCCGACATTGCCCGCGCTCAATCTAACCTCACCGGCGGGATACTCCCCCACAATGCGGCACGCTCGCTGTGGGGAACCAGCCACTCAGATAACATTCAACACGCTTCTCACCTCACTTGCCAAGTCGACACCGACCAATCCATAATGTTATAGGTTACTTATCGAGAATTGTACCAATGCTCACTTATATATACTTGATTCCTAAGTACTGTGTATAAGGTCTCTGGCGTAAATAGAGACAAGCATGTAATACGTCACACTTGTGAAAATTGTAAGCCACCCACATTATCTTTTTCATCCTCAAACTATGGATGCAGAAATCAAGTCCACCGCCAGCTGCTTTTCCCCTTCTGATGGTTCTGTCCACTCAATCACTACCATTACCGCATCCAATCCCTCGCCACTCTCTGCACAAAACATTGTTCCTGGGACGCCCAGTGTTGACACCCCGCCACCAGTCAAAGTTGAATCGTTGATGCCATCCTTCAACTCCCTTCCAATCCGCCCCAGTCATGCTCAACATCATAAAGTAATGGCTATTGCAGCCATGCCCTCCAGTCTACAACATGGAGGTCGACGGCCCTTTCCCCCTTCCACTGCACCTCGAGTTGGGCCGGGTACACCATTTCGAAATAGCTATCTTACATTGACTCCCAGCATTCCGTTGGCCAACAATCTTGAGGCCACAAAAAAACATACCATTGTGAGTAGTAGCAGAGGTACTGATTACAAACATTACTAACAGCGCTATTCTGAATCAACAGGACGATTTGGATCGTTTCAGTGACGATGAGGAAGGTCGCGAGGACTTTGAACAGCAAGAAGCCTTGCTATATCTCGAGGTTGCGAGGGCTTGGGGTGATGTTCGGAAGCTGGAGCAGAAGCTCGCTCAGGCTAGGTGGGACGAAGTCAATGTTACCTCAAGGCTCTACAAGCTTCAAGCTGTAGAAGCAGAGAAGAGATCCGACGTGGCCGAGAGAAGAATTGGCACTATTCGCAACTCAATTTGTATGGCGGGAGGGAGCCTTTACAACACAGCGCAGAAACGTCGCTGCACCTCAGACTCAGATGATAGCATCATCATCTATGCGGGTACGTGCACGAAAGCACCATAAGATGCATATCAACTGATCATATTCTCTCCAGGCATGCCTTCTGGCTCTCCAGAGGCATAACAATGGTTTTCGTGCTCGATGTGGCTCCTGTCGCCGTTTCTTTATCTCACAGTATATGTGTAGCCTGCTTGACAATATATTTTCCTTTCTCTCATTTTTTTTGTGTCACTGTACATTCATGTGAGTTACTGGGCCTGCTGTGGTCACTGGCTGCGGTCTGCAACCCTGTGACGTATTCACACTGTTGTGCTGTGCATCATGTAATGTGCTGTGATGTCATGCTGTCACTGCACCAAAATTAGTGATTTGCTGATGTGACTTTGGGTAGTGTTGAAAGGTACACGTACTTATGGTCACGTGACCTGTAATTAGTAATCACTATATAAGACTCATCTGAGTCTGAATATAAATAACACTTCTTGATCCAGAACCACAACGTTCTATTAAGAAACCCCTTCCAAAGGTAAGTACCATCTGAGCAGTTTCCCTACCCTGTGTGGCAACACCGGGTACGCGTCATTGCAACAGGTAGTTGGTGAATTACTGGTACATGCGGAATACTGTAGTAATACCGAAACCAGCCCAACATTCCAACCATAGCGTGACAAGATAGCAAGTTGTGAAAGCAATTCTATTGCTAGATTCATGGGCAAAGATGTGTCACAGGTATTGTTTTGAGCAGTTGGTGAAATGCTAGTACACACAGAACATTGTAACAATGCTGATATCTGTTGGAAATAAGGATCGGGCACGTTATAAGGATTGGTGCTCAGGCGAATGTCTGTCTGTCAAATAGAACTTGCCCATATACAACATTGCAGCTTTCATGGATAATACAGTGCTCAGGCTCCCCATGCGGGCTTGCAAGGGTCAATGTCATTTGGGCTCAGTTTGGTTACATCAGGAAATGTTACGCTTACCTAATGTCACTTAACCAACACTTATCTCCGCTTGGCACATCAAATTGGCCAAGTAAATTTAAGCTATTTAAGTAGATCCGTTTTCTTAGATTCTACTTATTCACTGCTTATTGCACACTTAAACACTTGACCACAGGTGTAGTAGCGGACAAAATTATTTATTTCAAGCATGTACTAAGTAAATACTTTCAACTGTCACAAGACGGCACATCCGTTGTCGTCGGCGGCATGCATCACTTGTTGCGGCGGTCATTCCGCATTGTCTCCCATCCGTTTGGATGTCATCCACATCGTTTCCGTTACCGTCACTGCTGGTGTGGGGTGGTCGTGCCACCAAGGAGTTGTTGTTGTTGTTGTTGTTGTTGTGGTGGTGGCACTGCCGCGTCGTTGTTTGGGGGTGCTGGTGGCATGCGTCGTCGCCGTCAATGTTGTCGTGGGGGCATGGTGGTGATGGTGATGGAGTGATTGTCATTTCGGTGGTGATGGTGATGGAGTGATTGTCATTTCGGTGGTATGCATTGTAGGGAGGCTATGCTCCCTAACCTGGTACGACGTCATATAGCCACCCCATCACTCATCACCAGTACCCAACACCATGTTCATCATATCTCATCCAAGTCCGAAGCTCCTCCATCAAACCCGAACGAAGTCCGACGTGTTTATCCTCGCATCTCAAGTTCGAACCTTTGCATCGCAAGTCCGAGCCATGTCCTATGTCCTATGTCCACCTGGATCGCATCAGGTGTTCTTTATATTGGTTCGTAATCAATTGCATGGCTTCTAAACTAAAATCACAGGCTCATTTCGTGAGCATCGTCATTTGTAGTGATGGTCTCGCGTTTGTTCCTGATCACACTCGGACATAAGGAACGACATGTCACACGGACCTAGTTTATTTTGTTTTGTTTCATCTTTATATCCTTGTCCTTGGTTACCATTAAGTCCGGAATATGCTCCGAGACTATAAATCTTTATATTTGGAGATCTGAATACATCTTTCGCCCAGTCAGTGTTGATCATCTCATTCTTGTCCACATTGTCCCAAACGTCTCCAATACGAAGTCCGGTGCCCGTTGCACGACTTACCATCACTCTCACTCACGTCTTGCACCTTCAAACACCTCGCGCTCTACAACTTGATGCTCAGGTGTCTCTCGGGTGTCCTTGCATCCATTTCTCTCATCTATCTGAAACTCCGGACTTCGTCTAGGAGCCTCGGACTTCCTGTTTCTTGTCCTCCCACTCTTCGACTCACATTTGAATCCCTTTAGGGTCGAACCTATCGCACCCTCACCCCTTTTCTTTAGCTTGTGACCTGATTGGCTTAGTCCAGGAAGATTTTCAGCTACCCTTTGTTACCTACAACTGGAGCCCACCGTGAGGGATTCACAAGAGTTGACCAGGAGGACTCTCCGACCCACTCCTCAACGAAGGGAGGTCAAGGAACTCCTCTGGCAGTTCCGAAACCTTAACATTTTGGAGGACTCTCATTTTTTTACATCTGTTTCATCTGACAATGCACGTCACAACCATCTCGACGCAACTGACAGCTCCGAGTCGACACCTGAATCTCCTGTTTCACGCTCCTCACTACTGTCGCTAAGGGGCTCCTCGCCACCCGATGACCTGCACGCAATCCATTACGTGCTGAGATCATGAGTATAACTCTCTCCCAATATTCTAGCCTAACCCACAGCTAGAAAATCCTGATATGCACAGTAGAGGTAGCTTACTATCTAAACTACCTACCCTCCAAATTTTATCATGTTTGCTTTATTCCTTACAGAGATATTCACAAATCTCTAGTAATGTACCCATATTACCATAGTGTACTCAAAACACTATTACTCTAATTACTTTCTCAATAGACAATTAGCCCTTAGTTAGATTATCTAATCATGTACTACACAGCTTGACCTGCACAGCCCATATATCACATGACCACTTGCCTGCTTAGGATGCTGCCCAAATTGCCATTCAAGCACAGCAGTGAGTCTCGCTTTCATAGAACATTCTAAATAGAATGTACAGCCATTAACCTGTGCAAGGTTTCTGTAACTCATAGCATAGCCCTGCATGAGTCAGTGTGAGTCATACCTCAGAAAAGTGAATAAGAATCACACCTGAGTCAACATGAGTCATACTGAGTCAACACAAGTCATACTGACTCAACATGAGTCATGAGTGTTGAAGCTCATAGCATAGGCATACCTGAGTCAACATGAGTCATACTGAGTCAGTCTTGCTACCACTATTTATCCTACCCATCCAATCATATTCATTCATGGCAAGCAAAATGACTCAGAACATAGCCTCAAAGCTGCTAAATGTAGAAGCATAGCCACATGTAAAAAAAGGTATATAAGGAGTGGAATTTTGCAGTGAAAGATCATCCCATTATCTGATTATCTTATTATCAGAGGGTCTCATATCTGGTATCTCAGAATCTAAGAAAGTACCAAGTGACCCTTAGAGTTCTAAATCTCTACATATTTGGTAGCTAGTACTTAGCAGAAAACACTACCAAAAGAGGCAGCTAACACAGCTACTCTTACATAAGCTATTACTAAGTGGGCAAATACACTGCCAATCGTAACCTAAGCAAATCTAGTTTAGGAATACTTAGTACCTGCTACACACAGAGATCTTGCTGACATACATTTCACTCCAGTTTCCCAATAAATAAGGTTGTAAACAACCCATATTGTGTGAGAACTGAGTGACCCCTTTAGGAAATATCCTACACATTACATCATACACAGCCACCACAGATTCCCAGGAATCTAGCTACTCTCTTCAAATAGGCGTATATACACGGCAAAGCCTATAATTTGGTACACACAACCAAACAACTCATATTAGCACACCCTTGACAGCTAAACCATTAGCTTTAAGAATCCTTACACAACTACAATACAATTCAGTACGTATCTATCGCTAGTAAGACTAGCAACCCATTAGCCAGTAACAATAGGAATAGTCTACATATTCCTTATATCTCTAGAACCTATATTAGCTAGGAATGAAACCAACCCTTTTACCCTTGACTAAACATCAGGAAAGGAAGAACAACCAGGATCCAATTAGTTAAGTTTTCCACTCATTCAGTAGACAAGTTTTCCTTTTTTATATATACTATCTTCTGTTTGATCTGGTAGATAGAGTTGTCCTATCACCAGCTTATAACTAGATTGGGCCTGGAGGATTGATTGCATAGGATTTTCCCCTAGCAAATCTAGCACTCTATATCCTGTAAGAACGACACCGACTCTCATCCTTCGACCTCACCTGTCGTACTGGGCACATTCATAGTCTGAAACCAAGTACCATTCAATTCTCCGAGTTTCACCTCACTTGTGGTTCCTGGCAGACTTGACCATTCGACGCCTCCAAGGACTTATCTACTCTCGCCCGAAGATCCTTTCAGGAGTTCTCCCTTGACTCCCCTTTCTCCCTTATCACCTGTAGAAGGAATCTGAGCTCTCTCAGAGAGGTCAGAATCATCCACCTCGTCGCCATCCTTATCCTCCTTATTCCATCCCTCACCTGACGCGACTTCGTCCTCCACACCACTGCCTCTATTCGGATATCCGCATCACCCAATACCTGATATCCGGACTTGGTTCGCTGCTGTCCCGATCCGTTGGACTGCGTCTGCACCACCTATCGCTGCTCCACCTGTCCCAGTTCCTCCTTTCGCTGCCCCACCTACCCTTCCTACTGCCGCTCCATCCTCATCTATCCCAATGGCTAATCCAGTCATCCGCATGCCTCTGCGAGGTACTCAGAACACAACCAAATTTGACGGAAAGGTTCCTGTGCAGCTTCCGCGTTACCTCGAGGACATTGAGTTCCTTGGAGTCGCTGCCGGACTTACAGCAGAAGAGAAAGTCCAAGCAGCTATCTGATATGCTGACCTCGAAGAAGCCGAGGTTTGGGAAACCTTACCTGAAGCAACTGCTAATCCTGTGGACTGGAATGACTTCATAACTGTGGTCAAAAATCTATATCCGGGTTGCGAAGGTACCAGTTGTTATTGTCGTGCCGACCTTCAATACCTGGTCCAGGACTACCAACATAAACCCATGCAAAGTCAAGAGGACTTGGGTGAGTATCAAAGGAAGTTCACTAAAGTTACTTCTCATCTCATTAATACCTGAAAACTCTCCAAGACAGAGTGCGACTCACTTTTCCTTAGTGGTTTTCCAGTCGACATGGGTGATCGGGTTCGTCACCGATTGTCCATTGTCAAGTCCGACCTCCATCCGGATGATCCATATCCAATGGAGGAGACTATTAAAGCGGCTAAGTTTCTCCTTACGGACTCAGCGCTCAGGTCCGCTATATGGGGAGCACCAGTAGCATCGGGTGCACCACCTGCGACACATTCCTTTCGTCCAGCAGGGGCACCCGTAGCTCCGGTAACGTCAATGATCCTGCCTCCTGCTCCAGCAATGAAGTGGGAAGTCAATACAACATCCCAACAGCCTATGTGAACTTCTCGCGCATGCTCATTTTGTGCCGGATTTGGTCATTTCATCGGGGACTGCTCCCACATCGTAGAATATCTCGCTGCTGGGAAACTGGTACGCGGATCTGACAGACGTTTATATTTACCCGACGGATCTCAGATACCTCGCTTACCTGGGTGCAATTGCCTTAGGGATAGTGTGGATCATCTCGCACGAAATGCAGTTCCTATCGCATCTTCTTCTTCTGTGTCTACCTTCATTAGGGATCCACCCCCTCATATGACTGCCGGGATCTTATCCATGGCATACCTGAGCACTGATGCGATCCTTGACATTGATCCTTTGGCCTTCTTCACCGAGACCGAGGAGAGGGCAACTTATTCTGTGCTCGCTTATACTGACCCGGACTTCCAGCCTTACTTCACACAAGCATGGGCGACATTCAAGCTGATAAGGGGCCTAAGGATAGTGCTCCCAAGGACACGCGAGGAAAGAGAGTCCGATTTGACAGCGTTGAGGTTCCACCTTGGTGCAGCGCACATCCTAATCCTCAGACTGCGACTGTCTCTGAGGAATTGGAAATAATCTCTCCCGAGCTTCAGGAAGCTTCTAAATCCTCTAGCGATGTGCCAGCGTGTCCTGCGACGCCCCCTGTCAACGTCCCCAAGTCCATTCAGGACACTTCAGCTTCGAAAGGGGCAGCCCCTACAATGGCTAAGTCCGGGCCTTCCTCCGGACGTCCTCCACCAACTTGTAACATCTCTTCTCACCCTCCTGCTGCTAATCCAGCCTTTGCGCCTGTACCCCAAGGCCAATACAGATACTCTTTTCCACTGGAGGATGATGCAGCCCCAAAAAGAGTCCTTGAACGGGTGCTTGGTACTAGCATTCCAGTTCCTGTCAAGGATCTCTTCGCTGTCACTCTGGACTTCAGGAGGCAAATCCAAGATCTCACTACAGTTAAGCGTGTCATGAATGCTAACGAGATACAGGTTAACGAGCTTCATGCACACGATCCCGATGCTATCAATTGCGTGTACGGAGATCAAGTACACCAAAGTGACAATGGGACCATTGTCGCTCATCACAGTGTACCTTTGTGTTCCATCAACGCGAAGGTGAACGGTACTGATCACACAATTACCTGCGTCCTGGATTCGGGATCCGAGATTGTAGCCATGCCCAAACGGGTATGGGAAAGTCTTGGACTTCCTGTCCGATTGGACCACATCATGCGCATGTCATCCGCGAACACAACTACTGACGCTACCTTAGGAGTCTTGGAAAATCTGGCCTTGGATTTCAGAACAGGCGAAGTATGCCTCCAAGTCCAAGTCCTAGCCAGGGCAAACTTCGATCTTCTGCTCGGACGACCATTTCATTGTCTCGTCAGCGCAACTACCAACGACTTCCTGGACGGTAGTCAGGATATCACTTTGCATGATCCTAACACTGGAAAGGAGTACAAACTACCAACCCGTCCATGGTGGGAAGGATGTCCGAGGTGTCGTAGCGGTATAAAATGTCAAAACCATCAATCAGTGGTGGAGATGGGTTTTTAAGCATCAATGATCCTCCTAACGGATGGGGAGAAACTCGAACCCGAGCGTCCGCATTTGAACACTGTTTCCCCTTTCTTCATTCCTCTATGTCCGCATCTCTCTATCAATTGTTTTCTCTGAAGTCCGAGGTGTCCGCACCCTCGGTCTCGTCTCTCGCACTATCGTCATCCTCTGATACACTGCTAACAACATCTTCGAAGTCTCCCTTATATGACTTCCTTGCCTCTACGCATTCTATTTTTCATCCTTCTATTGTGCCCGCTCTTTCCGAGATTTACCATTCATATGCATTCAAACATTCTTTGGCTCATTCTCTGGCTTATAAACCAGTGGCCAAGAAAGTCCAATCTGTCGTCGCTCCTGTTGAGGATGAGTATCGCGTTATCCGATGTCTTCCCAATGACCCGCTTATCAGACTAAAACCTCTTCCTACCCATCCTCCTGATTTCGTTCCTGGGGTTCGTTTCACTCAGGAACGCGCTGATGTGTTAGATCTCGATCCCGCCAACTGGCTTTGGCCTGAAGAACTCAAATTAGTCTGATGGCTTGTCCACGAACATGAGCCGGCCTTCACTTGGGTCCCCACCGAATGGGGTCGTCTTGATGAGCGGTACTTTCCTCCAGTTAAGATCCCTATGGTTCCTCATGAACCATGGGCACTTCAAAATATCCCTGTCCCCCCTTCCATGTGGAAGGAAGCGATCCAGATTATTAAGGATCGCATCGCTTCTGGAGTGTATTGTTGAAGGACACGTACTTGATGTCACGTGACCTGCTTATATAATCAGCAATAGTAGTATATAAGACTCTGCTGAGTCTGAAATACGGTATAACTCTCTTGATCTCTTACCGCTATCATCTCTGAGTACCCTCTCTCCAAAGGTAAGGCCCCATGGGCAGTTTCTCTGTATCTAGGTGTTTACACTGGATACACACTATTGCAACAGGTTATGAGCCCCGCAGCTCTAACTGAGCGGCTTGCCCACTCGTCATCTGCACATGGGTGAATGCCTTTGGACATCGGCTGTCCCGAGCGGAAATGCCGGACACCCTGGCAATGCAGCAACGCCCCGGGGTAACAGCCATCAGACTACAGATGTAGGGGGTCACTTTGATCCTACATTCTGGAAGCTCTGACTGTTCAGCAATGCGGTTTCCCCCCGCTCCCTTCATTGGTACTTATGCTGACATGTCATCTTTACAGATCCTACAAAACGATATGTCTTCCTCCACCCTTACTTCCATCCCCAAGATGAACAGCACCAACTACAAGTGTTGGGCCCAGGACATGGAGTCCTACATCTGCACCTCCGGATCCTGGCAGAAGGCCATGCACAAGGTGTGCCTGACTATCGCCGGAACAGTGGCAACCACCACCGAGGAAGAAGCCCAGGACAAATTGGACAAGAATGATGACAGAGCCCTTGGGGTCATGCGACTCCACCTCGAACCTCACATCGCCTCCCGCTTCGCTACCAGCCACACCGCCAAAGCTCTCTGGGACTCCCTCAAGTCCCAGTACAACGCCACCTCTCTTGCCTCCGCCTACACGGAGTGGAAGAACATGTTGGGGATTACCTTTCCCGACAACCAACACCCTGGCCCAGCCTTCTCAAAGCTGAACGCCAGCTTCTTCCTTCTCGAGGAACTTCAACACAAGGTTCCCGACAACCTCAAGGCCCTCATCACGGTGGCCAAGCTGCCCAAATACGTGGAAACGCTACATGCGCAGCTCAATGCTGCCATCGATCTGGCCCCCACTACCACCTCTCCCAACAAGGTCCTAACCATGGCCAAGTTGGAGGCCACTCTCACCGCTGCATGGCAGCACTATCTCACCTGCCGTAAGCCACAGCAAGCGCAGGCGAATAAGATCACTAACGTGCGTCGCCAGAAGGGCGACCCCCAGTTCCAGCAGCAGCAGAAGCAGCCGGACGCCTCCTCCTCTGAAAAGAAGGACGAGGATAAGGGGAAGAAGAAGCAGCATTGAGGAAAGAGGTCCGATGATGGGGAGAAGAAGCGGAAGGACCGCGCCAACACGGCCACAGAGCAGTCCTCCGCCTCGTTCGCCTTTGCGAACTTCATCCACGAGCCCGCTGTTTACAGCCCGGCCTCAATGGAGTTCTCCTCTTCGGTCTCTGACCCACGCGCTCTCGCGCACACTCCCGGCATCCAATATCCCAGTCCCCCCACCTTCCCGCAGGTCCTTGAGACTGTTTCCCTTGCCCACCAGATTGGGGTTACTCCCACTCCACAGACCATCCGCAACCTCGAACCGGTTGCCACACGACGCTCCCACCAGCACACCCACTTGGCCTTCACCGAGGACGGTCCTTTTGGCGAGCCCGCCACCCTCTCGCTCTTAGAGCGCATTGAGGAAACTCCTCGTATTGTCATGCTGTCCGACAGCGATGATGAATACGACGACGACATGGTGAGTCTGGGTGAGGAGATGGAGGTCAACGAATATGTCGAACGCTTCTTTGAGGACACCCTCAACTGGCAAGTCCCCACTTTCCTTTGTCCACGTCTCGCAGGTACTGATGTGCAGATTTCTTCGCCACAGATAGTATGTAGCTTCTCCGCGCGTACACCTGTAGTAGATAAATTGGACAATATCACTACTTCTGTACCTTTCTCCATGTGTGATTGCTGTAAGCCATCCAAGAAAGGAAAGGAAAAGGAACACAGTCACTGCATGTCACCAGACATGTGGCTCCTTGACTCTGGGGCTTCATCCCACTACACCAGTGATCTCGACGATCTGATCGAGTATAAAGAATTCAGTACACCCACCTACTCACAAACGGCCAATGGCCAAGCAAAGATCCTAGGTAAAGGAACCACAATTGTGGAGTTCCAAGGTAGACTTGTGCGGTTATCACCAGTCATTTACATGCCATCATGCCAAGTAAAGCTCATATCTATGGGCACCTTACTAGTTGATCAATGCATGATGCTTAAAACCCGTTCCCGCCACATAGACATTTATGACAAATGTTCTAACAGTCTGGTACTAAGTTTCCACTCACATGGCGACACAATGTACTGGATTTGTGCACCCATAGTTCATCCCAAGGCCGACCTTGCGTCATTGACCCTTGTGGACTACGAACTACTCCACCGCCAACTAGGCCACCCCTCGCGCAATGTGCTCTGCGCTGCAAAAAAGCACATAAAGGACTTCCGGGACGTTGATATTCTGTCCAACCCTCCTATCTGCCCCAGCTGTGAGCTGGGCAAACAACACAACCATACTTTTCCTCATAGTGAGAAGCGCGCAAGTGCTCCCTTTGAGTTAATTCATTCTGACCTTAAATCATTTGAAATCGAGTCGTACCACAAGTACAAGTACGCTGTCGTCTTTTATGATGACTTTACATCTATGGCTTGGGTGGTCCTTATTAAAACAAAGGATCAAACCCTTAAAGCCACTAAACAGTTCCATGCCTATGTGCAAACTCAGTTCAACGCCGTCGTAAAACACTGGCGCTCTGATGCTGGAGGAGAATACACCTCTAAAGCTTTCACTGAGTATCTGCGCGATAATGGCATCAACATCCAACAATCTGCCCCTTATGCTCATCAGCAGAATGGACGCGGAACGCCTCATCCATACTCTTATGGACAAGGCACAACCCATGCGACTGCAGGCTTGCCTGCCCGATTCCTACTGGGAGTTCGCGGTACTCCATGCACTTCATGTGTATAATCGCACCCCT
Organism: Boletus reticuloceps; assembly: GCA_018397855.1. NCBI lineage: Eukaryota > Fungi > Basidiomycota > Agaricomycetes > Boletales > Boletaceae > Boletus > Boletus reticuloceps. The sequence continues at coordinate 283,605 of JAGFBS010000028.1, forward strand.
TCTGCTTGGCTCAACTGGAAAACGCCATCTGAGATGCTTACCGGCCAAAGGCCCACTTTATCGCATCTTCGGGTATTTGGCTGTGGCGCTTACGTGCACATTCCAGTCGAAACTTGCAAAGGTAAACTGCAACCTAAATCGCAGCTGATGATCTACCTTGGTGTTTCCACCGGTAGTGATTCAAACTATCTCTTTATGTGCCCTAACAACGCGCTACACACTTCGGTGCATGCCGTCTTTGATGAGAATCTGTTCCCCAGATGCTCCAAGGCTGCCCCTCACCGGTCCATTAACCACCCGCCGCGTTCTCACTCTCATGATGACGACGATTCGTCTGATTCATCCGGGGATGATAACGAGTCCGATGCGGATCTCGCCCCTCGACCCCCTACCCCTCGTCAACAGGCCCCCCAGCCTCCCACTCCACCTCTGGCAGCACCGGCACCCCCAGTTACACCTCCTCGCCATCTGCCTCTGCCTCCACCTGCTTGCCCAGCGCGCCCACAACAGGACCGCCACACCCCTCTCAGACCCGGAAACGTGTATGGAGAGTGCCGCGACCCAGTAAAGCAGCTTCGAGACATTGAACGCACCTCTGATTGGTGCAGATTGGTTGGAGAAGCACCGGCTGGACCTTCGGATTCACCTGTGATCCCTGGCGGTATGCCTCCGTCGGAAGATGACGTTGAGCGCATAACCAGGGAAGGGGGAGACACATTGGTTTCATACCTCTGCAGCCGTGCATTTCCAATCGGACATGAACAGTCCAATGTGAACTACCGGGAATGGACCTACCGCAACATTTTAAAGTTGCCCCTAGGTGAACAAACCCTATGGCATAAAGCCTGCCACGATGAGTTACAAATACTCAAAGATCGCAAGGTCTATGAAATCGTGGATCGACCCGCACACAGAAAGGTTATTAAAAACCGATGGGTCTTTGATGTTAAAACCGACGGAAGAAAGAAAGCCCGACTTGTAGCCAAAGGGTTCTCCCAAGTAGAAGGGATTGACTTTGATCAAATATTCTCTCCTGTCGTACGCTTTGAGACAGTGTGGTGTATGCTCGCCCTCTCAGCACTAGAGAACTGGTACATCACCGGTCTCGACATCCAATCCGCCTATCTATACAGCAAACTGGACAAAGAACTTTATATGGACTTCCCTGAAGGCTTTATGCCCGCTCATCTCAAGGGAAAGGTCTTAAAGTTATTACGCGCACTATATGGCCTTAAGCAAGCCAGATTAGCTTGGTGGCGCGAACTTGACCAACCCATGAAAGAACTCGGCTTTACACACATTAAATGAGACACTGGCCTATTCATCTATCGCAAAGGAAAAGAACTCGTCCTAGCGATTATCTACGTAGACAACGCCATCTTCTGCGGCCCCAACAAACCTTTTGTAGACAAGGTTAAGGCTGCCTTCATGAAGAAGTGGGACTGTCGTGACTTAGGAGAAACACACGAATTCCTAAGAATGAACATACATCGAGAAGGTCAAACCATTAAAATCGACCAGCGAGAATACCTCGACAAAGTCATAGAGCGATGCGGTATGACTAATGCAAAAATCGCCAATACCCCTCTCCCTCAGGGTTATTACCCAGAGAAGAATGACTCACCTGTCAACCCAGAACTTCGGACGCGATTTCAGACAGTGATTGGATCATTACTGTACCTCATGATCGGTACAAGACCTGACATTGCATATGCGGTTACCCAACTTGCCCACATGTCTGCAAACCCATCAGAAGAGCACCTTAACAAAGCTCTATACATTTGCCGGTACCTCCTAGGCACCTGGGATTACTCTCTCGTTTACAATGGCAAATCCGGTAAAGGAATCATTGCCTGCACTGACTCTGATTGGGGACAAGACAAAGTCACGTCTCACTCGCAAACAGGTTTCTACCTGAAATTCGCGGATGGTGTGTTCTTGTGGAACTCACACTTACAAAAGACCACCGCTCTGTCTTCAACTGAAGCTGAGTACATGGCCTTGAGCGACTGTACGCACCAGGCTATTTGGATACATCAAATGATGCAGGAACTCGGCTATCACCTTGGACCTATTCCCGTTTGTGGTGACAACCAAGGATCGCTATTTATAGCACAGAATCCTGTTACCGAAAAACGATCCAAACACATCCAGATCTGCTATCACTTCGTATGTGATGCTGTGATGCTATGGAAGCAGGTTGAGCTGCTCTTTATCCCAGGGACCGACAATCCCATGGATATGTTCACCAAGAACCTTGGACATGTCAAGTTCAAGGAGTTTCGCTCCTAGCTCGGTTTGAAATTCAACTCACCTTAAATGTGCGGACGTTTCTTACATTACTATGTACTTCTCACTTGATATCTATGTATCTACCGTATACTAGACAAGGGGGAGTGTTGAAGGACACATACTTGATGTCACATGACCTGCTTATATAATCAGTAATAGTAGTATATAAGACTCTGCTGAGTCTGAAATACGATATAACTCTCTTGATCTCTTACTGCTATCATCTCTGAGTACCCTCTCTCCAAAGGTAAGGCCCCATGGGCAGTTTCTCTGTATCTAGGTGTTTACACTGGATACACGCTATTGCAACATGTATGAGCCATCTGTCGCAGCTTACCGCTCTCACTGGTTCTGCATATTCAAGAAAGATGGCAAGACCCTTCGTCTCGTACATGACTTGCAACCCCTAAATGCGGTCACTATCCGAGACTCTTCTGTTCCTCCTTTCATTGAACACTTTGCTGAATCCTTTGGCGGTTATGCCGTATATGCTATGATCGACCTTTTTGCAGGTTACAATCAGCGTCCACTTCATCCGGACTCACAGGACTTAACCACTTTCGGTTTCCCGATGGGTCCACAATGATTGACTACCATTCCTATGGGTTATACTAACGCTACACAGACATATCAGGGTGATATGTGCTTTATCTTGCAAGCTGAGATACCCGAGCACACTATGCCCTTCCTGGATGATCTCCCAATCAAGTCCGAAACTTTGCGACACCAGCTCGAGGATGGTTCGTACGAAACCATACCCGAGAATCCTGGCATTTGCTGTTTCATTTGGAATCACCTGGTTGTTGTTCACCGCATCATACAGCGCTTACAAAACATGGGGATTACTATATCCACGAAGAAGTTCGTTCTCGCAGCCCCTGACGTGAGTGTCATTGGTCACAAATGTACCTCCGAGGGTCGCATCCCTCACGAGGACAAAGTCCAAAAGATCCAGGACTGGCCCGAGTGTCAAATGCTCACCCATGTCCGAGGATTCTTGGGTACATGTGGCATAGTCCGAATTTTCATAAAGGACTACGCAAAGATTGCCCATCCCTTGGTTGATCTGACTCGGAAAGGGATTCCCTTCACCTAGGAAGAACCCCAGAGGAACGCAATGCAACATCTAAAGGACGAAATCATTAAGTCCCCCGCGCTTCTTCGCATTGACTATGAATGTGGTCATGAGGTCATCCTGGCGGTCGACACTTCCATCGTAGCCATCGGGTATATCCTATTACAAGTGGGGGACAATGGCAAATGTTATCCGAATCGTTTCGGGTCCATCAGCCTCACACAGGTTGAGAGTCGGTATTCCCAAGCGAAACTTGAGCTCTATGGCTTGTTTCGTTCTCTTCGTGCAGCTTGCATTTTTATTTTTGGACTTGCCAATTTCACTGTTGAAATGGACGCAAAGTACATGAAGGGCATGATCAACAATCCAGATCTCCAGCCGAATGTGACCATTAATTGATGGATTGCTGGGATCTTGTTGTTCTCCTTCAGATTGGTACACGTCCCCACTGACAAACACACTGGTGCGGATGGTCTTTCTCGTCGACCTCCCTCTGAGTTTGACCCTCCCGAGACCAATGATCTCGAGGATTGGTTAGACAAAGCATATTCCTTTTCTGTCGTCCTTCTCAACGAACTTCCTCTTCCTCGTGCACGAATTGCTGGCGCCTCTACTTCTTATCTTTCCGAAATTTACTTATCGTGCTTTCGGACTTCAGAAGGCGGCAACACCGACGTCGCGCCTTCAAGTCCGACTGACTCTGCCCTTCCCCAATCCACCAAGTCCGTTGAAAAAGACACTCGGTTGGATCGCATTCACAATTTCCTTAACACTCGTACTTGCCCTGCTGACATTCTAGACTCGGACTGGATTACATTCATCAATGCAGCGACAAAATTCTTCTTTCTAAACGACAATCTTTGGCACCGGGAGCCTAACGGACGTCACCAATTGGTCGTTCCGTACGAGAGGTGGTACAGACTTATAAAGGAGGCACACGATGACCTCGGGCACAAAGGTGTCTACACCGTCCGGACACGCCTTCTCCTGCACTTCTGGTGGCCCCTTATCCTTCACGACGTTAAATGGTTTGTTTGGACTTGTCACGAATGTCAAGTCTGACAAACCCAAAAGCTTCATATCCCTCCGACTGTGCCTGTGTTTGGTGGTCTTTTTCACAAGGCCCACCTCGACACCATGGTCATGCCTCGCATGGGAGGCTACCATTACATCATCCAAGCTCGGTGTGCGTTGACCACGTATCTTGAATGGCGTGTGCTTTGCTCCGAGAACACGCATGCTCTCACATCCTTCATTTTCAAAGACATCCTCTGTCGTTGGGGTGCCATATCCGAGATCGTTACTGACAATGGTCCCGCTTTTATCCAAGCACTTGACTATCTTGCAGCAAAATATCTGAATTTCCCCCTACAACTCTCAAGCTAATGGTATAGTTGAGCGGCGTCACTATGATGTCCGGGAGGCCATCATGAAAAGTTGCCTGGGGGAGGAGTCCCATTGGCCTCGTTCTACTCACTCAGTTTTCTGGGCTGAACGAGTGACCATTATCAAGTCCGTCGGGTTATCACCATATTATATGATCCATGGCGTCGAACCTCTTTTTCCTTTTGATCTCCTCGAAGCTACCTTTCTTGTTCCTCTACCCGATATAGATCCATCCTCCGCAACCGGACTTATCGCCTGGAGAGCGCAACAGCTCCAGAAGCGTCAAGAGGACCTCACATCCATTCGGGAGCGGGTCCTCGAGTCTCGGTTCACGTCTATTAAACACTTCATCGCTGAGTTCAAGAATCAGATCAAGGACTACAATTTCAAGTCCGGAAATCTAGTTCTAGTCCAAAACTCGCGAGTCGAAAAAGAACTCAATCGGAAAACAAAGCCCAGATACTTAGGTCTGATGGTGGTCGTTCGACACACTACTGGAGAATCCTACCTGCTGGCTGAGTTGGACGGTTCGGTCTCCAAGCTTCGTTATGCAGCCTTTCGCCTTATCCCTTATTATCCTCGGTCCGAGACTATTACCTCCATTACAGAGCTCACCAGACTTGATGAAGAACACTTGGACAATTTGGTAGGAGAAGACACGATCGAGCCAGACGAAGAAGATACAGGATCCATCGACTTCGACTAAAAACAAACAAAGCCATCTTACGATACGTCTCTATTTTACCCCGGGATTAGTCCGGCGAAGTCCATTCAACCTCGGCATTAGTCCGAAGATATCTATTTCACCCTGGGTTTAGTCCGGTGACTCTATCCAACCAAGCGAAACAAAGTCTAAAAACATAAAACAACATCACTCACTACACAGACAATCACAATCCTAACAAAACACAAAGAACAAGTCACTCATTTCATTTCAACGTCATCTGATCTTTAAAACAACAGCATCTCTATCAATCAACTACAAACACATTCACCTTCTATTGCGTGAAGAGACACCACGCCTTTTACATGCTTTCTTTCTGAAGTCCAGTATGTTTTGCATCATGATCCGGCAAGTCCAATGTGATGGGACTTCATGCTCGGTACGTTTTTGGGATAAAGAAGAACAAGACACAAAAGGAGCACGATGAAAACAAGTCAAGTGGACACTTGCGAAGTCTCGCAAACTATTCTCGTTCTCATCCTAATGTTATTTCACATCACTTACCACATTCTCTCATGTACAGACACCACAACAGATCTCGGACTTGGACATCAGACTTGGACATCAGTTAGGACATCGCGCTTCATTCGGACTTATTCAGATCTTGCTTGGACTTGGTATGATACGGACACGCGAGTTTTATACTTTACAGTGTTATGCGACGAGGTACAAACTATCTACAGATGAGGGACGAACCACCTACAGCTTGTCCTTGAGGGAGCGGAGGCGACGCTCCATGCTCTTCACCTCTTGCGACCACTTCTCCAGCTCGGCCTCTACTCCCTTCTGCTTCTTTCGCAGACCCAGCCCTCGCTCCTGGAGGTCCATCAGCATGCTGATGGCCTTGCCCACCACAGCCTTTGCATCTCCGCCGCCTGACCCAGACACTTTCACCTTGCCCTTGCCCGTCTTGGGCGGCGTCGCGCATCCTCCCTCTTCATCCTCCGAGATCGTCAGTACCTCCGGAGAGGCCTGATGACGCGGCTTGTTGTGAATCGGGCGTTGTACTGTGAAAGCATTAGATCGGACTTCGCATGATTCAATTCCGGACTTACCTGGCGCCACCTTGATCAAAGGCTTAGCCTTTGCCCTGCTCGTCGACATGGCCTTCGTCTTGACCTTGCCCTTGCCAGCGGACATCAAACACTTGATGTGCGAACTCACACAAGCCCTGCATGCCAAAGAAGGGCGCCCCACACAGGGCAGCCTCTTCCGAGCGCAGGACTCACACGGGGATGCATGCCGTTCCTCGACCTCAACTTCTTCTTCCTCCTCACTCTCATCCTGCCTCTCGATTGGCTCTTCCTCCTCCACGCGCTTCACTCTCTGTCATCACAATTAGCGCCTTGGACTTAACAACCAACCTTGTACTCACCTTGCGTAGGGGCACTGAGACCTCCATCACGAGCAGCTGCCTCTTCGCGCTCCTCGACTCGGTCTCAGACAGGGTCGCGTGGGGTGCCTCCTTCTCAGTCCCCTTCCCTCTGTCCGTCTCCTTCTCCAATGTTGTCGTTGTCGCTGTTGTTGAGGCCGGCTCGCCTTCGAGCTGCAAGCCCCCGGTTTCAACATGTGAAGCCTCGGTCTCGGGTTGCGACGCTCCCGCTTCTGCCTGGGCCTTCTCCTTCTCCTTCTCCGTGTCGACAACCGCCTCTAGCACGTCCGTGAGGTCGAGATGCACCTTCCACAACTCAGTCCATCTCTCCCCCTGTCTGACGGCCTGATGCACGTCGTCCTCGAGGGAGAGTACAAGCCCAGCCTCGGAGATGGCCAGGCTTGTCGACAAGAGTGCTTCCTAGGTGGATGGTTAGCATGTTCGCAATCTGCGATCTTGGCAGGTACTCACCATCGCCTTCTCCCACTGTGCTATCCACATCTCTTGTTTGTCCATGAGCTCCGACTTGTTGTCAGGTGCGCACTTGAGCAAGTCGACAAGGTGGCCGGTGGCATTGTTGTACGTGGTGAGGAGCACCTCCTTCTTTGCGGCATTGGGGTCGGGCGCGGCGAGTGTGAGCAATTTGTTGAGGGCGTTTGACATGATGGATGAAGGAAAATGTGGGGAGAGTTATGAAAAGACAAGACACGAGTCGTGTTGTGCGGTGTGTTTTATCTGATTTATGATCCGAACTTTGCACGGTCCACACAGCAAGTCGCGGCTCGCAGGTGGTCCCACAATCACGTGACTTGACTGACTGGGGACAGTCAGTATCTAAGTCCCCCGCAGATGTAGGGAGTAGATGAGAGAAATGGATGCAAGGACACCCGAGAGACACCTGAGCGTCGAGTTGTAGAGCGCGAGGTGTTTGAAGGTGCAAGACGTGAGTGAGAGTGATGGTAAGTCGTGCAACGGGCACCAGACTTCATATTGGAGACATTTGGGACAATGTGGACGAGAATGAGATGATCAACACCAACTGGGCGAAAGATGTATTCAGATCTCCGAATACAAAGATTTATAGTCTCAGAGCATATTCTGGACTTAATGGTAACCAAGGACAAGGATATAAAGATGAAACAAAACAAACAAACTAGGTCCATGTGACATGTCGTTCCTTATGTCCAAGTGTGATCAGGAACAAATGCGAGACCGTCACTACAAATGACAATGCTCATGAAACGAGCCTGTGATTTTAGTTTAGAAGCCATGCAATTGATTACGAACCAATATAAAGAACACCCGATGCGATCCGGGTGGACATAGGACATAGAACATGGCTCGGACTTGCGATGCAAAGTTTCGGACTTGAGATGCGAGGATAAACACGTTGGACTTCATTTGGGTTTGATGGAGGAGCTTCGGACTTGGATGAGATATGATGAACATGGTGTTGGGTACTGGTGATGAGTGATGGGGTGGCTATATGACGTTGTACCAGGTTAGGGAGCATAGCCTCCCTACACCGGGCTATCTGTCTATCTATTTATGTCATAATTTGAAACACTAGGTAACACAGGGGACATTCATTTTGAATAAATTGTTCTACCTTGTGCCTCCATGCCATTTTGAGTAGTACTACTCTCACGTCGTATCCATAGGGAAGATGATCTCTGTGACAATGCGTTCAGAGGTAACGGGTTAGGAACTCTCTCTCGCTCAGCAGTTCTGGTAAGGGCGGTATTCTCCCCTGAGGGTTCCCTGGATAGGGAGATGGATCTAAGTGATGAGGTAGTTGGTGGTGCACATGAGGCTGTGCTGGAATTTCTTCCATGCTGTTGGGTTCCGCTTGTAAAATTATGCGGGGGTCGATGACAGGTGACACAGGGTTGAAGTACTGGTTCTGCACCATCTTCTAGTTGAGTATGGTTTACAAAGTCTGAGAACCAGGTACTGTCGTCTATGGTAATGTCAGTAGTGCCTAGAAGTGATAGGGCTTGTTGGTCAAGTAATAGGTTTATTGTGTCTCGATAGGCTGCAGCTTCTGTCAGCTGTGTTTGACAGGTAACTATAGGCTCGTATAGTTCAGTACACCTGTCACAAGCTATGCTGGCAGGGATGATGATTGTTTCGTCTAGTGTAGTCCTAGGGACTTGTACTGTCTGGGAGCTATTAGTCCTTACTGGGGAATTTCCAATAGCAGATTGGTGTATACGAAGGGGGGGTTGTAGGCACAAGTGAGCTAACCAGCGATAGGTTACTTCACATAATGTGTTTTGGATCTTTGTATTCTCTTCTTGGTAATAGTTCTTCCACTGTTTACGTACAGTTAAGATTTGTTCATTTAAGGTGTGTGTTTCAGTCTGATTTACTGAATATGCTGGGAGCGCTATTTCTGGAGGATGGTTTACTGAGTTCTCACTCATCATCTGTATCAGATTCTGTGGGTAATGTGTCTGGTTGCAGATCCTCTTGGATTGGAGGGTAAACAAGATAATGTAGATCTTGTCTTTGGATGTATGGGATAACTCTGAAGGCAGCTATAGGTCTGGCTAGTTCTGAACCGTCTAGTTCTGCTAGCCTATAGCTTGTTCCTTTGGTTTGTTGTATGACTTTATAAGGTCCTAGGTATCTGGGTTTGGTTTTACGATTCAACTCCTTCTCAATGGTTGAATTTCTAACTAGTACAAGTTCTCCTGGTGAGTAACTGTCTCTAACAAGACATGATTCAAACTGTTTTTCAAACTGATACTTGGATTGTAATCTGGCCTTGGTTAGAATCTCAGCTGCTTTAGCTATGTCCTTGGGATGTCTTTCTAGTTGTTGTGCTCGTAATGCTAGTAGCTGTTCTCTAGAGAGGTTATCTCTGAAGCCTTCCACTAGGAATGTGGATTCTGCTAAGTCAAAAGGTAAAATGGGCTCTGCTCCATATAGAAGATAGTATGCTGAGTATCCTGTGGAGCATCTGATGGTGATGTTGTCAGCAAATAGTACAGCTTTGAGCTTGAGGGGCCAATCTTGGATCCGTCCCTTACAAGTTTTTATCAAAGCTTCTCGTATTGCAAAATGTCCTTGCTCTACAACTCCATTTGCTTGGGAATTGTATGGTGAAATGGGGATGTGTGTAATGTTGTATTGTTTCATGAGATGGATAAAGGCTCCTTGGAACTCTGGACCATTATCAGTGACAATCTGTCCAGGGCATCCATGGTGTAATATCAGATCTTGGTGAACAAATTCAGCTATTGCTTGGCTAGAGATTGATCTCAGTGCTCGACCTTCTGCATATTTAGACAGGTCATCTCTAGCTATTACAATGTATTGATATCCCTTGGCTTTGGGCATGTACATCACGTCCATGTGTACTTTGGTGAATATAGTTGTTGGGGAAGATATAGTGATGGATACATGTATCTTCTTGGTGCTCTGGGTCTGGCATTCATGACAGGACTTCACATGGTGAATAACATCCTTCTGCATGGTTGGCCAATAGAATCATCTCCTTAGATGTTCCCAAGTAGCTTTGGATCCATGAAGTCCAAGGTCTTCATGGGCTTGCATCATGAGGTGGTTTCGCTTTGTCTTGTCAAGTATAACTAGTATAGGCTTGTCATCTTTCTGTTGTCTATACATTCTACCAGCCTTGACATAGTATTTGTCAAGCTTCTTAAGGAAGTCATGGCTGATAGTAGGAGGGTTTGGATTGGTGAGATAGTCATAGATCTCAGTTAGTGTGGTCTCTTGGCGTTGAGCCATGTAGACAATGGTGCATTGGTTTGTTGTTTGTGATTTGTTTGTAATTTGTCTGTGAGTTGTTTGTGATTTATTTGTTAGTTGTTTGTGATTGTCTGTGATTCGTCTGTTAGCATCTGGATAGTGTGATTTGTTTGTTAGAGGGGAAGCTCATCCAACCAGGTATCATCATAGTCTGGGACTTGAGTTTGAATTACTGGTATTCTAGATAAGGCATCTGGTCCTTTGAATTTGGTTGCAGATACGTGCACCAATTCAAAATCATATAATAGAATTCCTTGAATCCAGCGGTTGATAATTGCATTGGGTTGCAACTCAGGCTGGTTCAGCATTCCTTTGATGTACTTAGCATCCACCTCTTCTCCTGATACCAGGTCTCTCTGGCATGATTTCAGGATTTCCATTAGCATCTGGGTAAGTTGTGCTAGGTCCACAAATAGCTGCATCATCAATGAATACATTCATTACTTGGTTGACGATTTCATCCTGGAATATAAACACCATAAATTCAGAGGGCGAATGTGTGAATCCAGTAGGTAATGATGTAATCCTGAGCATTCCTAGGGGTGTAAGGAATGCTGTCATATCGCGACTAGCTTGATCCATCTTTCTGGCATCAAATCCCCAATATAAGTCTAGGACTGTAAAACACTTACCTCCCAGGTACTGGTCTATGAATTGATCTAGGTTGGGAGGGATGGAGGACTCCTTGATACTGATCTTGTTCAAGGGTTGTAGATCATGGACTATACAAAGCTTCTGCTTAGCTTCATTCCAAGTGCAAAACCACTTGGATTGGTAAGGGGATTAACAGGGTTCGTATACTTCGGCTTTGATCTTTAAGCGGAGCAATTCAATTACCTTCTCTCTTAATCCTGGAGGAATAGGGATGTTTCTTTCCTGCCAAGGTTCATGAGATACATGAGGTATTTTATAAGGGGTGAAGTAGGTCTCTTTGAGGGTTCTTCTATCTTCATCTTCAAATGCGATTGCAGCTTCATTCTTTACAAGGATATAGATGAATAGCTGCATTTCTTCTGGTGTGAGAAAGTCTTCTGTGTGCATACTTTCAAGGATCATTTCAATACGCTCCTGAGTAAACTTGCGTGTAGGAGTAGCATTTCTGAAATGGATATCTGGTGGTACAAGAGTAAGCAAGGGATCATAAGGTATAGTCCAGGTTACCTTGAACTCTTGAGGAATAGGTTGGGCTAAGGGTCTGATTTTCTTATCAACCCTTTTGTAAGCTCCATACGACTCGTGAATAGAGTGCTCTGATAATTGTGAAGTTTAGCCAATACATGCCATTTTCAGAGTCAGAAAAGAAGTGTTTGAATGCTAGAGTCGTGGATAGAAGGAAAGAGACCTTCAAAGATGGGAATAGCACACTGGTGGATAGAAGGAAAAAGACCTTCAAAGATGGGGATAGCACACTGGTAATGAGATGGTGGGCTCCATGAGTCCAGCGGCCACTAAGCTAGCAAGCACAGTACCTGGAGCACCTGTTCAAAAAACCATGCCAGGCATTGACTCGTGTCTGCGATGTCCAGTGGAAAACAATGGATTGTGCTGAGGCTGAAAGAAGATATTTGCATGAACCTAACAGAATGCATGTCAGAGACTGCTTCACAGAAGGCACCTTGGGCTCACCGTTCATTGAGAATCTCAATCTTGCAAGGATCGACAGTGTTCAATATGCGGAGCAGGTGTTTCAGAACAGCCTTCAGGACACCAAGCTTGAACTCATGGAGGAAATCCATGACCAGGTGGACGAACAGATCAAAGCCGAAAGGGGATAAACATTGGCAAAAAGTGTTCTGTGGTGCATCATAAAGTCACTCATTGAGAACCTTAGTCGACAGAGAGTGTGCATACCAGAGTGGAAACCAGGGATTCATTTTTGAGAATGGTTTCTATGGTGATATCCTTCAAAGGCTGGCCAAGTACATAGATTGACCATCGAGCAGATGTTACCTTCTCAACAAGATAGGTTCTGGCTTGAGACAGTCTTGCCGCAAAGTCTCTGATGAATCCTGTGCAATGGAACATCAATTGGGGACCAGGCAACAAGGGCATGGGCAGTGGCCTTTGTCCCGAATGGTGGCAAGGAGAACCCTTGCTACTGTTCAGTGTCAAGACCACAAGCATGTGAATCAATGTCTCACTTTTCTGGATAGTCAGCAGAGTAAGTGAATATCCTCAGGTATACTCTCCTGAGAATGCCATCAAAGCATTTCACAACAATGCCATTCTTGTAAGCGTCGACAAATTCATCATCGAGTAGAATATTCCAGACTCCTTGGAAGAGTTCTTGTTTGCAATGAGTATATATGTTGCAGTTGTGCTTCTTGTTAGAGATCGAGAATATGAACTCATTAATGGATTCAGGGAGCTTGGTTACGATGGTAAGCCCTTCGGAGTGAAATGGGAGAACACTTTCCACATACCGAAGGAATGAAGGCAATGGGATGACAACATCCTGACTGTGGGTTGGCTCGAGCATATTTGGAGAGGTTGCTGAAAAAAATATAAATAGGCGATGCAGATGCATGGCCAAACTGTGTGAGTCAAGTGGAATCAGACCAGAACATCAGCCCTGCAATGACCCTTTCTAGCTTGCAGCCATCACTTCTTCTCTCTTTCGTTATCTCGTCTTGGGCTTGGATCCATGCATCCGAGGTGTATACTTCATTGTAGACACACTGCTCGTGACCGGTCACCAGAGATTGCCAGAGCTTCTTGAATGGGGTAAGATGAAACCACTTCAAGGACGCCTCTGCAAACACCGCATACACGACATCAGTGATTGAGCTGTAACAAAAGCCTTCACAGAGAATGTCCTTCTATTGTCTTCTTTATTCTTTTCCCTCATAGACACTGATATTTCAATGGTCTTGCGTTGCCATCAACAAAGTACAGGACAACCAGAATATGATCGCTGATCACTCAAACACTTTGACCATTGATGATCAAGGTCAGCTGGATTCCATCTCCCCCAGTTCCGTTGGATGGGACTCGACCAGTGAGCATGGCAACCAGGACCTCAGCTTCCATCATGATCAGATCCCATTCACCAAGAACACAACCCTAGGAAACCATCGTGATCAGATCCCATTCACTGAGAACACAACCTAGGAAACTATCATGATCAAATCCCATTCACTGAGAACACAACCCTAGGAAACTACTCAGCTGGTTTTGATCCTGGGTTTGATCTCACAGCACAGGGATCATATGAATACCTCTTCGACATTGGGTATCGTCTTCATGATGATTCATTTTGCAGGATCAGCATCCCATATGGAGAGGTGGGAGGAAGAATTCCGCTGATGGATCCACAGCTGGACATCAATCAACATTTTCCTTGGCCAGTAGTTCGTGATGGTGACTCTAGTCGAGCCAACAGTGCAAATCCTGTGGTGGTCCTCACTCAAAACTTCAGGTCTAAATTTTTATTCACATCCTCATTAATTAATTCCACAATTAGGATGCACAGACATGGTTAGCATGGTTGGCATCCTGCACCGGCTGGTGGTTCATGACAGCAAGTCTAGTTGAACTGCCAGTGCAAGGTTTGATCCTGTGGGGGTCTGTGCCCAAAACTTCAGGTCTACATAAATATATGTTCACATCCTCATTAGTTGATTCCACAATTAGGATGCACGTCTTGACCAACCAGAACTGCCAGTCAACAGGCGATTGTACTCTCAAAAGTTGCTAGAGAGGAAATTATGAATAAGATGGTCGAGTACTTCTTTGTGATTCAGCCAATGTGTTCCATTGAAGAAGACAACACATACATCTTGAATGTAGTCGCTGGCTTCTTCGACTCTAATGATGGTAGGTCCATCATCAGATATATGGTGTACACTTGAAAAAATAACAACCTTGTATCGGCAGAAACTTGAAAGAGATCGAAATGGTTCCCTGAGCTCAAGAAATCAGCGAAGAGAGCATGGCATGAGATCGTCCGCCACTTTAAAGACGTCGCACACACCAGCATTTACACATGCTACCCTGCACTTCAAATCCCAATTAATGTTACGACTTACTCTTTTCTCTTTACTCTTGTACTTGCACGTTGAACTCTCGTACATGGACAACTTTTCCTTTCATCACTGACTCATCCATAATCCTTATCTCTTATCTCACTTGCTTCGTCAGCGACTACTTCCTTCACCTTCCATGATGTTCTTTACCTGCCCTGACTATGCTTGCCCTAAACCTTGTACTGGGGTATATATACCCTCAATACCTACTCCATGTATCTTAGCTTAGATCTCCTTGGATCACATCACATTTCCTTGAAAGCTCCTTCTGACTTATTGTCAGTCGTCCTTGAACCTTTGAACATCTATCAATGGCCTTAGACAAGCCCCTTGAACCTTTGAACCAGTTGTCCCCACTGTTGAGCAGGACATCTTCCTTGGACTTTGCACTACCATTAAGTGTGCGCTTACTCTTTGAACCTCTTGAACCTATCTTCCAAGGCTACACTCGTCCCTATCCGGGCCAAGCGTAACAATTAACTGACAATGTGATCTCGCATGGGAATGGGGGCCAATTATCAATGACCTTCTCAAAGACTGGAAGTATATAGACTTGGTGGTACCTGTAGGTATAACCCTCTGATCGGTGATTCAATCTAACAGATTGGTTAGCAAGGTGACAAGGACCCAATTGTCTTTCCATTTCATCACACATCAGCAAATCCCTGATTTTGGCACAGTCACATAGTAACACAGCCAATTACAGCATGATGTAAGGATGACTCACAGTTTTCGAGTTCTTGCACAGCAAGTGCCAGCAAAATTCCGATTAGGCAGAGAATTACAGCATACGTACAGCATTCACATGACAATGCGAGCTCCAGTTCGACAGCGTGCAGGTTGCACAGTTATCATAGTCATTTATTAATACACCTATCCTAATAGTAAAATAGTAAATGCTAATTGAACTAGGTTACATCTTGGCCAGGACTTGTCAAATTTTCGCGAGTTCTGGATTATGTCACCAAGTTTATTTTGTGTCACGCCAATGCCAACCTTCGTCATTTCACCATGCCCATCATGTCCATCGCCGCTGGCACAGCCATCACCACACCAACAATGATGACAACATGCCTCCTCTCTCCCCACTGAACTTCACATCACCATCATCCATCTCCTCCCACACAACACAGTATGCATGCTCTCCTCCACCATCTCTGCCATATGCGCTCTCCCACGATCTTTGCCAACATAACCCTCATGTCTTCCCTCAATCCCAAAAACGCTGTCCCTGCATTCTCCCGCCTCAACCACCTCCATGTGTTCAAGATAAGCTGCCATTGGGGAACCGAGGACGTCTCACCCATGTAAGTGGCACGATGTGCTCCGCATACACCACTCTCACATCTTCCAATTAGATCTGAGCATCTTGTCGTCATTGTCGCCCTCACTACCTCACTTCCCACCCTCATCCATCTCTCCATGTCCCGCATCACCCACTCATGACAATGGCATGCCCACTACCATTCCGACAACAACAAAATGGCACAGCCACCATGCCAATAGCGATGATGATGACGTGGTTGCACGGCCACCACCAACACACCAATGCCAATGATGCCGCATGGCTTGTACCACCACATGGACGACAATGACGACAATGATGTGGTGGTGCAACCACCACCAAACCACTGATGACGATGATGGTGCAACATAACCATGCAACAATGGCCAACAATGACAATGTGGTGGCACAACCACCAAACTGCCACCATTGTCGACGACCACACAGCACGGCTGCCACCACCACACCAATAACGATGTGATGACAGCACAGCACAGCCACCACCAAACCGCTGCTGATGACAACAACAACATGGTGGCACGGCTGCTACCACCTCGCCGACAATGAGGCGGTGCAATGACGAGGCGACAACGGCCACCACGACCTGAGGCATGACCACCACCAAACTGCTGCCATTGACGACCGCACAGTGGTGCGACAATGGCAAATGATGACAATGTTGAATAGAGTCTAAGGAAGCGTAGAGTACGCCTGACACTCACATGCGGGTTATGGATCACTTAGCTGGTAGCGGTGGTTGTGGTAAGAACACAAGATGCTATTCCAACTCAGATGGTTGAGTTCTAACTTATATACTACATGTGCGTGTGACTATTTCCTTATATGGATGTCTACACTACTACGATAAGTAAGTAAGTAATGTTAAAGAGCTACTGCGTGGTGCTCGTTCAACACTCCCCCTCGCTAAGCTGCCGGTAATAAGGCGTGTAGGCGAAGAGAGCACACCTTTGCTACAAAGTCATCCGGATGGACATCGAGTACATGACTTGTGCATTGAGTGAAATAGGAAGGGAGCAACAGCTTATGTTGCTATTGCTTTGTCATAGAAAACTAACCCTAGTTGTGATCTGAATTGGTCAAGTTTTATATGACCAAGGTTCTTGGTGAACATATCGGCAGGGTTTATAGCCCCTTCGATAAAGAATAGTTCTACCATGCCTTCACGGATGAACTCCCTAACACCGTGCCATTTAATGTCCACGTGTTTGTTATGTTTTTCAGTAACGGCATTCGATCCCATGAATATGGAACCCTGATTATCACCACAGATGGGGATAGGTTTTAACTTGTAACCAAGTTCCTCCATTAAGGAGCGCAACCAAACGACCTGTTTGCTGCAATCAGAAAGTGCAACATATTCAGCCTCTATAGAAGAGTAGGCAATGCGCTGCTGTTGGCGTGATTGCCAGCTGAAGATGCAATTAGCTAGTTTAATAAACCAGCCAGTCTGAGAGCGACGGGTGTTAGGATCGGATGCCCAATCGGAATCGGTGAATGCGATCATGCCTGCCTTGGAGTCACCATCGAAGACGAGGGAGTAATAGCGAGTACCGACTAGGTACTTGCATATGTACAATGCCCTGTCTAGGTGCTCCTTGGAGGGCTTAGCTGCATGCCTCGATAGGGCTGTCACAGCATAGGCTATATCCGGTCTGGTGCCTAGTGTGATGTATAGTAACGATCTGATCACTTGTTGGAAGCGAGATCGCAATTCTGGGTCGACTGGACCATTGTAGTCGAGAGGGTAATACCCCTGTGGAAGGGGAGTGGAAGCCATTTTGGCGTTCTGCATTCCGAATCGCTCAAGTACCTTTTCAAGGTAGGCGCATTGATCAATCATGATCTTGCTGCCTTCTCGGCAGATTCTCATGTGTAGGAACTCGGTTGCAGGACCTAAGTCTCTGCATTCCCACTTGCGCATAAATGTGGCTTTTACCTCCGCTACTGATTATGAAACCTTCGGGTTGTTTCATGTAGATCTCCTCGTTTAACTTACCATATAGGTAAGCACTTCTTACATCGAGTGCTTCAATGTGCCAGTTCTCTAAGGCTGCGAGTGCAAGCATAAGCCGCACAGTCTCAAACCTTACAACCAGGGAGAAGATTTGGTCGAAATCGATTCCCTCTTGCTGAGAGAATCCCTTTGCAACTAATCGTGCGCGTTTACGACCATCAAGTTTCTGATTGAAGACCCATCAGTTTGATATGACCTTATGTCCTTTCGGGGGGTCGATCAGTTCAAAAACTTTACGTTCTTTGAGTATGTCTAGCTCGCGTCAACATGCGGCTTTCCATTCCTTTTGTTCTGCCTGGGGCAGTCTCTGTAAGTCCTTTAGACTCCATTCGCATAAGGGTTTAGCGTCTGCAGTTGCTAACCCGAGTGGGATTGCCTTTGACATCAAAAATGCAGCCAATCCAGCTCCCCCTTCACGACTTAATGGTTCGACCTCTGCTTCACTGTCAGAGTCAGGAGCATCGGTAGGGGCGGGAGGCGCATTAGAGTCGGGAAAATTGCCAGGCATGCCTTGTGGCAGAGGCTGTGGCTGCCTTGGTCTAGATGGACCAGGTTCCCGAGAGTCAGGCCAGCGCGATTTGCGCTCGATCTCTTTAACCTGCTCAACCGGGTGCTTATTCCCGTAAACATTGTCAGGCCAGTTAGGCACATGACGTTCACGTTGGGGGTGAGCGGGGGCAGGTGGGATCGCGGGCGGTGCCCCATGACCTTTCTTAGGTGCACGTGGCAGGGGCGGTGCCGGGCGAGGTGAGGGTGTGCGAGGAGGGACAGGAGGAGATGGTACTCTCGGAGCGGGTCGACTGGGTTGATGGTCGTTGTCATCAGCAGCGGGCGCAGGTGGTCCCTTTAAAGGGCCGGGCCCAGCGGCGACAGGTGGCACTGGTTGTGCAGCAGGGCGCGTGCGGGGTGATGCACAGCGGGGGAATCGCGTCTCATTGAATATCGTGTGAGCAGAATGGAACAAAACGTTGTTGGGGGAACGCATAAATAGGAAATTTGTATCTTTCCCTGGTGCAATTCCCAGATACACCATTAGTTCGGACTTAGGGGCCATTTTATTGGCCCGCACATCGTCCGGAATGTGCACATATGCGGCACATCCAAACACACGTAGATGTGCTACGTCCGGCTGCTGCTTGTGAAGCAACTCATAAGGAGTACGCCAGTTATGGCAGCGCAATGGTGTTCTGTTGTAAATATGGGTAGCATGTTGAATGCAGAATTCCCACCAACTTTCTGGAATGCAGGCTTCATGCCGCATAGCTTCGGATTTGTCCATAACGGTTCACATGAAACGTTCAGCACGACCGTTCTGTTGTGGAGTATGGGGTGCACTTTGGTAAATGCGGATCCCTTGTTCCTTGAGCATGTCATCGAAAGCTCGAGACTTGTACTCTCCCCCTGCATCGGACATCCATCCTTGTACCTGTGCGGTAAATTGTGTGGACACCATTTTGAGGAAGTGTCTAGTGGCGGTCAACGTGGCATCTTTCGTGCGCAGAAGACTAACCCACGCCATTGACGTATAGTCATCAAGGAATGTAATAATGTATTTATACTGATGGTATGAATCGGTGGGGAAGGACTTTAAGTCCGAGTGGATTAATTCAAACGCGCAGGTAGCGCGTCGCTCAGTAGGAGGGAAACTCCTGTTAGGTAGCTTGCCCATAGCACAGCCAGGGCAGACAGAGTCCTCAGAAGGGATCTCAATGTCAGGCATAGACTTGACATGCTTACGAGCATGCCAGATAACGTCTTTGGAAGGGTGTCCAAAACGTCGATGCACTATTTCGTACGTGAGAGTACATGTTGTGTTTGCTGATTGTCCTTTCAGCGGTAGCGCCTCAATAGTATACATTCCCTGACCTAAGTGGCCAGGAATAAACGGGGCGAGGGTAACGCCATCACCATATGTAACTGTGATTTGCTTAACGTCGCCGTGGACTTTTGCACCATGTGCAAGTAAGAGGCCTAGGGAGACTAGGCGGACACCAGAGTTTGGTATATGTCCTACATTGTGTAGCTCTAGGATGTGCGATTTCTTTGTCGCACTATCCATCCAGCGCACTAGTACTGTACCTCTGCCTTCGACGTAGATAACACCTGAAGCAGTAAAGACCGGTGGACGGTCTTTTTCTACTATCTTCTCATAGGTGACGTAGTCTGATCGCTCAGGGGTGAAGTGCATTGAAGCACCTGAATCTAAGATCCAGAAAATGCCTTTTGGGCATGCACACTTTTGTCTCGAAGAGGAGGGGGCGCTGCAAGCGCGACATGTATTTTCACCATGCGGTAGGTACAGGGTATGTGTAACTACAGTGTCCATGTCAGAAACGGAACAATTTACATTAACTACTCGAGCAGGTAAATTTGCGTCCAGAGAGTAAAGACCGTTAGTTCAAGAAGGTGCAGGAAGTGAATTCACTTGCCTGGCGATCCGCGGGATCATCCGTGGGAAGTCCTCATCGCTGCTATGAACAGCAGTGGCGGTGATGTCCCGGTCAATCTCCAAGCCATAGAGGTCCACCATGTCTTCGCTGTCCCAAGAGGACTGCGGCGGTGGGTCAATGGCGCGCTTTCGGGAGCGGCAGCCACGTTTCAGAGCGGGGGCGGCGGGCACGTCTGTGTCGTCATCGGAGGAGATCTCAACAATGCCAGTCGGAAGACCAAAAGTCTCAGAATCCCACATTCGATTCTGGAGGGGAGTCTTGCTCACCTTGCGCTTTTCTCGGTCCAATCTCCGGATCGTTTCGATCAACGGGTGGACATCTAGCCTTTTGGCTAGGGAGAAGGCCTCCAAGATTCGGGCACCTGCGGGGGCGCCACTCTGCCCTTGGTAGAGCTGAGGGGAGACGTGGGCGGCGAGCCGGGGATCCACGGTGGTGGGGGTATCGACGACAGTGGTGATGATGGCGGCGGAGGCGATGTGGGCATGGTCATGTGACTTTGCCTTCTTCTTGCCTCGATGGGTTTTCTTACCCTTTCCGTCAGCGCTAGCTTTCCCTTGCTGCTGCTGCTGTTGCTGCTGCGGCTTGGGTGGAGGGGTCGTTACCCTTCCGCTTCACTGCCGAAATCTTGTTAGCCTGCTGAGCAGGCTTGCCACCACCCATCAGGGAGCGCTGGTCCCACAAGAGGACCGCAGCTTTGTGGATGTCCTCGACGGACGGGTCCTTGGCCTTGCTGGCCGTGTCCTTTGCCTGGACGATCATCTGAGTGACGACGTCCATGGAGGCAGGGAGCTTTGCTAGAAGCAGCATTGCCTGGATCTTGGCGGGGAAATCAAAGCCCGCGGCGGTGAGCCACGTGAAGAGGTTCTCTGCCTTGGACAAGGCAGGGGCAGGGTGCGACTGGTGAGGGATTTTGACATCCAATAGCTCTTTGAAAAGAGTGTATGCTCCGGCCAGTCCAGGCGCGGAGTACTCAGCATGCAACCCTTTCATCAAGTTGATTGCATTGACATGACTCATGTACTTCGCCCTAATGGGCTCAGAGAGGTAAAGGTTGACATTGCCAACCAACGTGTCATTTGCCCGAATCCAGGCAATAAAGTCGTTGCGGTCATCCCAACTTGTGGTAGCAATGGGATCAGCAGGGCGAGCGATCTCCAAAGCCCAGGTGCAGCCTGTAGCCTGTAAATAGGCTTTGATGGCAGGGCTCCAGGTCTGCCAGTTGGTCCCATTGAAGACGGGGATATGAGTATCTTTCGAGGAAGACGACATGTTAAGAAGAGTCTGGAAAGCAACAGCGTCAGCGTGCAGTCCAGACATGGGTTCGTTACCGTCGGCGTCAGGAACAGCATTTAAGTGTTCACTAATGCTAACGAGTGCGACAGCGACAGTGAGCATGAGAGTTAGGCGACTAGTGAGTTCAGCCTTGCGGCGAACGTCACTGTGCACTAACGGGGCTCATAACCTGTTGAATAGAGTCTAAGGAAGCGTAGAGTACGCCTGACACTCACATGCGGGTTATGGATCACTTAGCTGGTAGCGGTGGTTGTGGTAAGAACACAAGATGCTATTCCAACTCAGATGGTTGAGTTCTAACTTATATACTACATGTGCGTGTGACTATTTCCTTATATGGATGTCTACACTACTATGATAAGTAAGTAAGTAATGTTAAAGAGCTACTGTGTGGTGCTCGTTCAACAGACAATGTGGTGGCACAACCACCAAACTGCCGCCATCGACAACAACCACACAGCATGGCCGCCACCACCACACTGACGATGATGCGACAATGGCATGGCACAGCCACCACCAAACCACTGTCGACGACCACACAGTGGGACGGCTGCCAACAACAACGACACTGAGACAAGACCACCACCACCAGTCGATGACACAACATGACACACCCCCACCACCACCACCACCTCCACCACCACTACCACCAGGTCGCTGATGACACAACACGTCTACCATCGTAAAGACAACAACAACAACAATGATGCAGCCACCACAGTGTCCCCACCACCACCACCATCACCACCACCAGGTTGACAGCAATGGCAATGATGTAGCCACAACAGTGTCCCCACCACCATAGAGACGACAATGACAATGATGCAGCCACTGTGGTGTCACCACCATCACCACGAGGTCGACAATGATGACACAATGCAGCACCACAATGATGGCAATGATGCAGCCGCAATGGCAGCAACAGCAGCAATGATGATGATGATGCAGTGATGGCACCATCCCCCACCATATCAATGACAACAGAAAGGAATTGCATGTAAATAATGTACATTTGTTGGAGTTAGAAATAATACATTTGTGTTTCTACTACTTGGACTGACAGGGAGCTGAGTAAGAAGGCCGAGAAAAAAACAAAAAAAAAAGCCCTGTCTAGCTGTAGAAACTGTGCAAATGGTACAGTGGTCACAGATGCTTACTGACTGTGGCCAACTGCACAGCTTTCCCAAATCCATACTGTGCTGTGTGCTCTGTGGCCAATCTGCACAGGGGGGGGACCTTCTTGTAACACTGTGACCAGTGTAACATGCTGTGCAGGGTCCTACAGCACTGTACAGCTAAATCGTGATTTGCTGATGCATGGCACTTACAATCATCATAGAGTAAATCTATGTACCTAGGGAGCAGGTGACTGAAATGCAGATCAAGTTGTGATGACTCAAGGGATAAGTAGGGTAGCTTGTCCGACGAGTCAGCATGTATCAGAAAGTGAATGCGAGTCGACTTACGATCGTTGGGGCAGGACTGTGGCATCAACCTAGATGTTGTCGGTGATGGATGTTGTCGGTGATGTCATCCTGGTTTGTGAGTGGACTTTTGCGCAAATGATCAGAACAAGCTTAACAATGGAACTGCATGTACTTACATTGAGATAGATATCAGTGGTGAGATAGGTGGGGGGGATCCAGAGGAGTCAAACACCGTGAACGAGAATTCTGGGGCAGGGAAGAGGACGCATTGATTGAGGGTCTTCAACCCCATGCCCATGCACGTGACATCTCATGCTATGTCCCCAGTACTACCACGCAGGCATTATGTGCTGCTCAACCCATCTCTGCGGGTGGCTGCCATCCATGCCACTAGTCTATCCATGCCATTAGCCTTATCGCTTCCTCAAGGTGAAGCGAGCCAGATCCCACAAGGCTTCTGCATGTTTTTTGTCTGTATATATCATTCCATGCATCAACATTTTTATTAACATCACACTTTAGGTCGTGAAGGAGCTCTCTTAAATCCCTGGCCGTTCTCCATGCCCAAGCATACCCTCTCAACCGTTCTGCATTGACTGGACGTTCAAATTCTAATGGATTGTATTTCCCTTATAGTTTGGGTGATCCTCTTACTGCTGATGTCCTCTGCCTTCAAGTGTCACACTGATTGTCCTCACATGTTCAACAGTAGCAGGGATTTAAGGCAACACCGAGCAATTTGCTCCATCTATGCAATGGCGTATGAGAACCAAATTGTGTGAGCAAACACAACCTTCCACTTGACCGAGGAGCCTCCAAACAAGCGGATCAGACAGGGTGGAGAAGATTCACGGGTATGTGTTGAGAATTCTACATTGGTCAATATGCTAACTTCAATCCCTTTTTCTGACCTCTGCCAGGGTACATTGAGTGAACAGTCGCGTGCCAATCACCCAGACACATGCAAATCTCCACAGCACATACCTGATGGCTTCCTGGAACCACAGCTGCAATTCACATCTGCTGGCCCCTGCAGCTCCATACCCGTGCTACCTGTTGCCCCCCCTGAACCACCTGTGCCATCTATGCCTGATGGCCCCGCCAACTCCATGCCAAAACAACAGCTTCCACCCCGCAATTGACGACTCCCTGCCAGGTTTCGAGACCTGCTGCCCAACCCTCCATTGTTACACTCGCCCATATTGCCTATTGTCTTTTCCCTTTTCCTTGCCTTTATTGACCCATTGGTTTACCAGATAAAACACTTATCTTATCAAGTCATGTGATCTACATCACATCCAGTCACATGATAGGTCACATGACCTTTTCTCTTATCTTGGCTGTGCACCTCATGGTACACACATTGCATCCTCATGGACACCTCGTGCTTTTCCTATTGACTCACTTTCCCCTATCGCCCAATGGTATTAACAGCTCTTATCAAGGTTCGCCTCATGGTAGCCAGTGAGCATATTAGTTACTTGTTATAGGTCTACACAGCTAGGTCTGTGCATGGTCTCTCGTAGTATAAATAGTAGTACTTTACATAGAGTACTCTAGTCTATTTCTCTTGTTGTTTCCCTTGGTTCTACCCATTGAATAACCACTTTGGTTACCCACACTCTCTTGATCATTGACATTGCAAGTGCCATATTGAAGACCTCATTGAAGCTCTCTTGAAAATGTTCCTCACATTGAACGACTATGAAGAACCTTGGTCGTTACATTAGAAATAGACTTTTTCTAGTCCTCGCCGCCACTCGCTGGTGCCGACCAGACTTTTGAGAAACGTCTCTGGAGGCTTTGGTCGTGCCATCCCCTCGTCATTGAAGGCCTTGCTCTTACTTGTGGGGTCACTTCCTTTATTGAACAGTGTCTGGACTCCGCCGCATTGAATAGGCTCTTGTCATTGAAACACGTTGACATCGCATTACTCGCATTGAACACAACAGAGTCCACAGTCCCTGTTCCAACATTGACATCCTCTTGTCGTTGTCATTGCAAAGTAGCCGCCAAGGGTCGCCACTGTCTGAGACGGATGTTAGACCCCGTCATCTTGTTGCTGCTCGTACCCTTTAGGCATATCGCATCATTGCTGAAGTAGCTTGGGACACGCGAAACATGTCATCGCATAATCGCGCCCTGCTTTATATTGAATCACTAGTACCCTTGATCATCGTCACATTCCTTGATATCATCATACCCGCATCAAACATTGACTACTAGCCATTGCCATTGAAGTCCTATTGGAGCCCACTGATATCAATCAGGAGAGGTAGAGGTACATCAACTCTAGACAAGCAAGCATCTCATTGGAACATTCACCACATTGATTGGAGGTATCACGCACCCTCACTATTATCACATTGACATCATTGACATCGCCTTGATCTAACCACTCAAGTCTCAATTATCTTGAAGATAGCTTGCAGAGTCTCTATAGACATAGCAATTGCCATTGTCTGACGATGGACTTCAGACCCCATCAGACCCCTCTCCTTGCCCTAGTCGCCTTACCCGCCTCTAGCCGTTGATTGTATTGAAACATTGACAACATCTTCATTATAATCACACATCATGTCAGCAGCCGTACTTGCTGTCTTGAATGACCCTAGTGTCAACCATGAAGACAAAATAGCTGTTATTGTACAGGAGTTTACCAACATCAATGGAATCTTCCTTGCAGCTGAATGGGAACAAATGGATCTCAAAGCTGAAAACGATAGATTGGGTGACGAAATAACTTGTCTGCAAACCCAGATTGCTCGAACAGCCACAACTGGTGGTTTCTCTAGAAAGATTGAAATCTTTGCTGACCCTGGAGACTACAAGGGAGATCACGCAGGATTTGAAGAATGGTGGTTGAAGATCAAAGGATGGCTTCGTGCTAATCAAACAGCCGTTGTCCCAGGATCCTATGATGCAGTCACCGCTGTATTATCTCAATTGAAAGGTTCCAAAGCTGGACGCTTTGCAGAGACTTGCCTTGCTCGTGGCAACAACTATGATTGGCCAACACTGCATCAGCAAACCTACATTTTTTCTGGGTCATTGAAATTAATGACCAGACTGACAGGCCTGAATGGCCTAATCAATGATAGATTGACCTGACTGACTGAACTGATTTGCTGACAAGCTGATAAGCTAATTTATTGAATGAACTGGTTGACTGACTAACTATCTAGCTGACAAATTGACAAACCTGACATAGCTAACTGACTGACCAACTGACCAACTGATGTGACTGACAGAGATGACTAACTGATCAGCTGATGGGCTAATGGGCTGACTTGGCTGATTGACTGACATGACTGGTTGACTGGTTGACTGACTGACTGATGGGATGACAAGACTGACAAGACTGACCAGATGATCAATTGATTGACTGGCTGGACTGATGGGACTGATATCACTGGTGAATTGACAAGCTGATATGCTGATAGCTCTGAGAATGCTGATAGCAATGAATTACTTATGAATGATAGCACTGATAGCATGCTGTCAGTCAAGTCAGACAGCTCAGCAAGGTCATTGATTTTGATAACTCAGAAAAAATGTAGGTTTGCTGATGTGGAAGCTGAATTGCCTCTCATGTTCCGCTCTAGTAACCAGAAAGATTGGGCCTTACGAGAACTAACAAATCTCAAACAAGGAGAAATGTCAACTGATGAGTTCATCATCAAGTTTGAATCATTGTATAACATTGCTGACCTTAGTGACGGTCATGCCATTGCTTTCATTGAGAAGAACACCAGATGTTCTATCATCAACCAGATCTTTAATGATGGAGCTCGAAAAGACACCATCCACGAGTATATGGGTCAAGTCCGACGCGTTGTAGAGATTGGTACGTCTCTACGGTCGTATCTTGCCTTTCCCATACCTTCAGACTTCAGACGACATCATCCTATATCTACTCTGTTCCCTATCGTCGAAGTCTGGTGTTACTCCAGTACTCCAGCATCGCTGGACTTGCCCGGACTATGTTTCGTCTTACCGTTTGTATTGGCTTGTTTCGTCGGCGCATGCTTTTACCCTTTTCCGTACATATTGACTCGTATTCACTATATCACTGCTGCTCCTAGGGGTCAGCGTCATCTCATTACTCTGTTTTGATGGTAGTTAGGGTCCGGGTATGCCTGGACTATAAAGTTCTTGTATCTTGGTAATGAGAACCAGCTTCCATTTGGCTCACCACGATCGTCACTGTCTACTGTCTACTGTCTATCGTCTACCGTCACCGCCACTGTTCTAACGTCTACCATCACCGCCACTGTTCTAACGTCTTCCGCGCACCAACCCACATCTTAATGTCTCGAATACTTCTCACCGCTGCCTCCTCTGTTCACCGGACTACCGGACTTTCTCGTTAAAACCACCAGTCCATCACCAGACTTCTGAGTATACTACATCAGTCTTCTTCTACTGACCTTCCCCTTATTAGAGTCCCTTTCTTTCATGCTAATCCATAGGACTTGTCCTACCAGAGCGATTAGCATCTTTACAACTGGAGCCCACCGCGAGGGACTCACAACGGGGTTCCAGACGAAGAAGCCTCCAACCTACGACTCAGCGCCAGGAACTTGAAAACTTCCTCGACTACTTCCGGAATTTGCAAATTGGCGAAGATTCTGAACTTCTTCAGCTGGTTTCCCCTCACAACACTCAACACAACTGACTCGACCTCCCTACCTTAGCCGACCTAGAAATTAGCCCTCCGTCGGATTACGACCCTCTCCATTCATTGCTAACTTCAAATTGGTCTAATTGGTCTAGTACATCCTGTTATACTTCTCCGTTGCTGCATTCGGCCGGTGACCTGTCACTGGAGCCTGTTCAGACCCTGACCAATCGCACTGCCCAAGCTGACGAAGCTCAGGGTGTGATGACAAAGACGATGAACCCCCGGTGCTTGGTTACCCCGACTTCAAACCGTATATCACTCGTGCCTGGGCATCCTTCCAGGTGGATAAATCAAAGACCAAAGGCCCCAAAGTCCGATTTGACGGTGTAGAGATGCCGGCTCGCAGGACCGGTCGCCCCGGCCCTTGCGCTGCTTCGGTAGCCGAAGAAATTGTCTCCCCGGCTGTAGAAGCAACTCGCACCACTACGTCCAGACCTTCACGATCTACTACCCAAACGCCACCTACCGTTCAGCCCGTAACATCCACTTCCAAAAGTACCATTCCAATCAGACCCGAACAGACTAACACCTCTTTCTTTCCCCCAGCTGGGCAATTTAAATATATGTTCCCCCTCGAGGATGTTGTGTTGCAATGACGCATACCCGGCGGCTGACGCCGCACAGGGTAGGGAACTGCTGCAGTGGTACTTACCTTTGGGAAGGTGTTTCTTAATAGAACAATGTAGTTCAGGATCAAGAAGTGTTATTGATATTCAGACTCAGACGAGTCTTATATACTACTAGTCATTACAGGTCACATGACTCATTCTCACGCCACCTTTCAACACTCCCCCTTGTCTAGTATACGGTAGTTACGTAGATATGCAAGTGAGAAGTTATATAGTAAAGTAGAAACATCCACACAATCATGAAGACGGCGAGTAACGCTCTAAACCAAGCTGGGAGCGACATTGCTTGAACTTGATGTGTCCAAGGTTCTTTGTGAACATATCCGCTGGGTTATCAGTACCAGGGATAAACAACAGCTCAACCTGCTTCCATACCATCACAGCATCACGTACAAAGTGATATCAGATTTGGATATGTTTGGAGTGTTTTTTGGTAACGGGGTTCTGTGCTATAAAGAGTGAACCTTGATTGTCACCACAGATGGGAATAGGGCCAAGTTTGTAACCGAGCTCTTCCATCATTTGATAAATCCAAATAGCCTGGCGCATACAGTCGCTCAAAGCCATGTACTCAGCCTCAGTAGAAGACAGAGCAGTGGTTTTTTGTAAGTGTGAATTCCACAAAAACACACTGTCCGCGAGTTTCAGGTAATAACCAGTCTGCGAGTGGGAGGTGACCTTGTCTTGTTCCCAATCAGAATCGGTGCAGGTGATGATGCCTTTGCCGCTTTTGCCCTGATAGACAAGAGCGTAGTCTCGGGTTCCTAGTAGGTACCGGCAAATGTATAGAGCTTTGTTTAGATGCTCTTCTGATGGGTTGGCAGACATGCGGGTGAGTTGGGTAACCACATATGAGATGTCTGGTCTTGTACCGATCATGAGGTACAGTAATGATCCGATTACTGTCTGGAATCACGTCCGAAGTTCTGGGTTGACAGGAGATTCATTCTTCTCTGGGTAGTAGCCCTGAGGGAGAGGGGTGTTGGCAATTTTTGCGTTAGTCATTCCGCATTGCTCTATGACTTTGTCGAGGTATTCTCGCTGGTCTATCTTAATAGTTTGACCATCTCGACGTATGTTCATCCTTAGGAATTCGCGTGTTTCTCCTAAGTCGCGACAGTCCCACTTCTTCATGAAGGCAGCCTCAACCTTGTCTACAAAAGGTTTGTTGGGGCCGCAGAAGATGGCGTCGTCTACGTAGATAATCACTAGGATGAGCTCTTTGCCTTTGCAATATATGAATAGGCCAGCATCTGTTTTAAGATGCGTGAAGCCAAGTTCTTTCATGGATTGGTCAAGTTCGCGCCACCAAGCTAATCCTGCTTGTTTTAGGCCATATAAGGCGCGTAGTAACTTTAAAACCTTTCCCTTGAGATGAGGAGGCATAAAGCCTTCAGGGAATTCCATGTAGAGTTCTTCGTCCAGTTTGCCGTATAGATAGGCAGATCGGACGTCGAGACCAGTTATATACCAGTTCTCTAGTGCTGAGAGGGCGAGCATACACCACACTGTCTCAACACGTACGACAGGAGAGAATATTTGATCGAAATCAATCCCTTCTACTTGGGAGAAGCCCTTGGCTACAAGCCGGGCTTTCTTTCTTCTGTCGGTTTTTACATCAAAGACCCATCGGTTTTTTATGACCTTTCTGTGTGTGGGTCGATCTACGATCTCATAGACCTTGTGGTCCTTGAGCATTTGAAGCTCTATGTCACAGGCTTTACGCCATAGCTTCTGTTCTTCTTCGGGCAACTTCAGTATGTCGCGGTATGTCCATTCTCTATAATTGACGTTTGAGTGTTCGTCGAGAGGTATGAAACCAAAGTGTCTCCCCCTTCCCTGGTCATGCGATCCACATCTTCTTCCGACGGAGTCAGAGAGTGGGGCATGCCTCCAGGGACTACTGGTGAATCTGATGGACCAGCTCCTGATCCTTCGACTAGCTTTCGCCAATCTGAATCCTTTTCGATGTCACACAGCTGTCTAAGCGGATCACGACGTTCCCCATATACATTTCCGGGACAGAAAGGGGCGCGTCGTTCGCGTTGAGGGCGTTGTGGGCGAGCGGGAACCGCCAGCGGGTTGCGCCGGGGTGGTGTAGCAGGAGGAGGTGAGGGAGGAGCAACTGGAGGTGGAGTAAGGGGCCACGGTGCTTTTTGTTGTGAAGGAGGGTGTGGACGAGGAGCAAGTTCCGCATCAGACTCATCCAGAGCAGAATCTGAGTCAGAAGACTCATCATCATCATCATGTGGGGCGGGCAGATGGTTAATCGGCCTGTGAGGCTGCGCCTTGGAGCACCTGGGGAATAGATTCTCATCAAAAATGGTGTGTGCCGAAATGTGAAGCGCGTTGTTAGGGCGCATGAAAAGGTAGTTTGAATCACTACCGGTGGAAACACCTAGGTAGATCATCAATTGCGACTTGGGTTGCAATTTCCCACCGCGATTTTCTGGAGCAATGTGGACGTAGGCACCGTAGCCAAAGACCTGAAGATGCGATATAATTGGCTTAGAGCCGGAGAGCATCTTGGATGGCATTTTCCAGTTCAATTGAGCAGAGGGGGTACAATTGTACATGTGCAGCGCATGAAATAGCGCAAATTCCCAATATGACTCAGGTAAACAAGCCTGGAGCCGCATAGGTTGTGCTTTGTCCATTAGAGTACGGATTAAGCATTCCGCGCGTCCATTCTGTTGGTGTACATAGGGGGTGGATTGTTGCATGTTAATGGTGTTGTCCTTCATATAGTCCTTGAAGGCCGCGGAGGTAAATTCTCCACCGGCGTCAGTTCACCAGTGTTTTATCACGGCATTGGAATGATTCCGGACGTGGGCAATGAATTGCTTGGTGACTCGAAGGGTTTGATCCTTGGTCTTTATGTACATTAACCAAGCATGGGAGGTATAGTCATCATAAAAGACGACAGCATACTTGTCCTTGTGGTACGAATCGATCTCAAAAGATTTAAGATCTGAATGAATCAACTCAAAGGGAGCGGTGGCCCGCTTCTCGCTATGAGGATAAGTACGATTGGGCTGTTTACCAAGTTGGCAGCCAGGACAGATAGAAGGGTTCGATGGTATGTCGATCTCCGGGAAGTCCTTAATGTGCTTCTTTGCAGCTCGGAGCACGTCACGCGAGGGGTGGCCTAAACAGCGGTGTAAAAGTTCGTAGTCCACAGAGGTCATAGACGCTAAGTCGACTTGTGGACGAACAGTAGGTGCACGTATCCAGTACATGGTATCACCATGAGAGTGAAAACTCAGAACGATCTACCTAGCACACTTATCAAAGATGTCTATAGTATTGGCGTGTGTTTTCAGGGTCATGCACGCATCAACTAACAAGGTGCCCATTGAAATGAGCTTTACATTGCATGTGGGCATGTAAATAACCGGCGATAACCGCACAAGTTTACCGTTGTATCATATCATTGCAGTGCCTTTTCCTAGAATACTGGCATGGCCATTGGCAGTCTGAGAGTATGTAGGCTGAGTGAACTCAGAGCACTCAATCAGGTCGTTCAAATCATGGGTGTAGTGTGTCGATGCTCCTGAGTCTAGAAGCCACATGTCTGGTGATGGTTTCTCATGGAGATATTCCTTTTCCTTTCCTTTGCTGGATACCGGCTTCGTACACTGATCACACATGGCGAAAGGAAGTGTACTAGGATTTCTATCTACTAGTACAGGTGTATGCGTCATATAAGAACTACATAAAATCTGTGGCGATAAGAACCACACATCAGTGCCTGCTAGAGACGGACATAGGAAGGGAGGGACTTGCCAATCAATCACGTCACTGAAGAACTCTTCGATGTAGTCATCGACCTCCATCTCACCCATGCTCACAACATCCTCATCATCCTCATCGGAGAATAACTCAACGATTCGGGGAGTCTCCATGTGCTCCATAAGAGAGGGTGCGGAGGGGCCGGCATGGTTGCACAGGAGGGTGCAAGCACCAAAGGGGCCATCCTCCGTGAAGGCAGAGTGTTGCCGGACATGGGAGTGGCGAGTGGCGATGGGTTCCAGGTTGCGAATTACCTGGGGAGTGGGGGTCGCCTCAATACGGCGAGGGAGTGAGATGGTCTCTAGGACCTGCAGGAAGGCGGGGGGACTGGGGTAGGAGACACCGGGAATGTGTGCAAGAGCGCGGGGGTCTGGGACAGGCTCATTGAAGTCGAGGGAGGCCGGGCTAAAAACCGTGGGCTCCTGAAAGAAGTTCGCGAATGCGAACGAGGCGGAGGATTGCTTGGCGGTGGTAGCCACACGGTCCTTGCGCTTCTTCTTTCCTTCTTCAGAGCGCTTGCCCTGATGACGCTTCTTCCCCTTGCCTTTCTCTTTCTCGCCTTCTACACCGGCGGGTTGCGCCAGCTGTTGCTGCTTCGAGAATTGAGGGTCGCCTTGTTGGCGACGGACATTGGTGATCTTATTTGCCTGCGCTTGCTGCGGCTTACGGCGGGTGAGGTAGTGCTGCCAAGCAGCGGCGAGGGCTGTCTCCAGCTCCCCCATCATGGCGACCTTGTTTTTAGTGGGGTCGGTATCGATGGCAGCGTTGAGCTGCTGATGGAGGGTTTCGGCATACTTGGGCATCTTGGCCATGGTGATCAAGGCCTTGAGGTTGTCGGGGACCTTGTGTTGGAGGTCCTCGAGCGCCGTGAAGCTGGCATTCAACTTGGAGAAGGCAGGGCCAGGATGTTGGTTCGCGGGAATGGAAATCCCGAGCATATTCTTCCACTTGGTGTAAGCGGAAGCGATGGAGGCGGTGGCATATAATGCCTTGAGAGAGTCCCAGTGGGCCTTGGCAGTAGAGTGCTGCTGGAAGCGGGAGGCGACGTGGGGTTCGAGGCAGAGACAAATGGACCCGAGGGCCCTGTCGTCGTTCTCGTCCCACTTTTCCTGGGCTTCGGGCTCAGTGTCTGCGGGGCGGGACTTGTGGTTCATCTTCTGCCAGAGACCACTGGCGCGAAGGTAGGCTTCCATGTCCTGGGCCCAACACTTATAGTTGGTACCATTAAGCTTGGCGATGCCGGAAATGGTGGAGGATGACATGATGATTGTAGATTCTAGAAGAATGATGTGTCAGCATAAACCAGTGAAGGGTGTGGGAGAAAGTCCCGCGTCGCTGAACACTCAGAGCTTCCAGAATGTAGGGTCATAACGACCCCCTACATCTGTAGTCTGTTGGCGGTTACTCTGAGCGTTGCCGCGTCAGAGTGTCCGGCGTTGCTGCACGGGACAGCCAGTGTTCCGAAGGCGTTCGCCACTGAGCAGATGACGTTCGAGAACGTCAGAGCTGCGGGGCTCATAACCTGTTGCAATGACGCATACCCGGCAGCTGACGCCGCACAGGGTAGGGAACTGCTGCAGTGGTACTTACCTTTGGGAAGGTGTTTCTTAATAGAACAATGTAGTTCGGGATCAAGAAGTGTTATTGATATTCAGACTCAGATGAGTCTTATATACTACTAGTCATTACAGGTCACATGACTCATTCTCACGCCACCTTTCAACACGTTGCTGCTTCCAAGCGCATCGTTGACCGAGTACTCGAGACCACCATCCCCATACCGGTCAAAGACTTATTGTCCGTGGCTCCGGAGTTCTGCAAGCAACTCCGAGAGCTATCTACTACCAAACATATTCCTGTTTCTACTTACGTCATACAGGTCAACGAACTCACCGGTAAAGACCCCAGTGCTGTGGAACGCGAATTTGGGGACTGAGTTCACCAGAACGATGACGGCCTCATTGTAGCGCACCACAACGTGCCATTGCGGTCCCTAGAGGCTAGAGTTGTTGACACTGGCAGGACTATTGTTGCCATTCTGGACACCGGATCCGAGATTGTCGCTATGCCCAAGCG
This sequence comes from Boletus reticuloceps, assembly GCA_018397855.1. Taxonomy (NCBI): domain Eukaryota; kingdom Fungi; phylum Basidiomycota; class Agaricomycetes; order Boletales; family Boletaceae; genus Boletus; species Boletus reticuloceps. Next base: position 317,927 of record JAGFBS010000028.1, read on the forward strand.
GGTATGGACGTCACTCGGTCTACCGGTCCGGTCGGATCATGTTATGACAATGTCAAATGCTAACACTAGCATGGAGTCAACGATTGGAGTACTCAAGAACCTTTGCCTGGACTTTGGTGCTGGCGAGATGTGTCTCCAGGTACAAGTAGTCCCTTGGGCTAACTTCAACCTACTACTCGGCTGACCATTCCACTGTCTCATGAGCGCGTCTACTGACAATTTCCCTGATGGCGCACAGACCATCACACTCCGCGACCCCAACTCCAGGAAGGAGTACAAGTTACCAACTCGACCTTGGACTGAAGGATGTCCTCGGTGTTGTAAAGGACTATTCTGTGCTAACCACCAATCTGTTGTCGAGATGGGTTTTTAGATCTCGATGAGCCACCGAAAGGTTGGGAGATTTCAACACACTTACCGCTTCGCATTCGTCTTTATCATTCACCGCCACTTTAGTTTCGGACTGCCCTTCTTCTACCTACCCGTTCTTATCGGCCATGCAGTCCGTTCTGTCACCCCCTCACATCCTTGCCTTCAACTCTATGTACATTTTCGATCCTGTGTCCCATTCTTTGGCCTACAAACCAGTAGCCAGAAAGATTCAGTCAGTCGTGGGCCCTCTTGAGGAGGAGTACTGCCTACTGCGCCGATTACCGGACAATCCTCTCACCGGGCTTATACCATTACCTACTCACCCCCCGGACTTCATACCAGGGAATCGCTTCACACAGGAACGTGCAGACAAGCTCGACCTCGACCCCGCCAACTGGCTCTGGCCAGAGGAACTCTGACTAGTCCGGTGGATTGTTCTTAACCACGAACTCACCTTCACTTGGATTCCAATGGAGCGAGGACGGCTAGATGAGCGATACTTCCCACAGGTGAAAATTCCCACTATTCCCCATACACCTTGGATCCTATGCAACATCCCAATTCCACCATCCTCGTGGGACCAAGCAATACAGATTATCAAGGACCGGATTGCCTCCGGAGTATACGAGCCGTCCACCGCTGCATACTGATCCTGCTGGTTCTGTGTGCTCAAGCAGGATGGCAAGACGCTCTGCTTGGTCCATGACCTCCAGCCCCTCAACGCCATCACTATTCAGGACTCCTTCGTTTCCCCTTTCGTCGAGCACCTAGCCGAGTCATTCGGTGGGTACGCGGTCCATGGTATGATGGACCTGTTCGCAGGTTACGACCAGCGCCCACTGCATGTCGAGTCCCGGGACATGACCATGTTCAATAGTCCGCTCGGACCCCATCATCTCACCACTCTTCCCATGGGTCACACCAACGCCGTCCAAATTTACCAAGCCAATATGGCTTTTATTTTACAGGATGAAATTCCTCATCACACCATGCCGTTCATCGATGACTTGCCAGTCAAGACCGAAACAACCTGGTTCCAAGGACTGGATGGCTCATACAAGACCATCCCGGAGAACTTGGGCATTCACAAGTTTATATGGAATCACCTGATTGTTGCCCACAGGATACTTCAGCGCCTCCAGAATGTCAATGCTACGGTCTCAGCCAAAAAGTTTGTACTCGCCGCACCTAACGCCACCATAGTCGGGCACAAATGCACCTTCGAAGGATGTATCGCACACGAGGACAAAGTTCAGAAAATCCGTGATTGGCTGGAATGTGACACTCTCACGCAAGTCCGGGGGTTTCTCGGGACCTGCGGTGTCATCCGTATTTTCATTCGAAATTTCGCTTCCATCTCTCGCCCATTAGTTGATCTAATGAGAAAGGGTGTCCCCTTCAAATGGGGTGACACCCAGCGCACCGCAATGAACCGTCTGAAGGATGAGATCATCCGGTCTCCTGCACTCCGCCAGCTGGACTACTTGTCTGGTCAAGAAGTGGTTCTTGCAGTAGACACCTCCCTTATAGCAATCAGTTTTATTTTGTTGCAGGAAGGTGAGGATGGCAAGTGCTATCCAAACCGGTTCTGTTCCATTAGCCTCACAAGTGTTGAGAGCTGTTACTCTCAGGCCAAGCTCAAGCTATATGGTCTGTTTTGGGCACTCCGAGCAGTTCGTGTTTTCATCTTCGGGGTTCCAAACCTCGTTGTGGAAATGGACACCAAATACGTAAAGGGTATGATTAATAACCCTGATCTCCAACTGAACGCGACCATCAATCGGTGGATCACCAGCATTCTTCTTTTTCATTTCAAATTGCGTCACATCCCAGCTGCTAAACACACCGGGCCGGACGGACTATCTTGGCATCCTCGATCCAATGATGATCCGCCTGAGGACAATGGCGTTGAAGATTGGTTGGACGATTCATACTCTTTTTGCATTACTTTACTCAACGATAGAAGCCCCCCTTTCTCCGCTCCCATCACTGTTGCCGGTACTCCGTGCTATTGCTCCCCACTCCTATCTGCATCGGACTACGCTACACTCTCAACCGTCTCCCCTACCCCTTTTCCTTCTACATATCTATCTGTTTTCTCTTCGTCTCAGACCGAGCTGGACTCTTCACCAGACTCTTCATCTGTCCCCTGGTCTACTAAGGCCGTCGCCCGTGATGCCCGGATCGCTTCAATCCGTGGTTTTCTCGAAACTCGCGAGCGCCCCACTCACCTCTCTGACGCAGACTTCCAGTCCTTTGTGCTAAACAGTTCCCTGTGGCGACGGGAACCTCACGGACGTCACCAGCTGTTCGTATCGGAGCCCCGACTGTACGGGCTGATTAAAGAGGCACATGACAACCTCGGGCACAAAGGCGTCTTCACAGTCCGGACCAGGCTCTTACTGCGATTCTGGTGGCTGATGTTGGTCAATGATGTAAAGTGGTTCATAAGGACCTGCCACGAGTGCCAAGCACGACAAACAAACTGTTTCCATATCCTGCCGACCGTCCCGGTGCTGGGCGGACTATCTCATAAAGCTCATATAGACACTATGCTGATGCCCCGGTCTGGCAGCTATTGGTATATCGTCCAAGCCCGCTGCGCTCTATCTGCCTACCCGGAATGGCACATGTTGCATTCAGAGAACACTATCTCTCTCTCCTCTTTCATCTTCGAGGACCTCCTCTGTCGTTGGGGTCCCCTCTCCGAAATTGTTACTGACAATGGTCCCGCCTTTGTCCAAGCTCTAGACAAACTCGCCAGTTGACACGGCATTCGGCATATACGCATCTCCCCCTACAATTCTCAAGCCAATAGTATCGTTGAACGGCGTCATTACGATGTCCGGGAGGCCATCGTTAAAACTTCCCTGGGGGGGGAGTTACACTGGCATACCGTCACTCACTCGGTCTTCTGGGCCAAGCGGGTAACAATACTCCGCTCGACCGGTTTTTCCCCCTACTTCATGGTTCATGGTGTCGAACCCCTTTTCCCCTTTGATCTATCAGAGGCTACCTTCCTTGTTCCCCCACCAGATACAGACCCGATGTCTCCATCTGGACTGATCGCTTGGCGAGCCCGCCAGCTCCAAAAGCATCAGGAGGACTTGGAGTCGATCCACGAGCGTGTTCTCAAGGCTCGGTTTGAGTCTATCAAACACTTCGAGACTGCTTTCAAGAACTGGATCAAGGACTTTGACTTCCATTCTGGGAGTCTGGTTCTAGTCCGCAACTCTCGCATCGAAAGGGAGCTGAACCGAAAGACGAAGCCAAGGTTCCTCAGTCCAATGGTGGTCCTTTGCCGGACTACCGGAGGGTCGTACATACTGGCAGAGTTGGACGGAGCAGTCTCGAAGCTGCGATACACAGCATTCCATCTTGTTCCCTACTATCCTCGTTTCTATTCTGCTGTGCCCGTTACTGACCTTACCGGTCTAGACGACGATGACGACTTGGACAAAATGGCAGGAACAGACGTCAAAGAGATTGACGAAGAACCACCAGACTTGGTCAATACAGACTAGTCCGGCCATCGTTCCCCCACACTATCTGTACTATAGCCTCCGTTTTACCCCAGGATTAGACCGGCGACTCTCCTCCTCTCCGCAATCCAAAAGACTAAAAACAGACCAACAGAAATACTATATGAAACAGAACCAATAAAAATCAGAAAAATGCAATAAAGACAAAAACAGAAACATTCTCAAATGAATCATCTCTCTTGCTAATCCTCTTTCTCGTGTCTCACCTATATCACACTTACGCACATATTTTCTCTTCGAATGCGCTCCGAGACACCGCACCTGTTATACATAGACCGCCAATAGACCGAGGACTACTCCGTTAGACATAGATGCGAACAGAAGACTGAGGAAGCCAAGTCGGGCAGTAACCCGCATGCACAATGGCTTCTCATATGCTTTCCTCTTTCTTGTTATTGTTTCTTTCTCTCTTTTCTTCTGTTTCTTTGTTTCATTCACTCTGTTACTCGACCAGACAGATACATATGTTTCGGAATACAGTATGCAGTGTTACAACGGACGGACTTTGGCTATGGAGGTACTCTACTCGTCCCATTCCTCCAGCTCCACAACCACCTCGCTCAGCTCAGCCAGGACCTCGTCCTGCTCCACCTCCAGTGCCTTGAGGTTGGCCCAGATGAGGTACATCCAGGAATGCAGAGCATTGAGGCGGTGAGCAAGTTGAGCTTGCCTCTTCTGCGCTGAGGTCTGACCACTCGTCTTCTTCGCCGGCACCTTCCCCTTCCCCTTTGCCTTGACAGGCATCTCGTCCTCCTTGATGTCGTCGTTGATATCAAGGACAATGGGCGAGTCCGCCCATTTGCTGGGGCCGGACTTTGCTGGGGCCCGGAACAGTCTCACCTCTACTTCAGACAATTAGACTAGAGCAGAAGAACTGACTTGGTGACTTACCCTTCATCATCTCCAGCACCACCGCCACTGTTGTCTTCCTCCGGGGAGCGTTCCGTCCCGCTGCCCAGCTGCACTTTGCCTTTAGGTGATTGCAGCGCAGACACGCTGCCCTGGTCCCCTTCATGCACTCATCAGCTACTCCAGCCCTCTTGCAGCTGTCGCACGCCTTTACGACAGGTGGTGGCCGAGGCTTCGACACCTCGGCGGTAGCAGTCTTCTTCCACTGCATATTGGCGTCTTCCTCTTCATCCTCGCTCTTATCTGATTGCTCCTTCTGTGTCGATGATTAGCCACGCCCATTTGACAGCTTGGCGCTACATACCTTGAGCGACAAGGACACCGACGGTGCACCTGACAATGCAGCCACCTTCTCCAGCTCCGGTACCTCGTCCCTTGTCACTCCTTCGACCTCCATCTCCGACGTTTGAGTGGTCTCGGGAGCCACGGCTTCCCTGGTCGCCTGCTGTCGCGCCGCCCACTCGGCCTGTGCTCGCTCCGCTTGGACGATGGACGACGCCACCTCGTTGTCAAGGTTGGTGTCCATGTAGAGGGCATCGGCCTTCTTTCGAGCCATGTCCCACTCATCCTGGATGATGAGCGTGTATTAGCACGCAGTATTAACACGCAAATGATTGACTTACCATGGCATCCCCGAACTCCTTTACCCACGCCGCCATCTCTTGCTGCAGGTTGTCCCGGTCTTCGGGTTGGCACTTCACCACGGTTTGGACGTGGTCAGTGGCCACTATGAAACTCTTGCATAGTTTGCGTCGACAAATCACACCAACGTCAGTCATCGCGCAGAACTGGTCAACCCAGCTGGTGAATTGGGACATGGTGGTAGTAAGAGAGGGAGAGCGAGAGAGGATACGCAGTTAAGAGAACTCGACACGTCAAAGTCCACACCACGTGACTGACTGGGGACAGTCAGTATTCAAGTCCCCCACGGATGTAGAGATTGGTACGTCTCTACGGTCGTATCTTGCCTTTCCCATACCTTCAGACTTCAGACGACATCATCCTATATCTACTCTTTCCCCTATCGTCGAAGTCCAGTGTTACTCCGGTACTCCGGCGTCGCCGGACTTGCCCGGTCTACGTTTCGTGTTACCGTTTGTATTGGCTTGTTTCGTCGGCGCATGCTTTTACCCTTTTTCGTACATATTGACTTGTATTCACTATATCACTGCCACCCCTAGGGGTCGGTGTCATCTCATTACTCTGTTTTGATGGTAGTTAGGGTCCAGGTATGCCTGGACTATAAAGTTCTTGTATCTTGGTAATGAGAACCAGCTTCCGTTTGGCTCACCACGATCGTCACTGTCTACTGTCTACTGTCTACCGTCACCGCCACCGTTCTAACGTCTTCCATGCACCGACCCACGTCTTAACGTCTCGAATACTTCTCACCGCCGCCTCCTATGTTCACCGGACTACCAGACTTTCTCGTTACAACCGCCAGTCCATCACCAGACTTCTGAGTACACTACATTGGTCTTCTTCTACTGACCTTCCCCTCTTTATTAGAGTCCCTTTCTTTCACGCTAATCCGTAGGACTTGTCCTACCAGAGCGATTAGCATCTTTACAGCGTTGGAAACGCTCAGGAATCCCTTGACTATGTGTTTCATGGGAAACGGTCCCCTGAACAGCATCACCACCGAGATGACTCCATGGACATCTCTGCAACCCAATATGGAAACACAGAGAAACATCGTCCCTATAGTGAGCCCTCGTCCTCGCACAGCAGTAAACCCTTTGGTTGCTTCAACTGTGGACAAGCTGGACACCCTTCTTGAAATTGCTTGGTTCCCTCCACCAAATGCAAGGTATGCAGATGGTCCCGAGGTGAACATAGACCAACCTGCACCAATGCAGAGAAAAGCAAGAAGATCTGTGCAACAACAACCTACTCTCCGGAAGAGATCAGGGATGCAGTCTGCAGCTTCTCACCCGAACAAATGCGAACAGTATTTAGTTCCTCCTAGATTGTCTCCTTACTGCCCGGAATGGCATAAAACTAATTGATTGGTTTCTTTCATTGAATTGTATTGACAACCATCCAGAAGGGACGTAAAACTACCACATTGATTGATTGTTATAGATCTTGATTGGACTGAAATCGTCCTAAAACTACCATTCATTGAACATCTTGATACATTGTATTCATGACCTCTCACCCAGGTCCTGGTCACATCACATGTACTCACCGGATAGCCTTGTCGATCACACATTGATCATTCCCACCCTATTGGCACATCCATAGTGACTTATCTTTGGACTGAGCTTCGACGGGGAGGCACGATAAGCAGAGATTTGTATTATCTGTGATAGTAGATACAAATCAGGGGGCTGGTGATGACTATGAGAGTGGGTGAGATGAATGGGAGTGAGCGGGTGGCAGTGTGAAGCACTGTCCGGCTCCGGAAGAACCTGGGCTGTGGTAAGCTGCTACCCGAAACTGTAGTCATCCAATGACGCATGTAGCGGAAACCACACACCCGAAGACTAGGAGGTGGAGGACTCACTGGTTACTTGACAGGGGGCAGAGTAAGCCTGAGGAACGACTCGTGGAGAGTAGATTGCGCCTGAATGTAGGGCGCGAGAATCTGGGCATGCCTCCGGAGATATACAAGAAAGGCATCACTTCGCCACCTCCCTTTGGTCTTGACCACATCAAAGGGGATGTTCTGCAGGAGGTATTTGAGGGTTGATCCTATTCGAATGCTGTGGCCGTGCAAAGGTTTCTGGCCTGCCTGTTTTAGGGCAAAGGAGAGAATGTCCAAGAACTTTGTCTTCGTGAGCGGCTTGTAAGAGCTTCCGCTCCGGTAAGCGAACAGCAGGCCATCTCGCGGTGGATTGTTGGTTACAAGATGGTTTTCAAGGGCAGCGAGAGGGTCTGACGGCCCTTCCTGCTTGGCCCAACTGATGTCCTCTCCGTTGGGGGCTGTTTTGGTTCTAGGGAGGTGAAAGTTGGTGACAGTGTTGCCTGAACGATCCTGTTCAGTAGAGACATCCGACGGTTTGATGTGGATGGTAGGATCAAAAGATTGTAAGGTCTTGATGGTGAGTTCACCCGTGCGGGCAGTGGCGTAGAATGCCGTTGTCAGGCATGCAAATACTGAGGCATGGAGAGGGGAGCTGAGATTTAAAGTATTGCGGATAATGTTCATAGTGTCGACTGTGTACAGCTTACAAGCTGGGCGCTTGGATTTGGGGGGAGCGATGCATGATGCCGCTTTGAGAAGGGTGTCGACTTCTTGGTCGTTAAGGACCCATTCGATCCCATGAATGATGTGCCACACCCTCACCCCATTGAGGTAATTTACCACAGCGCTGCCTGAATATGAACCTGTGGGGATAATGCGAGATGAGTGACCTGAGAAATGGTGTCACTCAGATACGAACCTGCCAAAGAGGATATGAATGATTTGATGACAGTGGGGTCGGCGGGAGCCCGATTCGGCTTGGGAATGCTTTTGTTGTTGCAGAAAATGTGGAAGACTAGAAGCCCTGAGCTGTATGTTTCTTTGGTACTGTTGGCCCAGGTGTGTGCAATTACATCGTAAATACATTGGATGTCCGATGGGGAAAGGAGGTCTGAGGTGCTGGTTGCATGTGATCTGACTGGCGTCCAGAGGACGAGATGGTCCTTGGCTTTGCATCTCGGTCGAAGGGTGGAGGGAACAAGGAGGGGGTGGTTGCCAACCGAACCTGATTGCAAAGGGTTGGGTACAGTATTAAGAGGAGGAGACGAGAGATGTGATTGAGTGTCCAAGGAGGGAGGAGCATTATTGGACTGGGACGGGATATTACTGAGTTTGTTTCGCTCCAGATGGAGAGTAGAGAGTGTGAGTGACGAGGGAGGGGGGAAGATGCTGGGATGACAGTCTTCGACAAAGGGGAAGAGGTCAGGGTGGATGGGGATCTTAGGGAGGATGAAATGTGCAGGGGGATATATCCCACGTGAGGGACTGTCAGCAGGGTTGGCAGCGCTGGGGACGTAACACGTGATAGCCTGGCACTCATGATTCCATAGGGAACTGTGGATCCGTCGGAAAATGTGGTTGACCTCGCGGTTTCGGCTGCGGCCATTTGCCCATCCCTCAACCACCCTGACATTGTCTCCGAAAACCTTGAAACATGCACCGGAGGGACAGGCAACGCAGATTGCAAGGGTGAGGAATTCAAATCCGAGACTTTCGGCCCAGCCAATGTCATGCCCGTTCGAGTTCCATCCTGGCTTGAGATGCCATGCGCGCCATCTGTCACCGATGACGATACCAATCCTGAAGCCGGAGCTAGCATCTGAGAAGGCCTGAAAGTCGAGGATGAGCCTTGGGGGAGAGACAGGAATGGAGGGAAGAGGGAGACATGACAGGGTGTTTATCCACCATTTTATGTCATCCGGAGTTTCACGTGGGGGTGTTCTGGGCATGAATGGAGTGTCGCCGAAGATCGGAGGCGTGGCCTCGAGGTTGGTTAGGTAGGCTCGACCAGCAGGGAAGATAAGCGAGGCATGAAGTAATTTTCCGTGCAGTTTTTGTACTTCCGTTAGGGTATGGGTGTGTTTTGATTGCCATTCCTGGAGTGTGTTGACGTACTTAATCCATTTGGCCTCGGTTAGAGTCACCGATCGATCTGATAGGTCCCATTCCAGACCTATGAAGGTGGGTTTTGAGGTAAAAGGAATGTCTTTGGATAGCTCCCAGGGTATACCAAGCTGGTCGGTTATTCTATTGATGTCATCCACATTGTAGCAAAAGTTGAGGTCCTCTGCTGGTCTGGGGGATGATCCTGACAAGTCTCGGATGGGGAAAGTCATCATGTCCTCATTGAATTCCTCAATCTCGTCATTGGGAAGTTTTCCACCTGCTATCCAGGAGCGCCCATTTCTGACACGGTAACCGCCTTCCTTGGTGATGCACTCAGCAATCAACGCTCTGATATGGTTATATTCAAGGAGATGAGAACACAGCACACGGAAAAATATGTGGTCATCCACCCAGCGTGCGATGGGACCAATTCCAACAGCCCTCAAAATGTCCGTCCCAGCTTCGCCAATTTTTCCATATATGCCACCTGAGGGCGCGAAACCAAAACAGAATGATGTATCAATGGCAAACTTGTTGTCTGCTAAACGAACAACAAGGGATGGCCACTGTGATGGGTGGGAAGGGACAGTATGGTAGGCTTCAGCAACGTCACGAACAGCAGCCTGGGATCCTGGGGGGAGAAGGGATATGAGAAGGGAGGTAATTTGAAAGGTGCTGTATTGTGTGGGAAATAAATCAGGGTTCACTCGAGAGTTGACCGATGGTAAGCTTGAGGGGGTGGGTTTATGTGGGAAGGAAAGGTTCTGTACAAGGCGGAACTTGCCCGGCTTACCCGGCTTTGGCACAAGGGACAGAGGTGCAGTTTGGAAAGGACCTAGTAGACTCTCAACTGTGGAGTGGTCAAAGGGACCAATGTAGCGACCCTTGGTGATTTCTTTATTTACAACTTCCTCGAATATAGGTGCAAACTCCTCGATAGAGGGATTATTCGGCAGCATGAAGGACCGTGTGGGGTTACTAAGGCCGACCGCAAAGCTGACACGGAGACCTGCTGTTATAGATGGGTATTTATGAGACAGCCCCATGCGATGGAGCCAAAGCTCCCATGCCTCCGGGATGTATGGGGTTAGGGCTTTAAGCCTTCTGTGCTTTAGGACAAGACTGGGCTCCATGCCCACTGTCCCCGCAGCCAGAACATTTGTGAAGGGTGGCCGAGTGTTTAGTTTGACAACTGAAGGGCCGTTGCCAGTCGGTGCAAACTGCCTGGCCTTTGGGGTTGATAAGGAGGCCGTCCATGTTGTGCTAGCAGTGGCAGGATGTGCCATCCCAGAGCTCGTTGTGGTTGCAGTTTCGCATGTTGTGTGGAAACCGACCAAGGCACTTGGGGCAGGCTGATCTGCCACCTTTGCTCTTGGCCTTGCCTGAGGAGCGTTTGGGAGAGCGTGAGTGTGAAGGGGAGTTGTTGCTCCGCTGCCGGTCCCATGGGGGGTCAGGAGGCTGCTTGCCTGAGAAGCTGCTGGCTGACGGGCTTGGGGAATGCGAAGCCGCGCCGCGGCTGCACCAGCGCTTGTAGCGGTCACCACGGGATGGGTAGTGGTCACGTCACTCACAATTGTGAGAGGGTTGGTCATCAAAATGGTCACGCGGCTGAGCGGACATAAAAAGGGAACAGCAGGACGTGGTCCACGGCACCGAGAAGTGTGCGTGCGGTTGCGAGGAGTGTCGCGATTACACAGGGTGGTTGGTATATGGCACAAGCAATGTACAGAGATGGCAGTGAGGACATGAGGGAGAAGCGGAGGAGGTGGAGTCAGCAATTATCATGTCAATGGGGGGGAAGGGGAACAGACCTTGTAGTTGTAGCTGTTGCGTGTGCGAACCTCGTCAGCAATGAAGCTGAGGAGGTTGTTGTTGGTGATGGAGATGTCATAGCCCCGCCCTGCTTTGAGTTCGGTGTGCCAGTCGAATCAGGCGCGGGAGGCATAGGTGAGGATGATCTTCTCCCCGAGGGGAAGCTCCAAGGTTGGATGGGTTTCCAGGCGCCAAACAAAAGTAGCTACAGCATTGAGGTTGGACTTGGGCCATTCTGTTTTCTCTGCATAGTCGAGGAAGTTGTTTCTGGCTCGGATGAACTCCATGAACGTTAGCTCGTGGTCAGGGAGGGCGTTGCGTGAAGCGCGAACAGAGTTTATGGAACGGACTGTGAGGAGGTCCTCTACTCTGGAGATGCCGAGGGTATCATCAGTGTGAGATTTGTTGGAGTGCCTGGCAGCATCTGAACGCCCCGCAGGGGAGAAGTACCAGAGTTCGACATAGTCAAAGGTTTTTAGTTTCTGTAGGGCGTACTGCGATGGGGGATGCATGAGGACATTGGGTATGAGAGTGCCAGGGGCGAACATGTTCATTTTTAGCTTCTTTTTATCTGCATCTCCCAGCTCAGCCTCAGCTTGCTCGCGGGCAACTCTCTCCTGCTCTTCTTCCTGGCGCCTGCGCTCTTGTTCTTCTTCCTCTGCTGCTCTGGCCTCTGCCTCTCTTTGAGCATTCCAGGCTGCGATGCATGTGTTTCTGTCTGCTTCCCAAGCAGCAATGAGACGCTCGATGGCTTGTTGCTCATTTTCCTCGTATGCAGCCATGAGACCTTGGTGGATGATGGCGTAGTCCGGGCTGGCAAAAACTGGGATCTGCTCGAGTGCCAGGTCAGCCATTTGAAGTGGTGAAGTGTAGGGAGTGGCGCTGCAGCTGAGAGAGAGCAAACAACTGGAGGGACTGAAGGGGATACTAAAGGAGAGTGAGGAAACGAAAAAGAGAGAGAGAGCTCAGTTCAAGGAGGCACAGGCCACGAGCGAGAGAAATGGCGCAAAGGAAAGAAAAAAAAATGCAGCGCCACTTCAACTCTGCTCGTTCGAAGACATAGCTCTGCGGTGCCTAACGGTGTCACAGAGTGTCACACTGATGGTGCTAGACACACCTAATCGGTATTCTTCACGAACACACCCTTGGCTGAAGGTCCTCACCCGACTTAACATTGCCTTGTCTTGTCATGGATCTTCACTCGACCCTACAACATTCCTTATTGTTGTCTCTTTTCTTGTCATTGTCTTGCTCTTGATATTGGCTCACTCTACAGCAGCACACCATTGATTGTAGTTGATGAGGACATCAACCATAGTAGGGGGGTGATGTTACACTCGCCCATATTGCCTATTGTCTTTTCCCTTTTCCTTGCCTTTATTGACCCATTGGTTTACCAGATAAAACACTTATCTTATCAAGTCACGTGATCTACATCACATCCAGTCACATGATAGGTCACATGACCTTTTCTCTTATCTCGGCTGTGCACCTCATGGTACACACATTGCATCCTCATGAACACCTCATGCTTTTCCTATTGACTCACTTTCCCTTATCGCCCAATGGCATTAACAGCACTTATCAAGGTTCGCCTCGTGGTAGCCAGTGAGCATATTAGTTACTTGTTATAGGTCTACACAGCTAGGTCTGTGCATGGTCTCTCGTAGTATAAATAGTAGTACTTTACATAGAGTACTCTAGTCTATTTCTCTTGTTGTTTCCCTTGGTTCTACCCATTGAATAACCACTTTGGTTACCCACACTCTCTTGATCATTGACATTGCAAGTGCCATATTGAAGACCTCATTGAAGCTCTCTTGAAGATGTTCCTCACATTGAACGACTATGAAGAACCTTGGTTGTTATATCCATTGCCTGCGGTCGAAGTTAACTCCCCCTCCCTCCTCTGAATCCATCTTGCCACGCGTGTTTCTGCATGTCTTCGACACCTTTCGTACACAATTCAATAAGTTCAGCATCACACATGCCTACCACTGTTGCCCCTTAAAAGATTAAATCATAAACCTCTAGTCTTGGATACCGTACTACATCACCATAGTAATAGGACATTGTATTCAAACAGCTGGACAGTAATAGGGTGTGGTAAACAGAGAACATGGACAATACACTGATTCTCATTTAAACAACATGGAGGCTACATGAAAAACTACCAGAGTGTGCAAGAAAGAACAAGTCAAACTTTATGTGCAACCAAGAACTGATCAGTGATTAACGCTACTGGTTGACAGTTATATATATCACTTACCACTGCCCACATGTATCATTGTGGGAATCACGCAGCGGCAGTGTGGAATTCTGTCACTGCTTCGAGGACATCCAGTTTCTGATCTGACGTGGCCAATGCCACGAAGTCCTCCACATATGTGTGGTACCTGAATGCAAGCAGTTTGGCCAGCGAATCAGTATCTGCGATGGTGGCCTCATATTGCTGAAGGGAATCTTCATTGTGGTGAATGACATATTTGAGGAACTTGCGGTAGTGCTTCACTTCTTTAAGTTCCCACACGGAGGCCATTGCCCGAAGGCGTCTGGTCTCATGGCCTGCTTGCTTCATGAGGACAGTCTGATGAAACGCCTCTGCAGGCAGCTTTGCATTCTTGATGCCTGATGCTAAAACATCCTCTCCCTGGAATAGAGTCAGTGTGGACTAACAAATCTATGCAGCTCCGACCTTCTGTAGTAGGTCCTCCGGTGTGACACCGGAGTCACCACCCCCCCTGAGGTTCTTCTTGAAAAAGTGCTGCTCCACAGCGTTGTAGATAACAAAGGGTTGCTGATAACCTTCCTGGACTAATCCAATCAGGTCACAAGCTAAAGAAAAGGGGTGAGGGTGCGATGGGTTCGACCCTAAAGGGATTCAAACATGAGTCAAAGAGTGGGAGGACAAGAAACAGGAAGTCCGAGGCTCCTAGACGAAGTCCGGAGTTTCAGATAGATGAGAGAAATGGATTCAAGGACACCCGAGAGACACCTGAGCGTCGAGTTGTAGAGCGCAAGATGTTTGAGAGTGCGAGACATGAGTGAGAGCAACGGTAAGTCGAGGGGATGGATAGGGGGGAGAGTGGTGATGTGGATTATTGCACAATGACATAGTGTTTGGGCTTGTTGGTCCATGGGTATAAGTTTAGCATGAGCTTCAGCTGCATCACCTGCAGTTGTTTTGAGTGCTCCAGTAATAGTGATTGCGGCTAAACATTGTACGTGTTTGAGTCATTTGGTGGTGCCTACTGATCCTCTGGTAATGGTATCTGTTTTCCTGGTGTAGAGGGGTTTGAGCCATATGTTGACTGTGTAGAGCATTTTTGGGAGGGTTACTGTGATGTAGAGCTGTCTGGCTAGGTTTAGCAGGAGGTCTTTGGATGAGAGTGTGATTTGATATATCTGCAGCACGTACACAGTGCCTCTCCCCACTGTGTGCATGATTTGCTTGTGCCAATGGAGTCCATCATCTAGAATTGTGCCTAGGAAACGGTGGGAGTCCGTTGGCTTAATGGTTTCTTCTCTTATGAGCATGCAGGGGTGCTCTTTGTTTTTACTCATGGAGAAGTCCATCAGCATGAATTTAGATGTTGTTATGGTGCGTGGACCAGTTGAATCCTCTGTTCAGGTGGTTGAGCATATTGCTGAGTGTCACATGTGTGTCTTTGAAGGAGTTTCCTATTGCTAGAAAGGCTGTGTTGTTGATGAAGGCTAGTGTCAGTTTGCTTTACCTTGGGCGGTTTCTACTAAGTCAGCATTGTATATGATGTATAAGACCATAGAGAGGGAGTGCCCTTGTCCGATTCCATTGGTGATTGGTAACCATTCTGAGTGCAAGCTATCAAATAATAGCTTTGTTCATTGGCCGCAGAGCATATATTCTATGAAGTTGATTATGGAGAGCAGGATTCGGCATTTGCACATGTTATGTAGCAGGCGGTCAGTGATGGCATTGGGGAGGGTTGAGCATTTAGGTAGTTGTTGGCGATCCAGATTTCCTCCGAGTTGAGGTTTACCAACTAATCAAACCAGTGGTCGTGTTTGGTCTGTTTGATGGTTTCTGCGTATCTGTTGTGCTGTTTGCTAGTGCAGCCATGGCTGGAGGTCTGGGTGGTAGAGGGAGTGGGGGATGCATGGAGTGCATCACTATAACTTCAATGTTCAGGTTGAGAGGAGGAGGAGAGAGAGGGGGGTGTTGTTGCTGTGCGAGAGTTGTGGAGAGTGTTTTGACATTGTCATGGGTTGCTGTCATATTCCATTCCAACCCCTATTTGGTCACCTCCATACATCTCTGTACATCTCCAACCAACTCCATTGAGCTCCCTTGAATCAAGGACACTCCTCTGTCGAACTCCCTTAGGAGTTCACCTCCATCCCATTCCCTTAGGAGTTCATCTCTGGAAATCCTCCTTAGCCCCTATCCAGAAAACATCGGACTTGTACAGGAGATTCAATTCCTCCATTGGACATCCACAGAGTCACATCTCCAGATGTGTACCTTTAGTTGATCTCTTTCAGTTATAGTCTGCATTCTAGATGTCAGTCTGTACAGTCCATTCCGGCTGTGTTCCGCCTCCATCAGTCAGCATTTCCTTTCTATGTATATTGCCTTCAACTGGTAGTTTTGGACCCTGACTTCCTCTGGATCTCTAGTACTATATAAACCCCTGTATTCCTCTATCATACCTTCAGCACGAATATCTCAACTAAAGCTATATTACTTTCAACCTCGTTCCTCTCTATGATCTCCCCATCTCTCCCTTAAACCCTTGAACCTCTGAAATACAAGGATCTATGAGACTGGCAAGAGCATGACACATAAGTCCTGCACCGATGTCCTCACCCCCTCCACTCCTTGGTCTCTCCATCCTCTGACACCTCTGAACGTCACTGCTAGTCAGTGACCAATGTCAGAACCCCTATGTATCATCTCCGAACGGACTTCGGTCCACTCCTCTTGGACTTCAGTCCATTAACCTCAATTCTCTCCAGATCTCTGCCGGAGTTAGACCATGGAGACATATGGACTCTGACAGTTGCATTGAGTGATGTGGATAGTTGGTTGATTATTTCGCGGATGGTAGTGATGCACTCCTGGAAGATCTTTGTTGCAGCAGAGATTTGGGTTAGGTGGGCTGGTTAGTGCTGGATATGAGGTCTTGTAGTGTAATGCTTCTTTCTTTCACTGAAAATTATTTGGGGTCCTGGGATGGTATCACATGGTACAAGGGAAAGAAGCTTTTGACTGTCTGGTTGAGAGTGATGATAGTGTATTCTACTGTGCTTTGAACAGTGAGAGAGAGATGGGAAATGGAATGAAAGACAACATGACAGTTGAGGGAGATGATGCACTCACTGTCAATGATGGGATGTTGTCACAATTGCTTGCAGATGACAATGCCATTCAAGATGAATCTATCATGTTGAATAGCACAGATGACCTAGGGTATAACAGTGAAGTGGGGAATGCCCTTCCTGATGATGAAGCTGAGGTATACAGATTGCTGAACCATATCAAAGAGGCACAAAAATCACAACCTGCCAACTCAGTGATGCAGGGAAGTTGTCACGAGATTGACAATCAGGTTAAAAAAACACTGCCAGTGGCTTGCCACAGTAGCATTATGGTATCTGAAAAAAAAAAACCCCCATGGATTGTTGAAGACAACTTCTGATCAACAAGCAAAGTGACATTTCATGGCTGATCCTTGTGTCAAGATCAACAGGTTGCTTGATGCTATCAGACCAGAGCCAATTTATGCCTCTCAAATGACTGCTGAAGAACTATCAGAAGCCATTGAGGATATCCATTATGAATTTAACCTAGACAACAACATTTGGATATTACTGTGTATGCTGTGGGGTGAGGGAGAGCATGGATGTAATTACTATGTAGTGAATATATCTGTGTGACTATGAATGAGAGTAGAAGAGAGTGGTGGGAGCGTGGAGCACTCTCCAGTTCGGAGTGTGAGCCTAGGACCTACTGGGTCGATGTGAGCTGCGAGGTGGGAGGGACCATCTCACAAGACTGCAATGGCAGGTGGGTGCATGCTTGGGACCCTGGGGTGTGAGCTGCAAGGCACCAAAGTGAAGGAATGAACGGAGGACAGGGAGTGTGGTGTGTGAGAGTGACAAGAAAAGATGAGGACAAGCTGATGCGAGGATGAAAGACATGGTGGAGGCATGAAGAAAAGAAGAAGTGCTGCTTGCTTAAGTTATTCATCCGAAGACATACTGTTGTGGCTGTGCTCATGCCTTACTGTGCCATAATGTGACATTTTTTGGACATCACTATGTATGCTGTGGGGTGAGGGAGAGCATGGATGTAATTACTAGTTAGTGAATACATCTGTGTGACTATGAACAAGGGTGGAAGAGAGTGGTGGGAGTGCATAGTGCTCTCTGGTCTGGAGTGTGAGCCTGGGACCTGCCAGGTCGATGTGAGCTGCAATCCCCAGAGAGTAGTAGTTGGGAGCAATGATGCATGCAGTGATGGCAGCGTACCCAGGAGGTAGGAGGAAAGGGACAACATACCTTGGAGAAAATTAGCAGCAGATTGGCAGAATAGTGTACCAACAGAAGTTTTCATATAGCACTGGTTGTGCCTGCATGTAAGGGGCGAGGATCTGTGCATGTCACTGCAGGTAGACGAGAAAGGCATCACTGGCCCAATGACCTTTCATCGTGACGAGTTTAAATGGGATGTTGCACAAGAGGTACTCGAGTGTGGACCCAATGTGAATTCCATGTCCCTTGAGAGGGGGCAGGTTGGCCAATTTGATGGCCTTGTCAAGAGTTTCAAGGAATTTGGAATGCGTGAGGGGAAGGAGTCCCTTCTTTGAGTGATATGTGAAAAGGTGACAGTCTGCAGGTGGGTTGTTTATAGACAAGTGGTTGTCCAGAAGCTTCTTTCCCACTTACCACCACCATGTCCAAAAAAGCGCCCAAGCTTCCCCCCGATCCTCTGCCATCTGGTCCACCCCAGCCTCAGCTTACCCTCCCTCCTAAGCACATCTGTTCTCGAGAGGTAGCCTGTGTTGTCCAACTATCTGACATAGGAAAGAAGTACCACACTTTCCCCTCTGGCTCCTTCCATCTCCGTTTCTCCCCACCCACGATACCCAAGTTCGTCTTGGTGTATTTCCTTACCCACCCTTTCTCTTGGAAATGGACTACCAGAGGTGGCCCCAACAAGGGCAAATCCTTCTCTGTTCCAACCATTCCCACTGCCTGCACCCAGGTTGACCACAGGGCTGTGCGCTGGACAGTGGACCTGTTCCACTCGTTCAAAGCCCACCTATCCGACGGGGCCCTCATTGAGGGTCGAGTCCGCCCGGACATCGTCAAGCTGTATCAGAACAATATGCTAATCCACTACCGGTCCCAGCTGAAGGCCCTACGGTCTTCATCCACAGCTGCGGCGCCCACGACCACGCACAGCACTCCCCAGCCTTCTCACGCCACCCCATATCCTCCCATGCCATTAGGAACTGTTATGGCCTCTCCCTCACCCGATACCATCACTGCTCTGTTGCAGCGTATAACCGCCCTGGAGTCTCAGCTCTCCCAGGTCAAGCAGCTCCTGCAGCAAGGGGGGTCCCCTGCGCACCCCCCCCCTTCCCGCCAACCTGATTTGCCACTTACCCACCCCCACACCCCAAAGCCCCATGCGAAGGCCAGCCCTCAGGCACTCCCCACTCCTCGCTCCTCTGGACCTTCTACCAGGTCACAGGGAAGGAATAGAAAACCACCCTCGCAGCCTTCGGATAGGGGCTCCCCCCTTCCAACCATACCGGAATCTCCCGTAGCGAATCACCCTGCCATGCTTGAATCCCCTTCTGGGCAGAGCTCAACCATTGTTGAGCAAACAGCTAATTCCCTCCCGTTGGGGTCTTTCCCACCCTCACACTTAATCCATGCAGCCGCTTGTCAACTCCACCAATCCAGTAAGAAAGCGATCACATTCACTGATGCCTCCATCGTTCGCAGTGTCACATCCCTGCCATCTACCACAGTTGCCACCATCCACATGACCTTTCCCAGAGGCGACTCACGCGTTGCTCGGTATCTCTCTGTAATTGCAATGGACCCGACTGTTTTTGCCTTGTTGGATGCTTCCGCTGATGCACCAGAGTTCACGAACTGCAATTTGGACCTTTAACCCGACTGTATATGACCCTCTGCCCTTGCGCATGTTACCTATGAAACCCCCCATGATAGTTTCCCCCTCGATAGTTTCTACCCACGCATGTATTGTCTGACATAGGGCTACGTCCCACCGGACAATAAACACAGAATAAATAAATTTAATTTAAAAAAAAAAAAAGTGGTTGTCCATGGTGGCATGGGGATTGGATGGACCATCTTGTTTTGCCCAATTGACGTTTTCACCTGAGGGGGCAGACATGGTATGGGGAGATGGAAATTGGTGATTTCGAGTCCTTGGCATTCATGTTGGGTCAACATATGATGCGCAACGTGTAAGAGAGGAGGGTTGAAAGCTTGAAGATTGGCAACTGTGAATTCGCCCATCTGGGCATTGGCAAAAAATGTCATGGTGAGACATTCGAAAACCACTGCATTGAGTGGGGTAGAGAGGTTGAGATGCACATGGATGGCGATGATTGTTTGGATTGTGAGGGGTTCATGAGGGGAGCATTTGGAAGAGGGGGGAGCAAACATCTTGGCTGCTTTGAGGAGGGTATCTGTTTGGGTTGAGTTGAGGTACCATGGAAGGCCATGCACAGTATGCCAGGCATGAACACCATTCAGGTAGTTGGTGGCGGCAGCCCCAGAATAGATGATGGTGAGAGTGAATAGAAAGGTGGAGATGAGTTTGGTGGAGGTTGGGACTCGTTCTTGCTCGGGAATTTGCTTGAGGTCACAGAATGTTTGGTATGCTAAGAGACCCAAACTGTAGGTCTCATGCATCAAATTGGCCCAGGCATGAGAAATGACCAAATAGATGTGCTGGGTATTGGTGGGAGAAATGACTAAGTAGATGCACTGGGGTGTTGGCGGGAGAAATGGACAGGGACGAGCTTCAGGGTGAAGTAGGGAGCTAGAAAAGTAGATGATCACAAGCAGGGCATTTGGGGCGAGGGGATTAGATGGTTGCATCTGTAGAGTGGGTGATAGTGGCGTGGGAGAGAGGGGAGGGGACTAAAAAAGATATGGGATGAGGGGGCAAAAACAATTAGTTGATGGAATGATCATATCTGAGGAAATAGCTTGGTAAATGAGTGGACAATGTGGTTTTGGGGATGAGGTGCAGTGGGGGCGTGGATCAGGTGGGGTGGACATCTTTGAGGAAATACTGGAGGGGTGTGGGAAGCTGGATGGGCAGGAGGAGGAAAGATATGGGGGATAAATTCCACATGAAATATTGTCGGCAGGATTGGCAGCACTGGGAATGTATCATGTGTGGATGGTGCGGCCGGATGGAGCCAGAGCAGTGTAAATGCATTTGAAGATGCAGTTGGTGGGGCAGTTGCAGCTGCGCCTGCATTGCCATCCATGGATGACACCTTGGTTACCTCCAAAAACCTTGAAATGAATGCAGGAGGGCTGGCGATGGAGGAAGTATAGAATAGTGAGCTTGAAACCAACAGTTTCCACCCAACCAATGTCATGGCTGCAATCTTGCCAGCCAGGACATAGGTGCCATGCTCGCCTCAAGCCATTGAGGAAAATGCCAATGCCGAAGGAAGTGCTGGTGTTAGAGAAGACATGAGGGTTGTAAATGGGTTGGGGAGAGGGGATGGGCAATCACAAGTTCTGATTTGGACAGGCATACTATGAGGGCATGCCATTGGGAGGGATGTAGGGGAATAGTTCAATAAGCTTCTGGGACATCTTGAACAGCTCCTTGTGAGCCCAGTGGGAGGGAGGATGGGATTAGTGCTATGATATGGAAGGTACTATATGGGGAGGGAAAGTCATTTGGGTTGACTAAGGAATTGATCGAGAGAGGGACATTGGAGTGCAGGAAAGAAAGATTCTGTACCAGATGAAATTTACTGAGTTTACCAGGTTTGGGGACAAGAGAGAGTGATGAGGTCTGGAAGGGACCTAACACTGTCTTAATTACATGTTAGGGATAGACTCCGAGATAACTGTTCTTGCCAAATTCTTTCTGTACAATGTTGTGGAATATCAAAGCATGTTCATGAATGGATGAGTTATTAGGGGGGAAAAGGTGTGGGAAAGAAGGGGTAAGTGTGCAGAGAAACTGATCAAAAGACCATTGTAGATGGTAGGGTATTGTGCTGAGAGACCTGCAGCTGTCAAATGGCAGAGCCATACAGCTGGTTTATAGAGAGTTGAAGCTCTGGTGCATCTGAGAAAGATAACATTTCTGAGCACTGTGCTCTGGTCAGCTGCAGCCTGAGCAGAGATGTTTGGGACTGGCATGGTGGGAGAGAGAGCATCCTTTTGGTTTCTGCCAGTCACTGCAAAGGGTCTGTCCTTCATGGTCAGTGAGGCAACCATCACTTATTCACTGGACGTGGGTGGCTGTGCCATTCCAGAGCTTTGGGCTGCAGCATTCATGGACACGATGAGAGTGATGTCCAAGGCAGACAGGGCAGACCAAGTTGTTGGCAGGGGAGTTGGATGTGGTCTTGCAGGTAGGGTGGGAAGAGGAGGGGAGTGCAGGTGTGGGATTGGCATAGGACAAGGGATGAAAACGAGAGTGGGGGAAGGAGAAGCGGGAGTTTCACTGGTGTTGTTCGAATGGCTCTGCATGTTGGGAGTAAGGGCATCGGGAATGCTGGGATCTGGGTGAAGACAACTGGGTGTCATAGTTTGGGGCTGCAACCTGAGCATGTTAGGGAGTGATGGGAGAGGGGGGGGAGAGGTGTGCAGTGGGAGAGATGGTGCGGAGTAAGGTATGGACATGGATAATGTTTAATGAGCATGCCATCTGAGTTTTTGGGAAATGAAACGACTAACCTGACATGACTTCCTGGTTTGCATGTTCGAATTAACCTGAAAGGCAATGCTACTCATAAGAGAGTCATTGATGAGGGATATATTGAAGGCATTGCTAGCATTGTTGTTGAGGTCTTCATGCCATTGATGGCGGATGCAGGACTCATATGTTAGTACGATGTGGTCACCATTGTCTAGGTTGTGCAGGGGGTGCTTTTGAGGTGCCAGAAAAACTCCACTAGGGTGTTGATGTGTTTGTCTGGCCAGGTCAACTGTTTGATGTGGTAAAGTAACAGGTTCTTGGCCTGGAGAGTCTTGGAAAAGGATAGCTCATGGTCAGCACAAGCATGGCGGGAAGCTTTGATTGAGGCAACAGAACAGAGGGTTAGCATGTCGGACATGGAGGTGAGGCCAAATGTGTCCTCAGCCGGTTGTGCAAGGTGTCAGCACATCCCTCGGGTGAAAAATACCATAATTTGACAAAGTCGAAGGTTTTCAGCTTTTGCAAGGCATACGGGGATGGTTGGGGTTTGATGATGCTGGGAGAGGGGGGAAGGGTGATTGGCCAGGAAATCATTGATCTTGGTCTTTTTCTTTTCAACTGTGGGTTGGTCCACTACTGGATTGTCCTTGTCAGGTGGATCATGTGTGTCTTCCCAGAGGGGATCTGTAGGAGGGCCAGGTCTTGGCAAGGACAGTTTGGGTCGTCAAGCTCCTCATCTAAGTGGTTGTGCTCAGCATCCCAGATCAGAGCAAGATGCTCAGCTGCTTGCTGTTCAGTTTCTTGGTGTGCTGCAGCAAGAGTTTCATGGATGATGTGAAAGGCCTCTCCAATAAAGTCCGGACATCCAGCTGGAGCTGGGTCAGCCATGTGTGAGGGAAATAAAGTGAAGAAAACAAAGTGGGTGGAGAGAAAGAGGGAGTGAGAAGCAGGAAAAAAATGGAGGAGAGAGAGCAATGAGAAAAGGTGAGGACAAAAGATGTGGTGGAGGCATGAAGAAAAGAAGAAGTGCTGCTTGCCTACGTCAGTTGTATGAAGACACACTGCACTCGTGCCTTACTGTGCCATAATGGACACTTTCTGAATTGTCGTAGAATATTTTATGTCATGCTCCCTTGATCAATTGATGCTACTAATTACTGGGATTGGTGGCTCTGGCAAAAGCCATGTTATCAAGGCAATTGTGGCACTTTTTCAGTGCTGTGGATGCCTAGAGAACCTTCTGTTAAGTGCACCAACAGGAAGTGCTGCAATTTTAATAGACAGTTACACTATTCATGCACTGATGTTCTTGCCTGGCAGGGAGTCTACATCAAGGCAGGAGGATCTCAAAGCAATATGGTACAATGTACGATACCTCATACTAGATGAGATTTCTATGGTATCCGCAGCGCTGCTGTGTCAGATTTTGGAATGGATCACTCTTGAAAAATGTGACTGCCCTGACATGGAAAATGAGCCATTTGGAGATATAGATGTCATTTATGCTGGTGATCTTGGATAACTTTGGCCAGTCACTAGTTCTGCACTATATGCTTTTCATTTACTTGGGCATCTTGGTCACAGAATAAGGCAAACTGTCCAGGGTAGTCTTGCCAGGGCTCAGCTAAGCTTGGTGTGGCTTTGCTCTTTCCAATTATGGATATAATTCAGCTTAAAGCCTAGCCAAACCGGGTGTTGAGCTGACAATTGTAACAGTTCAGCTATGTTGAGCTGGTGTTTGGGTACCTCCATGAAAGCTGTGCAAGGGTGGCTCGAGCCCTCGGTACTGAAAGAATACATACAGAAACCATATATGCAATCATTGCGTACAACATAGTAGACTCATTTTGAAACAAAAATGACAAAAAAACACTATTCAAGTTGCCTAGCAGCCAAGCCTCAAGTCTCCGACTTGGACATCCTTACAATGGAGTGGGGCGGACCATTTGCTGGCAAATGTGAGCACTGTGGCGTAATTGCTGACCATGTTCTGCCACATGAGGAGGAAGGATGTTATCTCTAGGTAGCTTATGTACAGGCTGGTGTTGCTGGCTGTTGGTAGGTTAGACTCGTCTGTCAGAGTCCATATTTCTCTGGTCTACTCCAGCGGAGTTCCGGAGGGACTGAGGTAGGTGGACCGAAGTCCAGAGTGTTGCATAGAAGATCTGATGTTGGTCACTGACTGATAGCAACATCCAGAGATGTCGGAGAATGGAGGTATCAAGGAGTGGAGGGGGTGAGGACATTGGCACAGGGCTTATCTGTCGCGCCCTTGCCAAACTCACAGGTCCTTGTATTTCAGAGGATCGGAGGTCCGAGGGTTTAAGGAGGAGATGGGAAGTTCATAAGGGAGAGTGAGATTGGAAGGAATAGGGCTTTAGTTGATCTTTGTACTAAGGCTACTACTGTACATCTTGGAGGTATATATACTGATGTGCAGATATTGTCCAGGCCAGAGGAATGGAAAGAACATAAGCGAAGGCGATGTACATAGGAATCATGCATAGGAATGAATCAGCATGGGAAATGGAGAACAGAGAAAGCCGGAGGGCTATACAGAGGATAATGTAGGGTATAAAATGGAGACTAGGGCAAAAGGGGATATGAACGTAAGATGGAGGTTCAATGAAGGAGATGGATCTCCTGTGCAAGTCTGAGGCTTTTCTGGAGATGAGTTCTGAGGGGAGTTCAATGGAGGTGTGAGCTTGATTTGAGGGACCTAATGGAGATGGGCCGGAGGTGTATGGAGATGACTGAATAGGGGTCAGAACAGGATATAATATCATCAGAGACTCAGAGTGGCTCAGATTAGCAATGTTAGGGCTGCTTTGCATAGCAAGCAGTTGTGGTGGGTTTGATGACATCATCAGTGCGACCACCAGCTGTCCATGGCATCCAATCTACATCTGTGCCTGGATCTTAACTGTGAGCAGAAAGTACTTTTGTCAATTTGCGAATATAGTTATAGCCTGGCTTAGCACTGTAGTTCACTTTCTGCCCTGTCTCCTCTCCAAACCAAAGGGGTTTAGGAATGCCTTCAATGCCAGCAAGGTGTTGGAGCATGATGAATTCATGTCTGAGGGTAGAAGGGATTTGTCCAGTGCTGATCTTAGCTACAACCTCCTTAGGACGCATAAGGTCAGCTGCCCAGTATACCTTGCCTATACTTTGTTCAATCAGAAGAACTTGCTCCATGAAAACAGATGCTTAAGCCTTACCATACAATCCTACTCCAAGGACTTCCCAAAGCCAGAACCTCTCATCTATAAGAGTGGAAGTCTCTTTTGCTTGCATTGGCGAGGCTGCAAGGGTTTCAATAATTCAATAGTTTGAGTTGACAATGTTTGAAGCTCAACAGCTCATCCACCAATCAACTTGGAGTCTGAGTCCCACACCTGGACCACAGGCACAAATTCTCAGAATAATCTACCTTGATAATGATGTGTGGTACAGATGGCAACAGAACTGAGTGATATAGATGGCTGTTGAGTCGGTGGGCAAATACTTTGCAGTTTGGTTGCAATGATCACAATTCACATTTCACAACATGTTTAATAACAGTATAAGAGGTGCATATAAAGTGACAAACATGAAAAATACAATGGTGCAGGCACCGCGGTGGGACTATGAGGAGGAACCTGTCATCTAATCTAGTGCATGAAGAGTTCAATGGAATCGGGAACATTCACAATTTCCTCATCTCGAAGCACCTCTGAGAGCAGTTGGTCGAGTTCCTGCTGGTGGCTTAAATGGGCATCAAGAACCTTCTCATCTGGGTTATCTTGGGGCAGGTCAACCTGGGGTATAATCAGTCCATGTGTGAAGTTCAAGTGCTCCTTCCTGAGAGAGAATTTGAGCATCTGCAAGGCTTCCATCAGGATGGGACTGATCTGATTGCGCCGCTTCATATCGGTTTCGGCGCTGGATGAGAATATGCACTCGCATGGAACCACAGAGGCCTGAATGGGTAGGAAGTCCAGGATGTGTTACTCTTGGACTGGGTAGGCACGAGCATAGCCTTTGTGAAGTGAGGAATGAGGAGAGTGTCGATTCAAAAGCATGACAATGTCTTATTGAGGTATCATCCTTCTGAGTAGAACGAAGACTTCAAGGAGGTCAAGGGAGCTCGTGGGGTCGTCCACACAAGGTTCAAGACTCAAGGTTTTTCAAGGATGCTGGATGGGTACCAGTAGAGTCAAGTGGGGACCACAAGGGTGATGGATTTGTACAAGGTACAAGAATACAAAGGAGCTCAAGAGTAAAGAACTACATGGAGCGATAAGCGAAGGTTTATATAATACATGGAGTGGAAGTTCAGGGCAAGCATAGAATGCGAGAGAACTAGATAGAAAATGAGGGAAGTACACGATGACGAAGTAAGTGGAGTTCCATCGAAATGCTGATGGAATGGAATGGAGATAGGGATGAGTCATCATGGAAAAGGAATAGCATCCAAGATAAGTGTAGTACAAGGTAAGCGATAAGAGAAAAGAATAGATCGTAACAGGGTGATTCTATAAATGGTAGGATATGTCCCCTTCAAAGTCTAAATAACACACAAGTTATCAGTGTGATGTCAACAACACAAAACTCCTTCACTTAAGACCCGGAAAGCCAACAGATAGGAGGTACCCCAGAGTGGTGAGTTGACATAGTCATCAAACTCTTTCTCAGCCATCTGAAGGGAGCCCTGTGTAGGAGGGTTCCAAGTGTCATCGCCATCGAATCCATACTGGGCTGCCAATGCTGGTAGGAAGATTGGTTGAGACAGCAGGTCTACTCAAGAGCTTGCTGCTGCATTTTTGTTGCATGATAATTGTTCATCTTATCAGTAGATACTAGCGAGCAGCTCGTGAGCAGGCGAACTACATGTAGATGTACCAACTGTATGACCTTGGTGTGAGCAGTCATTCTGCTCTCGTGGTCCCAATATTTGGATATCCAACTCATCCTGATGAACAGATCCACAACTACATTTGCAAGAAATACAATGAGTAAACCATCCCAGAGTCTCAAAGACTCAAACCGAGTTGAACTAAGCAACAAGGACATACACATTGCAATGATATATGCTGGACTGTTTTCCATTTTGTTGTAGTATGTCTGGGCTTTGGTGAATCCAATTGTAATGAATGGTCAAAGGTGGCACTCATTGGTCTGCAGCTTTTCCCATGCTCTCATGAAAAACTTGAAAGCTGGTACACTCATACCCAACCATGGAAGTGATTTGTGTGACATGCTCTGTTGAACAGGGTGGGGTACCTATGGATAAGATTTGTACTCAGTAAAGGTGAACCATGAATGATTTGGTGAGAACAGAAACTCACCTCCAAGACCTTGTCATAGTCACTCAAAACGCCCCACTCATTATCATCCATCTTCAGCTTGTTCAGATCACTATGAACAACCAGGAAATGGTCGACAAGCTGTGTAGAAGCACATGAACAACAAGCTAGATGTA
This sequence comes from Boletus reticuloceps, assembly GCA_018397855.1. NCBI lineage: Eukaryota > Fungi > Basidiomycota > Agaricomycetes > Boletales > Boletaceae > Boletus > Boletus reticuloceps. Next base: position 345,520 of record JAGFBS010000028.1, read on the forward strand.
GTTATAGCATGGACTTATTGGTCGCATAACCTTCAGCCAATTAACCATAAAGAATGTAGTATCCCATTGAGTTACAATTTCGTGAATGAGTTCCTGTTGTGGGACTTTGATGGTCTTCCTGGATGAGTCGTGGAACCAACCCTACAAATTACCAGATTGGACAATGTCAATGAATTCATCATGGTGTAGGCAAGATGAATGGATGGCACAAATGATTTCCTGTCCAATGTTGATCAGGAGTTTGAGAATAGTAGCTATGTATGTGTCCCTTCCGCTGGGTCATTGAACATGCCAACAAACATTGGCTCAAGCTCCAATCACGTGGTCTTGTTGAATGCCTGAATGACATCTTGACCACATAAGTTGATTATGTGTAGGAAGTATATAATGCAATTATGGTTGCATGAAATGGGATGTCACGTGTTGCCAACATATTGGCAAGTTCTACCATCATTGTTTTGTTGTTTGTAGCATTGTCCAAAGTGAACCAGCCGACCTACAGTGCAAGCTGTCAGTACATGTTGATGAAGTAAGTCAATAAGACAATACCTTCAGTGTCATCTTGGCTCTATTGAGGAGGTGGAGGATAACCTGAGCAAGTGCAAGTCCTGTGTGGTTTCCATGGACACAATGGAAACCGATCAATGCCAATTTGAGCTCCAAACCACCAGTCTTCTTGTCACTTGCGATCCAATGTGCCATTAACACAAGGAACAGTTGAAGCAATTTATCTCCCCATATGTCAACTGTGAAAGAAATTGTATCAAGTGATTTCTGCACAATAAAAATAAGCAAGTCTCAGAGGATGATAGAACAGATGTACTTACCTCTATGTCTGCCTTCAAGGCCACAAAAGATTCTTGCCATACCGTGATGACAAGCAATCGAATCATTGTGTGATGGGGTATATCCTGATTTTGGAGATCCTTTCAAAGTATGAAAAGGAGATAGTGAAATTCAGGGTATTTGACTAGGTTCAAGGGCTACACAAATCAGTGGTGAAGGTGTGGAAGCCACATATATCATACCAAGTCACATGCAACGATGAGCAAGATAAGATTTTTGTGAAATATTTCCTTTGAGTAGGAGGATATCGCTTCTTGTCCAGTGAGATCAGCATCGCTCAGGTGGGGAGCTCCAGTAATCTTGATTGGGAGGTCCATAATGGCAACTCCATTGTTGATGAGGTTTTCTAGTTCTATGAGGCTATAGCCTCGCTCGGTTGCACGGACTACGACAGAAAGCTGAGGGGTCCAAGAACATTCACAGGCTAAGGTTACATATTGGAGAAGGTGCCATAGGTTGAGATGGTTCCACTATGTGCCAGTGGCAGTTGTTGGACTGTAATAGAAGTTGCATAATCAGTGCACTCCATGTGCTGGTTTCCTGTGCCAACTCTCCCAAGCAGCAGGATTGGCAGTGTGTTCTTCCCTGCACAAATAATCAGTATGAAATAGGATCATTGAGCAACAAGCTACTTATGTACTTGCATCGAAGGCAATATTGGTCTTTACCTTTGACTTGGGAGAAGAAGTATCTAATGTCTTCAGTGGTCAAGGTCACTGACCGGCCTCCAGTTTGATTGATTAAGTCAGTGGCAGGGTTGGGTAGCCCCGGTTTGTTCATAATGCCCCCATTCCTCTCAGGTGCTGGGAAGCTGGCTGTATTAGCTCTGTATTTCCACCATTGGCTGTGTCAGTACCAGACACATTGTCAAGGTCGAATATTTCTGTTTCAATAGTAACATGAGGAGCAGGAACATCACCGTCACAGTTGGGAGGGGAGTCAAAGGGATTCAGAGAAGCTGCCTGAGAAGGGTCAGTAGCAGCAGAGTCTTCACCATGAATGTGGTGCAACCACGACCACGAGGACCATGACCAGCATGGGACCTTGTTTCAGTCTCTGCTGCATTGTCACCTCTGGAACGTCCTGAACAACTGCGAGCCATTAAAGTATGGGGGATCTATGCCAATCATCAGCCCATCAATGTCAAACTCTTATAACTGGTGACTTACCATGCTCTTAACAGGTTGACGAGCCTTGAGTCATCAGCTGGTGTGACAATTACATGGCTGTAGGTTGTAACATCGCCCTCAATGTCATCAACATCTTGCACCATGCATTGTTAGTACCTAATCAATAGTAATCATCAGTGGGTTGATTCAACCAATTATCAAATATGCACTCCAGACTCCAGACTCCAGTGACTCCAGGATCCAGGCTCCAGGCTCTATTTCTATCTTGCCACGGATACAATCAAGGGGCATGTTGTGTGTAATCAAGATCACTTGATTATCGTTGGTTTGCCCAAAGGAGTCTAAGAGTCTGTTCGGACTCCAAGTTTTTGTTCACTCAAGTTTGGATTTTGAAACATGTGACTCTCGGGATTCACCGGGTCATGGGTCCTTGTGGCGGCCGGTGTGTGGGTAGCCTATAGATAGATCTCAACGGGTATATAGGTGATTGCAGCATGCCATGGCCTCCGATGCCGCAGCATGGATATCGAAAGTCAGCAGCAAACCCTACGCCGCCAATGCTTGGCACTCATGCTCACCACTGTCATCGTTCAGCTCGCTTACTACTACAATCTGCTCTTCCTCACACCGAATGCACGAATCCCTTTCCATACTTCAATACTCACTGGTAAAGCCTGGGTACTTGAGCTAATGAATGGTCACCCGGACAGAATCCGAATCTCACTAGGCATCAAATCAGAGGTCTTCCAAGCTTTAGCAGAAACACTCATGAAGAATGGCATCACATCGTCCAGAAACGGTATCTTCGTTGAGGAGCAACTTGCCATTTTCCTGCACACTGCTGTCACTGGACTTTCAACGTGGCACATCGCTGAGCGGTTCCAACATTCACCGGAAACAATCTCGAGGTGAGTTCATCTGCTTTATTGCATTGAAAATCAACTCATAGTTCTACTAGATACTTCAAACGCATCCTCTTTGCGCTTTCATCATCGCCTTTTTATACATCCCAGGTCATCTTTCCTGTTGCTACTACACCAATCCCACTCGCTATCGATGGGCATCCTCGCTTCCGATTTTTCAAGGACTGCATTGGTGCAATAGACGGTACTCAGATCCGGGCTTTCGTACCTGAAAGAGACCATGCAAACATGCGGAACCGGAAGGGATTCCTATCCCAGAATTGTCTTTTCGTTTGCGACTTCGACCTTTTTTTCACCTATGCACTCACCGGTTGGGATGGTGTGACTGCTGATGCAGCTCTCTGGAATACCGCACGTTCAATTGACCTGCGCATTCCCAACGGAAAATACCTTCTTGCCGATGCTGGGTTTGGCATATCTGCAACATCCATGGTACCATATCACGGTGTGCGCTATCACTTACGAGAATGGCGACAAGCTAGACTACGGTATGTTTGCACAATCAATGCATACCCCCAGCCCATCTTACTCTTTTTCTCTAGTCCTCAAAACCCTCGGGAACTCTTCAACCTACGCCATGCGGCTCTGCGGAACATCATAGAACACATTTTCGGCGTCATAAAACGCCATTGGCGTCTTCTTCAGTTCCCCGCTGAATATGACATGGATATTCAAGCTCGAGTTCCTGCCGCATTGTGTGCACTCCATAATTTTATGCGCCGGCATGATCCTGATGAGATATTCAACCCTGATTTCCTTGATGGGTATCAGAACGAGGGGGGGGCCAACAATGCTGACGGACATATGGAGGAGGACATCAACGAAGCACTTACCGGATCTCTCGCTGACGGACTCATCAATGCGGCTGAGAGGCGGCAAGCAGAGCTTCTGCAAGATCAGATCGCCCAGGAGATGTGGACTGATTATCAGCATACTCTTCGACAACGTGGACTCATGTAGTGGCGGGGCGACGCCGAGTAGCTTGTATCTCAGATGAACAATATGTTGTAGTGTCCAATCATCATGATATTCATACTACATCCCATGGTTGTTACAACGATGATAAAGAAAACAAGCTAGTTATTGTCCGACTCATTCACCATGCATGGTCTGAAGTTTCACCTGTATCCAGATTCTCCGTGTCTCCATATCCGACATACTACGAAAGACAATGGCCTGATTCACATTATTTGCGAGATAATCACTGATTGTGATCCTGTCGAGTACAGAGAGCTCAGTATGCTGATTGAGGATATTCACCGCTTGACTGAGATCAGTCTCGGGAACCTTCGATGAAGGTTTGTTGATATCAGCCATTGTGCGTGAAAAGTCCTTGAAAGCAGTGGCGATGTCCTGCATCACTACACTACCATCTAATTGTGCTTGAGTGGCAACCGTTGGTGCGCGGGAGCGTTTGCGAACACTTTCAGATGCTTCGGATGGTGCGGGATCTGCTTTCCTTTTCCCGCGGCTGATGCTGGTGACATCTGTTCCACCAGAGGCAACGGAAGATGAAGGAAGGTAGTAGCTGGATGGTGCAGAAGGAGGAATGATGTCGGGGTTAACGTCTTTCGAGGGGGAGGAGCTTGAGCCTTGATTCTCTGAGGAAGCGTTGATTGCGGAGGAGAGTTGGCGGAGATTGAGCGTACTGGAGGGCTGTTCCATGGTGGCTGGCTGTTTGGAAAGACGGGCGGAAGCCTTTTTACGGCTACTACTGGCCCCATAGTAGCCATGCTTGCCTCGGGGCTGGGTCTTGTGTGGCACAAGTACCAGCATTTCCTCGTAGTATTCAAACCCCTTGTTTCGGAACTTTTGGGAACCGCGATGACTCTGAATAAATCAATTTTAGCACTGGAATATTCTGTTGATAGTGACATACCCTAGCATATTTATCCCAGATGTCCTCAGTCTCTATTGTGATAGTTGCTCCCTGTACCTCGGAAAAAGAAAATCTGGATGCAGTTTTAAGGTCACGAACGACCTCAAAGTCTGCCTTGAGCTAGATATGATTCAATCAATACATATGTATGGGGAGAGGAGGATAGGACAAACCTGGCCAAACTTTTGTTTGCATAAGTCAGCACTCTTGTCCCCTTTACCTGCCAGCAAGGGGTATTTGTTTCGCAGGTATTCAGCTAGTTGATTCCATGTTTGTGCCTTGAAGTCACCATCACCCATCTCAGCCAGCTTTTCGATAAGAAAATCGAGCATCTCCTTGACATCTGCAGGGCGCCAAACAGCCTTTGGCTTGTGATGTTTAGTTGAGGACATTGCGGAGAAATTCACAGGGTTTATCACCCCATGAGAGCGCAATGACATAGAAGACGATCCAGAGGAATTTGAATGTCCCATGGATGAATCAGGATGATACAATGGCAGAGGGGCAGACAACAACTACGCAGTACCGTCGTAACTGTGTGTGTACTAGATCGGTGAATCCGGTGAATCCTGGCTACTCTCAGAGTCACATGTTTCAGAATCCAAACTTGAGTGAGCAAAAAACTTGGAGTCCGAACAGACTCTAAGGATTCTCTTGGTCGTTACCTGACCAAGATCCTAACGAGGATGAGGTGGTTAAGATGTCTCTTCAAGAGGCTTTCTATATGGTGCTTGCAATATCTAGACCAATGAGGGAACAATAACCAAGAGTGATATTCAAGAGAGAAGGACCAGGGGAAACAACAAGAGAACTAGACTAGAGAATAAGTACTACAAAGTAGAACTTATGTATATACTACAAGAGACCACAGACCAAGGTATGTATACCTATAACTAGTAACTAATACAATCACCAGTTACCATGTGGTAATCCTAGATAAGAGCTATTAGTGCTATTGAACGATAAGGAAAAGTGAGTCAAGAGGAAAGGCATGAGATGTCCATGAGAATGCAATGTATATGCCATGAGGAGCACAGCTGAGATAAGAGTTAAGGTCATGTGACCTGTCATGTGACTAGATGTGATAAGGATCACGTGACTTGATAAGATGATAAGGACTTGGTAATTGATATCTGATAAGATCATTGGGATAATAAACGAGCAAGAAAAGGGAAAAGACAATAGGCAATATGGGTGAGCATAACACTGGCAAGTGTACAGGTCACTGGAATGCCTGTAATGATAACTGAAAACCTTTCAATTGAAAACAAGATTGTTAATGGGTCATAACAAGGTCTGAGGGCAAGACTGGCAAGTCCAAAGGTCTAGAGTAAAGTGGAGCAAGCAGAGACCAGAGTAGACCAGAGCTTAGTTGATGCCAATTAGCACAGAACAACTATTGTATTTACCTAGCAGAGACTGGAGTAGACTGGAGCTATGACTATAAGTACAGGAGTGAATACTAGATGTAAATGGCTCACCTCAGTCAATGCCAATGAGAACAGAACAACTTGAGGTACTATAGTATAAAACACTGCTGATAGTGAGTTATGCTTACTCACTCTCATCTGATGCTCACGACAATGTGTCATTGAAACAAGACCCCTTGGTCTTCCAGCCTAACCCTTAAGATTTAGTTGACAATAACCAAGCCTCGAACACTGTGCTGGAATACAGAAGACAACAAAGAGGGAGACAACCATGATGGCATTGACAAGCCTCTCAAACTGGCTCTGATGCCCTACATAGAAAATGCTGGTGATAAACGCTCCAAATGTCAACCCATTCCAAAACTGTTGTCCTCCCTCCTTCACCAAGACTTGTCATGACCACACCTTAAATTTTCATCTGGCCTGGGTGCAATGCCTGCATTTGCCTCAGATTGTGGAGGCGGGACAAAGAAGACCTTGTGCTGGGTGAGATGGTTTCAGTCAGATGTGATGCCATGGTCGCAGGGTGGAAGATGAATTTGAAGATGTGTTGCATTCTATGGGGAGGACAGAACAAGGATACAGGATGACACAGATGATGGAGAGGACGAGGTTTGGCAACCAAAACAGACTTGATTCCAGAAGGAAAGGTGGGCTCTCAGTAAAAAGATGACCAAGAGGAGAAGAATATTATAACTGAAAGAGAAAAACATCTATTTTATATGTATTTGTTATTTTGTTTGGATGACCTTACTTTGAGCTACTCTCAACTAGAACAACAAGTAGATTCTGGAGTGTACGTCCTGCCGCCTGGCACCTGCTGTATGCCCATGCTCCCCAAAAAGAAAGAGGATTGTTTGTCTCATGATGTAAGCGATATCTGTTTATATTATTGGCTGATTTGAAAATTTCTGCAAGCTAGAAATCTATCCATGGAACCCATGGCTTTGCTTTAGATGCCAGGGAAGTTCAGATAGTTGAACAGCTAGATCCTCAAGTCCAGGATACTTGGAGGCTGCAAAGAAGTGTATGCCAGTCACTCCTGGGATATGCGGTCCTGGATCTTCTGCACTATGGGGAGAAGCTCAAATTTGGAAGATGAAATTCCAGAAGCCTGAAGACAACACATATCCAGTGTTTGCAAGCATCACAGATTGGAGTGGTTGCATTAAAGATCAGTTATTCCATTGGTGATCGAGAAGACACTTATGGATGAGTCCTCTCTCACCTGAGACTTATCCGACCCCAACAAGATACCCACCCTCAAGTTTTCACCTGATGAGAAATCAGTCACCAAGATTAAATGTGCAGGTGGTCACCATTACTATGAGGCACTCACAAACTACCTATGAGACATTCAGAGCTGTACAACAAAATAGAAACCCAAAGAAACCATCTTGCCACCCTTCCAGATGAGGAGCTTTCTCAGGAGGACATCAAATACTACAATAAGGACTGAGCTACAGCAACTCAGAGGCATCCTACAATACAGCGGTAAATGGTTAGTCACTATATATGATGAAAGTAAGGAGTGTCACTGTGTGCATGCTATGCAACTCACATATTTCCTCCATTCAGCTTTCTTGCTTGCAGAGGGGGTAGAACTTGCTCAATATCTCAGCTGTAACAAGACAAGACACATGTATATGGAAACTGATGAAAAGAGAGCCATAATGGAAATCCAATGGCTGGTTACACTTCTGGAGGACAAAAGAACGGAAAGGTTGAAGGTCCATATTCATATTTCCAAAGAAAACACACTTTACTTACAACCTGTCGGGAAACTTGCAAGTGGGTGTTTCACGATCTCAATTACCATTCAAGTTGGTACCTGGCTGGGCTTTCACTGATTATAAATAAGGTACTTTTGAGTCTATGCCAAACATTGCGGTTGACCTTGTGGGGTATACAGAATGCTTATGTCATGTTGTTAAGAGTAGTGTTTTAAAGTCCAGTCCAGTTGCAAGTCTTTGTACCAGTCCTGGACTGGTCACACAATTGGACTGCAGTTGCAATTTCCTATCTTTGAGTATCAGACCAGTTGCAGTTACCTGGTTTACAGAAATTCAAAACAACTGGTGTACAGCCACATTTCCCAATTAGTACTATCACTCCTAATTTATTCAAAATTTCTAGCAATTTATTTCAATTTTATTCACCTGTATAGATTTGATGACATTTCTATGGGTCTAATAATGACATGTCAGCTTATAATATGCATATCTAAGTCAGTCTGCAAAGTGTGATTTCCATGGGATAGGGGTTTCCAGACCAGTTGCCAACTGGTTGTAACTTGTCACAATCAATGTAAAACTGTTTTGGACTGGTTTCTTTCAGTCCAGTTGCCTTATTTGGAAGGAAAAAATTGGACTGAACTGGACTTTAAAACACTACTCAAGAGTGCCAGGTTTACATCATCTTGGAGTCTTGTGCTGGTCTCATTCCACCACATTTTTTCCTGATTACAACACAATCTCAGTGATGAATTGGATCATCTCAGCTGCCTGGATGAAAGAAGTTATGTATGGTTCAAGGAACAACATAGTAACAATGATCATTAACTCTCACCATAACTTAAAGGTCTATTACATGCTCAGTTATAATGCACTCCTTCAACTCATGCAACCTCTTTCAACATAGTACTCCTCCATGCCATGTCATTTTCTGTTTTGCTTAATAGATTATGTATCACATGCACATTGCATAATAGGGGCATTGTCTCGCTTGGATTTTTTTAAAATCCATTCAAGTCCATTGGGGTATATACACTATGTTAGATTATACTAGCAGTTTGATACATCACATAGCTGAGAATAAAACCATGTGTGTGATGGATATGCAAATATCCGGGCCCAGGGGCCTGAGTACAGTAGAAATGGGGAAGCTATAGTAAAGATATGTACAGACTGACAACCCTGGTACCTAGCACCATTCCTGTGTATGACAGGTAGGGGATTAGAAGAAACTGAACAAATAGATAGTAGAGGGAGGGGAAATCAGAGCCCTAGAGGGTAGTATATAAATGGCTGGGGTAGGGTGTGTTAGATGGCGATGGTAATCATCTCACAGTGATTTGCTGTACACAGATCACTGTTGCTATCAATATCCACATAAATAGGTGGTTGACCTTTGGTAATCACCATCACCACCTAAGGCACATTGTCAGGCATGTAAGAAGAACATATCATCTCTGAGTTGATAAAGTGTAGAAAGGGTGGACATTGTGGGTTGTTAAGTACTGGCTAAAGCCAATGCACACAGGAGAGGGTGGTTTAACTAAAAGTGGACAGAGCAGGGAATAGGGAGGGAGGGGAGGTGGAGAAGGAATGGCATGGAATTACTGTGGGAGCTGTGAAGGGTGAAACTGGTGGGTCTTGGGAACACTTACCATGTGAGAGAAGGGATGGGAGCTGGGTTCTCAAGGCAGCTATCTCCATTTGGAGCTCCATAACTTCCACTTGGGTGGCAAGGGTAACTTTGGGTGGGTTGGGGGCATGAGATTGTGCAGGTGCATGGGGGACCTTTGTGGTAGTAGGAGGTGGTGTGGTATGGGCCAGGTTCTGAAAGTGGAGGAGCATATCATTTTGATAAATATGCATGAAGGCAGTAAGCACCTCGCCTCTCCCTGGGTCCAGCACTCCAGGCCAGAGATGGGATTTGAAGGAGTGAAACAGTAAGACCACCTCTCAAAGATCCTTGCCCACATCCCTTGGGCAGTAAAGGTTTTGCCAGCATTGGGGCCAGCTGTCATGGTCCATGACCAGGCAAATGGTTTAGAACAGAGTAAGTAAAGTATGGAATGGGGAAGAGCTGGGAGGGTGAAATGGGTCCAAAATGTTCCTTTGGGAAATATATGGTACTGTTTTCCAACATCAGAAAGATGCAGGATACAGGAGATCAATGGATCACAAGTGTGTTTGGACTATGGAAAAGATGTTCCCATGGGAGGAGATGGTGGTTGGAGTCAGAGAGCATTCCTCACTTGTTTAAATACAATTATCCACTCTTCTTACTTTTCTCTCCACATGACCACCATACAACCTTTATCTGCTCGTTATTCCTAAGCATGATGGTAACTCTATTACTGAGAAGCAACACAAAAAATGTTGTTGGTAAGCTGTTGTTTTCTGGATCTAGCATTATTAGCAATAACCTCTTCCAGAGTTACCTTGCAGGTTGACCACAACAGACCAACGACATCCCTCAAATATCTGTAGCCAATGAATCAAACTTAACTACAACAGAGCTTAGCACAGCTGGAGAAGATGCCATAATGTGGGTGTCCCACAGAGGTACAGGCATGGGGTACATCAAAGCTTTATAACCTCTAACACAAACTGCAAGCAACAGTAGTGCAAACATACTGTCTAGCACCTTATCATCATCACAAACAGACGTGAGTGGCAAAGGGCAATCATCCAACCATGGCCAACACCTAGATATGTGGGGAAAAACAGGTAGAGGAAACATTAGATATGCCTTGTGTGAGCATAATGAAATATATTCGAAATGTATCAATTAAACATAGAGATGACAACAGGGCATCAAATGTGGCTGTTAAATCTGTAGTCCCTATTCCCACCACTAGGCTGGTTGACAATGAACAGGTTGCTTGCTACAATACAACTTTACTCCAGTGCATTGTCATTTGCTCAAACACAATCTCTCATTAACATATCAGTTCTGCATTTAGACATATCAACACATTGTCAACATACTTGAATGAAGAAGCGAACATTTATGCACTAGGAAAATTACTGCCTACTGCAACCTGGGGCATTTTTCAACCTCACAGTAACCACAGGGATGATTATGTGACCTGTCTTCCAATGAGCCTATCATCATTTGGACTGTCAGACACATTGCATCCACTTGGTTTGTGAGGCATGGTGAGTTGGAAAGGCAAACTTCTGTGATAGCAATTCCTTTGTCATAATCACTTGCAGAGTAATATGCATTGCTCATTGGTGGACTTTCCTCCTCTGCAACCAGTACATAGTCTTCAATAATCACCAAAGATTACTCATTGAATTTTATCAGAAATCATCAGTATAATGACACAATATCCTATCAAGGACAAGAGGAGGTTCTAGAGATTGCTGATAGATCCTAGAGCACTTGCAATGAGTAGTCTCGAGTAGAAAAGGTAACAAGAGACCACTAGGGTCTATAGTAGATTGCTATCAATGAGAATAAAAGGGAAAACAACAAGAGGACCTGGGGAACTAACACGAGAACTAGACTAAAGACTAAGTACACCAACATAGGGGTATTTATAGGGGTTATGTATGAGCATAGACCAAGCTGTGGAATGGCTGTGGGAATCTATACAAGATACCACAGTCACTGGGTACCATGAGGATGCTATAGATAAGAGCTATTAATGCTATTGGAGGATAAGGGAAAGTGAGTCAAGAGGAAAAGCATGAGGTGTGCATGAGGATGCTATGCAGCAGGATCAAAGAAGAGCAAGAGTGGATATGATTACAGAAGTACAAAGATGACAAAGAGACAAAATATCACCAGGTCCAAAGTTCAGAGATTCTTCCGGACATGGAGACTCATAACTAACTTATCCCATCTTTGGAGTTCACATTCCCAAGACTCCGGAGCATGTACATATCACTATATTGTGTGGTGCGATCCTTATGCTTATCCTACTAATTGAGGTATGAGTTTCCCTTTATTATACACTATATAAACTCCTCCACTTCATACTATAGTACCTCAGTTGTTCTGTCCTCATTGGTACCGACTGAGGTGAGTCATTTATATCTAGTATTCACTCCTGTACTTATAGTTGTAGCTCCGGTATACTCCAGTCTCCGCTAGGTAAATACTAAGTCGTTCTGTCCTCATTGGCATCAACTGAGCTCTGGTCTACTCTGGTCTTCACTAGCTCTGCTCTGCTTCAGACCTTGTTAGATTATGAGCTCTGTTAGTGCAAGCTAAATCAAACACACTCAAAACGACTCAATACTTGCGCATCCCTCAGTGCATGCTTCATCATTCCTCCAGAACAAATCCTAGCTACCAGCTATCTCCAGCTCTCAGCCATCTGACACCTGTCAGAAACTAAATCTCCTTCTGCCAAATTCTACCTGGTCCTGTCACTGAATCATAACATCAGATACCATCTGAAATGACGAAATTCTAGTGGAACCTGAAACCTTTCCCCTGTGGAAAATAAAGATTACCTGAAAACTCTGCACAGACAAAGGACATGGAGTTGTCACTGGAACATATGTAAAGCCGACCCTCGCAACAACTAGAGTATCAGATTTGGATGTCTGTGAGTGGTCGGAAAGTGATAAAAAAGCCCATGGCATCATACAGGAACACCTCTCCAATGCTTCCTGCTCAAGATGGAGTCCTATACCTCTGCAAAAGAACTTTGGGACAAACTTCTATCGCTCCTAGACACTCCGAGTGTCTCCTTTGCATTCTACATATTTCAGCAACTCTTCAATGTGAGCTGGGATGGCAACTCCAAAGTATTGGAGCACATCGCTTCACTTTGTACCTCCAAATCTCAGCTCGCCGGCATGAAATTCACTATCAACTCCAAAGTCATGGTGTTTATCCTTCTCAACTCCCTCCCAAAGTCTATGACATGGGAACTGTTCAAGTCCTCCCCCATCAACACTGTGGAGGACAGCAAATTAACCTTTGTCGCTGTAGAAACTTGGATCATTGCAGAGGATGCTTGCCTCCAATTAGCTGGATACTCGGAGTCCGCCATGAAGGTCTCTGGAGTACAATGGACACGATCTCTGAACACCTCTGCCTGGTGTGAACACCACCTCTCTCCCATGCACAACTCCAGAGACTGCTACCAGTATATAGCATGGGTTGAGGAATTGAGAAAGGGAGGTTTAAAATGGCGGAGAAAAGCAAAGAAAAAGGTAAATTTGGCAGAAGGAACTCTGGATACTCTGGACTCTACACACATAGCCAGTGCAAATGTATCCCAGTCCCTGATCAAATGCATTCAGGCCTACTTGTCATCTGAGCAAAGTGATAGTGGGAGAAACACACTAATCATCGACTCTGGAGTGTCATCTCACATGGTTTCCCACTGATCCTGGTTCCAAACATACTGTTCGCTAAACCCGTCACATCCGGTAACCCTCGGAGACAACTCCAAAGCACATGCCATAGGAATCGGAACAGTACCCCTGGTATCACAAGTCTCTGGACAAACCTACAAAGTGGTGTTATCTGACATCCTACTCATTCTGGAGTTTCACTCTCACTCATCTCTGTAAACTGACTTGCCTCCAAAGACTTTTCCATCACTTTTCTGGCAAAGTATGATGTGTGCTACATCCGAAAGGTCTGAAACACCATCCTTGTCGCTAAGCATAGGAGTGGTCTGTACCATGCAAGGGTTACTCCAAGTATTCAGAAGGAAGCTGCTTACATAACTGTCATGTCAACCTCCTCCACTGCCAAATGGGCCACATCTCTGCTGAGCATATTCAGAGCATGGTCAACTCCGGTCAACCCCCGAGGCATTGACACCCTCACTGGAATGCCCATATTCTGTGAGGATTGCACACTCGGAAAGATGAAGAAACTCCCTTTCCGACCCAAGGAGGAACCTGGGACCACTCGCCCACTGGAACTGATACACATGGACATCAGAGATCCTATAACTCCCAGATCACGCGAAGGGTACAGATTCTGGCTAGTCATTGTTGATGACTTTAGCCAATTTCCCTGGATCTACTTCATGAAACACAAAATGAAGCTCTTCAGATCTACAACCAGTGGAAATCAGATGTGCAAACCCTCCTCCTGTCAGAAATTGGACAAGAGGACTTCTCTGAGTCCTACATGAAATTGGTCTGGAGTGATGGAGGAACAGAATATATCAACAAGGTGTTCTGAGACCAACTCTGAACTGATGGCACAATCAATGAGACATTCGCTCTCTACACTCCGGAGCAAAATGGGTTGGCCGAACAGATGAACCAAACATTGGCCATGCTGGCAAACACCATGTTGGAGGAGTCAAAGCTCCTGAAATCCTTCTGGGTTGATGCCATGTCCACCGCCGCTTACATCTCCACACACAGTCCAACCTCTGGACTCGCTGGCAAAGTACTCTATCAGATTTTCTTTAACCACCAAGTCGATCTGACTCTCTTCCACCCCTTTGGATGTCCCACCTATCCGTACACACCCAAGGAGCAGTGAGGGGTAAATTCTGATTGCATGGAAAGAAATGCATCATGATCGGGTACACTCATGGGCAACGAGCAGATAAACTCCTTGACATCAAACGCTGGACCATCATCTCTAGCCATCACATCACTTTCAATGAATCTGGAACTATCTCTGATACTGAATCCACTCCCTGGAAAGCCTCTGCTGTTAAGAGGTAGTAGAAGGGCTTAATTCCGGAGCTGGACATTGATGATGATGAACATTGTCCCCATCTCGAACCAGTGGGAGTTCCAGAACATCCCAACAGTCCCAGCATTGAGGAACTTGCTGAATGCCTGTACCACCTCCGATTACATGAAGTCCCTGCTCCAGCTCTGCTTCCCCCTCTGGCTGCCATTCCGGCTGCACCTCCTGCTCCGCCATCTATACGACGAAGCAACAGACAATGGCAAGCAGCAAACAAAAACAAAAACAAAGAATATGACTGTGCCCTACAGGAGGAAGCCAAACCACGAGCAAACTACAAGGAGGAAGCTCCACACATTCTGGAACAACCTGTGGAGCCACCAGATGATGATCCAGAAGTCCCTGGCGCGTTTACAGCCTCCATAGAGGATTTCATATTCGCCGGGTCTAAAAACTTGAACTCTGAACAATCACTTCTGAACACCTTAAAGGAAGCCTTCTCCAGTCCAGACAAAGAGCTATGGAAGTCCACCTTAGAGGAGGAACTTCTAAGCCTAAACTCCAACCATGTCTACAAGACTGTACTCATTCGAAAGGAGTAACTCTGATCACTTCCAAGCCCATGTTCTGAATTAAGCGGGATCAGTCTGGAAACATGGAACACTACACCCTTAGCAAATCTCAGTACCAATCCTAGAACAAGTTAGGGGTTACAAAGGTGATTTTCATCTTTGCTTACAGGTACCAAATGGGGAAATACATTAGAGGTCATCCTTCGGAGCTTGTTGAAATTCCAATGGGACCCACATGCAATGTGAAGCAGTGCAACGAAGATTTATTTTACAATGGTACAACAGCTCTGATTATTACAAGAACATAGGAGACAACTGGCAGCTTAAGTAATACATGGGATTTCTCTGTGTATCCCAACAAGTGGTAACCAGCTGGTAACACTATGATGCATCAGTGAAGCTTCAACAATTGAGAAGGATAATAATAGCTCACTCTGGACAAGAAAGGGGATGGTGTAACAGAGTGTTGAGTATAGGGGCCATTAGCACAAGATAATAGAGGGGCTGGTTGGATAATCAATAGAATTCAGTGAGGGCCGGTGTAGGGAGGCTATGCTCCCTAACCTGGTATGACATCATCTAGCCACCCCATCACTCATCACTAGTACCAAATACTCTATTCATCACATCTCATCCAAGTCCGAAGCCCTTTCATCAAACCCAAATGAAGCCTGACACATTTGTCCTTGCATCTCAAGTCCAAACCTTCACATTGCAAGTCTGAGCCATGTTCTATGTCCTATGTCCATTCTATTGGTTCGTAATCAATTACATGGGTTCTAAACTAAAATTACAGGCTCGTTTCATGAGTGTTGTCATTCGTAATGACAACCTCATGTTTGTTCTTAATCACATTGTCTTTGGACTTAAGGAATGACATGTCACACGGACTTAGTTTGTTTGTTTTGTTTCATTTTTTATATCCTCATCGATGGTTACCACTAAGTCCGGAGCATGCTCCGAGACTATAAATATATGTATTTGGAAATCTGAATACATCTTTCGTCATCTCAAACACCTCCAATATGAAGTCTGGTGACCATTGCACAACTTATGTACCATTGCTCTCACTCACATCTCGCATTCTCAACGTCTCGCACCTTACAACCCGACGCTCAGGTGTCTCTCAGGTGTCCTTGCATCCATTTCTCTCATCTATCTGAAACTCCGGACTTCATCTAGGAGCATTGGACTTCCTGTTTCTTGTCCTCCTACTCTTTGACTCACGTTTGAATCCCTTTAGGGTCGAACCCATCGCACCCTCACCCCTTTTCTTTAGCTTGTGACCTGATTGGCTTGGTCCAGGAAGGTTATCAGCGACCCTTTGTGACCTACACCAGCTACTACCATTCAAGGTAAGAGCCTGATTACGGGCAGTTTTTCTTGACAAACCTGGATCTCTCGGGTCCAGGAATAGTTCAATCCTGAGGTACCACATTCTAGGTTGTCCTGAATGAAATCATCTAGGACATGAAAGGTGAAAGTGATCCTCGGACTTTGCAGAGTTGCTGGAAACATCCTACTCTGAAGAAGTTGTAAATGGGCCAGTGGTGATCTGGGGCAATGGCAATAGTGGACAGTGAAGAAATGTACCCTGGTGATGTCGACAATTGTCAGATCGTCAGAGCGCTGAGGGGGACGTAGATGTGGGGGATGCATTCCTCATCCTCATCAACCACTCATCATCATTCATCAGCTGAGGGCCATTAGGGCCGTGAATGTTTGATTGTAATCTTGCCAAGCAAATATTGCCATCATGGCCAAGATGCAACTCCAACCTGGCCTTGCAAATGCCTCAGATGTTAGCATCCAAGAGAGGGAAAGCTCCTACCAGGTTCAAGGATGAGTTGTCAAAAAAGGACCCAGTCCACTGTTGAATCCTATGGAATGGATGTCTTTTGTGTTGTTCCCAGACACAAGGGGTGCAAAACGAGAGTTGTCCAAAGCAGTCGGAACATTGGTAAATGCCATCCTGTCAGAGTCCATATTTCTCCAAGGTCTAACTCCGGCGGAGATCCGGAGGGGTTGAGATTGGTGGACTGAAGTCCGGAGATAGTGGACCGAAGTCCAGAGGGAGTAGACTGAAGTCCAGAGAGAGTGGACCAAGTCCAAAGGTAGTGGACCGAAGTCCGTTCGGAGATGATACATAGGGGTTCCGACATTGGTCACTGACTAGCAGTGACATATGGAGGTGTTAGAGGACAGAGAGACCAAGGAGCGGAGGGGGTAAGGATATCAGCGCAGGACTTATGTGTCGCACCCTTGCCAGTCTCACAGATCCTCGTATTTCAGAGGTTCAGAGGATTAAGGGGGAGATAGGGAGATCATATAGGAGGAGCGAGGTTGGAGCGAGTAAGACTAGATAGACGAGATATTCATACTGAAGGTACAACAGAGGAATACAGGGGTTTATATAGTATTACAGACCTGGAGGAAGTCGGGGCCCGAAACTACTAGATAGAGGCAATGTACATAGGAAGCGGAACACAGCCAGAATGGGCTGTACAGACTGACACCTAGAATGCAGACTAGAGCTGAAGGAGATTAATGAAAAGGTACATGTCTGGAGTTGCGACTCCATGGATGTCCGATGGAGGAATAGAATCTCCTGTGCAAGTCCGAGGTTTTCGGGATAGGGGCTGAGGAGGATTTCCGGAGATACAAGTCTGATGTTTCCTGGATAGGGGCTAATTTCCGGAGATGAACTCCTAAGGTAATGGGATGGAGGTGAACTCCTAAGGGAGTTCAATGGAGGATTGACCTTGATTCAAGGGAGCCCAATGGAGTTGGTTGGAGATGTATGGAGGTGACCAGATAGGGGTTGGAATGGAATATGACACATCCCCATTGCACAAGGTGCATCTTCGTGGGACAGGAGGGGCCTCCAGGTCTAGTAATATTCTAAGAAATTCATCCTTCTGCTTCAGCCATCCTTGCACATAATCATTTCTGCTCTAATCCAAAGCAACTAAGCAAGCTTGTATGAATAAAGATTATGGAAAAGACCTTTTTCAAGGAGAAACATAGAGGTCTGATATCCTCATCATCACTGAGAAAATTGAGATCATGCCAACCTGAGGGCATTGGATTGGAGATCCCCTGAGATGAGGATCCACCCAATTTGATTGGGGAGAATGATTGTAAGGAACTAGAAACCTAAGGAATCGATGAATGGAGTGATTCACTAAGTGCCTTCAATGACTTCTGAGATTCCAGTCTGACTAGTTTGGTTCTGGGCCCTCTGGTAGCCTGGTTGGTAACATGAGTGACATGGGTGACTTTGGCTGGGTTGATTCTTCTCTTGTTTGTGTTCTTGGGCATATTCAATGGGCAAAGGTATGCTATTCCACCTTGACTGTCACATCCCAGATTTTGCCAAGTCTAACTCCAGCCAACTCCAGATGATCTCGGATAACCTTTGACCTAGGAGCAATGGACATCCATGGAGTTGCACCTCTGGACTTGTACTTTCATTAACCCCCTACAGTTATAGTCTACATTTCACCTGTTAGTTGGTACAGCCCGTTCTGGCTGTGTTCTGCCCTCCGTCAGTCAGCATTTCCTTCCTATGTACATTGCCCTCACCTAGTAGTTTCAGACCCCGACTTCCTCCAGGTCTCCAGTACTATATAAACTCCTGTATTCCTTGTCATACGGATATTAACTAAGTCACCTCCAATTTGAGTCTGACTTCCCTTTCTACCTTTCTCTACTCTAAATATGAGGACACGGGATTCGACAAGGGCACAACATATAAGTCTTGTGCCAACATCCTCACCCCTCCATACCTCCGTACTTCCGTACCCTGTACCTCTGCACATCTGTCGACTTCAGTCAAACCTCCATTCTCCTTATATGTATCTATTTCCCTCAGACCTCTGCCAGACTTAAACCTGGAGGATCTGGACTTGACAAAATCCTGAGAGAGTGGACTGAAGTCCATTCGGAGATGATACATAGGGGTTCTGATGTTGGTCACTGACTAGCAGCGACATATGGAGGTGTCGGAGGACGAAGAGACCAAGGAGCGAAGGGGTGAGGATATCGGTGCATGACTTATGTGTCGCGCCCTTGCCAGTCTCACAGATCCTTGTATTTCAGAGGTTCAGAGGATTAAGGGAAATCATAGAGAGGAGCAAGGTTGAAAGTATATGGCTTTTAGTTGAGCAAGCAAGTAAGCAAACAAGATGAGTGTTCTCATTCCATGTATATATTTCTCATTTAACTTCCTCTCATCTCCTTTTCATTACAAATTCATACCTTACTCTCGACTATTATCAACCCATCAGACACTACGCAGGCCACCCACCCGCTCACCCATACCTGGGACTCGAGCTGATAACTACGTACAAAGCGACAGCCATACTCCCCGCACTCCATAGCTACCACACCACATGTAATGTCCAATGAGGGGCGCAGCCCCAAGGACAATAAACAAGGTATAAAAGAAAAAAAAAAAAGACGAGTGTTAACGAGATAGACAGATATTTATACTGAAGGTACAACAGTGGAATACAGGAGTTTATATAGTACTATAGACCTAGAGGAAGTTGGGGCCTGAAACTACTAGGCGGAGGCAATGTGCATAGGAAGCAGAGCACAGCCAGAACAGTCTGTACAGACTGACACCCAGAATGCAGACTAGAGCTGAAGGAGATTAATCAAAAGGTACACGTCCGGAGCTGCGACTCTGTGGATATCCAATGGAGGAATAGAATCTCCTGTACAAGTCCGAGGTTTTCAGGATAGGGACTAAGGAGGGTTTCTGGAGATGCAAGTCCGATGTTTCCTGGATAGGGGCTAATGTCTGGAGATGAACTCCTAAGGGAATTTGACGGAGGAGTGACCTTGATTTGAGGGAGCCCAATGGAGTTGGTCGGAGATCTACGGAGATGTACAGAGGTGACCAAATAGGGATTGGAATGGAATATGACAGTTTCCTCTACCGAACAACAATCCCTCCATGACTTCCTGGACAAACACCTTAATGTCAGATTTATATGTCAATCTACATCTCTGCACACAGCTCCGGTGTTATTCATCAGGAAGAATGATGGCTCCCTTCAACTTTGTGTCAATTTCTGAGGTTTGAACAAAATCACACGAAAAGACCGCTACCCACTTCCCCACACCTCCGACCTCCTTGATGCCCCCTCGAGAGCCAAGGTCTACACAAAAATCAATCTCCGGCATGTGTACCATCTGGTCCATATTACAGAGGGAGATGAGTGGAAGACCTCCTTCTGCACTTGCTATGGCTCCTTTGAGTGGTTGGTCATGTCGTTTGGACTTACATACAAACACTCCAGTGGCCTTCCAGCAGTTCATCAACACCATCTTTGCAGATTTGCTAGTTGTTTTTGTTGTGGTCTACCTTGACGACATCCTGATCTACTTCCATAATATGGAATCACATCATAAAAATGTCCATGAAGTTCTCTGGCATCCGAGCTAATGGCCTGTATTCCAAGCCAGAGAAATGTGAATTCCATACCAACACAGTTGAGTATCTCGGGTATGTACTCTCTCTTACTGGCCTCTTCATGGCCTCCAATAAAATCAAGTCAATCCTGGATTGGCCTGAGCCTACATAGGAAAGTCAAGGACATTCAGTCCTTCCTAGGCTTCACCAACCTTTATCACTGTTTTATCCAGGGTTACTCCGACATTGTGGTTCCCCTGACTTGCCTCACTTGCAAGGAAGTCCTTTGGGACTCCTCCGATGTCTGTCAGAAATCCTTCCAATGCCTCAAGGATGCTTTCACTTCTGCTCCAGTGCTCGTTTACTGGACTCTGAACATCCCCATCACCATCGAGACTGATATCTCCGACTACTCTGTTGCCAGCATTCTCTCCATTACAAGTCCCTCCGATAATGAACTCCACCCTGTCGCATTCTTCTTCTTGACTTTGACAAGAGTAGAGTTGAACTATGACACACAATAAGGAGTTGCTGGCAATTTTTGAGGCATTCAAGTCCTGGCGACACTACTTGAAACGCTCTGAGACTCCTATAGATGTCCTCACGGACCACAAAAACCTTGATTTTCCTCCTGACGTGCCGCCAGGCTTGCTGGTCTGAATACCTTAACCAGTTCAATATGGTTGTTTGTTACCAGCCTGGTAAGCTTGGAGCAAAACCAGACACTTTGACTAGATGCCGTGACATCTACCCCAAAGAGGGGGGGCTAAGGACTTCACTCATGTCAACCCTGACCATTATAGGTTGATTTTACCCCAGAACAGCTCATGTCGTCCCTCTGAGCCACTATTCTCAAGGTTCTGTTACTCCAAGCATCTGTTATAATCAACATTGAGCAACTCCATTCCAACATCCTATCTGCACTCCCCAGTGATCCTGTCGTGTCCCCCCTCCTATCTTCTACATCACTTGACCCACATTGGAGTATCAACTCTGAAGGATTCCTCCTACAGGACAATTGCATCTACATGCCAGAAGCTGACAATCTCCAACTCCATATACTCCAGACATTCCACAACCATTCAACTGCAGGACATTTTGGTCAGAATCGTACCCTGGAGCTCATTCATTTGAATACACATGGCCTAAAATCCGGACCTTCATAAAGAACTATGTTAGCTCCTATACAGCCTGTGCTCATGTGAAAACTTCTTGTCATTGTCCTTACAGTCTCCTGAAGCAACTTCTGGTCCCAGAGAAGCTGTGGAACTCAATCTCCATGGACTTTATTGAACAGCTTCCCCATTCAGAAGACTATACCGCCATCCTTGTGGTAGTCAACAGATTATCCAAACAATGCATTTTCATTCCAACGCATGATACAATCACCTCCAGAGGACTCACCAAGTTGTTCCTCATCCAAGTCTTCTCCAAGCACGGAGTTCCCTCCCATGTCACCTCCAACAGAGGCTCTGAATTTGTATTGCACTTCTTCCATTCTCTAGGTAAAGCTCTTGAGATGCATCTCCATTTCTCCTCTGGATATCATCCAGAGGGAGATGGCCAAACAGAGCACACTAATCAAACTCTCAAACAATACCTCTGCAATTACCAACAGGACAACTGATCCAAACTCCTCCCCCTTGCAGAGTTCTCCTATAACAATGCTCTGAGTGGTACTACTGGAGTATCACCATTGTTTGTGATGTAGTGATGGAAAATGTATGAGGGTGTCCTCTAGGCAGAGCCTGATGAGAGACTTGGTGGTAAAGTGTGGATGCGAGTATGGACTCATCCCAAGGGGTTCAGGGAAAGTTGTTGTAGTAGAAGGGGTAAACTAAGAGGTTCCAAGCGAACTGGGATGGATCTGGTAAGATCCGGAACAAGGACCAGAACAGAACAGGAGGCAAACAACGGGTCTGGACATGAATAGTCCAGATACGTAACAAAGGGACAATAAAACAATGATAACCAACACAACCTTCCACAAAAGTAGACAAATAGATTCTGAAAAGTAGATGTATTTTCAGGTCAAGTATACTAGTCTTTATAGTCCAGGGCATACCCTTAGACTTATCCTAGTTACAGAATATAAAATAGATGGAAAGGGATGCAGTGCAGTAGAAAAAACTTCAAGGGTGCTGAAAACTTCCTTCAAGGCTGTCCAAAACTATGTGCCATATGCGAAAGGGTAGGTTGTTATGCCCCGTGAACCTGCAACATGTATCAAATCTAGGTCAGCCACAGCCTACCAGAAACATCCGGAACATCCATCTACTATTGTAGCGCTGTCACTAATGAGCCATGACTCTTGTACATGTCAAAGGAGAGTGGTATGAAGCTACCCATGAGTAAACACAACATCAGTGATCGATCCGATAACCAAATGGACACAGATAAACCTTGGCTGGAGCGGATACGTACAGATGAACTAAGCCACTGACAAGCTCTATTGGCAACCTCAATCTTGCTGATTGTCCCCAGAGAAGTGGTGACCTCAAAGGGAAAGCATGCAAATCAAGTGTGTTGGGTTCATTACATCATATCTGTGATTTCAACTAACCATGATACAAGATATCAGAATGAGAAGCTAGGCCATTTATTCCGCTGAGTCTGGGAATGGGTACTGAAAATGCACATTGGGACTACTGTAAAGAAATTGAAGGATTGTAAGTATTGCATTGCAAGGGTGGGATGGAAACTTACTTATATTTTATTATGCTTGGCCCAGGTAGGGATGAGAGTAGCCTTGAAAGATGGGTTTGAGGTGTCAATGAGTAAGCACACACTCAAGTGGTAGTGTGAAGTCCAAGGAAAATGTTCCTCTCAACAGTGGGAACGACGTCAAGAGGCTGGTCTAAGGCCAGGGGTGAGACTTAGAGACAAAAGCAAGTAAAGCATGATTCAAGAAGATCTTAGCTAGGGTACAATGGAGAGGTATCGAGGGTATATATACCCAAGTACACGATCTAGGGTAGGCAAAGTGAGGACAAGCATAGAAGGCTATGGAAGGTGAGGGAGATATTGCTGATGAAGCAAGTGAGATAAGAGTATTTATGGAATGTGGGTGAGTCAGTGATAAAATGAAATATTGTCCCAAGATGAGAGTTGAACATGGGAATACAAATAGGAGAACGAGAAAAGAACAAGTCGTAACATTACTCCCTTAGTAGATCTGAGACCACATTGAAAGACCAACTAGTGTCAAAAGTGACAATGATGAAGATGAGTGCAGGCACCTTGCTGTGTCACAGAACAGTGGTAAAGCTCCATCCTTTGACATTCCACCTGAGCCTACAGAACTTGTTAGAAAAGAGGTAAGTGAGTGTTCTCGAAACTTGACATTGTCCATTCATCCTATGTTTTTGTTTCGGATGGGATGGCCTACTGACAACCACCTAAATGTCAAAGACACACTCCGTGATGCAACTTGTAGACTTCCACATCGAGTACCTGGCCAGGTTGCTGGAGAGCCACCACAAGCTCCTGGATTCCATCTCACTTCTACAGGATAGCATCAAGATTCTGATGGCAGGAAGCAAACCAGGGATAATTCTCTGGCATCTCAGACATCTGAAGCAAATGAGTTCAAGCACTCAGGAGATGAAGGAAGCATTTGATATGTTATATGAATGTATTTCTTATGTAAAAGCACTGTAAAGTCACATGAATACATACATTAGATCATGTGTGAATGGGTTATGGATACACCCAGGCAGGTCTGCTCCAATAGGTGACAGGTTGGTCTCTCCTCACTGTTGTTAATATATCAGCTTCACTATGCCCCTCCCTACCTTAATATAGTTACAGAACATAAGTTGTGTTAGTCTCCTATCCAGACTTGTGTGCCATATTCACATGTTCAGCACAATTATGAAGCCAGGTTGAGAGGTGTGCATAACAGACAAGACTACTCATGATCCTGCAATTCACCTGCCTTCTGTCCGTTTCTTTGCCCCTTAACTCAACCTCCTCCAGCAGCTCCATGAATTCCAGCCTTTCCCTTGGCACTTGTCGCAAATGTTCCAGTGTTCCTGGGCTTTGGGTACCTACTTGATTTCAAAGCTTGGAAGGGGTCACAGTGAAGGAATATGCCCTTGCATGAACCTTAAATCTCCTTGCCATTTTATCCTCATGGAATGTACCCTGAATATCAACTTTAACCATCGGCTTTTCAGAGATGTGAGTTATCTGTAGTTTCAGGAGTATGCATAGACTTACAAGGATCCTGGATAGAGATTCAAGATATTGTTGATCTCTGGGTGCTCGGTGGTGGATGGAACAAGATTGGCATGTTTGGTTGTATCTACCACACCCTGAGACATGACTTCGAGATCGTTGACAGTGTCCTGGACTCCATTCTGCAAGGCAGAGGGTTGGCATGGTCAACAAACAGTAGGTGTATCCTTGGGTTCACATTATGGACAGAGCAAGTGGTGTGGAGCAGGTGGATGTCCTGTGATGTGAGTGTGACAGGTGAGGTGGCCCACACCCACATCTGGAGTTGCCCTGAACTTGTGTGGAGCTAGAGGAAATTAAACATATGTTCAGCATGTTCAACACCTCCTGGGAACCTCCTGAGTCAAAGAAAAGCTTGCTAGCCTTGGTATATGGACATTGGTGTAGATTGTAGAACAGGATTTTCATTGGCTTGCATCCACTGAATTTCTGGGGCATTCTTGCCCAGAGATGACTGAGTCCTGGATGTTGAGACTGCCACCCGGAAGTGTGCATTAGCATTGTGTGGAGTTAGTTTGTGGTAAAGGGCTAGGACAATACTGGCAAGGTACTACCTATGTACCACCACCAACCACCAAGTCTATGACATCCAGATAGAAACAAGATTCCACAGGATGAAGAATAACTATATAGCTTAGACCCTGTCAACAAATCAAATGAGGACATCATAACTGCATTCTACATGCTGATGCCAATCTCTTTACAGCACCCAACTATCTACCCAATGTTGGAAGAAAATAGCTATCATCACCCAAAAGTAGGGTGATACAAGTGAGGTAGGATTCTGGTATTTGATTCTAAAGAATTTTTTCTGGGTTATTGCCACTGTCATCTAGATACAATGCCAGCATGGGAGCAAACACATCATGTTCTGTCCATGTGAATGGAAGCTCTGGGTTGCTGAACCAACAAAACAGCCAGTGACAGTCCCAAAATATATTAAATAGAGACATGTATATGGAGCTTAGAAGAGACAGCAGCACAAAGCTCCTACAATATATAATAGTACTGTATGATCATCAACGAGCTAATGCAAATGGAAATGGACAAGGAGAGTGAGCATGAACTCGAAGTTTCCACAAATACCTCAGCCATGATGTGTATGACTGGCTATGATTGAGAGGACAAAGGGCAGAGGAGGACAAAGGTGAGGCAGATAAGAAGAGGAAGGCTAATTTGATTGTTGGCTTGGTCTATCTACTGCTGTAAGGAAATGCTTCCAGTGGCTTGCAACCTGAAAGAGACAGAGCTTTGGATCTAATCCGATAAAAAGATGAACAATCTGGTTGACATGGGGGTAGAGAATTCTGATATGGGTGCATGTGCATGTCAAGAGTGATGTTGTTGAAAGTTTTTGGACTTTGTTTATTTTGATTGGATAGAGTCACCGGACTAAACCCAGGGTGAAATAGCGATCTTTGGACTAATGCTGAGGTTGAACGGATGTCACTGGACTAAACCCAGGATGAAATAGAGACATATTGTAAGATGGCTTTGTTTGTTTTTAGTTGAAGTCAACTGATCCTGCATCTTCCTCATCCAGCTCGACTGTGTCTGCTCCTACCAGATTGTCCAAGTGTTCTTTGTCAAGTCTGGTGAGATCTACAATGGAGGGATCGAGGATAATAAGGAATCAGGTGAAAGACTGCATAACGAAGCTTGGAGACTGAACCGTCTAACTCAGCCAGCAGGTAGGATCCTCCAGTAGTGCATCAAATGACCACCATCGGACCTAAGTATCTGGGCCTCATTTTCTGATTGAGTTTCTTTTCAACTTGTGAGTTTTGGACTAGGACTAGATTTCCGGGTTTGAACTCAGCGATGAAGTGTTTATAGATCCAACCGAGACTCGAGAACTTGCTCCCATATGGATGCAAGATCCTCTTGGCGCTTCTGGAGTTGTCATGCTCTCCAGGTGATAAGTCCAGTTGTGGAGAATGGATCTATATCAGGAAGAGGAACAAGAAAAGTTACTGCAAGAAGATCAAAAGGAAAGAGAGGCTTGATGCCATGGACCATATAATATGGGGATAGATGATAATGGTCACTTGTTTAGCCCAGAAAACTGAGTGTGTAGAACAAGGCCAATGGGACTCCTCCCCCAGGCAACTTTTCATGATGGCCTCCCGGACATCATAGTGATGCCATTCAATGATACCATTGGCTTGAAAGTTGTAGGGAAAGATGTAGATATGTCAGATATGATATTTCACTGTGAGATAGTCAAGGGCTTGGATAAAAGAAGGACAATTGTCAGTAACAATCTCGGATATGGCACCCCAATGACAGAGGATGTCCTCATAAATGAAGGATGCAAGGGCATGTGCATTCTCAGAATGAAGCACACACCATTCCGGATATGCGGTCAACGTGCTGTAGGAACCCATGGTTGCTTGTGTGTATATCCCATTCAAGAATCTGGCTGGGTCATAGTGAATGGCGACAATGGTTTTGCACAGGTTTTCAATTATCAAACAGGTACCTTTTTAGAGAAACTGAATCACAGTAGTGATATCTAGATTTGACTACATTTCACCTATATTGACTTGACTTGTAACAATTGGATTTGGCCTACATTGATTTAAATACATTAGATTTGACTTTTATTTCACCTGTATTTACTTACATTAGTCCTGAATGGACTGGATTTTATTTTACTTCACCTGGTTATACTATTCAATTGTACTAACTTATATTCATCTGAATGGAATTTAATATATTTTGCCTAATTTTGTCAAAGAATGACTAATGTGACAGTCAAATGAGGTCAAATGAAATTTATGATATGATGCAACAGTAGAGTCTGTTGCCAAGCCTATCCAATTGAATACTAGAGGAATGCATCATTTATGATAGGCCACTGCAGCCTGATGATTGGGGTCATCTTGTTTATTACTCAATTCATGTGACATGGTTGCCTATACACTTACTAAAGCTTTACCTAGCACATATGTTCTCCATCTTCTTGTAATCAAAATGTTATCAGCTACAATGTTGGATATGTTCAATTTTGCATTGTTAGTAGTGTTGTGCTGGGCCCAGCCTTGAGCCCTCAGAAGCCCTGAGCCAGGCCGAGCTGGGCCTTGAACAAGGGCCCAAAGAGACCCAAGGCTCAGGCTTTGGAATTCTTGAGCCTAAGCTGGGACATGCTTAGCATTATCTGTGAGGCTGAATTTGAATGCAGGAGGATGCCCACTTCTCCAAATCATGAGTCACACATGTCCAATAAACTAATGTGCAATACACAAATTATTTTACACCTTCTCTAGTATCATGTGGTTGTACTGTAAGACTATTGCAATGGACAATCTGGAGGGCAAGAGTCTTGTGCCCCAACCACCTCATGAAGCAATATCAGAACACCATTCTGGAACCAGTTCTGGAGCTTTCCTGTGCACTTTGAACTCAAAAAGTGCAGAAGCACCAGAAGTACTCCAACCTATTCACTTAAACCTTATGACCTTCTTTTAGGATTATCACCACAATATTGTAGGTAACATGATACAAGTTATATATATACCTTCACCTCACTTACAAGCGCCTCAGTTGTTTCCACACATCTTAGGCAGCAGCTGAGTACTGGGCAACTCCTGCTTTCTCTTAGACTTTGGGCTGAAAAAGTGCAACATTCTTCTCCTGGTATAAGATTGTTAGTTGCACCCCAGCAACCAATCATTAGAGAAATGCTCACTAATAAATAGATGATAACTTCAGTTATTTCTGTTAGATGCTGCCCAGGATCACAACTGACCTTGTTTGTTTAGATAGTGATAGTGACTGGAGCTTTCAACTTAATGAAGATGCAAGTTTCAACATTGACAACCCACCTGTAATCCCTGTCAAACGATGATTCCTTGAGTTCAAGGACAGAATATCCTAGGAACACTGCATACCAGATTTATCACTGTTCTTGCTTTGTCACAAATCACTACCCCATCACCAACTACTTTCCCTAGTGGAGTTGAAGCTGATGAGCAACCAGATAGAGACAAACATTGCCACAGCTGGCCTCCAAGTTGCTATGCAGGCAAAGTTTGTGTTTGACACTGACAGAGCATATTCCACATCCTATCCATTCTAGCATTTGGGGAGTAGTGGTATCTTGACAGGTTCCCTTGAAATTGCAGCGTCCTAGAACAAGTGTTCAGAAAATCTTATGAAAAGAAATTAAAAGATACACCTTACAACCCCAAGGAGCCGAAGCACATGGATCTGTCATAATACATGCTCATTAAACCATGTAATCTATTCACAGAAGAAAGGGATGCTTACTCAGAGAAATTCCATGAGGCCATGGAGATAATAATGATCCCTATACTGGTTCAGGTTCAGGTGCCTTTACTTCTACAAGTGGAGGCTGGCTGGTATCCCAGGCAATCCTTGTCCCAGAGTAAGTTGAAAGTGCACAAAACAGTGGGTAGATTGGTATAGGGCAAGCAGGTGGAGGGGCTAATGGAGAGGGTACCAACTGGATTTGAGAGAAGCAGGACCTTTGAATAATTTGCTCTGTGTGAATCTGACCTGAGAATATCATGATGCACCCTTGGGGTAGTTGAGCATCAAGCTCTGGTAACTCTCAAAACCTTGACCTATCCAATGCGACGGAATCTATGAGAGGAGAGTAAGTGTCCTAGCTCATGGTGTGCTACAAGTCTGCTTTTTAGTGCTTGAAAATATGCTTCAAGCTACACTTTCCACATACCTACTGCAACTATCAGAGTGACAAAGTTGAAATATAAGGGCAGAGCCCATGTACTGACTGTTCAAACAAAGTACTAAGTCCATCTGAGTTAAAATTCTGTTATCAACTGCTTCTCACATGTGGAACCTTGAATGGATGAAACACAGGGTCTGCACGCTTGAGAAAATTAAACACCACCTTGAAGCTGCATATGCTCTCAACAAGTCAGAATACAAATGTTGACAACAGATGCATACAGATCGAGGATTTCCTGACCTCAAGGAGGATGAGCTATATTACAGTGATCAGCTTTCTACTACTGCCCATGCAGCAGATTGCGATGTCACCAAGCTTTCAGTGATGGTAGAGCAAGCCAGAAACTACACATTGAACATTACCTCTTTTTCAGATACCAAGCGCGGGGTTGATATTGATGAAGAAGGTTCTATCTTTTGTAAAGATGTGGAGCTTGTGCCAGAGGCCATCAATGATGAATAAGGCAGGTGGCCACTTGATGGCTATTGATCTTGACTTGTGTAAGTGATCTGATTCCTATATTGTCTGGATGTCCCTAACCCTGTTTTAACATAGCTGTCCAGTGTACATACATTGTCTTCTCATGGCTTCTGTTTTGTGCTGCATATATGTCTAACCCTTTGAACACTATTCCTCAATTTGTATCCTTTTGCACATGTCCAACCTAGAGTAAAACATATTTCTCACCATTTCAGCATTGAGTTATGGCTGGCCATCTGAAAAAATGTCATCAGTGCCTGGCAAGCCCCCATGTATGTCCATTTCTCTTCCGTATGACTTGTTTTATATTTGTTAACAGAGCATTGTGTGGCCCCACAGTAACCTAAATCTGTGTTTGTGGCCAGACAAAAATTCCATTGAGCAACCACTTGATCCAACTACCATTGAGGATTCATTATCCCAACATGGTCTTCAGAATGAGATTGTGATGAAGAATCCTTTTGAACAAGGACCACACTCCCAGATGTACCTGCCCCAAGTGCCCCTGCACAGTGATCTCCAGTGCCCTCTGGGCCTCGTCATCTTCATCAGTACCATCATTGAATCATTCTTTCTGTTTCCCCTCTCCATCCTCTCCATTGGGCCCACTGATCCCAACCCTCACATACCAATGCATATCCCAATGCCTCATGGGCACCCTTGTCTTCATCTTGCTCACACTCATCATCATTTCCCTCTGAGTCTTTTCAATCTCAACTCTCGCATACCAATGCATATCATCTTGTATTTCAACACATCAAGCGTAACCCAATGGGCTCTTCAGTTCCTGATGACATTTTCAAATGTCTATGCAGCATGATGTGGGTCATGCAGAGTCCATTCAGACTCAAATCAGATAAGGCATTCATTGTTTGTTGCCTACAAACTAATAAATGAATGTATAGTACCTGCAGGTTAGTTCAAATTTATTGAGATCAAGCAAGACATGGAAGTATCTTGGACATCACCAGTGTTCTGCATGCATATGCGGCATTATATAAGTAATATATTGTTTACAATGATGAAAGCTCATTTAATTTTGCAGCTGGACAAGGTTGTACAGGCATCTTGGGAGGATATGTGTCACTGAATGCACTACATTGTCAGTGGGGATGAAGAACATCTAGGGATCATATGGCCCAACATGACAGACAATGAAATGAGGGCTCTTCTCTCTGGGATGCCCTGCTCTGTCAAGTGTGGCTGTGATCTGCTTCATGAATGTGCAGTGAACAGTGACATCTCTACCTGGTTCAGAAATCACAACTTCAGCTTTCTGCTGAAAAAATCACTGTATGACATTGTCTGTCCATGTAGGTGCGGTGCCTTAGACAAGATGGCGCTACTGGGTATCAAGAATGTTACCCAGTAGCACCAAGAATTGTTTGCAAGCTAAGAGAACCTCCATGCCATGAGCCTATGCAGGTTAGGTTGACACACTAGTGGTGCCACATGCATGTGGCAGCTCATCAGTACAGCAGATATGGCATATTTGCTTAAGAATTGAAAACTCTGCCATGAACTGTGGTTGCTATGTCCATCTGATACACAACCTGAGTGAACAGACTCTCTGAGATATCAAGGACAACACTCTATTTATCAACAGAATCACAAAGCTACATATAGGACATGGTGATGGAATAAAGGAGGGAATAAATTGATAATGTCCATGGGGTTTGGAACAGAAGTGACTTCTCCTTTATGCATATCATCAATGACTTATGTGCCCTCAGAAGATGAATGATCTAGAAGTGGTCACACCACAGTAATGAAAGTGTCATTCAATCAGACCACCATGGATGTCTTGCTGTCTTGCTGGTTCCAGATGTGATCCCACAGAAGTGTTTCCATGCCAAAAAATTCATCACAGTGGTGTATAGACAAGGATTTTTATATAGAGATAATGCAGGTGTGAGTGGTGCACACAGTGAATTAATGTGAGATTGCTGTTTGATGAGACATGGCAACCATCATTAAGATCATGGGTGGTGGGTGGTCTTCCAATAGTGGGCCTCACAGCTGATCACACAGAAAACAGGTCAACTGTGTGCACTCACTCACTCATGTTGGATTCTCTCACTTATCTTGTTATCAGTCCATTTTGTTTTCAGCTCGTTACCATGTCTCTTATCTGGACACTTCAGTTCTTGGCCTGATTCTCATCTCAATGCTTCTGCTTCTTTGCACATGACACTATATATAGTGTGGGACAATTTTCCATTCACCTCAGTTCATCTTCTCAAGACAACTAAGGTGCACCTTTCATTTCTGTTATATATAAGTTGCTCACCATCTTGTAGCTAAACTGTCTTAGGTAGCTGTCAATATTAGTTTGTCTTCTTGAGACAACTGAGCTAAACTGTCTTAGTCCTACAACCCAGATTCATGAATCACACCAACCAAACACCATGTTCTCTCAAAGGCTTTTTTTGCCTTCTTCTGCTTGATGGACATGAATTGCTATCCAGCACAAACTCAATAACAATCAGTAAGAAAACATAAGAGGTAACATATCTCTTCTCCAACCATCAGGTACCCTTTCCACTCCTCCTTAGACTACAATTCTGCTGAACATACACATGGGAACCCCAGGTGTGTGCATCCACATCAAACCCTGATTGTTCTTTGTCTTTTTAACTTGACACAATAGAACATTCAAGTAATTCCAGGCTAGGGAGGGCATCTATTTTTCTCCCAACATGCCAGCAATGCTTTGGATATCAGAACATTACTGTCTTATCAGGTATATACATCACTATGAAACTTACTAGACTGATTGTTCTTACCTGTTTAAAGCACTAGAATATTGTCATTCAAGGCCAGGGCTGAGCTCAGTAAAGACCATGGTTATCTAGCCATTCTCCCAATGTGGTCAGCAGAGCTCTAGATATCAGAAATTGACCAATCATATATGTGCATCAATCACCATGAAACCCATCAGACTAATCAATTGTTCTTGTCTTTTTCAACCAATTGAATATTGCTACTCCAGGGCAGACAGACAATGGCTATGTAGCCTTGTCCCAACATAGCCACAGGCCTCTCTGTAACTGACTTTATATCAATCATTATAAATCTAATATTTTATCCAATCATTGTGACTATGTGTTTTTTGTGCAACTACAGATAATTAACATTAACCTTATATCTTAGATCAGTCTAGCCATAGCCCTAGAAGGCCGAATTCAGGATTGCCTTAACCACATCTTGTGAGGATTTTGTTATTTTGCCTGCTCCAATTACCTCAGAGCTAATTCCATGCTCTACCAAGCAAAATATTACCCCCAAGGAGAGGAGAGCTGGGTTCGGTGCAACTGCTCTCTGCAAGTATATGGAATACTTACATATTCATCATAGGGCAAGGGTGAAGAGTTTACCACCACGCACTATATGTGGTTGTCAACACATGCTTATGCACATGTGAAGAACATGAAACAGAAAGACATGCAGTTAGTTTATTATGGAGCATATTGATTGTAATCTTTATTAAAGGAGGCCACTTTGGGTGATGCCTGAGAGTCTCATAGAGATTCCAGTATGTCTAAATGGTCTCCAAAAAGTGATAGTGGAAAGGAATCAAAGGCACTCATCTGAGTACAGGATTTGAGCTATGTGAGCCGAATGGGAAACAGAGACAGAACAATGCAAAGGATTGTCTGGCTGCCCCTTACTCTACCCATCTGCATCTGCCCACCTTATCCAGTTCTGCACTGTCCATTCTATCTGTCCATCTATTCTACTCACTTTGCTCCCTTCTCTTCTGTCCAATGCTCTTACTGTGGCAGTGTGTTGCCATGGGCAGACAGATTCTGACCCCCCCCCAGGGACTGAGTCACTTCCTTTATTGTGCTCTCCTTTTTGCTACAGCTAACTGTAAAACCCCAAACCCTACACTGAATGTCCATTCCTTTCACATAGAATCTTTGTTCATAGGTACTGTTCCTTGGATACATCTAAGTGCTGTCGCATGGTCTCTGTCATTTGGAAACTGCAGTCTGCGACTCTGGGAATTCAAGTAATGATATGAATCAATTGGAAATACAAGGTTTGCTCATCAGGGAATATCTATATATATTTCCATATGAATGGAGAGGGTTCAATCCTAGGCTGTAACCATCTGGGCTTGACCTCATAGATGTCACATGTTATCATTACTGCATCAGGCTTTGACTTGGAATATGTCTATCTGATGCCAGCGATTGAATGGTGATTCTGATGCGGATAAATACATTGGGGGCATGGTGATTCAGTATCATATCACAAAGCTACAGAAAGAAGATAAGTGGCAATATGTTTAAAGCTAGCAGACTTATATCATTTTCCATCCTCTCAATCTTGTCCATTGTTTCCACTGAGGTATGTTGGGCCATATTGTCAATCATTTTTTCTGACATGGAGAGCTCATTCAGACATTAAAAGATGGACCAGATATGCAACTCAAGGTTAGACATCACCAGACATTAGGATATAATAATATATTGCATTTGGTAGTACAACTGACATATGGACATAATAAATTTAAGTACAAACTGTCCATCTATGACAGTGGGTCTATTGTAACAGTGACTGCAGTGCTGTATGCTGTATGCCGTGAATTGTCATCATCATGTAGTGAGGGAGGTGTTGGAAGTAGCATGGGCGTGAATGGCACAAGCCCCGTCGCTGTTGTTGAGTGGTTGCATCGACAGTTGTTCTCATTGTGTTGTATATTGTTCAAATAATGTGGTGGGTCAGGCATTCTAGCCATTGTCAGCATGTGGTGGGGAGGCAGTAGTGATGCCAATGTCATGGCAGCATTGTTATTGTCACATGGTTGGGTTGCCGACTTCCTTGTCACAGAGATCTGTTGAGTAATATAGATATCCAGGGCAGTGGGAAGTCCACCAGCTCAATTTACCAGAGCAGGAGATAGAAGTAAGAGGAGAAATTGATGTTCCAGCTATACCACCTGCTCTGCCAGCTGTACAATAAAGCAACTTACAAAGGCAAGTAGCCAACAAAAACAAAGAATACGAC
Organism: Boletus reticuloceps; assembly: GCA_018397855.1. Lineage (NCBI taxonomy): Eukaryota > Fungi > Basidiomycota > Agaricomycetes > Boletales > Boletaceae > Boletus > Boletus reticuloceps. Next base: position 380,532 of record JAGFBS010000028.1, read on the forward strand.
CATATCATACAGGAGGAAGCTGAGTGGCGAGCAAATTGCAAGGAGGAAGCACAGCCACACAATCCAGAACAGAGTGATCGAATGTGAACAGGCAGAACTTGAAGCCAATCTTGCTAAGCTATAGCCAGTCTAACCATAATATCTAGCATACATCCAAACTGGCCCTAACATATGTAGATAATTCTGGAATGATATAATGGCAATAACTTCAAATTGTTGTATTGAAGAATTTATAAATAAATGATTTAAGTGACGTAAAATAATTTTCAGTAGTTAACTGTTTATCAATTGTGTGCCCAGTTTTAATAAATATCTAATTTATATACAACAATTTAAATTTAAACCCCTGTTTTGAAATCCCATTTTTACCTTCAATTTTTTATAATAATTATAATCATCAAAAGCAACTTTACAATGATTAAAATATTTGATTGTGGCTCCTTCTATAAGTGTAAATTTATCTCTTAATTAATTAATTTTAATTTTAATATATTTTATTCAGTGATTTTTTCTAACTGCTATGGCTGAATACCTGCACATTTATTCCACCAACAGAATTTTCACTCCATCACGTCATAAACTCTAGCCTGCCATGGAAATTTGTGTCAAGCACACCACTAAAAAACAGTCATAGACCACATTTTTTGGGGGGACCATGAATACATTCAGATTTCAAGTTGGTAAAACCCAAGCATGCATGTACTAACCTACATCCAAACTTGAAGTTAAATGGAATTCCTCAGGGACATCAAGCTGTCCAGAAAGGTGAGGTTGCTTGAACAGTGGCTTTTGGGGAGACACAGATACAGATGTTTCCTCACCCTGGTCATCTACGGCCTTACCTTTGCCTGCAAAGAAGCTCGGATCGTCACTGATACATCCATCATAAGTGCTACTCAACGGGATAATAGAAAGCATTGTGACTGATGAACTGCTCAAACTTTTTTGGTATCTTCTTACCTCGTCTTCTACATCATGGTTGGGTTGGTGGTCTGGGTCTGCCATGGTGGTAGTAAATCATGAAGGGAAGGTGAGAACTTACCAGAGGGTTATAACCCTGATATGCGAGGCCTAGCTTACCAAAGAGCATGCGGCGCATGCCAAGATATGAGCAGTGTTTATTACCTGTAAACCCCCATATGATAATGGGATGCCACTTCAACCAGCTCAATCTCCAGGTTGGAGTTATCCCAGGCAAAGTCACGTGAGGAACTTGGAAAGGAAGCCCCTTGATTACTCCGTGCCTTGGAATTTACAGATTGCTCAGGCTCCTACTAACTTGTCCCACTAAACCATGCCATCAACACAATGCAACCAACCACTGTCACCTACCCTGGACACTATCCCTCCTTGTCTCTCTCCCTGTTTTGTCAAACATGATGGCAAACTGATGTTGGCTTCCTCCAAGACCAGCCTGAGAGTGGTGAGTTCTTTCGGATTTCGGGTCTACAAAAAGATTATATTGTTCCTTCATATCAACAGATTCTGCCTAGGAGTCCAAACTCTTCCCCTCAGGAACAATATGCCAAGATGAGGGATGCCTTGGAGAGGAAGAAGGTGGCGGTGTTCCTCCTCGCTTCAGCACAAAGTGATGTCGAGATACAAGCTTTGCACATGACTGAGGAGATGTGTCTTGAAAAGACCATCCATTTCCTTGGTGCACACTATAACATCAGAGATCATCTCACTGCTACTGGTAGATTCATCATAACTGCTTCTCACCTCACCATTAGTCAGAGTCACCCTTCGGTCAACAGACAAGGCCCTGCGGTAGGTTATTCCCTTTGATTGCACAACATCTCATCATTACCATTTAGTGAATCTTAAAGAGAATTTGCATGGTTTCATTGTGAATAAGGACTGGTGCATTGTGAATCTTTGTCATCAATGGTTGTTGTACTTCAATATATATTTAAGTATATGTACTTAGGCTTGTCTCGAGTTCCCCCTTGTACCCATGCATCATAGTAGTCCAGTGTAGTCTGGTACTTCCTTCCACATGTTTCAGTGTTTCCTAGCATTGACGATGGCACATAATCAATTGGATATCTTCCCCCAAACTTGGGGTGAACAGGACGGTGGGAATTCAGAGAACTCTGAGTCTCACATTGGTGAAGTAGGGTGTGGGTGCGTTCTGGCCACGGTCCCATCACGTCACGGTCACTGCACATGCCTCGGACAGTGTTCCCTGTTCTCCCCTCCCTACCCTCACGTGAGCCATCATCCACCCGTGAGAACCGTGACGGGGCCGTGATGAAGGACAGACAATGACGACCAATACATGAATTTGATCTCGCATACCAATCGCGAACCCTGGCAAAAAAGGGAGAGAGCTAGAGAGAGATCGCGGATCAAATTCAAAAAAACGGCGCAAACAGGAAATGGAAACCCCGGGACAGAATAAGCTTGCCATCCACATTGACGCTGCCAGCAGGGAAGGAACTTGGGGGGGAGGAGGGGAAAAAACATGCAAACACACCACAGCCCGAGGAAGAAAGAAAGAAAGAAAGAAGAGAAGAAATGAAATGAAAAAAGAAGCAAAAAGAAAAAGGACGACAGACGACAATGACAGTGACCCTGTACCGGGTGCGTCGACGTCGGCGTCGCATGTGCTGCTAGCAGCTGCTGGCAGGTAGCAACCACTGGCACTGAGGAAGAAGCATGGCGAAAACAGAATGAATGAACAAAGAATGCACATGCATGCAAGAGAGAGAAACTGAGATTGATCTCGCCCCCGAATGGATGGGACGGACACAAACAGAACACGCACTCACCTGCCAGTGCTCATGGCAGCAGTACCCTACAGTGCCCTGGATAAGCACCACAGCGGAATCAGAGATGGCAGGGTTGGTGAGGGGAGGCATCTCATGCACACGGCAGAGGCTTGGGAACAATCTACATGCAGTTTGGTACCTGTTCGATGGCCACTTTTTTGTTGTGCTGGACTGCAGCCTGCACAATGAAAAAGTGCCACAAACCCATCTGGTAAGTCCTCCATTTGGGAATCGCATACTAATCAACCATTTAAAGGCAATCTTTCTTCTGCCTGGGGCTCAATGCACGAACAGGTGAGTGCCCAATCCGTGTAAATTACACACCAATCAATCTCTCAAAAGTGATCTTTCTTCCGCCTTGGGCTCAATGCATGAACAGGTGAGTGCCCAATCCATGCATCACTCGCTAACTAACCTTGCAGGTGCTTTACTGGCTGGCATTGGAGGCTGCTCGAGGCTTTGCGGTGTGTTGGGTGTGCTTGCACCCCTCCCGCACTGTCTCTGGTTTTTTCTTGGGCTCGGGGGCTTTGAGAACGCGTGGTGTGTTGGGGGTGCTTGCTCCCCTCTCGCACTTTCTCACTCAGTGGAATTGGCGGCAGCTTGAGGCTTTGCAGTGTGTTGGGTGTGCTTGCACCCCTCCTGCATTGTCCCTTGCTTTTCTTGGGCTCGGGGGCTTTGAGAATGTGTGATGTGTTGGGGGTACTTGCTCCTCTCTTGCACATTCTCTTTTACTTGCTGAAATTGACGGCAGTGAAGGGCTTGTGGTATGTTGGGTGTGCTTGCACCCCTCCCGCACTGTCTCTTGCTTTTTCTAGGGCTTGGGGGCTTCGAGAACACATGGTGTGTTGGGGGTGCTTGCTCCCCTCTCGCATGTTCTCATTTACTTGCTGGAATTGGAGGTGACTTAAGGAGGTTCTGCGTAAGTGTTTTATCCCCCACAAACTCAGCCTACACTCTCACTGACAGTCGCTCCGCAGCATATACGCAGCCATTTCATTCACATGGTTCCACCGCACAAGGTCCAGCAAGTAATTCCATCAAAATCTATGTCAGGAACAATGACTAAGTGGCATCAGTTAGTTTCCACCCAATGGGATTATGACAGGTTTGCTGATTCGGCAAAGAAACATGTTTCAAGAATCAATTGGGTTCCTTCTCTAATCCCACTGTCATTGTTGACATGCACAGTAAAATTTTAGTCTGGTAGCTCCCGGGACTCCTGCTCCCTTACCAAGTGGTGTGTATATGTGTTTACCTTGCACTAATGCTCATTGAAGTCACGTCCAGGGGCAGTTCAACAATATCATTGTGGCCTTAAAACACACCCTGAATGATTTGCTACAGCAACCAGACACTTGGTGTACCAAAGGGTTCCATTCTGGCAGTTCGGAGTCCATTTTTGGCATGGGTAGGATTGGAATATCAGTTGGTAGATTGATCCAGGGGCACAAGGTTAGTGGACGGCTACTTGCTTGGGTAATTGAAACTCAAAATCAAGTCAGAGGCTCATTGATCCGTTGCATCCAACCCCAAATCTAAATTCTGAGACCATCAGAAGATAGAGCCCTTGGAGCACCTCCTGGATGCGATACTGCAGGTCATACATCCAGAGATGTGGACTGCCAATGGAGATGCCACGAAACAGCTGATCCGCCGCTTACAGATACCTCTACCAATGTGCCCAACCATCTATGGGAGGATGGATGTGATTGTTAACTGGGTCACCCCGAAACATTGCAATGGCGGCGGTGCTATCACCTTCTATGACAATCTGCTTAGCCTTGGGCAGGGTCATGATGCAAAACTCCACTTAGACGATCTAGAGGCTGAGTTTGATTATCTGCCAGGCTCAGGGGTGTGGTTAACAGGGAGAGGTTTGTCTCACTCAGTTCCACTATGGACTAAGGGTGAAAGGGTGGTGATTGCTCATTATGCAAAGGATGATGTGCATGACCGCTTGGGGATCCCAAGGCCCTTTTTGCCAACTCAGGCAGGGTGGTGGTCAAGGTACCTACTCACGTAATTACAGTTATTGGGGTATCTCCTTTTGTAGTTACTTTTGCAGTGTTTGGTACCTACTCATGTAATTAAATGCAGCCTGGTGCTAAGTGTGTAACGTCGCTTCCAGTCTGACATTTGTCTACATTGAATTAGATGTTTGATCTGAAACCAAAAATTTGTGATTGTTTGAGCACATAGTTCAATTCCCCCAACAATGTCGGATTCTCTAAAGCCCAAGAAAGCTAAGGCTACTTTCTTCAATTAGAGGCTTGAATTGTGGATCCAGTTCCAGGAAAAGTTCGGGGTCTATGGTCATTTTCACACCCACTAGAACTTGGAGAGGAAAATCTACCTACCGAGAGGTTGATGCCACTCCCTATTATGAGTTGTCTGATGATGAGGGGAAGATGCCTAGGTGAAGAAAAATTCCCAAGACCCCCTCTGGTTCGGAGGCCCTGCAGACAACCTCAAATTTATTCCAGAATTTCCAGGAAGCCTGTGCTGTGGATAATCACAAGTCAGCCTCAGCTCCCAGGAGAACAAAAGTAAGTTAATTTCAGGATGCAGAAATTAATTATCTGACAGAGGCTAAAGACCCAAAATGACTTCCTTCACGATTGGATTCCATTCTGATCAACTTATGTCTCAATTCTACTAGAGCTTGAAGTACCCTTAGAAACCATGACCAGGTGCATGGACTGTCTAAGACCCCACAGGCCCATACATTGTCTTTCTTGCCTTGGTGATCAAGCCTGGTGTGGACCCTGCACTGTAAAAGTGCACTCAAGACTTCCGTTTCATCAGCTTCAGCAGTGGAATGGGCATTTCTACGAGGCAATAACTCTTCAGAAGCTGGGTTTTACTTTGAACCTGGGCCACGGTAGAAATGTCTGCCCTCTAAACAGTGATGGATCTGGAGATCAGTTTACTGTGGTGGACTCGGCTGGAATATTTGTTCACAATGTGAAATGGTGCAGGTGCCATGGAGCGAGCAACCAAGACAAACACCTCCAACTTCTCAGGTGTCGTTTGTTCCCTTCAATTGTCACGAAGCCTCAAATGTATTCATCTTCAATGTACTGGACAAGTTTCTCATAGATGAGCTTGACTGCAAGACTTCAGCCTCAAGCTTCTATTCAAAGCTTAGAAGGTTGACAAACAATGCATCTCCTGATTGCCTTCCGGTAGATTTGCATGTTGAAGCATACACTTGAATTAACAGTGGATTTTGCAACAAGGATCGTTATCAAGAGTTGATGAGAGTCTCAAGAATGTGGTGTGACCTGACCAACTGAAAGTGGGCTGGGTTGGGTCATGATACTGAAAGCAATCCTGGCAATGGAGACTTGGCAATATTTTGCCCAGCATGTCCTCAACCTGGTCTCAATTTACCTGATGAATGGGCCCAAGAATATGACAGGTTAGTGTGTGGGTTTTCTCAAGTCTAATCCAACTTAACACTGAAAAATCCAGCAATACTATGGCCCTGCAATATGTTGTCGATGGTAACTTTACTGCTTAACACATAAAAATGCGAAAGCCTGAGGATGACATTGCACTCTCTGACAGTTTAGCCTAAATGGTGGCCAACAGGCCCTATCAGGAGCATGTTTCAAAAGCTGCAGATAATGAAGAGGCATGTAATATTGACCTCTAATAGTTTTTCATATGGTGCTTACCTGTCTTTTTAGAGATCGTCATGTTAGAACCATTGGGCAGTCAACAATGCCAATATCTCCAAAACCCATTTGCGTGCCACTGGAGTGGGTGCAACTGCCTCTGCTCATCATGGCTGCTTTGTCCCCCATTCTGTGGTTGACTTTTACAAGGGAGAGCAGTGCATTCACTTGGTAGGGAATGTGATAGATGTTTATGGCTGACTTCATTTGAAGGCATAAGAATGTTGACTATTCCATCTGCCAGGTAGTCTCTTACAAGTCCCAAGGTATTCAAAAAGCTGTTATCATTTACGATGTGGCCTGTCAATGGCACAAGAATTTTTCTACCAGGATCAATAAGTGTCCTGCATTGTCCTGACCTATGGAAATGGAAATCATGCCTGCAATTGGCAAATTCCATTTGAGTGCTCACAAACCTTACTGTTTCCCTAGGTTTAGCCTCATGTTTCTCAAAGGGGCTGGTCATCTGGATGGGGAGATTTTGGAAACCCTTTGGGCCCCCTTCAACAAGATTTCCCCTTCAGCCAGATCCATGACTTTGGCTCATCGTCAAGAGCTGTATGATGATCATATGAGGGATTCGAATTGGAAAAAACTAGTGGGTCTAGGTAGGTCCATTTTTGACCATCAGGTGATATCTAAACTGGCTTTGAATGTAGTGAAGTGAAACAACCCTAAAGGACTCACACTTAAGTGAAGCCTTATCGCTAGGTCGCTTGAACTGAGAGAAAGACGAGAGATGAGAAGTAGAGTTGCCTGTAGGGGAAACTCCAAGAGAACAAGACTAGTGTTCTCTGGCACTGCATTGGGGTTTATATACTAAGTACATGAGTGCATGGACCATGCAGTGCTACTACTATATATGGTAAGTATCCGTAACATGAGGTAAAGGCATGTAGCGGACATGCGTTGTATGCATGTACGCTGTGGCAGCATGAGGTTGCAAGGCGGATCTAATGTGAATGAGAAGCGTGGTTGTGGGAGATTAGATACGCATGTGTGAATAGAAGCAATAGAGCGGAGATGAAATGAATGCATGTGAATGCATGAAGGAAATAGATAGGGATTGAATGAAAAGAAAATGTTAAGTCCATTATAGCTTTGAAGCGATCGTAACACTTTCCCGTCCTGTGGTCAAACTCTGAGTGACCTAGATGGTTTCCGCGTCCTGGAAGTTCGCATCACCCCAAGGATCATCACTGGCCTGAGTGACGGGGCTTCCAGGAATACTTCCGTCGTTCCCGAAAACAACAATGTTTAGTCCGGCAACCTCTTGCTCAACTGGTAAGGGAGCGGAATGTTCCTGTGAATCTGGATGAAAGTATTCGAAATCCAGAGGATTCCGACGGCGAAGAGTCCTGTTGTAGTTCAACATGGGACTAGGATCTAGTTGATCAACGCCGATTTCCCAGACTTCGTCGTTCATTGGCTGGAGCATTCCTGTCTTCGATTCTCCGTATACAGAGTAGTTGGCTTCCTCGTCGTTATTCCAAGTCTCATCCGCATTATAGATAACGTCCCAATGAGCTGGCTCAGGGGCCACATGGACGCTTTGCGGGAGACCATAGGGATATGGAGCGGGGTCTGACGAGGAGGAGGAGGAGGAGGAAGATGAGACAGTGGAAGGGAATGGACCATGGGAACGAGAGGACTGCAAACAGGAACGGTGGGAGCGAGGAATGCGCAGGTTCCTTTGCCAATACCCTTCATCAAAAGGGGTTAAACGTCGGCGGAGGATACCTGGGAGGGGAGTGACATATCGCAAGCATTCTGGAGGGAAGACAAGAAGGATCCAAAGATAATAGAGATGAAAGAAAGTAAAATCATATGAAGCAAAGAGGAAAGAAAAGAGTTCGTTCCATGATGGAGAGTGGAAGAATAAATAGTTCATGATATGGATTTCCAAGGCGACTCGAAAGAGGAGCATGATAAACAATGTGGATGTTTGGTAGTAAGGCATTGTGGGTAAAAAGTTGGATGGCCATGAAAGAGTGAATGTGCTGCTTTTTATACCAAAACCACCCCCGGCCTAAAGATGGACTTCCAGGCGATCAAAGGGGAGATGGCGCGGATTAAATGTGGTGAAGTTCTCATATACCCTAAAGAGGGAAGAGAACGCCGCAGGAGTCATAGATAAGGCCCTAGGGGCAGAAGGGTGCACCTTGTGAAAGTCGGAAATAGCATCTGTAGCATGCGTGAGATTAGCCCGTGGCTCCCACATCCGATCCGTTTCATCATAGCCCTTCCAATGCACCAGAAACTTGAGGCGACGGCCCTTGTACCGTGAGTCGACGATAAAATCAACCTCATATTCGTCATCTCGATCCTCGGTTACCAGAACCGGGCCGGGCCGAAAGGTGGATTGTCCAGGCAATCTATCCTTATAGGGCTTCAATCGCGAGACATTGACGACAGGGTGAATCCTCATGGAGGAGGGGAGTCGGAGTTTTACAGCATTAGAGCCCATCAGCTCCGTTATCGTATAGGGGCTGAGCCACCGCTCAGTTAACTTCCGAGAGGCATGCGTCAAGCGCAAGTTTGATGTGGATAGCCATACCTTATCACCAATTTCGTATTTTGGAGATTTGGAATGGTGGCGATCCGTGTTTCGCTTCATGCGGTCCTGAGCCGCGGACATATTACTTTTAACTTGTTCCAAAGTGTCAGCCATGCAGTCGGTAAACTCGAGGGCAGCTGGTGCCTTTGAGTGACGTGATTCGATACCCATTCTGGGCTCATAAGACCATGTAACTGCGAAAGGGGACTTGCCCGTCGCAGTGGCTTTCTTGGAATTCATGGAGAACTGGGCTACGGGTAACCAAGCGGCCCATTTTTCTGATGTAAATAAGCGAAGGAACTGCTGCACTTCGCGATTCATGCGTTCCGTCTGACCATCTGTCTGAGGGTGGAAAGATGTGGATAATTTAGGTTTAATTCCAAGAGAACAGCATATGTCGGCCATGACTGTACTGGCAAACTGGGGTCCTCTGTCGGAAACAATAGTGGTGGGAAGACCGTGGTGCTTCCAAACGTGGTTGAGATATAATTTAGCTGTATCGAGTGCCGTTGTGGTCTTTGTGCAGGGAATGAGTTCGACTTCTTTGGAGAACCTGTCCACTACTACCAGAATAGAATCATAGCCTTGGGATAGGGGGAGATCCGTAGTGAAATCCGCCGAGATGTGTTCCCAAGGGTGATCAGGTATGGGAAGAGGTTGTAATAGACCAGCTGGGGCCTGATTAGTTCCCTTGAACCGTTGGCATCGATCGCATCCAGCGATATAGCGTTTAACAAATGTAGCCAATCCTGGCCACCAATAGCTGCGCTGCAGCAAGTCAAGTGTCTTGTCTGAACCGGCGTGTCCGGCCATAGGGGTGTCATGGTGTAGCCGCACGACTTCCATGCGGAGATCATCGTCATCAGGCACGTACAGCCTGTGGAGTGTGTCGTAAAGGAATCCATCATGTTCCTCGCACACTTTCCAATCTTTACATAATGTGATGATATCTTCTTCTGTGAAACGGCTGATTGCATCAGAGATTTTGTGTTTTATGTGGTCCCCTTCATCGGAGAGCAGAACGTGTTGTGCTCTAATCTTCTCCGGGGAAATTACTAATACTCCCTTATTGTCGTCTTCAAGACCGACTATATGATTTTCCCGTCTAGAGAGAGCATCTGCTTTTCCCATTGTGGCTCCTGGCTTATGTAACCATTTGAAATTGAAGCGCGATAAGTATTGCGCCCAACGTGCTTGCCTCCTGTTGAGGTCCTGACGAGTCATGTAGAATTGCAAATTTGCATGATCATTCCAGATTTCAAATTCATGTCTTGCGCCTTCTAAATAGTGGCGCCATATCTCGAGTGAACGAATCACACTGAGCATTTCTTTATCGGCGATAGGGTAATTCCGTTCCTGCGGAGACATGGAGTGAGAGGAATAGGCAACTGGGTGCCATTTGTCATCTTTCTGAATAGATAATACTGCTCCTGTTGCGTAATCAGAAGCATCGCATTCTAAGCGGAATTGAGCGTCATCATCGGGGAATGCGAGTACAGGGGCTGTGGTGAAATGATGTTTCAGCGTGTCAAACGCCTCCTGTTGTTCCTGCTTCCATTCGAAGGGGTTTTCCTTTTTCGTTAGATCATTAAGTGGTCTAGCCACCTTTGCGTAATCTTGGATAAACCTTCAGTAGAAGTTCGCTAATCCTAAGAAGCTTCTAACTCCTCGGACATTCTTGGGCGTAGGCCATTCCAGAATGGCCTGAACCTTTGTTTCGTCCATCTTTATTCTGTCTACTCCCACAATCATCCCCAGAAATTCAACTTCTGTGGTGTGGAATGTGCATTTTTCTGGTTTTATGAATAAATCATTTTCCTCAAGGCGTCGTAGTACTTCCAGAACGATCTTGTTATGTGTTTCATGATCGTCTGTTTTGGTAAATATCATCAGATCATCGATGTAGACGACAACGCAGTCGTCCATATCTGCAAAGATTTCGTTCATCATGGCCTGGAACGTTCCAGGGGAGTTGCATAGCCCGAAATACATTATGAGGGGTTCGAATGCTCCTCGGAAGCAAACGAAAGCTGCCTTCCATTCGTCACCATCTTTGATGTGTACGTTATTGTATCCCCATCGGAGATCCATCTTTGTGAATAACTTAGCCCCTTTTAGCTTATCGACCAATTGCGAGATTAGGGGTAATGGGTAGTTGTTTTTGACCGTGTGTTCGTTTAGGTAACGGTAATCCTGTACCATCCGTTTTCGTCCATCTTTCTTTGGCACGAAGAACGCAGGTGATATTTGCAGAGATTTAGAGGGTCTAATATATCCCTTTTTGAGCTGATCATCAATGAATTCGGAAACTTCCTGCTGTTCTGTGACAGATAGGGGAATGATGCGTCCTTTCTTGGGTGTGAATGTATCTTTCAAATCAATGGCGTGGTCCCATGGTTTCCGAATCGACATTCGCTCAGATTCTCCTTTATGAAATACTTTTAGATACTTGTGGAACTCTTTAGGCACAAGTTCTTCTGCTGTTTCTTTCGTAGGAGTAGGCTTATCTAAAGCCGCACGTACCGCATATGCAAGGTAGGCGTTTTCCTCTTCTTCCTCATCAACATGACGTAAGAATGATTCCTTATCCTGAAGGAAAGAGCATGTCCTCGGGCAACGTGTCATCTCCACCGTTCCTTTGGTCCAGTCTATAATAGGGTTATGCTTCTTTAACCAGGAGAAGCCGAGTATCATTTGGTTCTTTCCAAGATCCGTGATCTCAGCGGTGACACGTTCTCTGTGTCCCTGGTATTCAATAATTACTTCTGTGGAATGTGTGATATTTCCAGCGGAATTCTTAGTTCCGTCCACGTTGTACACAGGAATAGGGTGGCGTAAAGGGGTTAGGGGCAACTGATTTTTTTGTGCCCATGCGCGATCAATGAATATTACGTTTGCGCCACTATCTAGCAGCTCTTCTGCGGTGATGAAATTCCTTGTGCGAGAAGGAGAGACTCGAATGGTCATACAGATCTCCTTCTGCAGATTTGTGCTGCGTACGCACGCTTCTTCCGGGATTTTAATATCGGTGTTTGAAAGTGAATTAAGTACAGGTGTGAAGCCCCTGCCGAGCTCCACTGAGGGAGACCCACTTGGCATTTCAGATGATTCATTGTCTGATTCTTCAGACTCTTCACCAGCCAGTGGCAAAAACCTGTTATCGTCAGTTAAGTTAAACCTTACCCATTTAGTATCCTCATGAACACCCGGTGCATTCATGTGGCTTTCCCTTTTCCCTTCTTGGATTCTGTGACTTGGAGATCGAAGAAGTATGCCTTCATTTCGTCATACGACATGCCGCGGATAGCCTGATCCGGGCCGGATGACTCATTGTTCCACGAGGTGGAACCTTCTTCTTCGATGTCCCTGACTTTGCGGCCGCCTCGTTTACAAGTCTTTTTGTGTCCTCCACCAAGATACTTGCAATCTGGACATGCGAGTTTTGGCTTGGGACATTCTTTGACGAAGTGACCTCCTCCACAATTGTAGCACTTCATCGGTGCTCTGGACGTTGATGTAGAGGGACGGCGCTCGAAGGCATCTATGTCCATTGCATGGGGATCTCTGGATCTTCGGCTATTGCTGCCGTGTAGGAAGGTTATTAATTGCTTCCGTGTACAGATTTCCCTGATCTTCTTGAGATAATCGATCACTGTATCGGGGCGTGGCCCTTCCATGCTGATCCGATCTATTATTGAGCATTGGACATTTTGCTCAATGAGTTCTATCAGGTGGGAGGTGTCCATCCCAGTCTGTGGTTCATATCTTTGGAAGTCGATGATCCAATCATCTATGGGTGTCAACTCCGTTTGTTTAAGGGCTTTGAGCTTCTGCCTAGCCCACTCTTGTTGATTGACAGAACGGAAGAGAGCTTCGACTTCTGTTTCCAATTCTGCCCACATGTATGTACCGCCGTTTAGTAGGCGATCAATCCTTGTGCGGGCAAAGCCGCCTGCCTTTTGTCCATCAAGGCGTGATAGCACAGCTGTCACTGCTTTGTGTGAACCTTGTGAAAATACGGTGGGGTTTTCACCTATCCAGGCTTTCATCTTAGTCCACCATTCTTCGAACTTTCCTTTTGAGCCGTTAAAGTTTCCAGGGTCTTGGAAAACTTTGCTCATTTTGGGTACTGTTGGCTGTGCTTGTGCTGCCAACTGCTGTTGTTGTAATGTGTGGATTTGTCCCAAACATGCTTGTACGTTGTGATTCTGTATGTCTCTTTCTGCAATGAAGAAATCAAACATAGCAAGGAGTTCCTGTGTAAGGACTCCATTGACATTGTTTGTGGTGAGCGCTTGCTCGAACAGTCCTCGGTCGAAAGTGGCTGCCATTGCGTAATGCTATCTAGATACGAGGAGGTAAGGAGGGGTTTGGTACTCGTAAGTGGCGTGTACGTGGTTCCGCTGTGTGTGGTGCTAAAGTAGGGCGTCTCTTCGCCTTGTAACACTTTTTCCTTGGCCTAAGGTACGGTGCGAACTGTAGTTCGTCTTCAAATGGCCAGAGAACCCTTGGTTCTTCTTCTCTTATCTTAGTGGCTGCTGGCCACACTTTCCTCTGTCGAGGTCTTTGGACTCTGTGATACGGGGTCGGTTCCCTTTCCCTGATCCGTTCTCTCCTAACTCGGTCCACTAGCCCTTCGACGAGCTAATCTACAACTCTCTCCGGCACGAATAATGGCACTAATGCCTGTGGGATCTGCTGGTGTACTGGCGGGTCGTACTCGTTCGGGTCGTAGCTTGCGCTGCGTTCCGATGGGGCGTGGGGTGCGACTGGCGCTCCCTGTAGACTCTCGTAGTCCGAAAGGACAAGAGACGATGGGTGGGGACTTCCTAGCTCCTGCGCTTGTCCTGTCTGCGCCGGCTCTGCCTCCGCTGCTTCTACTACTGGTGTTGGAGGGTAAACTAAATCTAACGACTCGTTTTCTTCTTGAGCCGACCCAAACCACTCCCGAACCTCTGATACGTGCCCATTGGGTACGAGCGATGATCCTTCTACCGATGCGATGTAAGATGGTGGCGCAGACACTATAAAGATGTCTTGAGCCCCGTATAGTGCGTTGTACCTTCCTAGACGTACTGGAGGGTGCGATGTATACGTGAGAGTATGGTGAGCGGTAGGAAATGTCTTGGGGTGCTTCGGTGGTCTACGTCAATAGCCGTCCGCAAGCGAGGTAGCGATGTTGAATAGTCTTGTTCTAGTGAAACAACCCTAAAGGACTCACACTTAAGTGAAGCCTTATCGCTAGGTCACTTGAACTGAGAGAAAGACGAGAGATGAGAAGTAGAGTTGCCTGTAGGGGAAACTCCAAGAGAACAAGACTAGTGTTCTCTGGCACTGCATTGGGGTTTATATACTAAGTACATGAGTGCACGGACCATGCAGTGCTACTACTATATATGGTAAGTATCCGTGATACCGGGTAACATGAGGTAAAGGCATGTAGCGGACATGCGTTGTATGCATGTACGCTGTGGCAGCATGAGGTTGCAAGGCGGATCTAATGTGAATGAGAAGCGTGGTTGTGGGAGATTAGATACGCATGTGTGAATAGAAGCAATAGAGCGGAGATGAAATGAATGCATGTGAATGTGTGAAGGAAATAGATAGGGGTTGAATGAAAAGAAAATGTTAAGTCCATTATAGCTTTGAAGTGATCGTAACATGAAGTCTTTTTGAGAAAACACAAAGTAGCTTTTGAAGGGGTACAAACAACCAAAGGTCCATATGAAGAGTTCAGCGTATCCTTGGATCCCAATCAATTAAAAGCCTGGGTGGAAATGGCAGAGAGTGCAGATAGCGAAAGGGGTGAAGCCCTGGATATATACAGTTTACAAATAGACAAAGGTCAGTCTGGTTGTGCTAAAATAAGGAGGTTACTCATCCACTATTTCATTGGTTTTTGAAGCACCCAGCTTGGCGGAGATAAGGTTGGATCTGCTGGAAGCAGGGAGGTCACCCTCAGGAAATGAAGACTCAGTGACATGGTTGGTAGATGGGATTAGCATTGAAGATGCTCAGTGAGTAGTGGTAATCTCAAACAATTTAGGTTTCCGCGAATTATGATCCACAGAGATGCATTGCGGGCAGAGATACAATGCTTGCCTAGCATTCAGACTGCTGTGCAAAAGGCAAATGTTATCCAGAAGAGAAACAGGCTTCAGGCTAGAATAATCAAGTTCGATGAATCTGCCTCTCTACTTGCAACTGATATACAGCTTGGTGGTAGCTCTGTCTTTGCTACAAATGATCCTGGCTTTTGCAACGAAGAGCAAGGTGACCCTATGGATGATGAAGCCAGAGAAAGGGTGTTTTGGGGAGTGGAAGCAGATGATGGAGAGGACAAAGAGGATGCTCAGGTTGAAAGTTCCTCGGCTGAAGATCTCAAGCTTGCCATGCCTTCGGCCTGGGATACCACCTTGTTGAAAGATGCTGGTTTGGAGCACCTGGTCAAAGAGGATATTCAATTGCGTATTGGACAGGCTAATGACTGATTGGAGAAGCTAAGAACTCACCTAGGTCACAAATCAGTTCTCTTTCGGATGTCCTTTCGAAGTTCATCCTCTGTTAGGACTGATACCAGGTCAAAGCAGGACATCAGAAAGGGATTGAAGATAAACCGGGATGTTCAAAGTTACCATCAGGCTCGAGAGGCTCTGATCCAACTTCAAGCTTCTCAAGATATCCTTCAAAGTTTTCAACCGATAAAATGTGAGGAGCTAAGAGTGGCAAAGGACATTACGGAGGAAAATCATTTTGGACAAAGCTCAGATATTCTTCCTTGGTTCAGGCACATTGGGAACAAGATTTCTGCCCCTTGGAATGATGAATGTAAGTTTTACTGTATGATTTGAAGGTATGTATGGGTTGACATATCTGGTTCTGAAGTCGATAGGATCAGATGGTTGAAAGCTAGGGCAAGATATGAAAGGTGGAGAGAAGAGTTGGAGATGGTCAAACATGAAATGTTTTGGACCACTTTGTGGTTCAAACATCACCAGCAGCAATGGGAGAGGAGGAGGAAGGAAGCAAAGAACTCAGGGCATATGGCTTATGCAGTCAAACAGAAAGCTGTTTGGGAAAAGTTCAGGGAAAAGGCTGAGGAAAGCTTTGAGACTTCAATGATTGTCAGGGGAAATTGAGATGGAATTTTCTCAATAATAAAGTATTCCATAAAATACTACTATATATATGTTTACAAAGGATACTAGATGAGTGCCTTAAGGTCTAATAGATGGTACCGGCTGGACACAGAGTATGTGATGGACCGGCCGGTACCACATATACAGGGCTCCTTGTAGTTGAGTAGATGGTACAGCTGGACACAAAGTATATGATTGACCGGCCGGTACCACATATACAGGGCTCCTTGTGATGGTACCGGCTGGGCACAGAGTATGTGACAGACCGGGCGGTACCACATATACAGAACTGCTTGTGATGGTACCGGCCGGACACAGAGTATATGACATACCAGCCAGTACCACATATACAGGGCTCCTTGTAGTCGAGTAGATGGTACCGGCCGGACACAGAGTATGTGACAGACTGGCCAGTACCACATATACGGGCTCCTTGTAGTCGAGTAGATGGTACCGGCCGGACACAGAGTATGTGACAGACTGGCCAGTACCACATATACGGGCTCCCTTAGTTGAGTAGATGGTACCGGCTGGACACAGAGTATATAACAGGCCAGCTGGTACTATATACATTGTTCTATATTTTCAAAGAGCTGATTATTTCATATAGCTGATGACTGGCTGATACCCCCCATCTACATCATGTGACCAGTGACACTAATACATATTACAGCTACAATGTGACCAGCCAGTACTGGCTGTACTATCTTAGTATGCCTCAACTGGGTACCACTTTTACGACACCGGCCGTACCAGGAGCACACTTACCGGCTGCACCCCTGGCCGGAACCACTTCCATGGGGTTTTGTGCAATGTAGGGGAACTGGTTGTGCGAGGGCGAGTGACTGAAGGGTCTGGTCAGGTATATATCATTGAGGGACTCAGTCAGGTCCATCTAATGGGCATGCGGACATTGCCAAGAGAGTAGATCGGGCCCATCTGAGGGTCATGTATGTATCACTGAGGGAGTAGGTGGGGCCCAGCCAGTGGCCATGTGCACATGGCTGAGAGAGTAGGCCGGGCCCTTAGATAATTCACCAAGAGAGCTGGTCAGGCCCATCTGAGGATCACGTATATGTACCACCGAGACAGTCGGTCAGGCCCATCTGATGGCCATCTGTAACTCGCCGATGGAATAGGTCAGGCCCACCTTGGGGTCATGTGCATATCACCGAGAGAGTTGGTCAGGCGCATCTGAGGGCCATGGGCACCTCACCGAGACAGTAGGTCAGGCCTATCTGAGGGTCATGTGTGTATCACCGAGAGAGTCGGTCAGGCCCATGGGATGGCCATGTGCACTTTGCCGAGAGAGTAGGTCGGGCCCATCTGAGAGTCATGTATGTATCACCGAGGGAGTAGGTCGGGCCCTTGGATAGATCACTGAGAGAGTCAGTCAAGCCCATGTGAGGGCCATCTGTACATCGCCGAGGGAGTAGGTCAGGCCTATCTGAGGATCATGTGTGGATCACTGAGGGTATAGGTCGGGCCCATCTGAGGGCCATCTGAACATGGCCGAGAGAGTAGGTCAGGCCCTTGGATAGATCACCGAGAGAGTCAGTCAGGCCCATCTGATGGGCATGCAGATATTGCTGAGAGAGTAGGTTGGGCCCTTGGATAGATCACCGAGAGAGTCAGTCAGGCCCATGTGAGGGCCATTTGTACATTGCCGAGGGAGTAGGTCAGGCCCTTGGATAGATCACCGAGAGAGTCAGTCAGGCCCATGTGAGGGCCATCGGTACATCGCCGAGGGAGTAGATTGGGCTGATCAAAGGATCAGGTATATATCACCGAGGGAGTTGGTCAGGCCCATCTGATGGCCATGTGCACTTCGCTGAGAGAGTGGGCCAGGCCCATGTGAGGGTCATGTATGCATCACCGATGGAGTAGGTCGGGCCCATCTGATGGGCATGTGGACATCACTGAGAGAGTAGGTCAGGCCCATCTGATGGCCATCTGTACATGGCCGAGAGAGTAGGTTGGGCCTTTGGATAGATCACCAAGAGAGTCAGTCAAGCCCATATGGGGGCCACCTGTACATCGCCGAGAGAGTAGGTCACGCCCATCTGAGGGTCAGCTATGTATCACCGAGGGAGTCGGTCAGGCCCATCTAATGGGCATGTGGACATTGGCCCTTGGAAACATCACCAAGACAGTTAGTCAGGCCCAACTCCCTCGGCGATGATGCAGGTAGCCCAGGCTTATCTGAGCTTCAAACACATCAGACTACAAACTACCCAGAGAGAGCTGATCATCATTGAGTGCAATTTCTTGGCAACCGTGGGACTGAAACGCATAGAAGATCACCACACATTTACAACAGATGGCTCTCCATGGCTGGTTTACAAAGTAAACCAGAAATTCCCTCTCACTGGGAATTGGTATATGCAGATAAACTAGCCTTCCACATGGTTCAGCAGTTCTGCTGCTGACCTGCACGCAATCCATTACATGCTGAGATCATGAGTATTACACTCTCCCAATATTCTAGCCTCACCAGCAGCTAGAAAATCCTAATATGCACAGTAGAGGTAGCTTACTATCTAAACTACCTACTCTCCAAATTTCATCATGTTTACTTTATTCCTCAAGGAGATATTCACAAATCTCTAGTAACATACCCATATTACCATAGTGTACTCAAAACACTATTATTCTAATTACTCTCTCAATGGACAATTAGCCCTTAGTTAGATTATCTAATCATGTACTACACAGCTTGACCTGCACAGCCCATATATCACATGACCACTTGCCTGCTTAGGATGCTGCACAAATTGCCATCCAAGCACAGCAGTGAGTCTCACCTTCATAGAACATTCTAAATAGAATGTACAGCCATTAACCTGTGCAAGGTTTCTGTAACTCATAGCATAGCCCTGCATGAGTTAGTGTGAGTCATACCTCAGAAAAGTGAATAAGAATCACACCTGAGTCAACATGAGTCATACTGAGTCAACACAAGTCATACTGACTCAACATGAGTCATGAGTGTTGAAGCTCATAGCATAGGCATACCTGAGTCAAGATGAGTCACACATGAGTCATGTCAAGTCAGTCTTGCTACCACTATTCCTAGTCACATATCCTACCCATCCAATCATATTCATTCATGGCAAGCAAAATGACTCAGAACATAGCCTCAAAGCTGCTAAATGTAGAAGCATAGCCACATGTAAAAAAAGGTATATAAGGAGTGGAATTTTGCAGTGAAAGAGAATCCCATTATCTGATTATATTATTATCAGAGGATCTCATATCTGGTATCTCAGAATCTAAGAAAGTCCCAAGTGACCCTTAGACTTCTAGTCTCTACATACTTGGTAGCTAGTACTTAGTAGAAAACACTACCAAAAGAGGCAGCTAACACAGCTACTCTTACATAAGCTATTACTAAGTGGGCAAACACACTGCCAACTGTAACCTAAGCAAATCTAGTTTAGGAATACTTAGTACCTGCTAAACACAGAGATCTTGCTGACATACATTCCACTCCAGTTTCCCAATAAATAAGGTTGTAAACAACCCATATTGTGTGAGAACTGAGTGACCCCTTTAGGAAATATCCTACACATTACATCATACACAGCCACCACAGATTCCCAGGAATCTAGCTACTCTTCAAATAGGCACATATTCACAGCAAAGTCTATAATTTAGTACACACAATCAAACAACTCATATTAGCACATCCATATACTACTATACAAGGTAGTCTACTCACACCATTGACAGCTAAACCATTAGCTTGAAGAATCCTTACACAACTACAATATGATTCAGTATGTATCTATTGCTAGTAACTCTAGCAACCCATTAGCCAGTAACAATAGGAATAGTCTACATATTCCTTATATCTTTAGAACCTATAATAACTAGGAATGAAGCCAACCCTTTTACCCTTGACTAACCATCAGGAAAGGAAGAACGACCAGGGATCCAATTAGTTAAGCTTCTCACTTATTCAGTAAACAAGTTTTCTTTTTCTATAGTATCTTCTGTTTGATCTGGTAGATAGAGTTGTCCTATCACCAGCTTATAACTAGATTGGGCCTGGAGGATTGATTGCATAGGATTTCCCCTAGCAAATCTAGCACTCTATATCCTGTAAGAATGACACCGCGCTACTGGGCTTCTTGCCGATGGTGAAAGCCCGATGATTCTTGCCAATGTTGGCATAGAAATTCTTTGTGAGGCGGACTGGATGGTCAACATCATGGTTCATGCATACAAGAATCAAAGTGAGTTACATAGCCATGCAAAATCCTCAACTAAACTTCCTGGCAGTTATACTGGAGAACATCGATGTAATCCATCTTTTGGAGAGGGCCAACATGGAGAGCACATTCGTACCAGCCTCCGACACCATACCAACCGATGCTGCCCCACTCCAGGATATCACTGAACCTGCCGTTATAGTTGATCAGTCCGGGGTGATTCTCACATGGTACCTCCCTGGAGCTGTCAGTTTCCTGAATCAGGTGGGTAGTTCGATGGAGATATGTAGAACATGTTGAAATACGGATGTACAGATGGTGCTTTGGAACAATGTCAACCATCTGGCTCATGCCCTCCATGCCAGGTTAACTGCCGGGGCAAAGGGCAATTGGCGAACCACCGAGGCATTATACAACATGGACGCTGATACAAAGGGAGTGATGAACATGTTGCCAGCATGGTTCCAACAGGCAAGACATGTATGTGTTCAATGTCCATTTATTCACAGGGAATGAAGACCCCAATCTCATTCAGGGAGGTTCCGCAATCCCCAAAGTATCAGCTGCAATGCGAACGGAAAGCGCCCAACAATGGCTGTCCTCCATATGAGACAAAGCAGTGATACTGTTTGGGGCATTGGCCATCATGCATCCCGAGATGTACTGTAGTGGACTTCAGACTATGGTGAAGCTCAAGGAATTCGCCCAGGAAATCAGTGATACAGGCATGACAGCTATCTTGGCCCAATGGCCACCAGTGTACAATGTCACCTCTCTTATGGTGAACCAGGCGAGCCCTTTCCATGTCGACCAATTTGACCAACCACAATGGTTGGATCTGCTGGTGACCTTCGGCACTTACTCCAATTTATATTTCTTCCTCCCAACCCTTGGCCTAACTCTTCAGTACTATCCAGGAACGGTTATTGCGATGTTGGGGAAGTTGATTGAGCATGGCGCAGGGCAGATAGATGGTCACAGGGCAGTCCTGGCATGATATATGAGGGATGAGGTGCATGAATTCATGCATGTATCCTGAAGCCACTTCATGCGTTACTTGGATGTTGTAAAGCTATAGTTTAAATACATATCAGGATCAATGTACACTACTGCCGATGGGGACGAGGACTGCTCAGAGCATGCAAAGCCTCCAACGACGTCTCCATCAACTGGTTCACTGTATCCAACTCATGGCAATTAATGCCGAGAAGAATACAAACAGTGCATCTAACACTGGTGAGGTGCCTGCCTCAGGCCTTGTCCATGGGGGACAGATTGGCGGTGTCCCACATACCATGAAAATGTTCAGTTGTGCTCGCTGATGAATGGCCATGACTTACCAAAAAGAAGGCATCAGCCTCGGCAATCGTGTCATCGGTCAGGCTTGTCAACGACAACTCGTCGTCGGGCATGTTCTCAATCCACCAGGCTTTGGGAAACGACATGGTTGCCTGCTCTGGCCAGTTCAGAAGCAACGACTTGATTCCCACAACCAGGCCAAACTCCTCCTCAGGAATTTCCTGGAGATCGCGCTGGAATCGCCCCCCATCTTGCCCAGCATAGAACACATTGAACAGTGCCGGAATGATTGGGCGACAAGTTTGACGAGTCGCATAAACAGATAAGAGCAAGTTAAAAGCTACCTGAGGGAGAATGAGCCACCTGTAACGACCATGGTTCTCTGTGGTCATCAATATGAGTAATGTCTACAAGAGGTCTTCAATGAGATCTTCAATATGGCGCTTGCAATGTCAATGATCAAGGGAGTGTGGGAACCAAGAGTGGTTATTCAAGAGTGAGAACCAAGGGAAACAACAATAGAACTAGACTAGTGTACTTCTATGTAGAGTACGACTATATATACTATGAGAGACTGTTTGCACAGACTGTGCTGTGTATATCTATAACAAGTAACTAATACGATCACTGGTTACCATGAGATAGACCTAGATAAGAGCTATTAGTGCTATTGGATGATAAGGGAAAGTGAGTCAATAGGAAAAGCACGGGGTGACAATGAGGATACAATGTGTGTGCCATGAGGTGCACAGCCAAGATAAGAGATAAGGTCGTGTGACCTATCATGTGACTAGATGTGATGTAGATCATGTGACTTGATAAGATAAAATGTGAAAAGACAATAGGCAATATGGGCGAGTGTAACACCACCTAAGTCCATGATTAATGAGGAATTACCACACAAGCCCCAATTGAGCCTCTCTTGTTCAAGTCTGTTGCAGATTTCACTAATAAACATATCAGCACGCCAAAAGCCCATTCCATGATCAAGGACCTGAAACATAAGGTTTCAACAGCCCTGACCCATGTGACCAAAATTTCATCTCCCGAAAATGTTTGAGAGTGCTGTCGAATGGCTGCGGATTCCTGCTGTCAAGCAAGAAGTGACTCATCCCGCTCCACAATATGTTGTGCCAGTCCTCTTGACATGCAGTTGGCTCCTGGCAATCAGCTGCATGGGTGAGGATCACCGGTTCCTCACAGGCAATGCGCCGGACGTGTTCTTTGAGTACAGATTTCGCGTACACTAATGCAGTGAATACATCATTCCCCAATTCTTGTTAGTGCTCTTTGCTGATTTCCTTGAGTGGTACGCTAAGGAGAGACCTGAATACACATTGGAAAAACTTGGGAATGTTGAATTGACAGCCCAGCTGTACCAGTACAGCGGGGTGATATGAAAACCTCTGATACCATATGTAGTTGATGACAAAGACTTGTGTCCTTGAGCAGTGGTACTTTTCCATGAATTCAAGTAAGTTCGAAGTTGTTCGTGCGAGTACATCTCATCCTGCTCTGTGAGCTGAAAAGCTTGCATCAAGGATATAATATATATATATATATTGGAAAAACTTACTAGCCGTGGATGTGATCAAGAAACAGATTGAAGACAGCTTGTTGTTCTCCCTCGAGAACAATTGGTTTCATGTCATCCTTTCCTTCAACAGCCAGGACGCTCAAACTGGCATTACCAATTGCAAACATGTCCTCAAAAATTGCAGAGTGTGTTGTGAGGAGATCATTGTGCAACTTATAAAGCATGTTTTTGACCTTGACCAAGAGTTAGAATAGATACATACACTATAGATGGACGTCATTGGCATGTATATGAAAGACATGGGTCCCATTTGGGAAGTAGTAGATTGGATGATGTCTCGGAACAGCTTGAGTTGCAGACATAAGGTAGACTTGCCAGTGCACAGAGAAGACAAGCTGGAAGGCGGCGAGTAGTGCACATTGAAAGTCGGAAGCATATGGAAAGGAAGAGTGACTGCATAGCCACAAAGGCATGCTGGTGGGAAGCTTTGGAGGCAAACTGATGAGCTTCTACATCTCCTCACCACATGGTACTACTGCAAATATTACCCCAACTCCCAGAGCATGAATTGCCTCCCAACCTTGTCATTGCAGCTGATGCCTTGAGCAACATTTGCCGGCACACCCTTTGTGTTTTGGATCAAGACCAGATGGATCCACTTCAAGTCAAAGTTCATCTCACTGCAATTGAGCATGATGCGCTACCACTTCTTCTAGCAATTGAACAAGACAACCATTCAACAGACATGAATGAATGGCTGGTGACCACAATGACCCAGTTTGGAACCCTTTTTGTCTCACTTTCACAGTATGGTAATGATATACAAAATCAGTACATCAACTAGATGATGTGGGTGCTGGTATATTAAACTATCATAGAACGGATCACAATGTCCATGTACCACAGCCCATAACTGTTGCCTACACCAGGCAACGAGGCTGCCCGCAAAAACTCATCCAAGAACATTGATGTTGCAACATATGCAATTATGAAGAATGGCACTCACCGTGCCTCATTTATTTGGGGCTTGTGAGTCAATTGACTCGTTAATTAAGTATACCAGACACTAACTTTTAGCTTGGAACTCAGTTCATTTGACGCTGGCATGCATTCTTCACACACCTTGAAAATCAACATATGCTCAATCCTCAAAACTCGCATCACCTATGGATCCTACATGTCTTTTTTCTCCCCGCCATCAACCAGGACCATTGCAACTTCTGGCTGAAGTGGAACTGCCACCTGATCGACAGCATCAATACAAATCTAAAGAGTCCAACAGTACGTACATAGTGTGCTACATATTACTATGCTAACATGCTAATTTGAGCCAGGATCTTCGCTTTTTAGGTGAAACTGAGTTTGGTGTATATCAAGATG
Source organism: Boletus reticuloceps (assembly GCA_018397855.1). Taxonomy (NCBI): domain Eukaryota; kingdom Fungi; phylum Basidiomycota; class Agaricomycetes; order Boletales; family Boletaceae; genus Boletus; species Boletus reticuloceps. The sequence continues at coordinate 405,112 of JAGFBS010000028.1, forward strand.
ACTGCAAGGGCGTTCATCCAGACATCATCAGCAGATATTATGGTGTACATGGGCAGCCGATTATGCGCAATCAACACCAGTCAGGCACTGGATACCCTATGGGGAAAGAAGCAAGTGGAGATGAAGAGGATGGACTCACAGCCCACATAGCCGATCTCATCAATCAACAGCAGCAGCAGAATGTAAATGAAGGTGTGGCATTTGTTCCATCCCACCGGTCCCCATTTACTGGTTCCAAAGATGAGGCAGTGGTTTTGTGATGTTAAACCACGCAATCGACCATCAGATCATCCCGGATGGATTTGGACTTAGGCCAGATGAATGGGAGGACAGGTATTATCTAATCTCCGAGACTACCCGGTTGGGCCAACGGTGGTCAAAGGAGCTGGAGGTATCCCTTGCAGGGGAGATCTGGTATGAACAGGCCTGCCTGTGGTGCCAGGCACTTGTTTGTATGACTTATTTTACGAGCCTCATGGGATCAGATTAGTAGTTTGCTCTGTATATAAAACTCGAGGTAGTTCGCTGCAACAATCTGTGGGCTATTCTCCTAGCCACCCCTTCATTCTGCTGACACAACACCTCTCTCTCCTTGCTACAGCTTCTACCTACAGTACATGTCCATGAGTATTGACCATTCCATGTTCTGCCAGGGAGGTGGTGGCATGTGTGAGTGCAAGGAGTTCTGTTGGTGGGATGATGGCAAATCAATCTGCCATGAATGCAACCATGGTATCAGCAGGCACCCAACCACTGCCTCTGCACCTTCCACTATTCAGCAAACCAGTCCTCCTTTGTCTCTGCCTCTGCCAGATCTATCACCATTGCTGTATACATCCACTCAGGCCACTTCCAGCACAACACTGCCTATGCTTCTGGACATTTTTTCCAACCTCACAGAGAAGAATCAGCCACAGCCTGATCACCCACTGCTCATCCAGACAGCAGCCAAGGCCTGAGCCGAAGCCATTTCGATGTTTGGATCACAGAAACTAAAAGGCACTGCTGTTCCTTGTGTGATGTCTGGCACTTGTAAGGTACTATAATGTCTCACCTCTCCAGCATTTTTTTGACTGTGTCTTAGGGTTTCTGACTCCATCCCAGGCAGAACCAACCAACCATTTACATCTTCCAAGTGGTTCATCAAGCCATCAAGCTAGTTCCAGTTTGTCAACAATTTTCCATGTCAGCTCTATTGGGATGGTTGTTTGTGGTATTGGAGTAAGTCTTTTACACCATGTTTCACTTCTACTAGTATGAAATGACAGAAAATGTGCCAGCGGGACCAACTTTTGGAACGGCCAAGGGCGCCATTCGGCAAGCCATTTTCCAGTGATGTGCAGGCGATGAAGAATTGTAGTTGTTTCATTAACCCATCTGGCCTGAACAACTGGATTTCTGTTGATGCCATGTGGACATTTACACAGGTGAATGATCAAGTCCGCCAATGATTTCCTCTTGTTTTTGCATATCTTGATTCTGTCCGGATGAAAACGTCTGGCAAATCATCGCACCAATCTGGGCAGCCAGAGTGGCTCATGCTTGTGCGCTCAGGGTGTCAATTCTCACTTGTCTAGATTGCTGTGCCCAACAGTTCAACTCTCTATGAGAACAAGGGTCGCAGCAAGGCCGGTATTGCAGACAGTATATTATGGTTTGGTAAGTGATCTCAATGTTGTAGCAGCACTATTTTTTATGAATGTTTTTATATCACTTCTAGTTACCAGGAAATCCATCCCGGACGATGTTTACAATTCATGGAACAGCCAGCCGCATCATTCATTGTGGATCCTACTATCTTCCAGCCAACTCTCCAGTCATTGCTAAATTGACCACTGCTACTGAACTAGATGCAGCAGCTGAGAAGGCCACATCCAAGACCACCTTACCAACTGAATACTCTGATTACACATGGTCTTCTCTAAGGAAGCCATGGACCACCTTCCTCCATCATAATCCTATGATCATGAGATTAATCTCAACAATTCCTTTGCTCTGAAGATCAGGAAAGTCTACCCTCTCTCCCCCACTGAACAGAAAGCAACTGAAGATTTCCTAGATGAGAACCTTGCCACTGGAAAAATCTGTACTTCGAATTCCTCCCAGGCATCTTTCTTCTTCTTCGTCAAAAGTAGGATGGCAAGTTATGCCCTTGCCAAGATTACTGCTACCTGAATGAACATACAATTTAGAATGTCTACCCACTCCCACTCATCTCCAACCTCCTCAATAAGCTCAAAGACACCAAGGTCTTTACCAAGTTTGATATCTGCTGGGGTTACAACAATGTCTGGATTAAGGATGGACATCAATGGAAGTTGGCTTTTATTACTCACAAAGGTCTCTTCAAATCCCTTGTTATGTTTTTTGGTCTCTGCAACTCCCCTGCCACGTTTCAACACTTCATGAATGACTCTGTTACACTTGGCCTGGGTAAGGATGAGTGTAGCCTTGGAAGATTGGTACAAGAGGTTTAAAGAGTAAGCACACACTTAATGGTAGTGCGAAGTCCAAGGAGGACGTCCCACTCAACAGTGGGGTTATTGAGGTCAATGGATGCTGGGCCCATGACTTCAAATGTGCTGCTTGCCACTGCAAAGTCAAAGTCCGCCGTTATACAGATACAAGTGATGCCAGATCGACCAGCAACTTACAGAAACACGTCAAGGTTTGCAAAGGTTGGGGCAAGGAGATATTGAACACTGCTGACCAGGCAAAGACAAAGATCATTGGAAGGTTTCTGCGTGATGGAACAATCACTGCAATATTCGAGAGGAAGGGGAAGGGACAGGTTACATACTTGCACCGCCAGCATACTTACGAGGAGACAGAGTATGTTTCTACTTCAAGTTCTTGTGTCTGGGGTGACCTGTGTTGACCTATTTGTAGTGCAGAAATAGTCTGATGGGTATCTGAGAACCTACGGCCCTTTGAGATTGTCAACGATCGAGTGTTCCGTGTCTTGATGAAGACTGGGCAGCCAGAATATTATTTGCCCTCAGCATTGACTGTTTCGTGTGATATCCAATTGGTCTTTGCAAGTACACAGGAGCACATACAAAAGATACTGCAGGAGTACAAGGGAAGAATCAGCTTTACCACAGATGCATGGACCTCACCCAATCATCACTCATGTATGGCATTCTGTGTTCATTTGGAGTATGGCAGGAAGCCATTGGCCTTCCCGCTGGATATAATCAAAGTGGCAGAGGTCAGTATCCATCACTGAGCACCAATATCCATACTTACCTTCCTCTAGTCACACACTGGGCTTACACTTGCGACCATTTTTGCCCAAATGCTGAAAGACTTTGGGTTATGCGATAAGGTTTGATACAATCTGCAGGTGGGGCTCACCTAACTTATATGCAATCTGATTGTAGATCCTGGGTGTCACCTGTGATAATGCGTTAAACAATGATGTTATGATTTAAGAACTGGCGATACTTGCCAACAGGTTTGCGTGTTCAGCCACACACATGCACTGCTTCCTGCACATCATCAACCTCGTTGCAAAAACCATGTTTCACCAGTTTGAAGTGAAAAGGAATGAGGGAGCGACAGATTTGACGGGTTTGGACGATGAAACACGGTGTGAACTGAAAGAGCTTGAAGAGCTATCGATTGAAGACGATGACAACACACCTAGAGTTGCCGATGATGATGAAAGTGATGAAGACTCTGTGGAAGGATGGGTGGATGAGATGGATGAGATGAGCAAGAGTGAGCGCCGAACATTGGAGCAAAGCATCCAGCCTGTCAAGTGTGCATTAGCAAAGGTATGCACAAGGAACCCTACCAGTTGATGGTCCTAAAAACCATTTCCAGCTTCGTAAACTAGCCTTTGCCATCCCGAAGTCTCCCACCATCCATCTTCCAGTGTGGTGAGGGATCTTGGCTAAGTTGTGAATGAGGGAGACACAGCTGCCATGTGATGTGGCAACTTGTTGGAATTCGACACTGGATATGCTTGAATATGCATTGGAGCATAGAGAGGCGATAAATCAAATTGCATCAAGACGAGAGGGAGGGTTGCAAAGGTTTGAGTTGAGCAATGTGGAGTGGATGATGCTGGGGCAGTTGTGCCATGTTCTGAAGGTGTGGTGTGAGCGTGGCAAGTCATGACATAATACTCACTGTGGCCTCTCTCCACCCGCAGGTCCTCAAAGAGGGAACTCTCTACTTCTCTTGTGCAGCGCCCAACCTGGTGGCGGTCATCCCCGGCATGGACATCATAGCCAAAGAATTCCTATCATACATTCGTGACCACAATCTCATACCTACCATCCGTTCTGCCATGTCTTTTGCAAAACTGACCCTCAACAAGTATTATTCCCTTAAGGATAGCTCTGAGGTATACCGTATCACTATGATCCTCCCTTCTCACCACAAATTAACTTACTTCAAGAATGCCCACTGGGAGATGGGCTGGATCAAGACTGCAGAGTCTCTCCTGCACGAGGAATTCAACCACTTGTACACTTCTATGGAACATGCCTTGGATTTAGCAGATTCGGATGCACAGCCAGTTGAGAAGCCAACCATGGGCAAAACGACCTGCAATCTTTTTGATAAGATTGATGCATTTGCGCCGCCAGAACCAAGTGATCTCTGCAGCAAGATTGACCGCTATCTTGCTACAGATGTGGAAAATGCAGAGGATGCCTTGAAATGGTGGCACGACCATCGTTCAGTGTATCCATACCTCTCGTGCATGGCCCTCAACTATCTTCCAATTCCACCCACTTTCGTTGACATTGAACAGCTCTTCAGCCATGGTTGACTGGTCCTATCACATGTGCACACTCATCTATCAGTCAACACAACCCATGCACTGCTATGTCTCAGTGCATGGAGCTTACTCAATCTTGTCAAGACAGAGGACATGAGGCAGGTTAGTGCATTACCAGATGTCAAGGGTGATGAGGAAGACCTGGAGGATGCATGGAATAGTGTTTTCATGGCCTTGGAGCACATATACTTAGTTCGTACTACAAGACTGGTATACCCTGGGGTATCTAGAGTACGGGTATCAATACGGGTGCTATCTATGCATACCTGATGCTGCCCCCACACCCTCGTTGGGGGTATGGGTATATGAGCGGGTATGGGTACGGGTATAGGCACAGCCACCCGGGGGTATACCCATGCAGTTGCCTAATAGTTGACTTACTGTATCTCTTCAACATCAATCCCTTGCGACATCAGTATAAACAGAGATATATTGGTGTGGAGTGATGCATTGGCATGGTCTATCAGTTCCCATGATTCTTCCTTGGCGAGATGGAGCCTCGCCTCCAACAGCATCATTGCTACATGACCAGACTGAGCACTGAAGCTGGGAGTGCACCCAATTTCACTCACATGTGACTTGATTCTCAAGAGAATTCATTTTTGTCCCAGCCATGTCTTCATTCCAAGCGTCCAGGTCAGAGATCCATTGCTCTAATTTTGAGGGCTCGATGGCAGTCTGAAGCTCCTCAAGTTCTTGCCGGTGGCATTGTAGGAACCTGTGGTTCCCTGTATCTGCATTCCCTGTTTTCCCCACCTTTACAGTCAACAGGTAGTCATGACCATATGTCCTCCAAGATATCCCTTGCATCTGTGTCCATCCGAGTCTTGTCCGAGGTCCGTTGTTTCTCCATCTCTAGTCCGTGATATGTCCATGTCTGTATACTGATCGGATTGATGATCGTTCATAACGGACGTCAACTCTCCTTTATTCAATTATTCCCTTTCTTCATCCTATCAACAAGTATAACCTTGTAGAGACAGCGTTGCCATCGTACATGGCTCCAGGTCCATTGACTCAGTATCAATCGCTCTTGAGTCACTACCTGACGCAAGGCAGATGAGTTTCTGACTGCCACCATTTTGTGTATAGCCTAAAAACTATTTTCTATATTGTCCGCAGGATTGCCTGTGCGCCCCCAGAAGTTTTCATCAATTACGGTCTCTGCTTGTCATATGTCGAGATAAGGTTTGGATACAGTCTAGAAAATGCCCTGGACTATAAAAAGTCTTGTCTTAGCTACCAAAATCTATCTACCTTTTGATCCCCTTCTGTTTGACTCGTAAGAGGCTCCGTTGGACCTCGTCATACGCCATCCAAAACCTCTCTTCTTGTATCTGTGGTCATCCGTGACATGGACCGTTGTTTCCATTTCCATGTTTGTTCGCATCTGTCTCAGATCACCTCCAGACATCCTTTATCCCACTCGGGAAGTCACAGCTACCCCTTCTACTACAATACCCTTACCAGAACCCCTTGGGACGAGTTACACTCACACCCACACTTTCACTCTTCAGTCTCTCTTTATAGAGGACACCACCACCCCTTTTTTTATCACTACAGTGTTCCACCCAGCATAGCCCCTCAGTTAATTTGCATAGCATACTTCATCCTGCCAGCATGATCAATGTGTGCCAGTGAGTAATCAAGGCTATGCTTACCCATTGCAATGCTTTTCTTCCAGTTGAACACCAAAATGGGCATCTAGATGATCCTGGCAGGCACTGGGACCCATCTCTTTTGTACTTGAAGCCACACAATTGAAATTGGCCCAACCATGCTCCTGAGCTTCTCCATCAGTATGGCCAACCCAGCAGGTGAAGTTGAAAGAGAACCGTGTTTGACAGGCCTGGACATGCGCCTTAAGATGAAATTTTGGGATGAAGAGATGAACAATCTTGTCTGTATGGTTGAGCTGGAGACGTTGAGAAAGGTTTACCATATGATTCAAGAGTTTCTTGTGCCATTGGCAGGCTATGTCATAGGAAAAGTTGTACATGTGTAGTCTGAAATGGGTTATGGCTTAGAATATCATATAGTCCATATTGATGTACCTATTTACCTAAACATTCAGTGTAACAATACAGAAACTGTGCCTGCTCACCTCTCTCTGATTTGCAGGTCTCCCACACCATTTGGGAGCTTCATTTTGTGTCAGGCACAATTAACTGTTCCAACACCAGTGGCTGCTAGTCCATGTGAAGATTTCATATTGGTGCTGTTGATGGAGCTGTGACTCACACAGGTGCTCCTCTGTTTCAATTGTATCAGTGATAGACCAAGAAATGATATGATGATATGTAACTGACTCCTGGGGTTCTTTTGCATGATGAGCCAGGGACATCTTGTATGTATCTTCCTCAATGAAGTATGCCCACCCATGATTCAGACTAGGGCCGAGTTCCTTGGATAACACAACTTTTCACCTGAGTTAGAAATTTGCATTGATTGCAATAATGAGCACATACATTCAACCTTGTTCAGGCACCTTTGTCTCCAATCCATCTGGTAGGTTAATCCCAGGATGAGAGCAGGCTGGGCATTTCACCACCCACTCACCTTCTTTTGTTGGCTCGATGCTGTTCAAATCATGGCCCCTCCCTGCCCGTTTTAACTGCCTCAAGTAGTGGAATTGCTTAGTCATATGCAGGAACGGCAAATATCAATCACATACTACTTTCAGTCCAGTGTTATCTATGAGTCGTGCCAGACTGCTGTAGTATTCATATGCCAATGCCTTTGACTCTAGAGAAAGTAGGAGAAGACATGAGAACAGCAAATGTAGTAGCTGTCTGGGGTTCAGTAGTAGTCGCCGGAAACCACCGAGAGTGGAGGAGTTGTTTGTAGTTTGTTTGTGCTGACTTGCACCCACAAAAATCCAAGCTGACCATATGAACTCCATTGATGTCAATCACGACAAAGTTGTCAGTGCTAGCAGGCCTGGGATTGTAGCAAGTGTTTCCTAGAGGGTGATCTTGTTGGATGTGAAGGCCCAGTGACTTCAAGGTGACATGCTCAAAATAATTGCCTGCCAGTTGATTGTCAACATGCCCACGTGACAGAATTTCTACATTGTACATACCATGCTCCTGTGTAGTGGAGAAGTCATATGATGGGATCACATACACTCTAAACACATTAAGTGTGTCCCAAAGCAGTCCTCACAATGATAATGTGGGCTTGTACCATTACCACAGCCACAAGCATCCTGTTGATCACCACCACAACCTTCCAGGCAAATGAATTCATCAAGAAATGACAACTGTTCAGGAAGCCACTGAAGAAGCAGGTGGAGCTGTAGATCATCATATATCAATAATGCATACTTACACTGGGCACTTTTTTTTCTAGACTCATCTCCAGCTTCTTCATCTATGCCTGGCCTGGGCTTGGTTCAATTTGATCTGGCAGTGTTTCTGGCCAATGGCTTTCCACAAGATCAGATGATATTAGTGGTTCATTCCTGGTTGCTGTGTCTGCAGTCATGAAATTTGACTGTACTGATATGTTTCCACATTTGTTGGCTCAATATATGTGGTGACAATGGTACATCATTTCCTCCTGCTGACTCTCAAACTTAGCCACATGAGGTTTCTTGGTAGGTCGTCCACGGGGCATGTTGGCCAATAGTGACAGGACAATGTGAGTTGGCTTCAAAGGTTGGGTCAGGATCTGCCTCTCGATCTTTCTTCACTACCCCAACCCCTTCAAGAGTGATGTACCACTGATGTATCACTCTGATTGAGAAAGTATATATATTTCCCCTCCTCTCATTTGCACTACCTCACTTGTCTCACCATGGCCAGTCAAAATGTTCATGTTTTATCTATTTATTTTGCTTTTCCTTGATACTGACCCATTTTGAAGCACTCTCATCGTGTGCAGCTGCACAGTCAGAACATAAGGCTTGCATTGAACAATATGGAGCCTTTTTCCCTTTGTGAATCGCAAGTGGCATGGGCCATCCACCATTTCTATGCTTGAGGAGACTGGGTATTTGACACTCACCAACAGTGACAATGATTCTTCCATGAACTGGCACACAAATTTGACCCTACATGGCCACTGACAGATGTCATGTTCCCCTCCATCCCATTACCAGTTGCACTCGATGACACCCAGCAAGAAGAAGTTGCATGCGAGATGAGCAAACTCCATGAAGTGCATAACACTGACTCATAAACAGCACCTTCAGTACCTCTGGCTGTGGGTCAACTATGGTTGACACTATTTTCACATAGTGTGGCAGCTGGAAACAGGGATCCAATGGTTTGTCAATGGGTCATCAACTGTTCATCACGTTTTCAGTGAGATTTCGCAACATAAACATCAATAAGTATTATAAGAATGTCAATGTATCTGTACATTCCTTGTACCCTACATCTCATGGACACACCAGACACCTATTACCGTCGTTCAATCATAATTTACCCACTTAGTAACAAGGATCTATATAGATATACACTACATCAAATATGGGTTATCCAGATCTGTTACATACATATGCAACACATGCGCAAACGAGTGGGCAATTATCTGCATCTCTTGATCAACAATCTGCCTCAATAATAGACTTGTGGTCAGTGTCCTCTCCACCTCATTCACAAAGTAATGAGGGGCTCCCCCCTCATCAAAGTAAATGCCAATGTCCATCCTGTAGAACACAGAGAGACTCAACCAGAAGCCACCAGCACTTGTCTTTGCCCTGTGGAGACACCAGAAGGTTTCGTTGACAAACACATGTAGCTCCTTCAATCATCTTGACCTGATCATGATGATAACCATCGTTAGGGCACATCCATGGCACCGGCACAGTATGTCTACCAACTATGCCATATGTCTCTGTTAAAGAGCTCAGGTAGCATTCTCTATGCCGAGGCAAAGCATGTACTCAATCTCCCTCAGATACAAGAACTGGTCTATCCATGTGCTGGTAAACATGTGTGCCTTGTCAATCATACAGTGACTCCAAAAACCCTTTCCATACTAACCTGGATGGTGGTGCACAAAGCGCACCACCAAGCACCATGGGAATCCTGCTTAGCTTTGGTGAGGTCATAAATAGTACATACTCTTGGCTACAGAAATGCCCCCTAGGTCATGTGATTTGGTTCACACACCATGGAGATATGGCCATTTTAAAAGAGCAATACCATGGAAAGGGTTTTTTCACTTTTCCATTGACACGTAGGATCTCAGTGAAATCATAATTGTTTGGCATTGTTTGTGCATACAAACAAAGATATATATATAAATAACATGTCTGAGCTTGAAAAGATTCACACACCTCTTGATTCCCAATTTCTACCATGGTCAGAAGTCTCCTGATCTTAATCCTATTGAGCATCTCTGGGGATGGCTCAAAAGGAGACTTGGAGAGCATGAAAACCCTCCTAATGGGGTTCATGCATTGTGGGATAGGGTTGAGGAAGAATGGGAGAGGATTCCAGTGGAGGAGTGTCAGAAATTGATTAAAAGCATGCCTAGAAGGGTTCAGGCAGTGCTTATAGCAAAGGAGGCTATACCAAGTACTAATAATACCCAAATACCCTTGTAAATTGAAAAGTGAAAAAACCCTTTCCAGGGTATTGCTCTTTTAAAATGGCCATATCTCCATGGTATGTGAACCAAATCACATGACCTAGGGGACATTTCTGTAGCCAAGAGTATGTACTATTTATGACCTCACCAAAGCTAAGCAGGGTTCCCATGGTGGATGGTGGTGTGCGAAGCACACCACCATCCAGGTTAGTATGGAAAGGGTTTTGGAGTCACTGTATGTATCACATTGATGATGCAACCTCCAACTAGATACACCCTCCACTCTCCCAGGCTGCACAGAGTTGGGACAAACTCCTGTGATATTTAGACCTGTTCTGTCACAGTAGTATGTGCCTTGAGGAACTCCCATGTCCTCTTCGAGGTGAGCTCCTTCCTCTTCTCCTCAGCCTTGCCATTGTCACCCCTGACAGAACACACCAGGAGTACTACATCGGCTCCACAGTTGCCATGTGTTTGGTGTCCATCAGCAGTGGCTGATCCACTATGAGTTGTGTCATTCATGGCCGTGATCACCCTTTGGCTGCCGCAATGCTGTCAAGGAGCGAGATGAGGTTTGCCTTATCTTCTGTGACACGGAGGGACAGCACAGGAGGCCACATGGGAATGCTTGATGTCAGGATGGACAGGGAGTTCTCATATGCCTCTTGATTATCAATGGCGAGATCATACAAATAGGTTCAGGAACCGGGTGTGCCAATGTCAATATGACGCCTTACCCATGTTCTATCATATAGTCAATCCTGCTGAGGATGCAATATATCAACCCAAACATCATCATTCAATTCTGCCAGTGAGTTGCGATGTGTTCCAGAGAGAGCAACGTGTCTTAGAAGACCACCCACGGCATGTATGTGACGTTGAATGCTGGGATGTCCTTGATCCTAACTTCAGAGAGAGCAGTATTATAACCCAAAGCTACAGGTGCATTCCCCCATCAGTCTCATGTACCATGTGACAACAATCAACATAGTACTTACCCACTTGGTGAGGATGACCGCCTTTCCAGGAGTGTTCCTCTCTGCAATGGTGGGCCTCTTCTGTTCAAATATGAAGTCTTTTAGGTCCCTCACAGTGGTGTATTGTCCCTCTGTCAATACCTGTCAAACCCAGCTGAGGTCATGATCAATGTCAGAATAGTTCTCATACCCATGGGTGGCATCGGGCACATAGAGGATATTGAAGGTCTTGGTCTCCAGGGTATTCAACAGCAACAGTGCCAAATAAGGGAGCCATTTGCGGATACATGACTGGGAAGAAGGGGGTCATACTACAGCTGCAGGGTTGATCCATGCATCTGATTTCCCTTGCTGTCACATGTCTTTGATCACATCCACAAAGTCATGGGGTGTTGCATTTAGGGAATAGCACGGGTATACCCCCAGGTGTGAGCGCTGATACCTGCACCCACACCCCTTAAAACACCTGTACCCACAGCAGGGGTATAGTTTAATCTACGGGTTCACCAATTATCACCTGCATTGGCACCCTTGATGGGTATACCTGCGGGTACTATGCTTGAAATGTAGGTACATGTTGAGTACTAGTACTAGGTGTTGTTGTCGACAGCATCCCACCCATCTCCAAACAACTCCTCAGCACCATCAACAACACTGGGCATCATAGTCACGCTTGCAACATCTTCATCCTTGACAAGACCGGTGAGACTCCATGATCCGAGGCACAACACCGCTCGGGTTGACTGGGCTGAAAGCCGATTTTGTATGTGGCTCAACAGTAGGCGGCCATGGCTGAAGAACCTTTCAACATCAATGGACGTAGCTATAAAAATTGTCAGGTAACACAATCATGTAGACCACGTAGCAACTTACCAGGAATACTCAAATAATCTAATGCCATACGGTGAAGGCATGGATAGGTTGTACAATGCTCATGCCACCATGCGAGTGCATCCATCGCTGCCAAGGTAGCGGTCAATTTCGGATCGCAAATCAGTGGGCTTTGGAGGGGCCAGCACAGGCAGGTTATCGAAAAGGTTCATGCTCTGTAGATAACGGATTGGTTGAGTAGACAACAATTAAGAGATAATAAATGACATACCTTTTTTTGACTGGCATCAGCATCAATAATTTCGATGTCTGAGGCTTCTGAGTCATCTGCATATGAGCGTTCGAACTTGTTTTAGACAAGTGTTTCAGCAGTATTGATCCAGTCTTTCTCCCAGCGAGTGTCCTTGAAGTACTTCAGTTTGTGGCGAGGGTGTAAAACTAGAATAGAAATTTTGTTAGATACGCATGCCAGGGCCAGCCCCGAATCATCTTGATGCATGTTGTTAGGAACAGACTTACCCATTGCCATCTGGTACACCTCTGAGCTGTCCGTTAACTCATAGTAGCGATTGAGCGTGCACTTTGCCATGTTGAGGGATGCTCAGATTGCAGCAGAGTACGCCAGGTTGAACGATTGTGTGGTCAGTGCTTCATCAATGTGGTCCATGGCAGGGATCACCGTGGCAAGATTTGGTGTTGAACGTGAAAAAAAAAAAGTTGCGTCTGTGAGGATCTAAAAGTTACCATGATGGTTGATGGGATGAAGTAGCCAGTAATAAAGCATGGACACACCTTCAAAACATCGCGTAGCTCTCGAAGAACATCCCACTCTTCATCACCTAGTTCAAACTTCCTCAAACCAAGGTCTCTCCGCTGCGTGACTGTGTCGATCTCTTTGCGATGCTCGAGTGCGTGCTCAATCATGTCGAATGTCGAGTTCCACCATGTTGTGACATCACGTGGTAACAATGTCACGGCCTTCTTCAACTCCTTGAGAATTTCCTTCCACGTGGGCAAAACCTTAGTAGTGGAGTGGATGACCTTGTAAGCAAGCTTGCGAAGCTGCAAACATGTATGAGCACAGCAGCAGTGGTAAGTCAACGACACTCCATCCTACCTTGACAAGTGCTAACTTTATTGGTCGGATGTGCTCCTCCAGTGCCTCTTGTTCTGTGGCACTCAACAGTCTTGTTTCATCTACCCAGCCTGCATCGTCATCATCCAAGTCGTCGGCGTTGGCATCCAGCTCACCCGCCGCCATCTCTTCATCCTCCTCAAGATGTTCGCTCATCGCTGCAAGATCAGTCGCATCAAGTCCGTGGTCCAGCGCTGCCTCAACATCCTTTTTTTTCACATCAAACAGATGGAGGAGGGATTTTGCAATGAGGTTAATAACGTGAAGAAAACACCTTGTATGACTGTCCGACCCTCCGAAACTCAGGACGAGGTTCACCAGCTCATCAATCATCACTGTGTTGTTTGCGGCGTTGTCGCATGTCACACCCAACATCTAGCAGCTTCAGTACGAGGTAAGCACACGAGAACCCCAAATGTACCTTATCTGAGATTCCGAATTCTTTTAGCATCTTCGCAAATACAGTGGCCAGCTCGACCCCGGTGTGTGACTGACAATGCCACGTCAGTAATGAAAGTGACGACATCCTTGTGAGTTACTAGTACTCGCCTGTGCTGCTTCAACCAGATCTAACGGCATTGATAGCGACTTGCCATCATGTTCAAGATGCACCGAAAATGCCACAAATGCTCTGTGGTTTGGGGATGTCCACGCATCAGTGGTGAAACTCAATTTACCCTCGTACTCCTGGTAATATATTTGATGTCTTCTCTGATGTTTCATGCACAAGAACGAACTGACCTTCAACATTTTAGCTACACAGTTCCGTGTTCGTGCGAACACAAGTCTCACATCACGTGAAACAGTGCACTGAGAGGGTAAGTGGTATTCTGGTTGACCCATCTTCATGAGTGACTGAAATGCCCGGTCCTGGACAATTGTAAATGGTCGCAGGTTCTCGCACACCCATCATACAATCTCAGCCCTTTATTCAACAACATCAGACATGGTGCACCACAGTGCTAATGACAACGAGGACACACCTTGTCTCCTGAAGGGTGTGTTGTCGGTGAGAGTAGGTAATTTTCCCTTTTCCTGTTCGCTCAAATGCAGTGGTAATTGATCCGTTTCGTAGGTATGTACCAATGACTTTGGTGCGCACCTCATTGGCATCCTTCGCGCTGTCAGCTGCTGCCAATACCTCAGTTCCCCAGCACAGTTTTACGTGTTTCCTCAGGTTTCCAGTCGACCATGCATCCTTCTTGTCGAGAAAACAACGCACAGTCACTTTACAATTGTGTGCTGCCCACTTGAATTGATGGGCCCATTGGCCATTGACTTCAATGATCCGAGGATTTGGCTCAAAGAATGCATATACTGGCGAGACCCATTCCTTTTGTAGTCAAGCTATAAAATACTGATCAGTCTTATAGGATAGTCAACATATACAAGCACGAACTTAATTCTGCATTGGCTGTTTCTGTGGTCATGGCTGCCCCCTCACTGGTGGTGTCAAGATCATCTTCATCCTCCACAGTCTCCACAGTGGCACGGCAATGGTCAGGTGCATGGGGTGCACGAGCCTCATCATCATCCGAACCTGTGTGTGATGTTGCCAGCATGATATTGGTGTCCACACTTCTAGTACCACCTTGTTTCTGACCGCGCTTGGACTGGGTAGTGCCATCACTTGCCTCGTTCTTGCGCTTTCTTGGTGCCACTGTGGGCCTGTCCTCGAGTGCTGTCTTGGCTTTATCCGTCAACTTTGTCACGCGCTTTCCTGCTGGCTGGGGGACCATGGCGAGCAGACAGATATGGTATCTTCATTTAGGTTTGTCAGCAGAGTAAGAGAGTTTTATGGCTTCATTTTTTTAAGGTTCTACTGCAACTGTATATATAATTTCTAGTTTGTCATGGTACTGTCTATACGTGGATTGATGAAAAACCCGCATCATGGTACAGGTCAGGGTCAGGGTGTGCGACATCCAGACCCGCACCCGTACACAGCATGTACCCGCACCCACAACCCGTGCAGGTTACCTGAACCCATGCTATTCCCTAGTTGCATTTCTGACATAGCGCCAAGATGTTGCAGATGCTGGGCAAGCAGAGGTGCAGGACATGTGGATGGTCTTCTTTAAATGTCTTGATGCACTGCTTCCTTCCTTCACACAAAGGATTGTGTTTGTCATTTGGATCTTGCAGGGTGTGGGTGAGCAATTATGATTGCATACCTCGAAGCCACATTCTCTGCATTGTTGAAGGGATGCATGCATGATGTTGATGGGGAGGAGGTGTGAAGAGCCAACTATAGGAAAATAACAAGAGAACTAGACTAGAGAATAAGTACTACGAATATAGGGGTATTTATAGGGGTCATGTGAGGACAGACCAAGCTGTGGGAATCTATATAAGGTTAATACCATGGTCACTGGTTACCATGAGGATGCTATAGATAAGAGCTGTTAATGCTATTGGAGGATAGGAGAAAGTAAGTCAAGAGAAAAGTCATGAGGCGAGCATAAGGATATGTATAATGTGTATGAGGTGACCATGAGGTGCACAGCCTAGATAAGAGATAAGATCATGTGACTAGGAGTATGGGAAGACATGTGACTTGATGATGTAAGTCTTGGTAAGTGAGATAAGAGATAAGGAATACTAGAGACTAGAGTATGCTTTGGTAGTGTCCAGGTGCACTAGAGAGACTAGTGGTCATTATTAGGAAATGGAAAGAAGTGAAATGTAATCGAGAAATGTAGCATCTGTTACAATGACAGATCGTCATAGAGTTACCAAAGGTAATAGTGACAATAGCAACAACAGATGTACCCAAGGACAGTGACAAACACCCTATGCTACAGTGTTTGAAATGAGCTGTGGTGAAGGTGAAGGTATGGCAGTTCCTGCTCACAAGATTGAAACCGGAGAAGGGGCTTGGTTTAGTCCCATTGATGTTGTGCAGCATCTTC
Source organism: Boletus reticuloceps (assembly GCA_018397855.1). Lineage (NCBI taxonomy): Eukaryota > Fungi > Basidiomycota > Agaricomycetes > Boletales > Boletaceae > Boletus > Boletus reticuloceps. Next base: position 421,300 of record JAGFBS010000028.1, read on the forward strand.
AACCACATGTTGAAACAACTCTCTGTAAATTCAGATGCATTACATGAGGTGAGTCACAGGATGCATCACAACCATCAAGACCACAATTTCACATAGGGCTATTGTGTATTTCAGGACCCCCCTGATATGTGTGATAGCACACCTTGTTAAGAGCAAAAATGCTAATGGAAGCAGACTAGCCCCTTACTGGATCAACTCAGGACGACTCTGGAGTTCACAGTGAGCAACCAAGATGATATTGAGAGGGATAACAATGTTCTACTGACCTGGAGTTCACAGTGAGACTGGGCTAGGCGCAGCTGGTGGAGTGACTGTGAAGGTGGAGACAAAGGGGCAGGAGTCTGAGGGAGAGCAGGAGCAGGAACTGGCTGAACAGGCAAACCTCCCCCAGGAACTGAGATCTGCAGTGCCTCAGGCTCGTCTGGATCAAAGAGAGTAGGAGGTTGATAAGAGATATCCTTGGTCGGAGATGGGGCACCAGAAGATGGGGAACGAGTCAAGAAGTGTCTCTCATCGAAATCTGCTTGTTCTGATATGATAGTGCGCTTGGTAGCTGGGTTATAGAACTTCCAAGCTTTGTAACCATCTGGATAACCAATGAAGACACATTTTTCAGCATGAGAGCCAAACCCAGGTCGCTTGTCCTTCTGCACATGCACATAGGCAGTGCACCCCCAGACTCGGAGGTGTAACACATCTGGTTTCTTGCCATGCCATCGCCCATAAGGCATAGCATTGTCCACAGCATCAGTGGGGCATTGATTCCAGACATGCACAAGCGCAGCTAATGCTTCACCCCAGAACCCATGCTGAACGAGTCAGGCTTGTCTCCAGCCTTGTAAGGAATGAGATGTGAGAGTGCAAGACATGAGTGAGAGTGATGGTAAGTCATGCAACAGGCACTGGACTTTGTATTGGAGGTGTTTGAGATGATGTGGATAAGAAAAGATGATCAACACCAACTGGGTGAAAGATAGATTTGGATTTCCAAATATAGATATTTATAGTCTCAGAGCATACTCCGGCCTTAGTGGTAACCAATGACAAGGATATAAAATATGAATCAAAACAAACAAACTAAGTCCATATGACACATTGTTCCTTAAGTCTGAAGACAATGTGATTAGGAACAAATGCAAGGTTGTCACTATGAATGACAACGCTCATGAAATGATCCTGTAATTTTAGGTTAGGAGCTATGTAATTGATTATGAACCAATGGAAAGAGCACCCGATGCAATCTGAATGGACATAGGACATAGGACATGGCTCAGACTTGTGATGTAAGGATTTGGACTTGAGATGTGAGGACAAACACGTTGGACTTCATTTGGATTCGATGAAAGGACTTCAGACTTGGATGAGATGTGATGAATAAGGTGTTGGGTACTAGTGATGAGTGATGGGGTGACTAGATGATGTCATATCAGGTTAGGTAGCATAGCTTCCCTACAGCAGGCTTTCTGTCTTCCATTGAATTTGACATCAAAGACCCATCAAATTTTTATAATATTTCTATCATGAGTATTTGTAACTCATCGTGGCAGGCTTTATGCCAGATGGTTTGTTTGTTGGTTGGCAACTTAAGTATGTTGCGGTATGTCCATTCTCGATAGTTCACATTGGATTGTTCAGTTTCCACTGGGAAGGCATGGCTGCAGAGGTATGAAATTAATGTGTCTCCCCCTTCCCTGGTGTTGTGCTCTACATCTTCTTCCAAGTGACTCAGAGATGGAGGCATTCCGCCAGGGATAATGATTGAATCTGAAGGTCCAGCCAGTGCTTCTCCAACTAATCTGCGCTAATCAAAGTCGCACTCGATGTCATAGAGCTGTTGGAGCAGGTTGTGGCATTTCCCATAAACATTTCTGGGATGGAAATGGGCACAGTGTTCACATTGAGGGCATTCTGGACAAGTGGGAGGTGGAGGTAGAGGGTGGTGAGGAGGTGTAACCAGAGAAGGTGCCAGTGCTGCTGGAGGTGGACTGGGAGGCCGCAAGGCCAGTTGACGACTCGTAGTCATCCCCAGGCAAATCAGATGAAGAGTCATCATCGTGAGAGTGAGAACGCAGCAAGTGGTTAATGGGCCAGTGAGGCTTTGCCTTGGAGCACCTGGGAAACAGGTTCTCATTGAAAATGGCATGAGCTGAAGTATGTAGCATGTTGTTAGGGAGCATGAATAGATAGTTTGAATCACTACTGGCAAAAACACCAAGGTAGATCATCAGTTGTGATTTAGGCTACAATTTGCCTTTGTGAGTCTTGACTGGTATGTGGATGTATGTGCTACAGCCAAATACCCAAAGATGTGTTAAAGTAGGCTTTTGGCCCGAGAGCATCTTGGATGGTGTTTTCCAGTTGAGTCAAGCCAAAGGGGTGTGATTATACACACAAAGTGCATGGAGTAACACAAACTCCCAATAAGAATCAGGCAGGCAAGCCTATAGCTGCATGGGTTGTGCCTTGTCCATAAGAGTACAGATGAGGTGTTCCATGTGCCCATTTTGCTGGTGAGCATAGGGGGCAAATTATTGAATGTTTATGCCATTGTCCCACATATACTCAGTAAAGGCTTTAGAGGTATATTCACCTCCAGCATCAGAGTGCCAGTGTTTAATCACAGTGTTGAACTGTGTGTGAATGTAGGCATGGAATTGCTTGGTCGCTTTGAGCGTTTGGTCCTTGTTTTTGATGCAGACCAGCCAAGCCATGGATGTAAAGTCATCATAAAAGACAATGGCATACTTGTACTTATGGTACGATTCGATCTCAAAGGATTTAAGATCAGAGTGAATCAACTCAAAGGCACTTCTCACTGTGAGGAAAAGTACGATTGGATTTCTTGCCAAGCTCACAACCAGGACAGATAGGGGTGGTGAATGGAATATCAACACCTGGGAAGTCCTTAATGTGCTTCTTTGCAGCATGGAGCACTGTGCACAAGAGGTGGCCAAGTCAGTGGTAGAGTAGTTCGGGACGCTCCAGCGACACCGCCGATGAGGATTCCCAAAGGTGAATGCCCAGATGCTATCCCTCAGGCAAGGATCACTCAGAAGCAAGGGGGGACAGCCGGGCCGAGGGTCAGGCACTCAGCAAATACATCACCGACAGAGGGTGGTACCAGGGCTGAGACTCTGCCAGAGCCTGAGATGCCTTGGCAATCGGGACATTCTCGGCAACGGCCTCCACAAGCAGATGCTGATTTCCAGGCAAGTCAACCAAAGGCAAAAAAGTGTAAAGTGATGGATTAGATGCTACATGTACTATGTACATACTCTGTCAATAATCAAAGGCATACAGGAATGTGTATATACAAGAAAGAGTCAATCATCATACAAAAGCAGACTCATTCAACCACCAGCTTGTCTTCACCCACAGCTGCCGATATCTCCGTCGATTGACCTGACATTCCAGTGGTGTTGTCATTGTCAGCATTGGGTGTATGATGGGCCTCAGCCGTGTCTTCACCACCTGTCTCAGTGCTGGCAGCCGCTTTCTTGGTGCTATCGCCGATGGTTTCTGTATCGACTGTCTCCATTACCTGATCAGTGACATCGATTATCTGATCACTGGTATTGTCTGTGCCATCGCCGATCATTGCCACAGTGTTGATGACATGGTCGGCGATGTCAGCTATCTGATCACCTGTAGTGGTGCTGGGAGCCGCATTGTCGGTGTTATCGCTGATGGTTGCATCACTCATGCCGATGTCGGTTGCATCATCGCCACTAATAGGACCGGGAGCTGCTTCAAGTTGGTTGGTGATATTGCCGATGGTTCCATGGCCGACGCTCCCAATGCCCTGATTGGTGCTCTCGGTACTGGGAGCCACTGAATCAGCGACATCACTGATCACTCCAGTGCCGATACCGATGACCTGATTGTTGATCTCCATCGCCGAATCATCATCAGCCAGCTCTTGGAATCACTTGATGGGCAGATTGCAGGGCGAGTGGTGACGTTCCTCTGTGTTTGGAAACATCAGGGGAATGGGACTATGTGTCGGCGGGCGAGTGGAATTTCCGCGAGGCATCGGCAACGAGGGTGATAGGGGATGGGATTTTGATGGGGGTGTCTTCACTGAATTGGCATCGGGAAATTCAGCTGATTGTGTGGAGTCGGCGAATGGGTACTGCAGGCAGCCATCATTTAGATTGGGAATCCAGGCCTTGATGATCTCCCCAAAGGTCTTGAGGTCACTTTCGAGCAGTTGAATGCACTGCTCTAGAGCCATGTTGTCCCGACGTAGCTGAGCACACTCTTCCGCAAGGTGTTGGACCTCACTAGTGGCCGACATTGTGGGAGTGGTTGGAGGGTATATGTCAGAGGAGGAGGATGTGCCTGGAGCAGGTGATTGGCCAGGGATGATGCAAGGATGGGTGTTGGATTTGGGGATTTCTACCCCGTCAAATACTGGCGAACACGGACATAGCATATACATTATTGTTGTGTAATTCACTTACCAAGTGTCTTCTTGATAGTCCCATGGGCCTTTGGGCCCTTCATTGATGACACAACCAGGTATGACTTCATTGTTGTCGCAGTCGCCGGTGGTGAGGTCTTGCTGTCACAACAAGGACGCTTCGCAGCTGAGGGCCGTTCTTCGCTTGCCCCTGACATTGAGGGGTTGTTTGACATTGCACACGATGGCGATTGGGGATGACGACCAGGGCGGGCAGGCATTTTCGGCTTTTGCTCGCTATCCTTGGCCTTCGGCGCAGGGCCTGGTGCCTGAGACTTCAATCAACGGGGAGTCTTTGGTCTAGCGGATGGTGAGGTTGATCGGCGACGAGACTTGGTGTGGCCTCGAGGGCAGAAAACTGACTGGCCACGACGTTCAGCGACCCAGGAGCACTTGATCTTCCACTGGAAGCACCGGTCACATGCCTTGCTACGAATGCGGGGCTTACTGCTGCAAGGTGGTTGGGATGTGTCATTGGCCACGCTGGTAACTCCAGCCGACGACTTGGGGACTTCGGATTTGTCGGTGGCTGTCAACATGGCTACCAATTGACCTCGCTTGCTGCCACTTCCTGAGGTACTTGCCACCAGCGCCAGTGTGCGAGATGGCCCTAGTGGAGGTTTCTCTTCCTCTTCCTTGATCTTCTCGATGGCCTTGCCTTTGCCTTTGGTATCTCCCATGACTGGCATCAGTGGAGCCTCAGGGTCAACCTCCTTCACCTTGCCCTTATCGACCCACCCTTGTGTTGGCGCTTCTTTATCCTGCTGCACTGGTTGCTGTTTCCTAGAGACATCTTCTGGGATGGCACCCTGACTCATTGTGACTTCTTGGGGGACACTTGATGTGCCCTCCTCCTCAAAGTTACCTTCTGCTGCCATCAGAGACGTGGCAGAGTTGGTGGTAACAGTAGCAGGGGATGGATGAAGTCAAGGGTGATCGGCTGAGGTGATGTTTCATGACATATAATACAGGCCCGACTCACTCTCTCGGCGGTGTGTTGTGACCTATGTCACAGGCCCAACTCACTCTCTTGGTGATGTGTCATGACCTATCACACAGGCCCAACTCACTCTCTCGGTGGCGTGTTGTGACTTGTGAGACAGGCCTGACTGACTCTCTCGGTGGTGTGTCTTGTCCTATGATACAGGCCTGACTGACTCTCTCAGCAGTGTGTCATCACTTGTATGACACGCCCGACTCACTCTCTGGGTGGTGTGACATGACCTATGACACAGGCCCGACTCACTCTCTGGTTTATGTGTTGTTACCTATGATGGAGGCCCGACTGACTCTCTCAGCGGTGTGTAATGACCTATGATGGAGGCCCGACTAACTCTCTCAATGATATATCATAACCTATAATAAAGGCCCAACCAACTCTCTCGGCTGTATGTCATGACCTATGGCTGAGGGGCCCATATCAGGCTGGTCTGAGAATAATGGGTTTATTCCAATCGGGCTGTCCGAAAAGCTCTGTACATTGTTACTACATTATTTGTGGAAACAGTAGCTGCTCTGCTATCCGTCCTCTTTTGAGGCGGCATATGGACACCATCAAATCAAACACATTTCCCCTTGTCTTTAGACACTTTGTCCACCTGGAACATTGCCCAGGCATGAGTGATGTATGGCTGAAACACAGGGTTAGTAGCGACTGGTTCGTCATCACTGTCCAAGTCTTCCATCCTGAATGCAAACACAGATGGGTCAATGTCTAGTACCACGGGTGTCTCCAGGTATGACACAGCTAGAATACCAGCAGTAATATGAGGGAGCAACTCCCTAGAAAAGGTGTTAACTGTCATTGAAGACAAGGTGGAAGCAGAAGGTTGGGCAGATTGCCGCGATGCAAAAAATTGGTCCACTGCATCTTTAAAACATTGTCCTCCTGGTACTCATGGTATCTCGAGACCATCTGGCAAGTAAAGTCTGCCATCTGTCAGATGACTTTCCTTGAGTTCAAATACTCAACACAGACTGGACATGTCCACATAAAATGACCAAACCCTGCACAGAATTTGCACAAAGCCAGTGGATGGATAGCTTGGTTAGCTTCTAATTTGATAGCGGGAGATAGGTTATACAATGGAATAGGGACGGTTGGTTGCACCCGTTGACAGGACAGTTGATAGGTCATCAGTTGTTGGGGAGTAGGGTTAAATGCAGGTTGTTGGGAAGCAGGGTGGAAGGCTGGTTGACGATAAGGAGGTGTTCTCAGATCTTTTGCTGGAGAACATGAGAGAATCCGTTGAGGTAGAGCATGTTCCTCTCAGTCGTTGTGAGTTTGTCATTAGCTACGAGTACCGCAGTTATCTTTAGGAATGCTTGGGTATACTCTCCGAGGTCGTCCTGATTGTGCATGCTCTTCCATTGGTGATCTTGCATGAGGTATTGTACGTCACACTGGCTATATCCATCAGTATCTTCATATCCAGGGTACATTTTCTTTACAGCCATGATGAAGGTGGTCCAATCTGCTGGGACGGCCGTTGCTTCAGTGAGTGTCTGCCATACTTTGGCTTCGTCTAGCACTGCATATCGAATTGCTGCCTTTATTTTCCCCACTTGGTCGATGCGCACTGCATTGCCTAGGAATTCAATATCCTCGAGGTAGTGAGGAAGCTCGGATGCTCGCTTCCCATCAAACTTTGGCACATTAGGGGTTCCACAGAGAGGCATTTGGATGGGTGCAGCCATTGGTGGGTTTCTTGGGCGTGGTGGTGGTGGTGGTGGTGGGTTTATCAACAGTGTCGGGTTGGATGGAACAGATGATTTTGTTTATCAACAAGGTCAGAATGGATGAAGCGGGTGGTGGTTTTATTGACGGTGTTGGTTGGAATGGTGTCAGAAGTGTGGTTGATCTTACCGGGAACAGTGAAATGGATGAAGAATTGGTGGTGGTGGTAAGCGATGATGGGGTGGATAATGTGGTACACGCAGTGGGAACAGATACAAGTGGATTGGAAGTTAGGTCGAAAAGGTAGGACAATGACGCTGACAAAATAGATCTGGATTGTGTCTGTGGAGACATGGAAGAGTTGGATGATGATGAAGAGGAAGGGGAGGAAGTTAAGGGAGAGAGAGGAGTGAGATCTGGGAAGTGGTACTGTGAAGAAGAAGTGGTCTGCTGTGGGTTAGAAATGGATAAAGCCCCCTGGTACGAATGGTGAGTCAAGGAGAGGAGATATGATTATGATGCACTCACTCTGGAGTATCTGGAATGAAAAACTCAGATTCAGTTGAGATATCTAAACGGTGAAGGTCAGTGAGGAGATCATCAATCTCCAAACACTTGGGTGTGGGTCTTAGCGACCTTCTTAACAACCTAGATGAACCCCTCACAGTGGGCTCCAGTTGTAGTGATAAGAAATGGGGTGATGGTATCCTCTATAAAGAGAGACTGAAGGGTGAAAGTGTGGGTGCGAGTGTAACTCGTCCCAAGGGGTTCTGAGAAGGGTGTTGTAGTAGAAGGGGTAGCAGTGGCTTCTCGAGCGGGATAAAGGATGTCCGGAGGTTATCTGAGATGGATGCGAACAAACACGGAAACAGAAACAATGGTCCAGATCACGGATGACCATGGATATGAGAAAAGAGGTTTGGATGGCGTCTAACGACGACCAACAGAGCCTCTTACAAGTCAAACAGAAAGGGAATCAAAAGGTAGATCGATTTGGTAGCTAAGACAAGACTTTTTATAGTCCAGGGCATACCCTAGACTGCATCCCAACCTTATCCTGATATATGACAAGCAGAGACTGTAAGCACTGAAAACTTTTGGAGGCACACAGGCAATCATGCAGACGATATAGAAAATAGTTTTTAAGCTTGCCCTGCATCAGGTAGTGACTCGAGAGCGATCAGTACCAAGTCAATGGACCCAGGGCCATGTGCAATGGCAACACTGTCTCTAAAAGGTTATACTCATCGATAGGATGAAGAAAGGGAGTAAATGAATAAAGAAGAGTCAACTTCCATTACGAACAATTGCCAATCTGATCAGTACATGGACACGGACACATCACAGACTAGACATGGAGAAATAACGGACCTCGGACAAGACTTGGATGGACATGGATGCAAGGGATACTTTGGAAGATGCAAAGCCACAACTACCTGTTGACTGTAAAGATGGAGAAAAGAGGGGATGTGGACACAAGGAACCATGGGTTCCTACAAGGTGACTACATCAACTTCACGAGCGTTGAAGTTAAATGGGGTGTACTTCCATACAAAAGCACACATGGCTGATGAAGGATACATGTACAGGCATGGTCAATTTTGCGCAGATCAATGAATGTAGTGAGACCTACCATGAGACCAAGGATGGCAAGGACCTGGCCTTGGAGTTCTTCACATGGTGGAGGCTAGAGGTGAGATATGGATTCCTCCTGGAAGTGTTGGAGTGTCCAATGGCACACCATGTTGCAGTTGTGATTGGTTGGGTAGTGAGTACTGTTCTGCAATTGGCTCTCATGAGAACATGCTAATCTGACTTCCCTTTGTTGTCACTGCACAGATTGATTTTTCTAAAGACATGTCTGGTCACAAAGACTTGTCTAATGCCCAACTTGACAAAGTTTTGCAAAATGTGGTTGTTGAACTTCTGGTGACAAAGCAGCAGTGGCCCACAAACTCAAATAGAACAAGCAGAGAGAATTACATTTATGCTCTGATATGCCCCCAAGTCCTCTCCAAGTTATTCCCACTTACTGGTTACTGGCTGATCTAATCATACATGCTTCTGAGTCTAAAGATCTGATACTGTGACACTGTCCTACCACATAACTCTGGTTTTCTGCAGCATCCAGATGTTGTCAACATTAGCTTCATGCATTTGATGTCATTTATACATGTTCCCTGTCAGACTGGGTAGTCAGTGGTGTACTAGTAGTCTAACTTGAATGTCACAGTCTATAGATTGTCTGAGTCACACTCAGCCTAAGTCAGTCAGTCACATAAACAAAGTCCACTTCAGTTAAGCAACTGAGTCATGACTTGGTAACTGTCAGTCTCAAGCTAGCTCTTTGTGTCCACAGGTTCTTGCTCATTGTCACAGCCTAAAATAATACCTTTGACCCTGTGTCTGGATTCGTGCCCTGACTGTGCTTGCATGTGTGGAACAACACCTACAATCCAACTCAACATTTTTCATAGTGGCAATCTATGTTGATGCAAAGATATGTGCATCCTGGTATATTTTAATGCAAATGGAGCATGACAGCCCTGAAGTTGCCAAGCAGCCACTGACTGATAAGTGAGCACAATTATATTGGGATATGAGACTCAACAGAGTGGACAGGTTTCTATTTATGGAAGAGACTTTGATCCATGTGTTGCAATGCCGCACAGAGTAGGGAACTGCTGCAGTGGTACTTACCTTTGGAAGCGGTGTTTCTTAATAGAACAATGTAGTTCAGGATCAAGAAGCGTTATGCATATTCAGACTCAGATGAGTCTTATATACTACTAGTGATTACAGGTCACGTGACTTGTTCTCACGCCACCTTTCAACACTCCCCCTTGTCTAGTATATGGTAGTTGCATAGATATACAAGTGAGAAGTTATATAGTAAAGTAGAAACATCCACACAATCATGAAGATGGCAAGTAAAGCTCTAAACTGAGCTGGGAGCGACATTGCTTGAACTTGATGTGTCCAAGGTTCTTAGTGAACATATCCGCTGGGTTATCAGTTACCAGAGATAAACAAAAGCTCAACATGCTTCCATACCATCACAGTGTCATATACAAAGTGATACCGGATGTGGATATGTTTGGAGCGTTTTTTGGTAACAGGATTCTGCACTATAAAGAGCAATCCTTGATTGTTACCACAGATGGGAATAGGGCCAAGTTTGTAACCAAGCTCTTCCATCATTTGATAAATCCAAATAGCCTGGCATGTACAGTTGCTCAAGGCCATGTACTCAGCCTCAGAAGAGGACAGAGCAGTGGTTTTTTGTAAGTGTGAATTCCACAAAAACACACTGTCCGCGAGTTTCAGGTAATAACCTGTCTGCGAGTGGGAGGTGACCTTGTCTTGTCCCCAATCAGAATCGGTGCAGGCGATAATGCCTTTGCCGCTTTTGCCCTGATAGACAAGAGCGTAGTCTCAGGTTCCTAGTAGGTACCGGCAAATGTATAGAGCTTTGTTTAGATGCTCTTCTGATGGGTTGGCGGACATGTGGGCGAGTTGGGTAACCGCATATGAGATGTCTGGTCTTGTACCGATCATGAGGTACAGTAATGATTTGATCACTGTCTGGAATTGCATCCAAAGTTCTGGGTTTACAGGGGATTCATTCTTCTCTGGGTAGTAGCACTGAGGGAGAGGGGTATTGGCAATTTTTGCATTAGTCATTCCACATCGCTCTATGACTTTGTTGAGGTATTCTCGCTGGTCTATCTTAATTGTTTGACCATCTCGACATATGTTCATCCTTAGGAATTCACGTATTTCTTCTAAGTCGCGACAGTTCCACTTCTTCATGAAAGCAGCCTTAACCTTGTCTACAAAGGTTTTGTTGGGGCCACAGAAGATGGTGTCGTCCACGTAGATAATCGCTAGAACAAGCTCTTTGCCTTTGCGATATATGAATAGGCCAGCATCTGTTTTAAGACGCGTGAAGCCAAGATCTTTCATAGATTGGTCAAGTTCGCGCCACCAAGCTAATCCTGCTTGTTTTAGGCCATATAAGGCGCGTAGTAACTTTAAGACCTTTCCCTTGAGGTGAGGGGGCATAAAGCCTTCAGGGAAGTCCATGTAGAGTTCTTCGTCCAGTTTGCCATATAGGTAGGCGGATTGGACGTCGAGATCAGTAATGTACCAGTTCTCTAGTGCTGAGAGGGCAAGCATACACCGCACTGTCTCAAAGCATACAACAGGAGAGAATATTTGATCGAAATCAATCCATTCTACTTGGGAGAAGCCCTTGGCTACAAGGCGGGCTTTCTTTCTTCCATCGGTTTCAACATCAAAGACCCATCGGTTTTTAATAACCTTTCTGTGTGTGGGTCGATCCACGATTTCATAGACTTTGCGGTCCTTGAGCATCTGAAGCTCATCGTGGCAGGCTTTACACCATAATATTTGTTCATCTTCAGGCAACTTCAATATGTCACGGTATGTCCATTCTCTATAGTTGATGTTTGAGTGTTCATCGAGAGGTATGGCATGGTTGCATAGGTATGAAACCAAAGCATCTCCCCCTTCCCTGGTCATGCGGTCCACATCATCTTCCGATGGAGTTGGGGAGTGGGGCATGCCACCAGGGACTACTGGTGAATCCGATGGACCAGCTCCTGATCCTTCGACTAGCTTTCACCAATCAGAATCCTTCTCAATGTCACGCAGCTGTCTAAGTGGATCACAACATTCCCCATAAACATTTCCAGGATGGAAAGGGGTGCATCGTTCACGTTGAGGGTGTTGTGGGTGAGCAGGAACCGCCAGCGTGATGTAGCAGGAGGAGGTGAGGGAGGAGCAACCAGAGGTGGAGTCAGGGGCTGTAGTACTTTTTGTTGTGAAGGAGGGTGTGGACGAGGAGCGAGTTCCACATCAGACTCATCCGGAGTAGAATCTGAGTCAGAAGACTCATCATCATCATTATGTGGGGCAGGCAGATGGTTAATCAGCCTGTGAGGTTGCACCTTTGAGCATCTGGGGAACAGATTCTCATTAAAGATGGCATGTGCTGAAATGTGAAGCGTGTTGTTAGGGCGCATGAAGAGATAGTTTGAATCACTACCGGTGGAAACACCCAGGTAGATCATCAATTGCGACTTGGGTTGCAATTTCCCACTGCGATTTTCTGGAGCAATGTGCATGTAGGCACCGCAGCCAAAGACCCGAAGATGTGATATAATCGGCTTAGAGCCAGAGAGCATCTCGGATGGTGTTTTCCAGTTCAATTGAGCAGAGGGGGTACGATTGTACACGTGCAGCACATGAAAAAGTGCAAATTCCCAATATGACTCAGGTAAACAAGCCTGAAGTCATATAGGCTGTGCTTTGTCCATTAGAGTATGGATTAAGCGTTCTACACGCCCATTCTGTTGATGTACATAGGGGGCGGATTGTTGCATGTTAATGCCATTGTCCTTCATATAATATTTGAAGGCAGCGGAGGTAAATTCTCCATCGGCGTCAGTCTGCCAGTGTTTTATCACGGCATTGGAGTGATTCCAGACGTGGGCAATAAACTGCTTGGTGACTTGAAGGGTTTGATCCTTGGTCTTTATATACATTAACCAAGCATGGGAGGTAAAGTCATCATAAAAGACGACAGCATACTTGTACTTGTGGTACGAATCAATCTCAAAAGATTTAAGATCTGAGTGAATCAACTCAAAGGGAGTGGTGGCCCGCTTCTCACTATGAGGATAAGTATGGTTGGGTTGTTTGCCAAGTTGGCAGCCAGGACAGATAGGAGGGTTCGATGGTATGTCGATCTCCGGAAAGTCCTTAATGTGCTTCTTTGCAGCGTGGAGCACTTCATGCGAGGGGTGGCCTAATCGGCGGTGGAGTAGTTCATAGTCCACAGAGGTCATAGAAGCTAAGTCGACTTGTGGACGAACTGTGGGTGCAGGTATCCAGTACATGGTGTCACCATGAGAGTGAAAACTCAGGACGATCTGCTTAGAACACTGATCAAAGATGTCTATGGTGTTGGCGCAGGTTTTTAGGGTCTTGCAGGCATCAACTAATAGGGTGCCCATTGAAATGAGCTTTACATTGCATGTAGGCATGTAAATAACTGGCGATAACCACACAAGTTTACCGTTGTATTGTATAATTGCAGTGCCTTTACCCAGAATGTGGGCCTTGCCGTTTGCAGTCTGAGAGAAAGTAGGCTGAGTAAACTCGGCATACTCAATCAGGTCATCTAAATCATTGGTGTAGTGTGATGAAGCTCCTGAATCAAGGAGCCACATGTCTGGTGGTATCTCATGGACATGTTCCTTTTCCTTTTCTTTGCCAGAGACCGGCTTCGTACACTGATCGCACATTGTGAAAGAGGGTGTACTAGGATTGCTGTCTACTAGTACAGGTGTATGCGTCATGTAGGAACTACATAATATCTGTGGCGATGAAAACCGCGCATCAGTGCCTGCTAGAGACTGGCATAGGAAGAGGGGGACTTGCCAATCAATCACATCACCAAAGAACTCTTCGATGTAATTGTCAACCTCCATATTGCCCAAACTCACAGCATCCTCATCATCCGAATCGGGGATGAGTTCGACAATTCGGGGGGTCTCCATGCGCTCCATGAGAGAGGGCGCAGAGGGGCCAGCATGGTTACACGGGAGGGTGCAAGTGCCAAAAGGGTCGTCCTCCGTGAACGCGGAGTGCTGCCGGACATGGGAGCGGCGAGTGGTGATGGGTTCCAGGGTGCAAATCACCTGGGGAGTTGGAGTTGCCTCAATGTGGCGAGCAAGGGAGATGGTCTCTAGGACCTGCGGGAAAGCAGGGGGACCAGGGTAGGAGACACCAGGAGTGTGCGCAAGAGTGTGGGGGTCTGGGACGGGCTTGTTGAAGTCTAGGGAGGCAGGGCTGAAAACCGCGGGGTCCTGGAAGAAGTTCATGAATGCAAACGAGGCGGAGGATTGTTCAGCAGTGGTGGCTGCACGGTCCTTGCGCTTCTTCTCTCCTTCTTCAGAGTGCTTGCCCTGTTGGCACTTCTTCCCCTTGCCTTTCTCTTTCTCGCCTTCTACACCAGCATGTTGTGCCGGCTGCTGCTGCTTCGAGAACTGGGGGTCGCCTTGCTGGCAACAAACATTGGAGATCTTGTTCGCCTACACTTGCTGTGGCTTATGGCGGGTGAGGTAGTGCTTCCAAGCAGCGGCGAGGGCTGTCTCCAGCTCCCCCATCGTAGCGACCTTGTTTTTAGTGGGGTCGGCATCAATGGCAGCGTTGAGCTGCTGATGGAGGGTCTCAGCATACTTGGGTATTTTGGCCATTGTAATGAGGGCCTTGAGGTTGTAGGGGACCTTGTGCTGAAGGTCCTCGAGCATTGCAAAGCTGGCATTTAACTTCAAACAGGCGGGGCCAGGATGTTGGTTCTCGGGGATGGTAATCCCGAGCATGTTCTTCCACTCTGTATAGGCAGAAGCGATGGAGGCGGTGTTATACTGCTGCTTCAGAGAATCCCAAAGAGCCTTGGCAGTGGAATGGGTCTGGAAGTGGGAAGAGACATGTGGTTCGAGGTGAAGACATATGGACCCAAGGGCCCTGTCATCGTTCTCGGCCCACTTCTCCTGAGCTTCAACCTCAGTGTCTGCAGGGCGGGTCTTGTGCTGGGCTTTCTGCCAGAGTCCACTGGCACGAAGGTAGGCTGCCATATCCTGGGCCCAACACTTGTAGTTGGTGCCGTTAAGCTTGACGATGGAAGTGAGGGCTGAGGTGGACATGACAATAGTAGGTTCTGTGGAGGTGACATGTCAGCATAAACTGTATGAGGGAAGTGGGAGAAATTCCTGCGTCGCTGATCACTCAGAGCTCTTAGAATGTAGGGTCATAATGAACCCCTACATCTGTAGTCTGGTAGCGGGTACTCTGAGCGTTGCTGCATCAGAGTGTCCAGTGTTGCCACACAGGACAGCTAGTGTTTGTAAGGTGTTCGCCACTGAGCAGATGACGTTCAAGAACGTCAGAGCTGTGGGGCTCATAACCTGTTGCAATGATGCGTACCCGGCGGCAATGCTGCACAGGGTAGGGAACTGCTGCAGTGGTACTTACCTTTGGAAGAGGTGTTTCTTAATAGAACAATGTAGTTCAGGATCAAGAAGCATTATGCATATTCAGACTCAGACGAGTCTTATATACTACTAGTAATTACAGGTCACGTGACTTGTTCTCATGTCACCTTTCAACACCATGGTAGTGTCCACCCAGGCTGACTTTCTGCAAGGAATGTGTAACCTTGCAATGAAGGTTGTCACACTGTCAAAGGAGCTCGACAAACAGACAAAAATACAGCTTCATAATATAGGCCACTAGTACTTCAGGAATGAATGTAACTGCATGCTCAGTGAGCACTTTATTTAATCATTCCACAGGGTTAGAGTCCATACTTGGAGTTCATGTTCAATGCAGTCATGGAAGCCACTTCTGGTGACAGAATCTCCCACGCATGCAAGGTGTACTTGGTGATACAAAGACCAAAGCTACAAAGAACAACCAGTAACTGAGCAAGATGAGCACAGGATGATTTGTGTGTTGTTGGAATCCTTGTTCATCAGTGTATGTCCAGTCAATTCTAAATCAGCAAGGGGAGCTTGAGGATGCCACACACTATGGCCACAGTTTTTGCATAAAGGTGAGAGCTTGCTGACAATAACTAGAAAAATGGCCTGTGACTATCATGAAAGCTAATTTTTAATATAAATTGGACTTTATAAGCATTATCATACATGGTTGTTGTGTGATGGAATTCTGTTACTACACTTTGATCTTTGTACATATTATATCATCTGTTAATTGTATGGTATAGCAATATCAAGGACTGTGTAATTGCCAGTTTTTTGAAACTTCTCAGAGATTCCCAATGTTTATCTGAAATAAGACAATGTATATGTGTTCTAATATTGTTGTTATTATAGATCCTGACCACTAGATTGTGGTCTTTATCAAATTTTTACAGTCTGGTAAAAGTAGTGAAAGACTATCTTTGTTATTTGTTACAGCAGGATCAAGGAATAGGTATATAAAGAGTACATGTGTTATAACTATATTGTAGCAATGGAACTCAATTGCTACATTCTGATTATTGCTTATGTCATATAATCTGACAGAAGTATAGCATTTATTTCATTTCTGGCTGAGAATATGAAAATCATAGAAGTGGTCAACATATTGATCATCTTTATAACAATTTGATTGATTGCAATTATTTATAATTGTGAGGCAATGAAAACAGACTCAAGATTGTGTTAAGTTAGAAATTGAATAAATATTGCCATATGTTCTGCATGACATATAGAATCTTCCATAGACTTTCCATGGGCTTGAAATTCTCGTCACAACGTAGCTTGTTTGAACAAATTTCCAAGAATCATGTCAAGCTGTAGATGTATTGGCATCTAAGATACATACAGGATAACAAAGCATTAAGATGGGATGTATGAAATTGATTCCAGATCAAATTATATAATAATCATGTAGCACACGCTGGTACCCCAGGCACTTCAGCAGATGTGCACTGAGTGGCCAACCGTGCAACAGATAAGCATGCTACAACTTCTTGGGCACGAGGAATCTCTTGATTTACACCAAAGACTTTCCTGTTGCATATTGTTAGTATCAGGGTTAGAATTTGAATCACCATTACAGACATACCTATTCCACCATAACAACAACTCCTGTACATGGGTCTTCACAAAGGGACCTGGGGGAGCTTCAAAATAGTTGACAATATTTTGATAAAATGTTTTGGCAGCAAAATCACCGTCAATCATTCACCAGCACGTCAAGCTAGATAATGGAAACCAAAGCGGTGATTCCTCATCAGTGCTGCAAATACATGCTTTCCCATATTGACATCACCTGAACTGCAGCATATGCAATTGCCCATGGCTTGATAGAACGCAACCCGATGAGGGACGCTACATGAGAACGAGGGCTTTTGTCAGTCAGTGAGCACATCAACCTCCGCGTCTTGGGATGTTCACCTGCGATAATCTCATTAGCCGAAGAAGAAGAGGTGAAGATTTGCTTGAATGCCTATGGTTACATTCAAGCAGATGTCCACCAGTCTGGGGTAAGACTTTACCTTCAATAACAATGTTGATCTGAAGAGCCCCTTCTCGATGTTGTCGGGATCATACTGGTATCCCATGTCATACAGAAACATTGGCCAAGATCCCTCAGTAACTAAGAACTGTGGATGGTGCTCGAAAATATTTTTCCTTACTCTGACAACTATTAGTAATACAGTGAATGGACAAATCTAAACATGTACTTGGCATCATCCCAGTTGTACTTGATTGGGCAGAGGAGATGCCCAGTAACGTCGTGTTCCAAGCTGCAATCAGACTTCAAACTAGGCGAGATGGGAGGGAAGATGGGGGCATAAAGATTAATAAGCCAGCTTATGACTTCCTTTTTCAGGCCAGAGGCGTCGTCACCCCGAGCGCCATTGCCACCTTTTCACAGCTGCAGTATGTTAGAATAGTGGTGACAAGAACTGGGTATTCATTACCTCTTTGAATATCCGCTTGAGTTCATCTGGTTCACAATCCATCAATTTAGACTTCATCCACAGAAAAAATCGATGAATTCTTGAAAACCACGGTAGAGATGATCATGACTATGAATAGTTAGTGTTAGTGAAGGATGAGAAATGGCACACACCCTGGAGAATGAGGAAATGGCCTGCAGGGGTAATCTTCATCGTCCAAACCTTGATCTGTGATTTCTGCCCGTCGATCATATTCACAGACAAGGTCAACTGGGTCATCGAACAAAGAGATGACTCTCCTGAATGCATGACCTTTGTTGACGATACTAGCAGGGTTTCTAGAAAAATCAGGGTACTCAACTCAAACAAGTTGGATGGAACTGTTGACTTACAATCATCTCACTTCCTTGCTTGAGCGAAGTCACTCAACCTCACCCTCTAACTCCCTGATTCGGCGTTTCACTCTGGCTTGCTCACCCTCATCGCTGCCAGGTGCAGATGTGGAGCTGCCTTGGAGACTAGTGGACGAGACGGACGTAGCTGGAGGCTGTGTGGACATAGTAAGGCGGATCACAATTTGAGCAATGAGTGAAAAGGGGGGAGGTAAGTCGCAGTGATCAGTGCCGCCGTTTGGGAACAACTATTGTAGGTCTGTGATGTGCTCACTGTGGCCTGGGTAAGATAGCTTCCGTAAACTCCTAGTTACCAATAAATAGGTAGTACAGTATGGCCAGCCATAATATCATCATGTGTCGATGACAGGAGAACTGTAGTAGCAAGGGATTACCACTGTAAGAACAGATTGCTACTGCCAGTGGCAGTAGCAGGTAGTGGTTGGTAGTGAATTGGTGCCGAGCATGACCCATGTACTCAGCCATCAATCTGTAGATGTTCCCACAGTTGATTATTGATAGCCAATCCAATCACTGTAGATCCCTTCAGGCACGCAAACTGGATGGGCAGTTAGACAGAAGTAATCTACAGCAGCTCCCTTGATATACTATGTTCATGCATGTGTAAGTCCCTCATTGGATTTAAAAGGGAGAGCCGCAGTGTGTGCTCGGTGAATTCGCCGGTGTTGGTCCATAATTGACAGATGAGACAACAACAATGAAGCGGTGCATCGGCATGCACCACATGGCAGGCGAGGTGGCACAGACATGCTCATGCATGATGCTAGTCAGCACATATCTTGACAGCACAGTATATGGCCACCTGGTTAACTTGAGATGATGACAGCAAGGCAGACAGTCGGGCACGCCTCTGCATCCGCTGGAATAGGAATAGCACGGGCTGTAATGTGTGCATCGTGGCCTGCCCATTCAATGCCACAGGCCAAGCGTGCACAATTGAGGAGCCCTTGTAGTGTAGCAAGATTGGTACATACCAACTCAAAGACTCTCAGATGGGCTGGAAGGTAGCTTTATATACAAATGTTTCATCTGCTGAAACAGCTCAATACAGGGGTGCTCCTGTTCACTGTACATCCCGTGGTTGAGCGCAGCAGAACAGCAAATGGGGGGGAACTAACCAGGATGGCCACATCAACTGACCATTCTGCAGCGTGACTTTTGGTTCCCGATCAGCCAATGAGACAACAACAACGAAGCGGCAGGTCAGCACACACCAGCATACCATGGCCCGCTACCTGTCAGACACAGGATACGCTCACACATGACAGTGCAGCACGGCCATCCCTTTAGCTTGGAGGTGATGGTGACAGACAGTGAGGTCAGCGTCCACTGGATTACAGGGAATGGGGTGAGCCAGTTCATCAAATAAAATGTGGTGATTTAGCTCACATCCACGACCATCTAAAACCATTGTTGTGCCATTTACCTCCTCACTGTTGAGGTAACTCACCACTCCAACATTGATCTCTGTGATTGGACATGGTTTCCCCTCTACCTGTTCATTCCATTCGACCAGTTGAATCCAGACGTTCAGCACCTGGCTTAGTTCACATGTATTGAACGAGCATCCTATGCCCTACAGAAGAGAGTGAGCACATGCTGTCCTGCCAGGTGACAGTCCCCGCTTAGGGGACAACAGAAACTGGAACAAGCCTAGTGGACACTGGGCACACCCAGGCTCAACACGCAACTCGCGATGGGTCGAGAATTTGAGCGAGAAGGTAGTGACAGAGTGGAATGGAGTGTGTTGCTAGTATTGGGGTCAACTTCTTCACCATACTCGTCAAGTTCATCATCACTTGATAGTGATCCATCATTTGAGTCATTGTCATCTGAGTCTGTGTTCTCGTCACTCTCCAGATTCACGTCTGACACTTCTACCTCTCCCGCCTCATTAGCGTCCATATCATCATCATCACCACTAACCTCTGATCTATCAGTATCTTCATTCATCGGGGAGAGGTTGTGGCAATGACCGACACCGCTGCCATTGTGTCTGAGCAAAAGGGCAAGATGGAATAGAGGTACCTTCACCGCAGGATCCACTTGGTGCTCCTGCAAAAAAAAGAATATGACCATGGAATTTCTGAGCACTTCTGAGGTAAAGTGGTGTAGTTCTTGGTCGCAAGGATGCAATACGTCCCTGCTGACTGCCTTTCCACTACTGTTGGTGTGCCAGAACTGCCGCCATCTGGCTTCCTGCTTTGTTATTTGCCAAATGGCATTGTTCTTGTTCGTCAGGGTGTATAGCAATTTTATATGGCAGTGGGCAAGTTAACCCTGTATGAAAATAAATAAAAGAGTGTGAGATGCAAGAACAACGCGACAAATGATTTGAGTTGTGTAGGAATCTACGGTGTCGAATTGCACAATTGACTGTCCATAATCTCTGATGGCATGGAATTTATAGGTCTTCAAGTTAAATCCTTTTGCCTTTGGCATAGAGCATTGTTTGCTCTTGAGTAAGTCTCCGGCTTGCATTCGATGCCAATGGGCCTTATATTCCCTTGGGAGCTCAAATGTGTGGTATGCCTGAGCGGTTTGTTGTTCGAGTTTCCGTAAAACGTGACCAAGTTGCTGGCAAGCCTTGTCCAAGTGGGGAAGCAATGACTCAGTATGCATCTGGAGTTTAGCAAGTGCATGCCATTCCATGCAGCGGTACAATACAGTCGCAATCAGCCCCTCATGGGCCGATGGAAAAAGACCTTTGAAGACTGGGATGGAACACTGTCATTGTTGAGTGCAATAGTAATCAAGACCTGAAAACATTTACTTGCAAGAGGTCTTCAAAGTCTCGTGTGGCCAATCTTTTCATCTCTGATGCATTGTTTGAAAACCGATGAATGACACCACGGCCAAAGGTGGGCACCTGCCGAAAGCTGACTAACATTAGATCTGGGAGCACAGTTAGACTATATAACACTGACATAGACATACTGTCCATCCAAGTGGGCGACCAGCCATCCAGAAGGTTCTACCACATACAAGATGCGAATCAGATGGGTGAACACCACCTTCCATGTCCCAAGCTCGAACTCAAGCATAATATCCACTACCAACATGAGGAAATGGTTGAAGCCGAATTTCTGGAGTTGTGCAGAGAATGTGTTCTGTATCATAGTACATCAGGATGAGTCTTACAAAGGGACTGGAAAATAGATGATACCAATGTAGGTACAAGGGACGCCGAGTCGAGCAGTCAATGTACTGCAACACCATCCACCAATTGGCCATGTCAATATATAAAGTATCTCACTTGCTTGACCTTATTGAGGGGATATGTCTGAAGATTGCCAAGGCAAAACCGCATGTCACGAAGAAACCCAGTGTGATCAAATTTGGTCTTTGGGATCAAACATCACGGACAGAGATATAAACTCCCGTCACAGATCATTGCCAGCAGAACTCTATGCCAGTCAAGGTCAGTGATATGAGTATAGAGAATACGGCACACTTCTCAGGATCATCTGCCGAATAGGTGAAGATTCTAGGATAGACCATACGAAAAATACCATCAGCCCACTTTAACACTATACCGTGTTTGTACGCATGTAGGAACTTGTCATCTAAAAGAATGTCCCAAATGGCATGCATAAGCTCTCACTGACAATGTGTCAATAGACGCTGGGTCGCTGTCTTCGTAAATTCGCCAATGGTGGTAAGGAATTGCGTGATTGTGTCTGGTAACTGACAAATGAATTAAGCCATAGAATGGTTCGCCAGATGCTAAGCACAAAACACCCACCAAAGGTATAAATGCAACATGATGACAAGCACTGGCGGAAGGTTGGGCCCATGTGTACTTTGACATGTTTCCAAAGAAAAGATAAAGTGGCCATGCTTTAGCCGTTCCGAACGTGGCCAGAGTGGTGACGTCCAACGAGAACATGATTGCCACAGTGACTTTATCGAGCCTACAGTTGGGTTCGTTTGATTGCTTCTGCAAGTCAGTATGGGCTTTCAACCAGACATCAGAAGTGTATAACTGTTCGAAAACTCGTTGCTCAGTGCCATCCACAGGATGTTTCCAAAAGCGTTTGAATGGGAAGAGATGAAAATACTTGGCATGTGGGCCAGAGAATGCGGACTTGATCATGCCAACAAGAGGATGATATAATAAACCACTGATTGTGAACGGTTGGTGATATGATCCAGAGGGACTTGGGATGGGAGTGGGAATTTCAATGTTCACGTTGACTTCCTGCCAACCATCAGAAGCATGAGCTGAGTTGCTACACTGAGTATCGAGGATTGAGTTCTGAGTAGTAACATTGAAATTTGAGAGGTCTTCCATATTGAAGTCATCAGCAAGGAGGACACTGAACAAGACAATTGAGCTCTCACTGAGACTTCATGATGCTCCCAGAGTATCTCCACTTCATGAGTCTGTAGATAGACATGTTCGGAAACAGCCATGGGGGAGGAAGTTCGGACCCTGATTCTTCTACAGGAGGGATTGCTGGTTCAGGTGGTTGGTGTCTTTTGTAAGTCAAATCATCAGGTGCAACAAATGCATCAGGATCATATGATGGCTGATCTGGATACTCCTGAAAGATCCCAAACCATTGACAGCCATACAGATGGTATCGCAGACAAGAAGTATAACCCTTCGGATTGTTGGTTGCGAAGGTAACACATTTGCCACGGGGGTTTCTACTGGGGCAGGAGGCTGGGGGATCTCGTCGAGGTATCATTTGGGTAACCGGATGGTTCACCTTTGGTGGTCACTTATGGGGTGTGAAGCTTCTGCAATGGGTACAGATAGTGTTTTCCAGGCCAGGCTCGAAAGCCCAAGCCAGGCTGAGCCCCTATGGGCCAAGCCGAGCTGGGCCTCTAGAGCAGGCCTCTAGGGGCTCACGGCTTGGCTTGGGTTTCTGCATGGCCAGGCCGGGCCCTTGAGCCATGGCTTTTGTGGCATCACTCGGCCATCACCAGTGCCCCAAAAGTGTAAACTCCACACCAATGAAAATTTTCTTCTACCCGATCTATAACCTAATGTCAGATACAGCCGACCTCGGAGATGAACCCCAGTGGCATAGGCATGTGCCCGCCCCTTCCACATGCATTACCTGTGCTGACAATGCTGCCGAGCTCGAGTTAACATCACACAAACAGGCACAAGCAGCTCAAGCAGCACTATTGCTGGGACAAAACGCAAGGCACCTGGTGACAGCATGCCTTCAGACACAACTGAACCGACTACACAAGTCCAGGCCAATACTATGAGGCCATCCAAAGGTAAGCGCAGCCACTACCATTGGTTTGGAACTCCCCGGGAAACTGAACTAAATTCATTTCAAATTTCCAAGGGAAGTCTAGCAACGTGACACCCGGGCCATCTGCAGCAAGTTCTAGCCAAGTCCGCCTCCTCGCTGGCTCCAACGAGACAGGACCGGACGGGTTGCTCAAAGACATCACTGTTGTTGATGTGGATGAGCCTGGCCCAGTCAAGAAATCACGTGCAGATCGCAGTCAAGACATTGACACATTTTTTTCCCCTTCGTTTATCAAGGATGGCAAGAAATATAGGAATTGTACCCCTTGCACGTAAGTAGGATACTCTTTTGAGTCGTTCCATGTTGATCTTACCCATCACTTTCAAACACTCTACAGGAAACTTCAAAAGCGACCAGTTTCTTTCGTTAACGAAGCCACGACCTTGCAATGGCACCAGCAGGCTACCCACAAGGTTGCTTGGTACTATACAAAGTACTATTTACTGACCACAACTTCAGGCTGATTACCTCAAGTGGGCTGCTGCCAACAATTTCCCGTCCATGTTACCGCAAGACACTAAACAACAACGCGATGCGGTGACCGCAAGCAAACAGCCTCAGACAAGCCTCGACAGTCACCTGGTTTCAAAGCCACAACTCAGCATTTCGTGAAACTGCCATTTGATGGCTTATCAAGACTGATCAACCTCTGTGCACATTCCGACATCCCCATTTCCAAGCAATGATTGAACTCGCTTCCCGTGCAACCCACGGCATCAAGATCCCGGGGCCCAAGTAAACTCATCAAGCAATTGTTGACCTTTTCAAAACAAGTCTCTGCAGCCTCCACGACCGTTTTCAAGTGTGTACCATTTCCATCCACACCAAACATTTATTATTAACTTGTTTATCAGGGTGACACCATCAAGGGATGGATCAACTTGACATTGACCTGCATGCAATCCATTACGTGCTGAGATCATGAGTATAACTCTCTCCCAATATTCTAGCCTAACCCACAGCTAGAAAATCCTAATATGCACAGTAGAGGTAGCTTACTATCTAAACTACCTACCCTCCAAATTTCATCATGTTTGCTTTATTCCTTACAGAGATATTCACAAATCTCTAGTAATGTACCCATATTACCATAGTGTACTCAAAACACTATTACTCTAATTACTTTCTCAATAGACAATTAGCCCTTAGTTAGATTATCTAATCATGTACTACACAGCTTGACCTGCACAGCCCATATATCACATGACCACTTGCCTGCTTAGGATGCTGCCCAAATTGCCATTCAAGCACAGCAGTGAGTCTTGCTTTCATAGAACATTCTAAATAGAATGTACAGCCATTAACCTGTGCAAGGTTTCTGTAACTCATAGCATAGCCCTGCATGAGTCAGTGTGAGTCATACCTCAGAAAAGTGAATAAGAATCACACCTGAGTCAACATGAGTCATGAGTGTTGAAGCTCATAGCATAGGCATACCTGAGTCAACATGAGTCACACATGAGTCATGTCAAGTCAGTCTTGCTACCACTATTTATCCTACCCATCCAATCATATTCATTCATGGCAAGCAAAATGACTCAGAACATAGCCTCAAAGCTGCTAAATGTAGAAGCATAGCCACATGTAAAAAAAGGTATATAAGGAGTGGAATTTTGCAGTGAAAGATCATCCCATTATTTGATTATCTCTAAGAAAGTCCCAAGTGACCCTTAGAGTTCTAAATCTCTACATACTTGGTAGCTAGTACTTAGCAGAAAACACTACCAAAAGAGGCAGCTAACACAGCTACTCTTACATAAGCTATTACTAAGTGGGCAAATACACTGCCAATCGTAATCTAAGCAAATCTAGTTTAGGAATACTTAGTACCTGCTACACACAGAGATCTTGCTGACATACATTTCACTCCAGTTTCCCAATAAATAAGGTTGTAAACAACCCATATTGTGTGAGAACTGAGTGACCCCTTTAGGAAATATCCTACACATTACATCATACACAGCCACCACAGATTCCCAGGAATCTAGCTACTCTCTTCAAATAGGCGTATATACACGGCAAAGCCTATAATTTGGTACACACACATAACTACAATACGATTCAGTACGTATCTATCGCTAGTAAGACTAGCAACCCGTTAGCCAGTAACAATAGGAATAGTCTACATATTCCTTATATCTCTAGAACCTATATTAGCTAGGAACGAAGCCAACCCTTTTACCCTTGACTAAACATCAGGAAAGGAAGAACGACCAGGGATCCAATTAGTTAAGTTTCCCACTCATTCAGTAGACAAGTTTTCCTTTTTTATATATACTATCTTCTGTTTGAGCTGGTAGATAGAGTTGTCCTATCACCAGCTTATAACTAGATTGGGCCTGGAGGATTGATTGCATAGGATTTTCCCCTAGCAAATCTAGCACTCTATATCCTGTAAGAACGACAACTGGAGCCCACCGCGAGGGGTTGGCTATTACCACATTTCTACCCAACCAATACATTACCTACCTTTAAGGTACCCCTATACATACCACTATGATGACCTCTACCCAGTTTCTACCTGGACCACGCAGTAGAGATGCCCCTGATAAATTCAAGGGTAGCTACAAGCATGTTCAGCGTTTCCTTAACCGATATGATGATCTTTGTCGTCGATGCAATGTCACCACTGACACAGACAAGGTAAGTTTGCGGTGGTTATAGCTTGACGATCAGACACCTGACATGTGATATATGTATGGCACACATTGTTAACCTTGCCACTCAGGCTTTTCTGTCTGCACACAGCAAGTCAAAGCATTTTGACCCATCAACACCCGACATTGATTTCTTGGTTATCCGAGATGAACTTGACAGAGATGAGGTGGGCCTTGTGTGCACCATCACGATAAAAGTATGTATCCTTCTGAGTCACTTATCTATTACTCCCACATGAAACAATTTCCACCCTTTAGGAGCGCTCTTCAGCGCAACGCAAAGAACTATTCCAACGAGTCCAGCTGCGCACCGAAAAAGGTCATGAGCTGAGCACAACGCCTCTGCAACTCATACTCAATATGAAGATCTGGTGGTCTTCGACCTTTTTGATGCTTCACCGTGCACACAACTTAAAGGAGGTATGTACTTGTTCGTCCCCTGTCCATTTTTACACTTACCAGTTGCTTCTCAGGACGTTAACTATTTTGTACGACATCTCAGCCTCCAAGAAAGCAGCGCTGACAAACGCCACAAGACAATGGAACTGGAGTTGTTGAATACCGAATGGGAGCAGGTTCAGCTCTTACTAAGCCTTCTTGGGGTACATGCTGTCCGGCTCATAAAATGTATGCCCATTTAGAACTTTGCAGTACTTTGAAAAAGTGCAACACTCGTTCTCGTCTGAACAGGGTCCCGTAATGCACGTGGCATTGCCCACATTAGAAGGTTTACACAAGGCTTGGACAAAGCGACTAGACTCGTCCAAGTACTTCAACTTTACTGATGGCCTTGAAGCCGGCTTGGCCAAAGTCGGCGAGTACTATGAGCAGACTGCCACTTCTGACGCTCATATCATGGCCATGTGTAAATTCTTTTTTTCACTCATAACCACTTTCTAACTGCTGTTGTACATATAGTGCTTGATCCTGCACAGAAGTTAACTCATATTTGTGCATACTGGGGGGAAGAGGGTCTTGTGGAGGCGATGAAGTACGCCGAAGACATGGTGCGTTATCACTGATATGTGATTTGAAGACAAGACTAATTGTGGCAGTACAAGGAATGGTTCAATGTGATGCACCATGACACTGCATCTACCATGGATGCCATAGTCCCCCAGCAGCGGTCGATCTTGACCAAAAACCCCCAACTACATGCTCTGTTCGGGGAGCTATCCGATGAAGAACTCGACGGAACTCATGAGGGTTCATCAAGTCAAAACAGGGCAGAAGAATGGCACGACTCAGCAAAACCATGGTTGCAAGGGTTTCACAAGTATCTCAACACATGTGAACATATTGGGAACCTATCTGTCATGTGCTGGTGGGGTATTAACGCCCCACAATATCCAGTATGGGGTTCTCTGGCTTGAGATTACCTCTCCATCATGGCCACTTCAGTTTCGGCGGAATGCACTTTCTCATCGGCAGGGATTACTATCACCAAGCGCCGAAACTGCCTCAAGGCTGATATTGTCGAGGCACTTCAGTTCATGAAGTGCTACTTGAAGAAGGAACTTCTTTTTCATGAGGACCCATCTGTCGAGGCTGACATGCAGGGTCTTGACTCTCCCAAGACTGCTGCTGACACAGAGTTGGGCTGGGGTCATATTAGCCAAGGTTTGGATGATGACATGCATGACTCGGATGGGAAGGATGACCGTGGCCATGAAGATGAAGTTTTTGTCACTTTTCTTACCGAGCTGTAGCTACTCGTAGTATGACTTGTAGTATGTATTATACTACATACCACAAGATGTTGTTAGCTTACCACTACAAGCCTGGGCTCAGGCCAGGCCAGGCCCCCTTATAGGGCTTCTGAGGGCTCGGGGCTTGGCCTGTGGTTTCATAGAGCCCAAGCCCTCATAAGCTGGGCCCAAGCCCTGGCTTTCAAGCCAAGCCGGGCTGGGAAAACACTAGGTATAGAGCTTGGGGATACTAAAGGGAATGTCGACTCAGAGCTGGAGAGATAAGGGGGCTCGGCACTCCGTGCAAGCAATGAAGGCACTGAGAGAAGAGGGAGACTTGGAGATTGGGAAGGAAGAGAGGAGTTTTGGAATCCAGAGCCCATGGATGCTACCAGAGATGAGGATGACACTGTTGGACCATCAAATTGTGCGACTGGCCCATCAGGCTGGTTTGAAAAGTCAGATCATTGAGCAGAATATCCAGGAGCCTGAAGAGCAGAATCGTGTACTTACCATGACTTCAGCACTACTGGATGCATGCCTTTCGGCATCTTTACCCATGTAACCTGGGATCCTTGTCCTTTGGAGGTGTTCTCTATGTTTTTGAATGCTTGAGTGCAGAGAGGGTTGGTAAGCCTGACATGTCTTCTGATGTTGGCTGAGTGAGCATTGGTTGTTGAAAGGTGGTTTTAGGCATCTGCCCCCACAAGAGAATACAGTGTCCATGAAGGACAAGAAAAGGACTAAAAGAAGTACCCAGATCACCAAGGGTTTCATTGTCAAAGTACCATCTGTTCATACACAGATGGCTGAGAAATTGAAGGTGCTTGTTCGGACGTCCAAACAGGCATGTAGCCACACATGCCCTCATTAGCTAATCATTGCCAGCCACCATACTGTATTGCGGCTGCACTTTTGAATGGTGAGCAGATACCTTTGCTCATCATCGTCTCATTGGTGAGATTGATTCCCACGGTTCTTGCAATGCCTCGCTGCCTGCAGTCGTCGCTCTGCTCATCCTTGCCCTGGTCCTTGCATGCCCTTGCCCTTGCCCTCCCCTTTGCTGGTTGCCCTGGTCCTTGTGCACCTGACGACATGACAACCGTGATGAGTGATGCGACAACGGGACTGATGTCGTCCTTGCCTCCTCCTCACGTGTGCAACAACATGACAATGGTGATGCAACAATGGGATGATGATGATGATGACACCATTTCCACGCGCTCACCATCACACCGCGTTGCACCACACCCACACACCCCACACAGTGACAACTACACACCATCACTATCACCCTCCATCACCCACTTCACAACGATGGGACAGGACCACCACCACCACCACCACCACACTGTTGCCACACACTCACCGTCATGGCCATCACCACACCTCGTACTCACCCCACCAATTGTCTCTGTCACCGTCGCCATCACCGGCACCTCACCCTCACCCTCGTGTGCAAACATGAACGCGTGTATGCTCACGCGCTTGCTGTCACAGTCGTCACTACACGGCCGTGCCTCACTGCATCGCACCACACCCACACACCCCACATGGTGACGACTACACGCCATCACCATTACCATCATTATCACCATCACTCTCCCTCACCCACTTCGCAACAACACAATGGCACAGCGACGATGACGACAACCTCCTCAACCCACACCCTTGTTGCGTTGTGTGCACGTGAGCACATGTACACACAAAGACAGCAAAGTCTGCGTGTGTATGCACGCACACTCACACACAGTCGTGGTCACTGGTACCAGGCTAACCCGCAGGTAAAACTCGCCACGGGTGCGGGTACAGGTACGAAAGTTCGTATCCACGACCAAACCCATACCCGTCAGCACGGGTACGGGTACAGGTCGGCACTGGGACACCCGTGGATTTACTACCCATGCCAATCCTTAACGCTACTCACATACCATTCCCAGTTCCTGCATCACTATGCTGGGCAAGATAATATATTGTTAATTTGTCATGTTTGGAGGGCACTGTGATCTGGGTCGCTGCTGAAAATGCATATATACAATGAGCAAGTGACCAGGGTAAAGAACTAGGTATATGAAGTTTGCAAAGTAAGGTTGGCTCATTGGAGTGCAATGAATGAATTTAATGTAATATCTACATGGAGACCAAATGTAAGTGAGAAGTTGTAACTGGATTGTTAGATATGGGGTTGTGCATGGCAGAAAACTGGGGGAGGATGCATACATGAGAGAACCCAATGATTATCAAAGTTGAGTGGCGTTGGGATAAGTTGGCTTGATGGAGCCCGTGGCTTATAACCAGTTACTTTAGTATCATGGTAGAGTCCCCAGTCACCAAGTGCATGTGGAGGTTGGGCACCATCGTCTTCAAACATGCAGTATGTGTCCTAGCTGTGCGAGTTCATGAGGAATGATTGTGCTGAGTACTGCGAATTTGATGGTGATTGTTGGCAACCTGGTACAGCTGCTACAGTTGGGCCTTCTATGCGATAAGAGCCCAACAACTGGTGAATCTCGGTGGGCAACAAGTATAGCTATGCAAATACGTGTTTGGCAGATTCTGACTACAACTTGAGGCACTCACCTGTGGCTGCCTCACCTTCAACCCCTTCATTTTTGCTCATCTATAGGTCTCTCAGGCCCTGATGTTGAACTTTTCTGTTTCTTAGTAGATGGGCCAGTTAAGTCCGCGTCATGGAATGGATAGAAACAAGCAGTGCACATTGGTCCCTTTAAGTTGGTGCCAGTTGTCATTGATAAGCAAACTGTACGTGTAGAGAAGTTTGGCTGCTTGATTATGTACAGTTTGCAAAGAAAAGATGATCTTGCACAATTTCTGGTACCAGGATGGCCTGGGCCATTGTACAGCTGTGCTGATCAACAAACAATACTTTGCACAGGCTTGTCCGGCTTGGAGTCGCTTGAGAAGATATGCGGCAAGTAGGGATCTAGGCTTGCGAGTACTTTTGCTGTGGCAAATGTCTGCTGACAATGCCATTATTCAGGTATACCAGCATGCAGGTGGGCACCAAATGATTGATGAAGACATATAATTGTTTGAGCTGTCTCACCTATATCATAGTAATGATCAACTTTTACCCACTGTAAACTCGCTGAGACTGCGAATCTGCTACTTACCTTTACTAGACACTCGGCTATCAACCTGTAGCCGTTCTCATATGGTACTTGGGCTATCCCAGTACACATCTCACGATTCTTTGGCACTTGGGAGATTGATAATAAGTACTTATATGTAAATTCTGATTCACTAACCACCATCCTGTGTACAGCACCAGGTTGGTACTAGTAGGTAGAGACCAGTAGCCGGTAGCACAGACTCAAAATGTCCTTTTGATCTCTTGAAATCTGAGACATCAAGGTGATGTGATTCTGTTGATGAGGTGGTCGACAGATATTGCACGAATCCCCCACTCAAAGTACAGGATACCATGAAACCAGTGTGGAAGTTCCTTCAGTGCCGCAAGGACCATTAGTCAGCAAACAGCTTTGAACCCTACTATACCACATACCACACTCAGGCAAGCTAAGAATGCCTGCCTCACTGAGCTCAGCAGAAAGCCACCCAATTTGCCCACTGTCATCTAGCCCAGAACGTCCTGCAACAATGATCACAACCCCCCCACTTCCAACATTGGCCCCAACTCCTCTTCTCATGTTGATACTCGGAGGACACACCCAAAAAAACGGTCTTGCCTGCAGTTCTCTTTACCATCCGAGGAGAGTGTTTCTCAAGGTGCTCGTAACCCTAATAAGAAGGTCAAGATGATGTACACAACCATAGGTCTGTGTGCTGTGGCATGGACACTTATCATTGATGCGGCTGTATGCAGGTTCCAGCAAGAATGTCTCAAGAAGTTGAAGACCTTCATTCACTTTGCATGCTGCAGCTTGCCAGGGCTAGCCGCCACGCTTTTGCTACGCATATGAGGTATTGTTGCTTTCGTCTTCAAGAAATTGAAGTTATGCAGGCCATCGCAATCAATGAGTGTGAAGAAGCAGAAACTTGTTTGCAAAGAGCGGAATTGCAGATTGGAGAAGTAAGGCATCTCCTGCATACCGATGGCACAGCGTTGGCAGACAGCGGTATTGTGCTACTTAGTGCAGGATATGACAGTGATAGTGAATCGATGACTCTCCCCTACAGGCAAGAAGGTCCCTGTTCTTGTACATGTGTTAATGAGGGCCCCTCGGAGCGAAGATAGATTCAAGCATATAAAAAATGCTGCTAACTGTTTCACTCCCAGTAATGGCTCATTGTGCCTGCGCCCAAATTCATGGATGAGGCCATACTGCTCATGGTGACAGTGGCCATCTCACAGTAATGCCCACACCTCCCCTGTTTCAACCTATTCCACACAGTGTGCCGTCTCCACAACCTCTTGACATGCGCCATGCTCTACCTGGCTGTCAATGGGACATCTCATCAGTCCCAGTGACCACCAGCTCCTACCTAACAGTCCCAACCCAACCCGATTCAAACTCAGTGTTCAACAACAGCTACCTGGTCCACCACACCCCAGATGGACAGCTTTTCACCTGAGCAGAATGGTTCACCTCTCCTCAACAGATGTCGTCATTCATGCCACAACCAATCCACTGGCCACAAGACGCCGTTGATACCACTGGAGTAAGGCATCATATCATTGAATTACTTCACAAATTGTTTGTTAACACAAAGCAGGTTTAGACGTCCTCTGTGAGTCAAATTGGTGCCTCTAGAACAGTATCTCGGGACCGGCGCCACACATTCGGGAACTTGCTGTATACTGTCCCATCGTGGCATTTGACCCTGTCTGTGGCAGCTTCCTTGTTATCCTGCTCACCTTTGTTTTGGTTGTCCATGGATGGGAGCACAAGTATCCCCAAATGCCATGCCTCCCGGGGGACCTATAAAAAGGAAGTCGATGCCAATTCTCTGAAGTGGTACCCAGTGAATGTACAGAATCTTCTGATTTACGCCTGGCACACCTTGGCCAACAACATGGTCAATAATTTAGGGTGGTTGTATGGTGAGACCGCACACCATGCGTACAAGGATTCCATACATGAGGCCTTCTCAGAAGCAAATACTGTCTTGCACGAGCGTGAGTACTACTAGTCCGTCAACTGTGTTCTATGTATTAACATTCTGTAATAGAGGTTCAACTGACATGCGAAATGCAAACAGTGGTAATACCACTCAACCCTCCCTATCATTTGCCGCTGATATGTATGTTGTAGATCCTAAAGGAGCCGAGTTACGTCTACAGCAAAGCAGTCGAATACGCTGAAAAATATGTGAAGACATTTTTCGTGACGGATGATGCTGAGTTATTAAATGATCCATTAAAATATCAAGCCTGGATGACCAATCACCTTGATGTGATCTCGGACCATAAAAAACCGACATTCTTTTTCAATGAACATGATGCCACAGTGAGTTTTCTAGATGACAATCATTGTTTTTGACTAATGATTGTACAGGGTAATGTTGTTTGATGGTTTGGTAACTTGATGCTCGAGTGCTTTCACCTCAACTTCTGGTATACAACCAATGTTTCTCCAGTCAAGTATTTCTTGTCAACTTACCATATGACACCAACTCGAATGTACACATTGTCTGCAATGGCAGTACATTTTTCTGTTTGCATACAGCCAACAGCTGAACTTTGAGCGCTGCTTTAGTTCCTGTGCGCCTGCCACCGTGTCGCAACCAGCCGCAAGCACAATTCCAGAAATGCCGTGGCGTTTTCTGGTGACCAGTATGGTCTGATATTTGACCTATATCATACTGCACTACTACAGTACACGGACCACCCTGACATTGGTGCACAATTCAAGGCTCGACTCAACTGGTTGAATATCCAGGGATTGTGAGTACATTGTACTAGTTATTATAGAACCTGAGTTTACAGGAGCTCGACAGGAAAAAGATAGAATTGAATACTCCATTGGCACCAAGTAAACTTGCGCTGGTATTCATCTCCCTTCCCGGCAGGTCAATTCATGCATGAGCATCAACATACCCTTTGGCTCCCAAGCATCAGGATCAGGGTTGCTGTATGTTCCCTGTGCTACTAACAGTCTGCAGTATGGGTATTTGGATGTCCAGCCTGAGGAGAGCAGCACTTTATCCAATGTCATGTTCCACTTCTGATTCTGTTTGCTTCTGTTGTTTGTAGTATATAGTTACACTTTGTACCACTTAGTACTTAGCATGTGTTTCACTTTTGCATATCGATCTTATCCATGTTTTGTACTTTGTACTTTTCTCCATGAATACCACATTCATTGGCAACCTACATGCCCCTGCCGAGCAACAGCGACCACCACACAGACAGAATCTGGGAGGACTTTACCTCCAGATCCTTCCACAGATGTATCAGACAACCCTCTCCTCTGTTAAGCTACACCAGGACAGTTCCCCCCTTCATTTGTACGGACACTGAGAACCACTCCAAGACATATTCGCTGACGCAATTCAACTCCCTCTCCATACACCATCACATGTCCCGCCCCCACAGAAGATGGCCCTGCCCTCATCCTCCTCTCCCTTGTGTCGGCAAACACCCAAGACTATTCGCTCCTTTCATCCCCCATTAGTACACTTGGTATCCTTCTCGTGCTCTGTGTCCACCTCAATGATCAATCCGGGTTGGATCTGGCTGCCCACATGTTGGAACTCTTGCACGACCAACTTTCCCTTGCGTGAGCAACTACTGTCAGGACCCTCATGCAAATCGTTGGTCTTACTTTGCCCTTCACCGCCCGCTTGCCATACCCTCAAACATTTACATTTTTCCTGAACACATCATCCCAAACTGTTTGATATTCTGTCCAAGATGCTGAGATCTCTGTGTGTGTGATATATGTGCAGTGCATGGCTCACCTCGCCAACGCCGCAGTATGGTATCTCGAGATGGGACAGGTACTCAAAGCTCCAATCAAGTCCACTTTGAGGTCTATCACCCTCCCTCCCCACATGCATTACTTGCTCACTCCTCCCAGGTGTCCTGTGATGTATCCCTTTACGACTTGCACCTGTCCATCCAGAAACAGCTGGCCACACTCCCCATGGACCTTCCCCTGTATGTTAACACGCCGTACCACACAATATCAGCACACTCCACATCTTTTTGGGGTTGGCAAAAGACCAACAACATCATTCCCACTCACAGTTACTCCAACAGGCATTCTTTGATAGCATTGTTGACATGGCGTTATCACCACCTGTGCAGGTGGACGTGAATACAGGCACTCAGGTAAGTCCACCCATCCATATCAGTAAGTCATGACATGCTGATCGAAGCAGATGTCGAGGAGAGCACCGTTAACGCACATGCTCAATGAGGCACCACTACTTTCATCTTTTGGCAGGAAAACATAATGAAGTGCACAGTACTCCGTTTGTCTCTACTGTGAGGACAGTAGGTGCCACAAGTGTAATGCAAATGACAAGAGGAAGGTATGTGCCTAGTGGGAGGTACTCACTAGGTCTGAGGATAGAGGTTGCTAGCTTGAGGAGCGAGGTAATATAGAAGCAAGTAAAAGAGCTTGTATAATAACTGAGTGTAAGAACTAAGGAGAGCAATACAGAGTGAGCTCCCCTCTATATAGTGTACAGGTATTGTTTGTACCTGTATGATCTTTACTCTAGGGTAGGTAAAGATAATGAGTCATATCATATGACGAATGATAAGAAACCTATCTAGCCAATAGCAATAATGGCTGTTATCTATGACGACATATGATGAGTCAAATGTGATAGTGTAATCGGACCTAGTGTCCAATAGTCTGGACCATTGATGTAACCAGGTCTAGAATCTGGGTTATGTAAGAGAAGAACAGAAAGTGAATACCCAGATTTCAACAAAACATCCCCAGCTGAGTGGCGTGTGGCGTGTCCTCTGCACCATTTGTTGCATCGTGACCTGAGAGAGATCAACAAGCAGAGCCTGCTGGCAGCCATGTAGTCACCGGTATGTGCCATGAGTCTAGCAGGTCAATGAACTTGACATCGTCCTATAGTTACCTTGCCTCATCCTCGAGGTGCGATTCAGTGAGACATGAAAGCAGTACAGATGACATTTTATAAAGACAATGGAGGCCCACAACCAAGACTGAGTCACCATGGGAAAGCGACATTTCTACCTGCAAGATGGGAAATACCCACAAGCTGAACACAACAGAGGTGTGTATTTCCTTTAGTCTTCATTGGACCATTTTCATCATAAACAAGGATGAGGTGCAATGGTCGAAATTGCAGAATGTAGGCATGACTCCAGCTGACGAAGCAAAGCTCGTCACACGATATGCAAATATGTTCTCAAACTTGTGCCTAGGTGAGTTCTGAACAGCCTTATTTTGGGCATCGATGCTTATATGAACTAGCTTTGCTTCCCACTTGTGATTAGATCCCCACTGTGACAAAATCATCTGCACAATGGGGGACATCGAAATCCACAAACTCTCCATCGTCCCTTAGGCTGTCTTTCTCAAAATGTGTCTGAGTGCTGACCTCTCCCGCTCCCGCCACTCAAGAAACATGCTCGTTTGCCTCAGTACTCCATGGATTAGTCGAGCTGTTAGTGTCGATCCGACTCTAAGCATGCCCGCATTCGAGGAGTTGCTGCTAGCCTCTAGTCATCATGCTACATAGTATACTATATGCTGTACAACCTTGAAATTTACACCCATAGACTATGAAGATGGCAATTAGTGACATATCTCTACACTGAATGTAATGTAATAGCATTTTAATGTAACAATACTAGTGGACTAGCATGCTTTGACAGGGTTTCCAGACTTGTGAAAAGGTGGTATAACAACTAGAGAAGCCATCTCACTAGATATGCATTTTCCAATGTAGTGTATTACCATGTAGTCACCAACAATCCTGATCAAGTACAAGATTTTCTAAGTAGATTTAAGTGACCAGACAATATCATTAGCTAGCAATGTATGCATCTACAAGGTAATCTCAGAATGTGATTTGATTGAAAGATATATCATGTTATATCACGCAAAGTATAAACCAGTGATGTACACTTGGCAAACAATTCACAGCTTCCAGCAGAATGGCAAGTCTTTCATTGATATCAACAGTGTGGTAGACATTGATTGCTGGAAAGCACTCTGTGAGTCTGTTGACAATTGATCTTGATGTTGATGGATACAAGGAGCTGATCCATCCATCTTTGGTCACGAGTCAAATGATGATAAATACATTTGCAGATGTGAGGTCTTCTGGGCAATAGCCATACCAATTGGATTCCTTCAGCTTCATGACCAAGTGAACCTTCATCCCAATCATCCAAGCTATTTCCACCACATGGTTAATATGTTTTATTGTGATAAAAAAGTATCAAATTTGGTAGCCCAGCCATGCCTAATCCTAGTTCTTCATATCCAAAGTGCACCTGCAGCCTCTCATCAGGGACCTCTGCTAAGCTCAGGTCAAGGTTGGAAGAGTGTGATCTAATGTGTACTGGCAGTATGCATTTGTAATCCCAGTACTTTTTTATGTGAATCACTGTTAAGAGCGAAAATGCTAATGGAAGCGGACTAGCCACTTGCAGGATCAACTCAGGGAGTAACCATGATGATATTGAGAGGGATAACAATGTTCTACTGACCTGGAGTCCACAGTGAGTAACCAAAGGATACAATGTGGCGCTCCAGGGAGTAACTGCACTTCAAGGTAAACAACCATAAACAGATCAGCCACAATAGACTAAGATATGCAAAGGTGAAGTTCTATATGGGTAGGGACACCACAACAAGCTAAAGAGAAGCTGAAAAGTGGCCATGAAGAACATGTTAACATGGCCATGGTTAGAACACGAAATGAGGTGCGAAATCACCAAAACTAACAGAGAGGGCACCATGCCAGGTGAAGATGAGGCATACCATGGATGCAATGGGAAATGTAGAGAGGTATTGCAGAGGTACTTGGTGCAAGGGCAAAGACTCTACAAGCTTGAAGGACAACGCCTGCACATGAGAATGGTTCCATCAGATTAGCTGAAGGATTTCTATGATGGATCTCTATTAGAAGAATGGAACTGTTAGTGCAAGTGGTAGTCTGTTGTTGTAGGTGATGGATACCACACAAGGTTTGTAAAGAATCAAGACAGATTGAATGCCAGTCTACACTGTGTGTATTGAACACATAGTGCTAGATAACATGGAAATGTTTTAAAATGACAATTCATCTCTGGAGGTTCTGATATGCACAATAGCTCTGTGGAACACAAGTGTGAATGGTTGTGGCCAAGCTCATTCACACATACAATGTTTAACATCTCTGCCTATTGATGCCTTCTCTGCTTCTAGTGATATAGTCACACAGACTTGTTTATTAGTGTCACCCATCCTATTGGGCCCTCTTGTTCCACTTTGTGAATAAAGATGGGGCTTGATTCTCTCTCAATACACTACTCACAGGGACTTTGAGTCTCTGCAGGTCCATTGCAAGATTTCATGAATGTTGCACACCAGACTCCTCACTCTGCCATGATGCACCTTGCTCTACTGTTTCAGCCACAATCACATTGATATATGTGTTGAAAAGATGGTGCCTGTCAATCATCAGTTTCCCTAGTTTTCCTCCTATACTCCATGATAGTGGACCTATAACCTTGGATCAGTATGCCTCTCAGTATCTGGGCACTGTGCTTCCTGGTTTCCATGCGGAGGTAGGAGATAAGCTGCAAGACAGCTTTGGGGTGCCTGTGCCTCTGTTCCTTTACTTTGATGACAAGGTGTCCATTGCTTTAA
This sequence comes from Boletus reticuloceps, assembly GCA_018397855.1. Taxonomy (NCBI): domain Eukaryota; kingdom Fungi; phylum Basidiomycota; class Agaricomycetes; order Boletales; family Boletaceae; genus Boletus; species Boletus reticuloceps. Next base: position 459,752 of record JAGFBS010000028.1, read on the forward strand.
CAACCAGGAAGTTGGAAATCACAGTGGTGTGTTGACCATAGGAATCCATCCAGCAAATGTATATATCCACAAGGCCATCTCATTCCCATCCTCATAGTTCCTGTTCTCCATGTCCTTATCCTCGTATACCTCACCCTCTCTGGTTATGGCCACTCATGAATTGATCTACTGTGTGATTATGCAATTGCATGGGATGGTAGGTAGTGGAAGAAGCATGATGCAAATGTTGTGATTACCAAGCAGCATGTAAATTCAATTGATAAAACAGATGGACCTCGGACAACACTCAGATAGAGCAATGAAGTGATGGAGTGATGATGTGATTGTTGCAACAAAGTGACAAGCAAATAGAGTGACAAGCCAACAACAATAAATGAGTTCAATGAATGAGCACTGTCAAATAACAATGATGGGTAAGTATAAACCAACAGGAAGTGATTTCGATTAATGAAGAAGTCCTGCAGATATAGTCAAGACTGAATGGGAGAAGGATGTTCTGAAACAATATTCTCGCTTCATCATGGCCTTATTCATTGTGTTTCACCTGTATTGGCTCACCAAGCTCATAGAAGTGTTCTTCGCATATAATGTTTCTGGGTTGAACTTCAACTCAACTTGACATTCCATTTGAATAATGCTCACCTAGCAGAGTTTGCTGAGGAAAAAGCATTAAGTTTGGATGTTCAACAAACATACACTGGACAACTCTGAGAGAAAGGCAAACAATAGTATTGATGGTGTGTCACATCTCCTGAACCTCTTAGTAAGTTATTTTGATTTTGATTGTAAAATGACATATATATCTATCCAGAAACAATTGTGTCTTACTCAACTCATGAAATCTATAAGTAACTCTATTCTCCAAATCTATAATATTAAAGTTTTGTAGGTGTTATGTACCATTTGACTACACACTTCTGATTGCATTATATACACCAACAGAGTTGGTCAACAAGTTGGGAAGAACCCTACTGATCCGATATTATTTGAATTATCAAAGAATGCAAAGACCACAGCGTCCAACATATCAAGAAGATTTTTAAAGATGTATGGCATATAAGGTTTATTGACATGGATAAGTCATATCCACATTGCTGGCAGTGGGTTGTGCATACATGTCACTTACCACACTTGAAACAGCAAAATTAAGAGCCTCTGAGGATGTATGTTCTCATTCAGCATTATATATATGTAAGAAAGGCAGACATAGCGTCATCTGTAATGTACCAGTGGAAGCAACAATGAGAGCACTCACTGAGCATATCAGTGGCTCAGTGTGCCACACCAGCATATGTGCTGGATCCAGCCATTGATCTAGAGTCAATGCATGCAATTCAATTCCACAAGGTCTTTCTTTTGTGTTCTTTTCCTGCCCACCTTGAAAAAATAATCAGGCTGATGATAATTAGTAGAGCTGCTGCTATGACAGACAAGCTAAAATTCCCTTGTGGATGAAATGTGCATAAGCAAAAAATATTGGTACATAGACATACAATGAATGAAGGATTATTAAGGAGAAGCCATTGGACTATTAGCCCCAGTCGAGTGCCAGAAAAGTTTTCTAGTGGGTGGTAGGGAATGTTATGTATGGTGTTGGCTTGTGGAGAAAGTTGTGTACTCCTGCATGTATCCCAGGAAAGGCTGAGGGCAGTGTTAACTCACACATAGAGGATAAAAGAGAGGGCACATGTGTGTGCAACAAGGAGATCAAACCAGAAATCCTGCTGACCATCAAACTACAAGTGATGGCCAACACCTGGCAGGGTGGGTTCTGACTGACATGGACAATCTGAAAGGTGGTACTCTCACAGTGGACTTCACTGTGCTGCTACCCAAATTCGATTTGGGACACTCTGCATGGCCCCCCACCAGTACAAAATATGCAACTTAGATGTTGTGGTATTCTTGACACTGACCCTGGATCATTTCAGAGAAGAGATGTCAAAGACAATCAGGATTTTCAAGTTGCATGGAAGAGGTACAAACACAGTTTGGATACCTTTAAGCCTGACAAGACCAATTTACACATATTGGTCAGTTCATGAGATTTTGCAGCATTTTACCTTCTCTGAGGTTTCAATAGTAATGTGTTGAATGTCACCAGAGATACCTCTTCATCTCTCAAGGCCGGCAATTTCACCATCCACTTTGTTCAGGCCACACTTTTTCTCCTCCCCTTCTCACAGTTATCATCACAAACAGTAGTTTTCACCCCATGTTTCTTTATATCATTATCATCAACAATCCATTAGGGACAAATCATGGAGTTTTCCAATCTTTGTGGATGCTGCAAATCCCCCCAAACACCTTTTGAAAATTCACACTGAGAACCAACTGCATGGTCATGTCTTTCTAATGTGGCATCCCATTTGTGATCTGTCAGGTGATCTCAGATGAATTGAAGAGTGATTGCTCCTGAATGCTCATCCAAGCAATTGCTGCATGGGTCAACTCAGCTTGAATAAGATATTTTTGTGATGGCACTCTATGTTCATGCTGATATGGTTGTATATTGGTATATCATATTGCAAACCAAAGGTGACAATGCTGCAAGTGGTCATATGCCAGTTGGTGACCATGACTGTGCTGGAATTCAATACTCAATATATATATAGGTTTCAATTCATCAGAAAAAATTTGACCTTAGAGAAGTTGATGAACAGGTAGATTTCCTATGAGAGATGTATAATATGGCAAAACCTTGCCATGTTGTCAGGCAAATTTGACCAAGCCAAGAAATTGAATCTATATACCATTCATGACACCACAAGTACACCCAAGTTGCTTTCTACTACCAAATCTTGCCCTGTTGAGTTCTTTCATCAGAGGCATCAAGCTTAACACTGTTACCATCAGAGGTCATTCCATGAATCCTTTGGTCACCCTCTACTAGAAGATTGCTACCTTGGACCAGAAGTACATGATTTACTCTGAACATGGCCAGCTCCTCCTAGACTTGGGTATCTCTTATCATCTGGATCTGGTAGACCAGCAGCCCCTGCTTGGCCTGTGGAAGCTCATGCCTCATATGCCAAGGCAGGAATGAACAAGCCTATGGAGTTCAAGAGCTGTACCATGCCCAGACATGGTGGTCTGCGAATAACCATGGAAAGCATTCATAGGAAAGCAGTTCAGCTTATGTTTCAGTCCACATACAACCTCATCTTTTCAGATTTTCCATAGGCTGGGTCCAGAGGAGAAGTTTTGTGCAGACCCAGAAGCTTATGCAAACATTGCAGTCTGTCAGCAGACCTATTATGAGTTTCTTGCTATCTATCATGGAACCAAGACCAACAGCTTCAGGGTTTGGGAGGAAGTTCATGGAGGCTTTGCATTTGTCTGACCAAGTCTGATGCTCCTGCTTCAAGGCTGCAGAATATCTACTCCTCAGACCTGGTCCTCTGGATTCCATCCAAGGTGTACTGCAAGTTCATGATCAGGAGACTAGAAGAACTTCAATTTCTTCAGGTCTGTTTCTTCAATGAACCAGGATCAAACTATGCAAATGTGACTTGCATCATTGTCCATCTACTTTGGAACATATTCTTGTTAAGAGCGAAAATGCTAATGGAAGCGGACTAGCCACTTGCAGGATCAACTCAGGACGACTCTGGAGTGCACAGTGAGTAACCAAGATGATATTGAGAGGGATAACAATGTTCTACTGACCTGGAGTCCACAGTGAGTAACCAAAGGATACAATGTGGCGCTCCAGGGAGTAACTGCGCTTCAAGGTAAACAACAATACACAGTTCAGCCACAATGGGTTGGGAAGCGCAAAGGTAAAGTCTTGTATGGGTAGAGACACCACAACAAGCTAAAGAGAAGCTGAAAAGTGGTAGGTAAGTAAAGTGGCCATGTAGAACAACATGGCCATGGTTAGAACGCGAAATGATGTATCAATGAGGTGCGAAATCACCAAAACTAACAATTCTTTGCCATTCCAGCAAAAGACATCCATCTTGTGGAGACCATAAGAGAGACCTGTCATGTGAGGGTGTCATTCAGTGATTTGTAATATTTTTCCTGCAAGACCTGAATCCAGTCACCAGAGAGCTTTTGGTCATCATGAGGATCAATGATGCAGATGTAGCACTCAAGTTGAGGTCATGCCTAAACAAAATCACCAAGTCAAGGAATACTGCCAGAACTCACTTGGCACAACAGAACACAAAGGCGACTGGGTAAATGGCTTACCTGGAATGAGCTCATTTAATGTCTTGATAAAGATCCAACATGTATCACTCACTCTAGAAGGTGGATTAGCTTTAAACATGGGATAAATATGCTTATGATCTTTTCATTGTATTCACTAATGACATGTGGCTCACACTGGTCCCTTCCTAACTCCAGAACGATCTTGGTTCCATGACCACACTCCATGAGGCCATTCATTCTTGATCAGTTTCTCATGTGGTTGAGAATCTCTTAATTGTTAGATTCTTTCCCAACTCCCATAGCCTGAATAAAAACACAAAGCAATGCTAGGACTTTATAGATCTGCTTGACATTTGCTTTTAACAAGCCCACATGCTGCTGCTGAATATGGTTTGAACCTACTTTTTAGAAACACATGGCTACCTCTACATGTATTCCAAATATCAAGAGACTCTATCTGCTAAAGAGTTTGAGAATGTGAAAATAAACCTCACATCACTGCTCAATCGAGTACCATGTCTGCCTAACAGCACCAAGGCCACTGATTCAAGCCATGGAAGACTCTGGACTGGTTCTCATGGGACCATAGACATGTGCATCAATTCCACATGCTATATATAGGCTGAAGGAAGTAGATAGTGTGAAGTGCATCAACCTATCCTCTCATCAAGTCATTACACATCTTGATGAACCTCACTGAGGGTATGTTCATCAGGGCATAAAAATATAAATTGAGATGAGAGAAGAAATCAGCCAGTCAATAGGTCAACAAACAAGAGGATTCCATTCCAGAAGAGGAATGGAGCTTGTGAGGGGATTTAGATGTTTAAGATGAGGTAGTCCAGATTTCTATCTAGATAGCAAGATATTTGACAGTATTCAACCATTGAACTATATACTTTCGACACATCTAATTAGTTCTGATCATGGACCCACTATTCCAGAACCATGTCCAGGCTTTCCTGTGCCCTTTTAAATGTGGAAACATACCGGAAGTCTTAGAAGTGCTACTACAACTTGATGTGCTTTTGTTACCACAACCATTATAACAATGTATGATCTTCTTTCAGGTCCATCACCGCAGCATTGCAGGTAAGATAACCCCACATATAATACATATACTTTTCACCTTACTCACAAGCATCTCAGACATTTTCATCCAGCTTAGGCAGCAGCTGAGGTGAGTTTTCTATTATTCCTAGCTAAATGTACCATATAGTATTGGGCAAATCCTGCTTTCATTTAGGTGAATGAAGTTATGCATCAGGAAAATTTTGAAGTGCTAATATACCTAGGTAAATATGATCATAGAGTCATCAGGTTGAAACAGGTTGAAACATATAGATTATTGTATATATTGTTAAGAGCGAAAATGCTAATGGAAGCGGACTAGCCACTTGCAGGATCAACTCAGGACGACTCTGGAGTCCACAGTGAGTAACCAAAATGATATTGAGAGGGATAACAATGTTCTACTGACCTGTAGTCCACAGTGAGTAACCAAAGGATACAATGTGGTGCTCCAGGGAGTACTGCGCTACAAGGTAAACAACAATAAACAGTTCAACCACAATGGGCTTGAAAGCGCAAAGGTAAAGTCTTGTATGGGTAGAGACACCACAACAAGGTAAAGAGAAGCTGAAAAGCGGTAGGTAGAACAACATGGCCATGGTTAGAACACGAAATGATGTATCAATGAGGTGCGAAATCACCAAAACTAACAAATCCTGCGACGACCTTACCACTCGATTGGTCTCTCTGGCATCGCAGACTGGCCCATCACAATCTAGCAGGTGTCAAATCGCTCTTGGATCGCAATCTAGTCACTGGACTGAAGCTGGATGCTAAGAATCTACCAGATCCAATCTGTGAGCCTTGCATCGCTGGCAAGATGCATGCCAATCCATTCCCTACATCGACATCGCAGTCCTTGCGTCCTCTGGAGCTCGTCCACAGCGATGTTCATCAAGTGGCCCATCCCTCCTTCTCTGGCTGTCGCTACTGGGTCACCTTCATCGATGATTACTCCAGATACTCCCCATCAAGCACAAGTCGGATGTCTTTGACGCGTTCAAGACATTCAAAGCCTTCGCTGAGAACCAGTCTGAGCGCAAGATCAAGACACTTCGAGATGACAAGGGGGGTGAGTACATGAGCAACGCTTTTGCAGACTTTACCACCCAGTGTGGCATTATGCGCCAGCATACTGTCCGGGCTCGCCCTCAGCAGAATGGTGTTGCAGAGAGAGCCAATAGGCTGCTCGATGAAAACGCATCACTGCCATGCTGCACGAGTCAGGCTTGTCTCCAGCCTTCTGGGGTGAAGCATTAGCTGCGCTTGTGCATGTCTGGAATCGATGCCCCACTGATGCTGTGGACAATGCTACGCCTTATGAGCGATGGCATGGCGAGAAACCAGATGTGTCTCACCTCCGAGTCTGGGGGTGCACTGCCTATGTGCATGTGCAGAAGGACAAGCGACCAGGGTTTGGCTCTCATGCTGAGAAATGCATCTTCATCAGTTATCCAGATGGTTACAAAGCTTGGAAGTTCTATAACCCAGCTACCAAGCGCACTATCATTTCAGAACGAGCAGATTTCGATGAGAGACACTTCTTGGCTCGTTCCCCATCCTCTGGTGCACCATCTCCGACCAAGGACACCCCTTATCAACCCCCTACTCTCTTTGATCCGCACGAGCCTGATGCGCCGCAGATATCAGTTCCTGGGGGTGGTTTGCCTGTTCAGCTAGTCCCTGCTCCTGCTCTACCTCAGACTCCTGCCCCTTCGCCTCCACCTTCGCCAGTCACTCCACCACACGCTCTCCCACAGCCAGCTGCGCCTAGCCCAGTTGGCATTGGTGCTCGACTCCCTCAGAGACAGAGAAACCCCCCTAGAGAGTGGTGGAAGCTCAGTCCAGCTCAGCTCATCGATGGTATGGATGAAGATGAGGATGAAGACGCAGATCTCGTTGCAGATGTCGCTGCAGATGTCGCTCTGTCAGCTAAGGAGGCCCTGCCCAGGACTTATGCCGATGCAATGCGTCGAGATGATGCTGCTGAATGGAAGCAAGCTTCCCTCGAGGAGTTAGCTGCTCAGAGGAGCAATGGCACATGGGTACTCGTCCCAAGACCCAAGGATCGCCCAGTCATCCGTTCTAGATGGGTATTTGCGAAGAAGTATCATGCTGATGGGTCCTTTGAGCGATACAAGGGACGCCTTGTCGCTCAGGGCTTCACCCAGCGTCCTGGATTCGAGTATCTCGAGGTTTTCGCTCCCACAGTGCGCCTTCCCACTCTTCGCATCGTTCTTGCCCTTGCTGCCATCCATGACATGCATCTCTAGTCTGTCGACATCTCCCATGCTTATCTGAACGGCGAGATCGACTGTGAAGTCTATATGGAGCAGCCCGAAGGTTTCGCTGAAGGTGACCCAAAGGAACTTGTGTGCTTGCTGAAGAAAGCGGTCTATGGCACCAAACAGGGTGGAAATCGCTGGAATCGCAAGATGCGCACTGTCCTCGAGTCCATGGGATTCACCCAGTCCTATTCTGATGCTGCTGTCTATGTCTTTGTCAAGGACGACGTCCGCATCATTCTCCCTGTCTTTGTTGATGACATGACCTTTGCTTCCAAATCATTGGGCGCCATCAAGCAGGCTTTGGCAGATCTAGGCAAGCACTTCAAGGTCCGTGATTTGGGACCTACCAGCGAGATCCTGGGGATCAAGATCGATCGGAATCGCTCCAAGCGTTCGCTGACCATCTCCCAGCGCCAGTATTGCATCGATATGCTCGATCGCTTTGGGATGACCGATTGCAGGCCTGTCACCACTCCCATGGACCCAGGACTGTCGCTTTGTCAGGATCAAGCTGCTAAGACCGCTGAGGAGGTCGCTTTCATGCGCACTGTCTCCTATAGCGCTGCCATTGGTTCCCTACAGTATCTCTGCTGCACCACTCGCCCAGACATCGCCTATTCTGTTGGCCAACTCGCCTCCTTCACCTGTAATCCTGGCATCGTCCATTGGAACGCCATCAAACACCTGCTTCGCTACATCAAGGGATCTTTGGATTATGGTATCACCTATTCACCTGATCCTTTGTCCTCTGAGTCGTTCTCTGTGTTCTCTGATGCCAACCATGGCGGTTGTAAGGACACTGGACGGTCTACAGGTGCATATATTGTCAAGATTGGTACTGGTGCTGTGTCCTGGATGTCCAAGTGTCAGCCCATCGTCGCTTTGTCCACCACTGAAGCAGAGTACATGGCTGCCTGCGAGGCTGGCAAGGAGATCGTCTGGTTGCGCAGGCTCATGCAGGAGATTGGATTTCCTGTGACTGTATCATCTGTGCTGCGCATTGACAACCAGTCTGCAATCCAGGTAGCCAAGCATCCAGAGCATCATGGACGCATGAAGCAACTGGATATGCGTTGGTTCTGGTTGCGAGATGTGGTGGACAAAGGTATCATCTCCCCTACATTCATCTCGACTTCAGATATGCCTGCAGATCTGTTGACCAAGGCCTTGCCTCGAGTCAAGGTGCAGCGCTTCTGTGAGATGATGGGACTTACTGGAACAGGGGGGAGCTAGATTGATTGGCAGAGTCGCGCAATCAGGGGGGAGTGTTAGTTTTGGTGATTTCGCACCTCATTGATACATCATTTCGCGTTCTAACCATGGCCATGTTGTTCTCCATGGCCACTTTACTTACCTACCACTTTTGAGCTTCTCTTTAACTTGTTGTGGTGTCTCTACCCATACAAGACTTTACCTTTGCGCTTCCCAGCCCATTGTGGCTGATCTGTGTATTGTTGTTTACCTTGAAGCGCAGTTACTCCCTGGAGCGCCACATTGTATCCTTTGGTTACTCACTGTGGACTCCAGGTCAGTAGAACATTGTTATCCCTCTCAATATCATTTTGGTTACTCACTGTGGACTCCAGAGTCGTCCTGAGTTGATCCTGCAAGTGGCTAGTCCGCTTCCATTAGCATTTTCGCTCTTAACAATTTTGTAGTTAGTACTCCGCTGAAAACACTGCTAAAATAAAAAGCTACTAAAGCCACTCTTACATAAATCATTACTAAGTGGTATGGAGTGGCAGTGTGTAAATGGCCATTCATTCCCACATATTGATTACCAACTTGGTTCTGTGGAAATTCAATTGGCCCATGACACATGACAACACACCTGCTGACAAGCGAGGATCATGACAGAGCAGATGCCTCCTCCATGGGTGTGTGAGGAGAAGAATTAGTGTGGCCAACTACTGTTGTTTTGTGACTTTGTACATCCTTGTGAACACCAATCTAAATTGAGGACTTGTACCATCTCCTTGAAAATGTCTACCCCAGAATGGTGTTAGGGTAGTCTTGGAATCAAAGCACGTGTTGGGCCTTGCTAAGGAAGACAGAAGGAGGAAAAGGGCAAGGGTTGGGATCTCAATACCATAAATTTTGATACTGACCATAGATATCAAGTTGTGATGGATCATGTAGATCTCAATGCCTCCAGTTCTCATGGACATGGTAGCTATGATAATGTCTCTGATAGTGACAAAGGACTTGACAAGGAAGCGCTCGACTTGGCATTCGCAAAATGCCAGAATATGATGAACCACATAGACCTCAATAACTGTTAAGAACGACAATGCTAATGGAAGCAGACTAGCCACTTGCAGGATCAACTCAGGACAACTCTGGAGTCCACAGTGAGTAACCAAAATGATATTGAGAGGGATAACAATGTTCTACTGACCTGGAGTCCACAGTGAGTAACCAAAGGATACAATGTGGCGCTCCAGGGAGTAACTGCGCTTCAAGGTAAACAACAATACACAGATCAGCCACAATGGGCTGGGAAGCGCAAAGGTAAAGTCTTGTATGGGTAGAGACACCACAACAAGCTAAAGAGAAGCTGAAAAGTGGTAGGTAAGTAAAGTGGCCATGTAGAACAACATGGCCATGGTTAGAACGCGAAATGATTTATCAATGAGGTGTGAAATCACCAAAACTAACACCATCCTATGGCTACCTTCAGACATCTGGTTCAAATTCCTGGCCAAATGAGTAAGGGCACTTTAGCTGGCTCAAATTACCATCAAACATCTCAGCCCACCCAATCTGGGAGTCCTTACCGGAATTATCTGTTACCTGATTCACACCCATCATCCTGGATTATCATGTCTGGGAATCCATGGCCCTTCTCCAGTTCTCCAGGGTGTGTGAGCGCTTCAGCATGTTCTTTCTGTCGAAAAAATACCTCTGCTTCCCGCTGTCCAACTACAAGATGATGTGGAGGTATTGAAGCTTATGAAAGCATAGCTGAAGAAGAAGGACAATCAACCTGCATGGTGGAGAACACCTATTGTCGATGATTGAGAAAAGTTTCCCATTGGAAATATGCCTACTTGGACATTATTGATGAAGACCATTCGAGAACAGCCTTGGTTGATTATGCAATTAAGCATGTGGTCTAGCAGCTTGTCTGTTCTGGAGCCTCATGTGGGGAAGCTGTTTGTTTAGTTCACATGCCAGCTTTGGATTCAGGTCAACAATGCTTGGCTTATAGACCCAGATCATAGGCCAGAGCTTGTCCTTGGAAGATGTTATTGAGACATGGTCTCCCAACAGTACTCTCAAGAATCTTTGTGCATGTACATTCAAGGTATGCAATGCAGATAGCTTTGTGGAAAGGATGAGGACCTTCTTGCCACAACCTGATCAAGTCTCCAAGCCTCCAAATAGATATCCTTGGAGTTCTTTTTGGACGAAGCCAGGCTATATCTGGGAATATCATCAATTGATAAAGAATCAGACTGCATCAGAGACATCTGACATCACTGACCGACTAGACAAGACTTTTCCTTGGTCCAAACACTTCCAGAAGGAGTGAAAGGAAGCTCGAAAACACCTGGAAAGACATGGAGATTGGAGAATGACAAAGTGGTGTTAATTACAAATCCAAAGTTCTACAAGATCAAAGGCATATCCAAGGAAAATGAAAGGACACTGGCTAGAAAGAAAACAACACGTGTTCTGAAGCCATGAAACCAGCTACAAATGCTTTTGGAGCATCCTGGATATGAAGAAATTCTGGCCAACAATATTTTGACACTTGAGAGGCAAAGGTTAAAAGTGAAGAGACAGAGAAAATCAGCAAAATAAAAAAATGCCTGCAAGTCCCTGACAAAGCAGCCAGAAGCAGTTGTATGAGAGCAGGAAAATGAAGACAAGCGAGGCACACTGAAAGGGAATGTGCAAGAAGAACACGAGGATGAGGGGTCAAAGGAGGATGAGCATGAGGAAACATAGCAGGAAACAGAGGAGGATAAGGAAAGAGAGAATGAGGATGAGGGAAGGGAGTCATCTGATGATGAGAATTGAATATATAGCAATCAAATACATATCCAATATCCATCAGATTATCTTTCCCAAATGCATACAACATTGACCACAAGAATGCACCTGGAACTTCTTTGGGCAACCAAGATGACTATGCCCTGGTCACCATACATGGTCAGTTAAAGCAGGGGTGTACATCACTGCTGCAAATCGTGTTTCCCCAGTGTCTACAACATCATAGGAGTGTGGTATGACCATCAGGAATGTCCCTTAAATTCTTTGGTCGACCTAAATTATTACCCTCCTCTAGTCACCATATCATGTATAACAAATTATTCTGACAACTGTTTTCTTGGAAATTGAAACTGGGACTTCCCATTGGGTCTATCTACATGCTACAAAGTGTTGAGCTGATACCAACAGGGTCAAGGGTTCAAGGGATCAAGGAGTGACCACAAGAGCGATAGATTATGCAAGGTATGCAAAGGAGCTCAGGAGTAAGGAAAGTACATGGAGCGATAAACAACGGTTTATATACTACATGGAAGAGAAGTGAAGGGTAGGCATAGAATACGAGAGAAAGAGATAGAACATGAAGGAAGGTACACAATAACTAAGCAAGTGGAGTACCATTGGAACGCTGATGGGAAGGAACTGGAGATAAGGGAGAGTTATCGTGGAAATGGAATAGTGTCCACAGTATATGTTGTACAAGTTAAGTGATAAAGAAAAGAGAAAGTCGTAACAATATATCACTATTGTGATTTCAATCTTCATACTGTGCATTTTGGAGGGATGTGTGAACAGGGGGTTGTCATGAATGTGTGAAAATGGTGGTGTTTTCTGGCATTGTTTAAGTAATATATACTTGATTATCATGTTATTGTAACATCAATGTTCGTTTATCTCTAGTATCTAGTATGATCAAGGCACTTTCCTCTTCTGTCCCTGTAACCCAGCCACATCTGTGGTGACATATATTTCATCATCATCCCATTCCCTTTCTCCACCCTTTGCATTATTTTCACCTAATGTGGATGCCATGTTCGACATTTCAGCTATTGGGCATCTGGTCACGAAACCACTCTCTGTGAGCATCTCTGCAGTCTTTTTACCCATCATGTATTCCATAGCATCTATTTATGATCTCATTTGATCCTCAAGAACATGTTTGGATATAAAAGAGTGATCTGTTCATCAGAGAGTGATTCAATGTTGATGTTCCATTGTGCAGAATTGAAAGCTCTTTGTGTCTTAATATTTGCCATGCCCAATTGACATAACAAAAACGATGTGATACCCTTGGTGCCTGTCAAAGTGCAGTGAGAAGAGAACAGTGAGAATAAAATGAGCACTCACTGTTTTTTGTGACCCAGTTCTTGTTGCTAGTGCCTTTCTCCTTGCTATTTTGACGCATGATGATAGGGGAGTCTTTTTCGTACATACAGATGATATACAAGGTGACCATCCTCATGAATATATGTGATTTCTTGATACCTCTGCTTCTACTTTTGTGAGAAATCCAATCCAAGTTATGCATGAAGGAAGTGTATTTGGTAGTGTTTTGAGTACCTCTGTGTCACCAAAGACCTTTGGAAGAAGACCAGAGCATGCGATGGCAGTGATGCTGGCGAGATGGTGGAGGGTTTTGGAAGTGTTGTAGGCAGTGATGGTGAAATTATAAGCTTGGACGATATAATCCTCCATACTAGATGTCTTGGATGAAGCTTCTAAGATCTCATGAGGAAGGACTGTTTTGTGTAGGACTGAATGGAAAGATTTGAGAGTGACTTTGATGGCAAACCAGTCGCCACGGTTGTCATTCGTGACAATCAGCTAAGATGTGTGATGATGTGTGATGGTGGTGGGTATGTTGTTATGAGCGCATATGGCTACAGAGGTAGGTGCATTGGATTGACTATTTGCACCCAAGCTTATCCAAATGTCATGTGTGACACAGGTGGAAGGCGCTCCCCTATGACCGGGTGGTGGAGGTGTGGACCAAGGGACTTGGTTTATTTTGAGCATGTAGCATGCTGTGACGAAGCCATTGCATATGATGCACTTGAGGTCTTTGCCGATGCAGTTGCCTTGGCGAGTTGCAAAGTTCGTGATCTCACGAATGATTGCACGGGAAACATGGATCAATTGACGTTGACCATCGTTGATGAAGGGGAGTTTGTGATGGGGATTTTGTGCATCACAGTGGGATAAGCCATCCTCGACAAACTTCATTATGCTGATCGATGCAGGACATGGTTCCTTGAAGGCCATGACTCCGTTGAGTGGTCTGACGATGGCCTCAATGAGTGCAGGATGAGAGTCTTCATCAAGGGTGGGTGGGTGGGTGGGAGGATTTGAACCAGTGGAGGAGTGCTTTCTTCCTAGCGATGGCTGCGGCAGTTTCGATACCACCCTCGTTGATGATGGGTGCAAGTTCTGGTTGGACTGTATTCTTGATGAGGTTCCTGACATCATTTATTAGGCTCTTGAGTGCAACCTCTGCAGCATATGTGGCTATGTGGCGGAGCGGGTCAGACTTGTCGTCGACGCTATTGAGTCCTGGCATGAATTTCATGGCAAGTTTGATCGTGAAGGCCGCTAGATACATCTATAAAGCAAGGAGCGAGTGTTCTGATAGACAAAATAAAGTAATGGTAGTGTGCATTGCGCATTGTGTGACCACTCCACTCAATGCATAATAGAAAACAGTTACCCTACCTACCACACATTCAGATGGGGGTGCCAAATGTGCAATAAGTGGATGTAGACATAAAAATGTACTTCTGGTGCATTTGGGAGAGGTGCCAAAATATGCTGGATTGACATTCTGAAATGATTACGATGGAACACTCCTTACCAAATAGTGTGGCTTCTCATACATGATCTCTTGTGAGTGTTGGAATGCAGTGAGTGGTATTTGAGTAACCAGATGGACAGGCCACTTCTCCCGACATATGGTGAGGATCCCGGTCACAAGAGACACTGCCTGAATGAATGAATTAGCTAGACAGGGAAGTCCATCATTCACAACCAATAGGCTCAGCCGTGCCGGGTCCATGAGTGTCTTTGTGAGTACCTGCCTGCTTCCAGTATGTGCATAGTTCAGTACATGCTCGAGCATGGAGATCATCTCCAGCTTGAACGGGTCGACAAAATACCCCTCCTTCAAGTGGGGCTCATGCCACACCCATATATTCTCGATGAGGCATGTGAGAGGATATGTCATGCATTGAAAAAGTTCCACAATGACCTGAGTGACCTTGGTCAGGGAAACAATTCTATCCTGGTCATGGCGACTTACATACATCCTTGGTAAGCATGACCCAAGCACCTTTGATATGGCCAAGGACGGTGGGATGCGACCAGGATTTTGTCAAAGGGAGTGATGACCTCTGAATAGATGATGCTACAACAAAACCATACATTAGAGGTTGAGCACACTGATATGAAACGAGGCTCACTCTCCACTATGCTTTCTCTTGGAGAGGCATTGTACATCTAGATGGTGGGTGTTCTTGAATCGCATGCACTGCGGTTGTCCAGGACCTGCGATCTTTTATGAACAATGAATGTGGGGGAGATTACCCTGACAGCACTCAAGGAACCCTCACCTACCCTACCAAATGTGTGGAACATGGGTTCGAGAGATGATACACATGTTTCACACATTTTGACCACCTTACCAAATGCATGGAACATACGTCTCACAACTCAATCCCCCACATCACTGTTATGAATGGGACATAAAAGATGCTACACTCACTTCCTTCAGAGAGTTGTCGATTACCTTGAGTCGCTTCGCCATATGACCAAACACACCCAAGACATGAACAGAACAATTGCCAACATCTCGTTTGCCACCGTCCATGCCAACATCTTGTTAAGAGCGAAAATGCTAATGGAAGCGGACTAGCCACTTGCAGGATCAACTCAGGACGACTCTGGAGTCCACAGTGAGTAACCATGATGATATTGAGAGGGAGAACAATGTTCTACTGACCTGGAGTCCACAGTGAGTAACCAAAGGATACAATGTGGCGCTCCAGGGAGTAACTGCGCTTCAAGGTAAACAACAATACACAGATCAGCCACAATGGGCTGGGAAGCGCAAAGGTAAAGTCTTGTATGGGTAGAGACACCACAACAAGCTAAAGAGAAGCTGAAAAGTGGTAGGTAAGTAAAGTGGCCATGTAGAACAACATGGCCATGGTTAGAACGCGAAATGATGTATCAATGAGGTGCGAAATCACCAAAACTAACACATCTACCTCAACACTTTGGCTTTCGCGACACACCATTCCAACAATTGAAGACCAGCCTGGTTCTCTTCGCTGACCGCATTGTCCATCATTATGATCCTCAATATCACCTTAGGCAACTCCTCAATCAACTCAACATAGTATTCATCCACTGCAGCACTCCATCTCTGAGACTGCTGGTTTCCGAACAATATCCCCACTTCTGACAGTGGACCAAGGTGTTGCATGAATGCATCATCCATACATTGCTGGATTGCATACACCACACCACTTGTACTCTTCATTTTGCTGCCTGCATCCATCATCTCAGCGTATATCTCTTGCAACTCTGTTCATGCGGCCTTTCTCTTTGCACTTCTCTTCCATGCTACATCAAACAGCTTGTCCACATGGTATTCATCCACCTCGACATCATTGAAACATTCGCACACATATGTTTCCATCTGTGCAACCATGTATGCTAATATATCTAGCACATCAAATCCATCTCAGTACATCTTAACATTGCATCTCATAAAGACTTACCCCTCCTCCAGTCCTGAGCATCGTACCATGGAACCAATGGAGCTCCATCTGCGATGATCCATTGAAGATGTGGATTCCCATCGATTCCAGGTGCTCTATCATTTCCCATATGTAGTCTTGAGACAACAGCTCCACCCACTTGCGTGGTGTCCCTTTCACTCCTTGTTTTGGTTCCACATCTCAGTACATCTGTTTTCCTTCTCTCAACACTCAGAACATATTCAGCATACCCTCTTCGGGGGTCTGCTGATATACATGATCACTTTTATTCTCCAACAGATGTATTCCCAGCCTCTGGATGATTTGCACTGTCGTAACACAAGGTCAGTTGTTTCTACTCTTGCCTGTTCACCATCCAATGATGTGTATCACGCTCACCCTGATTTTCCAGGGTTGCTTGATATGCATCGTCGCACCTATGTATCACGCATTTGGGAGGTGTGTCCAAATGCACAAAAAGATGGTAAACCATTTGACATGACAAAGAACAGAACTCACCCATGTCATATAGTATCACAAGCCATTGTCCTCCAAGAGCCAGTGGCTCTTCAAGCATGTCTCTCTTTGCTTTCCATGAGTGGTTCTTCTGATCGATGTCCATCTCTGCAACACCGCCTTCTATGCATGATTATCCAGATTCATTCGGTTTGTCACCACCACCTCCAGTTTCCCATTCCTGCTTGGTCGCTTTTCCAGCAACAATGTGTCCCATACTTGGTTTTCTGTTCCTTGTGTCAGTCCCATCCCACATATCTCACTCTTGCTCACCTTTTTCCCAACTTTCTGTTTCTCTCCATTAGTCATCCTTTCATTTATAATCACTATATCGCTTACCTTCCATACATCCTTTGCTTCTCCTCCATCGTTCTTCTTTCCTACCATATTATTTGTATGTTTGTAGATTGAAATATCAGATGTTGTTGAGGTTGAGGTCAAGTCTTCTGCAATGTGTTTCCTTGTACTGAGTCCATGCACTGCCTAAACATATCTGGTCAATTCATCAGATAACAGATGTGGCCCGGCCCATCTTTATTGATCCTGATACATTGTCTCATGCATTTGGATAGTCCCTCCAAATGCGTGACATGAAGTATTGCATGTCATTTTCATCATATTGCCATTTTGTTCACTGAAACGCTTTGGTGTGCATTTGGCAGGGTAGTCAAAATGCGCACCAAAGCGTTTCACTATGCTGTTCATCACATTGTCTCTTTTCAATGTCATATTGTATTGCACATTGCAAAGCACCTATATACATAGTATTCACAAGCTGTTCATACCCTTCCACATGCATAGGTCCTCGTTATACCATGCCCTCTCATTCACACAACCACTCCTCGTCCAATGGCACATCCGGGTGTGCTTTCGTGCTGGACAGCCTTCACATTTCACCCACCCATGTCCATCCATAGTCATTTGTTCACCCACTGGCCACACACAATGTTAGCCTATGCATAACACATGCAACATGATGTACAACTCACATGTACGCATTGTCACTGCATGTCTAACATGAATCACATCTGTGTACACACACAGACCTGGTTTTAAACCCACCCGTGGAATCTGAACCATATAGCAAGTTGATCTATAACTTGCAAAACAAGTCAGTGTTGATTTCACTGTCCATGCTTACACAGAAACACCCAATCCTCTTCGTCATCCTACACTTGTCACCCACTCAACATCAGAGAACCGTTTCATGGCATCCCACCCTCACTCACCTGCCATACCATGGCCGAGCATCAAACAGTCATCTGGTGCTGATAGCAGTCCATCAACATTCCACCACCATAATCACTCTGTGAGCAGAACAAATCCGCCAACATACCTTACTATCGACCACTGTCCCACTACACTCTCTGTCAACTCCCTGCTCCACACTCACAAAACCCATCAGTCATTCCACCCAGGCTGTCATCCCCTTCTGTGTACCTTTGCTATACCTTCTCCTTCTTTCTCTTCCTCACTACCCTCCTTCTGTCTACTCTTTCCTTCATCCTATCCTATGTCCCTGTGCCCTTTGTTTGTCCCTTCACTTTCCTCCTCTCTCACCTTCCAACCATCTTCCTGGCAAACATGAGACCCTGCTTGTCAGGAGCCATACCCATATCATCCAGTCATACTCACCTTCTATTCACCTTCCTTGTCCATCACATCCTCTCCTATCATTCCCTGCTTTTGTTACGACTTTATCTTTTCCCTTCTCTTATCGTTTATCTTGTACTACATGCACTGCGAACATTATTCCTTTTTCTACGATGACTTCCCTTATCTCCAGTTCCGTTCCGTCGGCGTCCCAACTATACTCCACTTGCTTAGTCATCGTACACCTTCCTCCACGTTCTATCTCTTTCCTTCGCATTCTATGCCTACCCTTAACTTCTCTTCCATGTAGTATATAAACCGTCGTTTATCGCCCATGTATTTTCTTTACTCTTGAGCTCCCTTGTATTCTTGTACCTTGTACAATTCATCGCTCTTGTGGTCCCCACTTGAACCGTTGGTAATCAGCCCAACCTCTTTGAATCCTTGAACCTCGTGTGGACGACCCCACGAGCTCCTTGATCCCTTGTAGTCTTCGTCCTACTCTGAAGGACATTACTTCTATAAGACCTCGTCGTGCTTCTGAGTCGACGCTCTCCTCGTTCTTCGTTTCACAAGGGTTACGCTCGTACCTACCCGGTCCAAGCGTAATAGCTTTCGTCATACCTTATATACATTTTGTCTTCTTCCTTGTCAGCACTCCCCTCATCTGAGATCATTTGGTTTACTCACCTTCTATGTCTTCCCTTTGCTTTCTGTTGTCTTCTGTAGTACTTTCTGTCCTTTCCATGCTCCTGAGCCTTTGTGTGGTATGTACAGGTCAGAATGATGGTTGAAAATGAATCATTGCATTTTTTCAACCTCAGTTTCCCATGTTGTAACACTTACCATTTTCAGCTCAATCATTTCATACATTATACGTACACTACTGTACACACCTTCTCAAGGTCAGAGAACAGCCTTGTGAGCTATTCCCATTTCCTGCCCTCTGCTATACCTTTGCCTTTGCAGAGAGCATCACCTCCAAAACATTGTCCCAACCATCAACCTTCATTGCATGTTCCACCTGAACACAATCACCCTGCATGTGCCCAACACAGAGTATAATCCAAAGGTTGGTATTACAACTTGATTGCATATTTATACACACCAATGCACATTTCCTCATTAGCGTTTTGCTGCCGTCATCATCCATATTTGTGAACCCAAGACCACTGCCCTCATCTTCACATCAGATAACCCTGCTCCGTCCATTTACTCTCTCCTCCTCTCCCTTCCTCCCTTCCTCCCTCATTTTCAACACTTATCATCATCACTTCATACTTCGTGCTCCACACCATTCTTCCATCTCATTCTGTAAGTCTCTCCTGTGTGTCTCCATTCCTCTCCAGTATTCCCTCCCTCTCATACTGTCTTTCTCCAGCTCACCATTCACTTCTCCCTCCTCCTCCTCCTCCTCATTCTCCCTTCACTGTGTCCCCCTGATTGCTGATCCCACTTGCTCTCATTGTCTTTCCGCTCTGATCACCATCCCTTCCCTTCCTCTGTGCCCCTTCTACTTCCCCTACTTTCCTCTCTCTATGTTCCTTCCCAATCATCCTGTGCTGTTCCTTTATTTACAATTTCCTATCTTCCTGCCCTCTCATCCTCTTCAGTCCATAAGTAGTCAGACCAATTGCATACTTCCTGTCACTACATAATGCCGCTATCTCATGTATCATCACATCTTGTTTGCATATCATAGCATCCATATGTATGTACACATGTATTGTAAACAACATGTCCAATGACATGCCTATGGGACTATCACTTTCAACCATACACATGTGTGATCCTGCATTTACATCACGATATATACAATTGTGCATTTCGAAGACCCTCCCAAATGTGCAATGTACACTTTAGGTGTTTTGTTTAAATATATGTCTTGACACGCTTCATGTGCATTTTTGATACCCTCCAAAATGCGCACCAAATGGGTTCTAGACTCATATTTGGGGACCCTATAAAAGATCTATATTAGCGATACAGTTCGAATCTTTGCCATTCTGCCTACAAATGTCATATAATGGCCCATTATATCAAGTCACCATCTGAATGTACCATCACATCATTACTAAGCATGCTCAACAATGTATTCTGTGACATCTCATACAGCGCATTTCAATAGGCTTCCAGAATGCGCAATACTATACTTTGTCAACTCATGTCACGAATTATTAGGGGATGTCTGGATATTTTCAAATATATCTTTGGACACGCCTTGGTGCACATGTGGGAGGCCCTCCCAAATGCGTGGAACAACATGTTTCAACATCAATTTGCATTTACACAAATTTATGTGTTTTGTTTTTGTCTTCGTTTTTTAAACCTCTTTCTTCAGGTCACATCACCTGTGATATCCAGACCATACATATAAAATATGCAATCGTGCATGTCATACAATACCATACTGTACAATATAACATGTTCCATCACACTATATCACACATCACACATGTAAGTGCTCTACTCCATTTGTTCACACATACTTCACATTGCGCATTTGGGGGACCCTCCCAAATGCGCAATACAACATGTTCTTGATTATATTGTGAACTTGACATATGAATCACAGTATACCACATCCCATGTGCACTATATATATACCATCTCTTGTACATCACATTGATATAATTTCTACACACTGTACATGTATATAAGTACATCCATATTGCCTTACATCGCTGTACACAAACATACATACCCATTGATGTATATATTGTAGATACTATATCTATAACATGTATACATGATTATCCAAATACACACATTTTTTAGATGAAACTACCTGCTGCGCATATGGACACCCCTTCCAAATGCGCCAAACACACATTTAGAAGGTGTTCTAACCAGGTAGTATGTAAAAAGTGACATGGGCACTACAGGTGATGCATACATGGCAATTTATTGATTTATGATATGTGGACACCATGTCTGTGATGTAAAAGTGCCACGGGAACTACAGATGATGTGTGAGCGGCAATATTACTGTGAATAGGTGGACAATACTACTATATTTGGACTAAATGGAGAGATATGATATCACAGGTACCAAGTCAATGGACCCGGGGCCACGTACGATGGCAACACTGTCTCTACAAGGTCATACTCGTCGATAGGATGAAGAAAGGGAGTAAATGAATAAAGAAGAGTTGACTTCCATTATGAACAATTGCCAATCCGATCAGTACATGGACACAGACACATCACGGACTAGACATGGAGAAATAACAGACCTCAGACAAGACTTGGATGGACACGGATGCGAGGGATACCTTGGAAGATGTAAAGCCACGACTACCTGTTGACTGTAAAGATGGAGCACAGAGGAATGTGGACACAAGGAACCACAGGTTCCTACATCCGATAAGGACTTGAATACTGACTGTCCCCAGTCAGTCACATGACTTGGTAGAGCAAGGTTTGAAACTGTGAGCAACGGACATGTTGTCCAAAAACATGCTAAGTCTCGGCCTACACTTCTTTCTTTCCATCCTCCATCATCCTTCTCCCAATGTCCAACATTTCTGATATCCTCACTCTTGTGGCACCTCTTACCACTGACAATCCGAAGGTTCTCACCAAGAATTGACTCCTTTCCACAAACAAACGCGCATTTACTGTTGCCAAGTCCTGACTGGACGACAAGGACAGGCTGGTAGAGGAGCAAGAATATTGGCTGAAGGAGTGGAGCCAGATGTTGGTGCGTGATATCATTATCCGCGCGTAGGTGAGTACTAAGGAAATGCCACAGGGTGATCTCTGTGACTCGCTGCTGGGGGCACACGACCATGGCATCGAGCCCTTGGTAGAGTCATATCACCAAGGAGATGGGCGAGTGCCAGTCCTTTGTCAACAAATGGATGGCAGAGATCATGGACTGTCAATGCCAGGTGGAAGAACATGTGCATGGGGAACAACATGTGCATGGGGAACATGAGCATGAAGAGCGTGAGCGGGAGATGCTTGTATGTGAAGAGCAAGAACACATTGAGCAAGAGCGTGCCCCAGAAGAAGGTGCACCACAAGAGGATGGCGCCTCTGTCCCACAAGGACAGGCTGAGGGCAATCCCGCGCCTCAAGAACTGGAAGGTTGTGTCAAGGTCAAGCCCGGTTGATCAAATTTGGATACCAGCAAGGACAACAGCACCAGCAAAGTGCCATCTGCACCACCGACAAGTCCAATGCATCAGAAGCAGGGTCCGCAACATCAGATCGGCTCCATCCATACATCGAACTGATGACACGTTCTAAGGTGAGCTTTTGCATGGTGTGCCATCTATATTCAACTAATCTGTTTGTTTAGCATAGTCGGGTCATCCTTGAGGATGACGAGGATGAGGAAGAGAAGAGCACACGCTTCTCCAAGAGAATCACAAGTGGTTCGGCCATCATTACGCATGAGCTGGCGTGCAAGCGGCATGCTGTGCAGAACAAAACGTGCAAAGGCCAGGATGGACACACTTGCACCCAATGTGCCAGATTGAAGATCAAATGTAGCAAGTTGTCCAGGCGATCGACAGTGCAGAGGATGGATGGGGGCGAAGTCGAGATGGATAAGAAGGGGAAGGGGAAACTGCCTGGTAAGTGTGGATCCATTGTATCTGTTTCGTTCAGCTAACTCTTTTCACAGCTTGTTCTACTCGTACTCGCCACAAGGTGGCATCTGGAAGCAACGATCCAATTGTCCTTGATGACTTGGATGGATGAGGAAGATGAAACGTCCAAAAGGCTCCTCGGGCGAAGACGCAGCCCAATGTGCCCACCTCCAGACCGATTAACAAGGCTGGTGTACACACTGTGAAGAGGCTCAAGGCCAAAATCCTCAAAAATCAAGCACTTATCAAGGCATCTGAGGCGGATATGGCACAGATGTGGTGCTCCTCAATGGTCACCCAGATCAGATCAAGACATCCCTTGGTGTTACTCACGATGTTTTTGATGTGCTCATTCAAGTCATGGTTGAGAACGGCTTCAAGAAATCGCACCATGGAATGGTGCCACAGCAGACCCAACCATGTGGCATGATGCCCATACACAGGATTTATACATACATCCAGGAAAATACCTTCTTGCTGATGCTGGGTTTGGTGAATCAGATGCACTTCTTGTTCCATATCAAGGGGTTCGATATCATTTGAAGGAGTGGCGACAAGCAAATTTAGGGTAAGACAAGAATTCATACAATGATAAAATGTGATGCTTATCAAACATGCTAGCCCACAAAATAAAAAAGAACTTTTCAATCTTCGTCATGCCAGCCTTCAAAATGTCATCAAACAGATTTTCAGTGTCCTCAAACGGCAGTGGAAGATTCTCCTGCTCGCCCCTGAATATAAGATGGATATCCAAGCACGTATACCAGTGGTGCTATGTGCCATTCACAACTTCATCCAATGACTCGATCCCAACACTTTTTTCACCCCGGAATTCCAAGCATTCTGCTTGGAACGTGTTGAAGACGATGATGGCAACATGTCTGCTTATGGAGTTCTTGCTGAGGGTGCTGTTGATACAGCTGAGTGGCAGAGGGCAGAAGAACGGCGGGATTGGATTGCAGAGGTGATGTGGCAGGATTATTGCCGCGAGTTGAGGGAACAGGGAATACAGATGTAACATGTTTGTACACTACAATGTCCCTCGTACCTGTTGTAATGTCCATCTTTACCTGTCCTCATCCATGCGTTGTATCGCTCTTTCACTATTTCTTCTTGCCTTAATCTCAGCCAGTGCATTCTTGATCCATAGCTCATGTGACGACTGGTTGAATTTGAGAAAAAACTTGACTCTCATTTTATTTTGTACATCACTCATGTAGTTGGCAAGATTGTTGTTCTCCGATGGACTGAGATTGGACAACATGAGTGCTTCGACTGCACGCTCAATGTAGTCGTCATCACTGGCTGATGGGATGGGAACTGTGGGATTGGTTGGAGGGGATAAAAGCTGCATCTGGCCTAGGGGAAGTCCCAACAAAGTGAGAGTGATGGGTTGTAACACTAAAGGGCCGATGGTTTCAAGGAAGTTGGACAGCCGTTGTAACGTGATAGCCCCATCGGCCTTTGCTCGTGTAGCTGCAGATAGAGGGCAAGACCGTTTTTTTGGGCCTTCTGACACAGCACTTGATTCAATGATACTTGACACCTTCCGCTTCTGATTGACACTTGTCATCGCCAGGGAGACAACAGATTTCGGGGGATGCAAAAGATAGGTAGATGGTGTTGAAGGGGGGATTGCATCAGGATCCACAGTGGGAGGGTCTGCGATGGCCCGGACCTGATTGGCGATATGACTTGGAGCAAGGTGATTGACAGCCATGTAATCCATGGGAGTACCATGATCACAGATGGCCATCTGGTCCACATGGGTGCTGCTCATTGGGATCTGGGGGGAATGATGTAAGTATTAATAGAAATGGAATGGCGGCTGGCTGGCCAACCTGTGTGCCACTTGGACCAGCCTCGGGCTGAGGGATAGCGTTAGCGGTGGAAGCCTTGTGCTGTTTTTGACTGCGCTTGGACTTGGACTTCATAGGACGGTGTAGGTGCGAACTCTTGGGAATAGCAGACACGAGGGGGGTTACATCATTCCAGTATGGCCATCCATTACCCTCGTACTTCATCACACCTGGATGTGACTGGCAAAAAAAATCAGCAAAGAAAGGGATACTAGTAGGCAAGAGCGCACTCACCCTGCAGAAAAGCTCCCATGCATGTCGAGTAACATCATCAACAGCCACTCCCTTGACATCGTCATAATGGAAGCCTGATGCCATTTTAAGCTGACTGACAATCATGTGTTCACCCTTGATCTTCAATATGATACATATCAGTGTTTTTAGCTATGGCTAGACAAGCAATAATACATACATTGCCCCACTTTGAGTGACAAGACTTGGGTGTTTTCAGTACCCTTTGGAGGGGAACTTTCTATTGAGTTCGTCTGCAACTTTGTTGAATGTTTCCTCCTTGAAACCATTGTCAACTCGCTGATGTGCTGTGCGATAGGAGGAGCTGGATGAGTTCATCAATTTCAGCAGTGGTCCATGATGTTCAACCTGCAGAACAAGTTATAGGGTTTGATCTGCCTTTGCCTTTGTTGACTGGGTTGGCAGGATCAATGATAGTAGTGGATAAATTTCGGCCAGATCTTCTTGATGATCCAGTTGACCTGTTTGAAGTCAGTGAGTGGCCACTTTCGGTGCTAGTAGACATTGCGGCTTGGGGGAGGTATGCAGATGCACTGCCTCTGGTGCTCGGTGGTGGAGTGCTGGTGCCTGTCATGTGATCTCACTCAACCGGTGCTTAAGCGAAGTTGACATGGAAGTGAAGTACAACAAGGCCTAAATGGACAAGCTCTAAAAGGATTAGCTTTGCCAGCCCAGAGTTCCAGGAATGCATGGATATTTATATCAGAGAATGGAACTAAATAGATCCAAGTGATAAGAGACTGGCCTGGATGGGTGATTGCACTTCCTACAAATCTCATTTGGTTTCCCACTTGTCGCAACTCATGGAGTGCATTGATGGCATGTATTTATGTTTCCTAGAGGATATGCACATAGTAAGAAGGTAGTCAACAACTACCCGGAACGGAAGATACCTCACATGGATTCTCTAAGAAGAATTTTTTAAATACATCTACCCAACTCAAGATGAGTTTACACAGATCATTCAATACTAATGTGAACAATTCAGACACATTTTGTGCATTCAGACAAGTCCTCTGACTTTCTTCTAGTCCAAATTTGGCATTGTGAGAATGATTGCACAAATCCATCATGAATGGGCTTGGAATCCCTTGCCATGTGCTTTGATGGGAAATGATTATTATGTACATGAATAGTGATGTGCCAGGCCAGGCTGGGCCAGGCCTGATGTGTAGGCTTCAGTGGGCTTAAGGCTCAGGCTTCAATGTTGGTGGGCCTGAGCCTGTGGCCTTGGCCATTATTTATGGCAGATGCCAAACACTGTACAGTACCAAGTCAATTTTAGCCACACGACATTAAATGCTTCTGCCGCGGCAGTATGCCGGCAAAATGGCAGGAATCGAATCCAGCGGCGTCAGTGAGGAACCGGGTTCCAGGCCTAAACAGGCTACGTTGCCGTCAGCAAAACTATGCGACACCACCAATGCTGCCACCCCAGAGCTGTGCTCTCACCAACTGCCCAATCCCAACACGGGCGGTGTCTTCTCCCCCACAAACTCAGACACAAGCTCCCCTCCTCCAATCTTACTCTCGACCTCCCACAAATGCAAGAGGACCATGGCTGACACCACCATCAACCTCCTTGACTCCAACAATGATGAGCGCATACCATCTCAGTTGACTAAAGGTCAGTTGTACCATAATCTGGCACAATGAAAAATGCACTGAGCAGTACTATACCACAGGTAAACGAGCTGTAGTAAACGAGCTGTAACCTTGGGTGGCGCTCAAGCTACAGTACATGATACTAGAGCAGGCTTGGGTAAGTCGCTTCTCCCTTGCTGTTTACTACCACAATGGTCCACTAACACATTCTGAACAAAGCACCTGCACGAGCGGTGACATCTGATGGTGGTCGAGCCACGGAGGCCGGGGATAGAGCAAACAGTAGGTCTCTGTTTCGCTGTCACCTGCCACTGTGCTGATCTAGCCTGATCAAAGTACCTGCACTGGTTTTCTCGCTACCATCACAAGATGCTGTTGGATCTGATGGTCTACTCAACGACATTTCCATCTTCGATATTGATGATGCCCAGAAGACTCAGCGCGAGCAACCCAGCCGGGATGTTGACTGCTTCTTTGATGTGCCATACACATGCCCCAGTGATAGCAAGAAATGTCGCAACTGCAAATTATGTTCAAAGGCACTCGTCGCTGAACTCTCGACATTACGGAGGCATTTGGAATCCGCTCATTGTGCCAAGTACTTGAAATGGGCGAAGGAGAATAGTTTTATCTTGATGCTACCCAAGGACAGAAAGGCACAAAAAAGTGACGAGAAAACAGGGCAGCAAAGCCAGCTCGACTCCCACCTTCAGCCCAAGGTTCCGAATGAGAAGGCGCTCATTTACAGTGACAAGCGATTCCATGATGCAGCAATCCAATGGCTGGTCAACACTGATCAGCCTATTGTGGCTCTCGAGCACCCATATTTCCGACACATGATCAACATTGCAGCACATGCTACCAACAGCATGAATATTCCAAGTCGAAAGACTACCCGGGAAGCAATTATCAACTCATTTAAAGAGCACATGGTCAAATTGCGAGAGCTCTTGGTCGATATAGCACGCGCTTGCTTATGAGATCTCGGCTCACTGTAGCATTTTAGAGCGACACTGTACCTGGACGTGTCAATTTGAGATGTGACACATGGCAAGCCATGAATACGGATGCCTATTTCGCGGTGACCGGGTCTTGGATGGAAAAAAGCACACTGGGTACATGGTCAATCAAAACAGGCCTCCTAGGCTTCATACGCATGAATAGTGCACACCATGGTGTCCGCCTAGGGCAGACACTTTTCAAAGTTGTCGATCACTTGAAAATCGTACACAAAGTCGGGCATGTAACCTGCGACAATGCCACCAATATGGACTCCATGGTGACGGAGTTTGCCACACACATTCAGCAAGTGATGGGCAAGCCATGTGCACGA
Source organism: Boletus reticuloceps (assembly GCA_018397855.1). Lineage (NCBI taxonomy): Eukaryota > Fungi > Basidiomycota > Agaricomycetes > Boletales > Boletaceae > Boletus > Boletus reticuloceps. Next base: position 487,775 of record JAGFBS010000028.1, read on the forward strand.
CAATGACAGGTCTGGTGTCTAGCACATATCATCAATCTCGCTACGCAAGCACTGCTACGTGCGCACAGCAAGTCGAAGGCATATGACCCTGCCAACCCGGATGCCGATCTTGTTGCAGACCGTGGATCACAATGAGATGAAGTTGGTCTGGTTCAGTCTATTTGTGTCAAGGAACGCTCGTCAGCAAAGTGCAAAGAGCTGTTCAAGGCCATCCAGCTTCAGGACAAGGTGGGCCATCCACCAAGTAAATCACCACTTCAACTATTGCTCGACATGCCGATCTGATGGTCGTCAACATAGGTGATGCTCGAATGCAGTGAAAATTTGAAAGAGGTTTGTTTGTCAGTCTTACTTCCATATCACACCTACTAGACGTTGTTTATAGGACGTCAACATGTTCATCCATGAGATTGCTGTGGCCGAAAAGGACCGCGAAAAACGGCAGTGGTTACTCAATCTCCAGCTGACCAACAAGGAGTGGTCTCATGTCAGTGTTTTGCTGGCATTGTTGGGCACAGCTGAGCAGTCTCAGCAATCATTTTCATCCGACTCTGGTCCAGTCATTCATCTTGCCCTTCCTGCTCTCGAGTCGTTGCATAAAGCATGGCATACACATAGCAACAAACCTGAATATATGGATTTCTGGCCTGCACTCGAAGCAGGTGTTTCGAAAATTGCAGAGTACTACGAGAAGACGGCTGACTGGAACGTCCATATTATGGCCATGCATAAGTGACCACCGCTTCACGTTGCAATATGAGATTAACCTCTGTTACAGTACTGGATCCCATATAGAAAGCGAACCATATACATCGCTTTTGGGGCCATGAAATATATGATGATGCAATCAAGCACGCTGAGGAGTTGGTAAGCATTTGTTGGTTACCGTAGTACGCATTGACTCATTGTGTCTAGTATAAGGAATGGTATCTCGAACTGAATGGTGCCATTGTCGAGATGGCCAGGGCACCTGTGAAAACTTATACATCGGCCTATGGCAAGGCTCGCCAGCTTCTCTGGGAGCTCTCCAATGATGATGATGACAACAACACGAACACTGCTGATGTCTCAGCGGCCTCATCGAGTGAGCCTCAATGACCTTGGCTCACTGATTTCCATGGGTATCTCAATTCGAGGGATCAGCTGGCACCCAACATGTCCCAATGGTGGACTTAATTCAACTAGGTACCCAGTCTGGGGTTCGCTCGCAAGAGATTACCTGTCCATCATGGCAACATCGGTCTCAAGCGAGCGTGCATTCTCATCTGCCTGAATCACGATCAGTAAGCGACGCAACCGATTGAAAGGAGACATTGTTGAAGCACTCCAGTGCCTCAAATGCTTCTTTTGATGGGATTTACTGTTTTGGGGTGACCCCTCAGTTCTTTCAGAGGTTTGTGGCAAGAATGAGGGGTCATTGAGATCAGGCAAAGAAGGGTCCTGGGATGACATTGTAGAAGACCCAGTTGCAGATGAGGAGTGGGAAGAAGTAGATGATACTGATGGTGTTCGTATGTTACTACTCGACTCCAAGGAGTAAATACCAGAAGCCTGGGCCATTATAGAGGGCTTGGGCTTCAGTTTGAGCAAGCCCGAGCCTAGTCAAGCCAGGCCCAAGCCAGGGCTTTTGAGCTGGGCCTGGCCGTGCACATCACTATACATGAACCTTGGTACACAAGATGTAGCAGACAGTAGCACCTACCCAAAGTACCATGTATGACTGCAAACTTGTTACTAGATCATGACAACCCTCTGCCAATGGTCCAAGGTTCAACATCTCCAGCCAAATGCTCTGGTGTACAGTGGCTCAAACAACTGTCCCAATGTTTGCAGGTTTTTCACTAAACACAATAATCCCCGATAACCCCTAACCCTCGCCCTAATATGTGAGTGTATGAAATAAAGTACTTACTCTTGGCTTTCTATTGACCCAAGGGTCAAGGGATTTGAATATAATTTGATGAAATGGTACCCATTTCAACCTGACAATGCTGTAAGATGGTAACATACCTTAGGTAATGACTATATTATGTCATCATTATATAATTAATTATTCTACAGCATATATAAACCCTGCCCTCACAAATGAATTCCTCATTCCCACCATGAAAAATCTCTCTGCTGCTTAAAGAGATAAAATCATCTCTCTTGTTTCTCTTGATCTTTTCTGTCAGAAATTTGCATCCCAAACTAGCATAGGGAAGTCTACTGTGGCCAGGGCCCTTCAGAAATCCAACTAGAGAAAGAAAACCATTGTGGTGGCTGTCCTTCCAAACTCTCTTCTACCCATAAATACACTATTGTCCAGCAAATCCTTACCGGGAAGGCCAGCAATGCTGTTCAGGCCACTCATTTTATTGATTCCATCATCAACACTCCTGTCTGACCACAGACAGTAAGGAATACCCTCAAGGAGGCCTCTCTAAAGGCTGTGGTAATGAAGAAACAGCCTCTTCTCTCTACTACTCATAGAAAGAGGAGATTGATCTTGCTCTCAAGTACCAGCATTTGACTGTGGAGACTGGAAGAGGGTTGTCTGGTCAGATGAAACCAAAATCAATGGAATTTTCATACACTCACATGTTAGGGTGAGGGTTAGGGGCTATCGGGGATTATTGCGTTTAGTGAAAAACCTACAACCATTGGGACAGTTGTTTGAGCCACTATATATAAATAGGCAACAGCATGGATATACTCAGGGTATCAGCAGCCCAACTTATACCCACACCCACCGAAAACCCATATCCACCATTGTGGGTGTAGGTTGAGTGGTGGGTATATATAGTGCCAATCCATACCCACACCCATGGTGGATAATACCCATGGGTATCCCATGAATTTCTATCATTGACAAGATACAGTCTACTGATGAGTTCTAATCCTAATCATCATTCCCAACCATTGTTCTGATTATTGCTAAGCCTGATTCTACTACCAGTTGCTGTGTGTCAAGGATTGATTGAGGGCATACCTAGGAGCACTGAGTAGATGCAAATGGAGACTATACCAAGTAGTGATGTTCTACCCTAATTATTAAAAAAGTAAATATGCTGTTGCAAATTTCAAATGGGCATATCTCTAGCATCCATGGGCCAAATCATGTGAACAATGGATCATTCTGTAGCCAATAATCAGTACTACAACCAGTGTCACCAAGGCTGGGTAAGATTATCAGACAATTGAATGTCAGTTGAGATAGTTTGCATGCACATTGTCCAATATGGTATTAAGACCCATGACTGTTACAGACATTACTTTTCTCGATTAAATTTCACTTCTTTCCATTTTCTAATGACCAACACTAGTCCCTCTAGTGCACACAAACACTAAGTGTACCATAGTTACCTCACTTGCCAAGACTTACCTCACCAAGTCACATGATCTTATCTCTTATCTAGACTGTGCACCCCATGCTACCTCATGGTATATACATTGTATCTTTATGCTCACCTCATGTTTTTCCTCTCGGCTCACTTTCCCTTATCCTCCAATAGCATTAACAGCTCTTATCTAGAGCATCTTCATGGTACCCAGTGACCATGTTATTAACCTTATATAGGTTCCCACAGCTTTGTCTGTGCTCACACATAACACCTATAAATACCTCTATTGTACTTAGTCTGTAGTGTAGTTCTCTTGTTAGTTCCCCATTGTCCTCCTGTTGTTTTCCCATCTATTCTCATTGATAGCAATCTACTATAGACCCTAGTGGTCTTTTGATACTTTTTATCACTCAAGACTACTCATTGCAAGCGCACTAGGATCTATTGGCAGTCTCTAGAACTATCTCTTGTCCTTGATAGGATATTGGGTCGTTACAACGACCACCAAGGAAAAGGACAAAGTCCAAGAAATGACCCTCTATTTGAGTCACAACATTGGGATCCTTGATGTCCAACATGAACTCTGGATCAACAGCCATGTACATTCATTTCTGAAGCAATTTGACCATAGTACATTGATTGCCATTCTGCAACATCTCCCTCAGCATAGATAGCATAATGGGAGACAGGTGATGGTGGGTATTGAGAAATTCATTCATATAGTCCATCTAGAGATAATGCTGGCCCCAGGGGTTATGCAACAAGGATAACTTCCTGGATGTCATTGTTATCCTGCATATTTTCCCTGGAAAATCTCTATGTCAGGAGAGTGCACTACAACATATACTGGCATCAAACACATCAATAAGGTGGGCTTCAGGTAGTATCAATGCATGGTCTGCCATGGTGAGGGCATCAAGGATGGCAAAACAAAGTTAGCAGATATAAAAATGAGGAGAAGGTTCTAGGCAGGTGTCATATACTATGGTACCTTGGAGATATACTATGGTGTCTTGGAGCATTTATTGCTATTTAATGGAAGGGGAACTACAGGCAAAGATAGTTAGGCAACTGTTTACCGATATACATCTGCTGGATAAGCATCCATTCAAAGTATTTTCCTGGAGCTTCTTTGACTACAACCATGTGGCACCCTAACCAGGAGCCCGAAAAAATTGCAGGCAAGGAAGTAACATCAGCAACAATATGATCCAACACACCTCTCAATTCCCACAAAATCTCCTCTCCCAACCCATCAACACCTCTTCTGGTACCCCATGAACACAGGTACCAGAAAAAACCCAGCCAACGGTGATCTGACCACCAGAGCACCCATGCCCACTCTCATGGTGTTTACTGCTCGGCCCACACGCCACTCCAGCCAGAATATCTGCCTCACCAAAGATGAAATCATCAGCCAGGAAAAAGAAGTAAAAGATGCAAACAGTGGTGCAGTATACATAGAAAACATTGCTCTGCCTGGCGAGCCAACCATTCACTATCAAACACTTAGCCACCATACTGCTTCACATCATGCAGATAAAATCAGTCCCTCTGCCTGCTATAGAAGCAATTAGAGCAGCAGCCTTTCTCCTAGAGCATGAGGCAATTACCCAAACTGCTGACACAGTAGCAACACAAATATGCAAGGACCTATCCGACCAAGCAGCCCATCAAGTCACCATGGTGATAGCCACACACATGGCACAATTCCAGGAGGCCAATGAGATACTCAAAGCCAGCATAAGCTCCCTCAATGCACTGCACACCTCTACCTCCAACATTCACAATGGTGAAACCATGGCTACCATAGTTGAATGGATGATGACAGCAGCAGATACCATTTCCTCGGATATCACTACCATGAAGGACACAGTAGACTAACTACTCCATCATTGGTGGTCACCCAGGGCTCCATCAAATCCCTCCTCTCAGCTCCCACCACTGACCGTGCTACCAATTTACATCTAAACCAACCCTTGCAAAGATCATATAAAGACACGCTATGCTCACCAACCACCTACCCACCCATGATTCCCACACCAGCCACACCAGCCCTTGCCAGAGCAGCTATCCGTGACCGCCAGATCCTCGTAGACCCACATAAAGGCCATGTTCTTCACTCTCCCAATCAAGCCACCACTGGCATTGTGGAACAACTCAAAGTTATCCTCGACAAAATCAGGACTGTTGACACCCTAGCCCTGACAGTCAAAGCCATCACCTGACTTAAAAATGGCAGCCTCATCACAGAATTTGATTTGACCAAATCAGCTTCATGTCTATGTAAAGACATCAACAAGGCTAGATTCCTCAGGAAACTTTGGGCCCCCACTGACATTAAAGACAGAAGATACAATATAATAGTCCCTTTCCTACCAACCAACTTGCCTCTCAAAGACCCCAAGTAGCTCCATCAAGTTGAACTGGAAAACAACCTAAGTGAGAATTACCTGGCCTCCAAAATGCTGGATCAAACAAAAAAAACAATGTTTCCCCAACCAAAGGGTTGCCCATATTTACATTCTCTGACCCTTGAGAAGCAAACACCATCCTCTGTGATGGCTTATACATTGGTAAGGAGAAACCCCACCTCTGCAAAGACAAGAAGGACCCATTCTGTTATGTGTGCTGCCATGGCTGGGGTCACCCAGCAAGAGACTGCAAAGCTATCCACAACACATGTGCTACTTGCGAACATGCCCACGGAATTGATCAATGCACTGACACTATAGGCAAACATTGATGCATCAGCTGCAACACAGAGGGACACAGCAGCAATGACATGAATTGCCCCATATATCTATCCAAATGTGCTGAACTCAATGCTAAGCTCCCTGAAAATATAATGCCTTACTTTCCAACTGACAAGCCATGGACGCAGATAATGCTCTCCCCCAAGCAACCACCTCTCACAAATCCTACTACCACCTCACGCAAATCCTACTATCACCTCACACAAACCCACCTAACCCACGACAACCAAATCTGCACCAATCAATACTTGACTCCACACTAGGACCATGTGGATGTGGCTTGCCCAGAAATGGCCCTCCACATCGACCCCTGCCTCCTCCTCCTCCCCAACAGTGCCTACAAGACAAGATGGAACTCCCCCCCTCCAGGGAGGGATGGAATTAATGTCATGATGAGTAACAATGCTACTCACTTAATGCGCCTGAGGATTTGGCAGCAGAACCTCAACAAATCATTCACGGCCCAACACTCACTAATCAATGAAATAATGGCCCTATAGGAACCACACATCAATTCCTTCAATAATACAATATCAAGTAGATGCTAGCATGTACTATACCCCTCAACACACCTATACCAGTCCACACCTAAAACACACACCGCTACCCTAATTTCCACCTCCCTGGACATGAACTCATGGAAACAATTACTTTTCCCATCCCCAGACGTAGTAATAGTACAGCTCACAGGTAACTTCGGGAACTGCACCCTGATCAACATCTACAATGACTGTATCCACAACAACACCATAAGAGACTTAGGGAAGTACCTAGAATCCCACATTCAGCAGATCAGACCCTCCGCTCATGATCACATGATTTGGCTAGGTGTCAAGTCCAGATCCTCTGGGTTCAAGTCCGGCGGAGGTCCGAGAGTAATAGGTCTGAGGGGAATGGAGGTGCAGAGGCATGGGGTATGGAGGTATGGAGGTATGGAGGGGTAAGGACGTTGGCGCAGGACTTATGTGTTGCGCCCTTGTCAATCCCGTGTCCTCATATTTTAGTGTAGAGGAAGATGGAAAGGAAGTCAGACTCGAAGTGGAGGTGACTTAGTTAATATTCGTACTGAAGGTACGACAGAGGATTACAGGAGTTTATATAGTACTGGAGACCTGGAGGAAGTCGGGGTCTGAAACTACTAGGTGAAGGCAATGTACATAGGAAGCATCAGTGAACTTACAGTGTTCTTTATTGGCTTATTTAGTGCTAATCTGACTTATTTGTACTATAAGTGGCAGCTTAGTGCACTTTAGATGTATAATAAGTCAATTAAGCCAAATTAAGCCAAATAAAGAACAATGTAAATTTACTGATGAGAAAAATGCTGACTGATGGAGGGCAGAACACAGCCGGAATGGGCTGTACCAACTGACAGGTGAAATGTAGACTATAACTGAAAGAGATTAATAAAAAGTCCAAGTCCAGAGATGCAACTCCATGGATGTCCATTGCTCCTAGGTCAAAGGTCGTCCAAGATCATCTGGAGTTGGCCGGAGTTGGACTTGGCGAAATCTGGGATGTTACAGTAACCCCCCCTTAGGCCGAGCCCTCGAGGCCGGCTGAGCACAACATCCTGGCAGGATGATGCATAATCCACTCTAACTACCATGAATTGATGATACAATATTTACTCTAACTACCATAAGCATTATATTGCACTATAGTGTGATCCTGTAGTGTTTCATAATGCAACACAATGCAATACTGTACACTTAGGGTGTGATTACATAATCTGCTTCCGAGCGGTGACCAAAAGCAGCCACTACTCCCATAACATATCCAAATTGGGAACTCTATGTTTGTATGACTTTCTCTTTGTTCTAGCAGTACATCCCCTGGCCTCAGGGGTGTTTAAATAGGGTATAATAGTTTTAAACAGTATTTAGGAACATTTTGTTGCAATGATGCATACCCAGTGGCAATGCCGCACAGGGTAGGGAACTGCTGCAGGGGTACTTACCTTGGAAGAGGTGTTTCTTAATAGAACATTGTGGTTCAGGATCAAGAAGTGTTGCTATTATTCAGACTCAGACGAGTCTTATATAGTGATTGCTAATTACAGGTCATGTGACTATAAGTACATGTACCTTTCAACACATTTCTGGCTGCTTGAATTGTGCTATTAATGTGTAGATAGGTAGATATGAGGAAATGTACAGAAATAAATAAAAAACATTCACATTTTTTACTACCTGGGTATAGGGCTTGGAGAAAAATGATCACCAGATAGTATATATGTATTGGAAGCATCTACCAGCAGCTTGCTCTGTGGGGACCTGTCCCTGTGATGGTATAAGTAAATAGTCCTCCTACCTCTGAATTACAGAAAAAGTGGTTCACATTTTTGATTGGCCAGGTAGATATGCTTTGAAATTTGATATATATGTACCTTATACATGCACCTACATGATACCAGTAGCTCAGATGCCAGGACACTTTCCCTAGAATATAGGAATAGATATGACATATACCCATATATGCTTGAAGCGGTCCCACCATTGGTCACTGCATCAGGGCAACTATCTAGGAACCTAGAATACATATGGTATACTAGATCCACAAATTTGTGAATGGGTAGGCTCAGAATTGAGAGTGGGAGCATCCAAATAACATAGAAAGTGCGTGAGAAAAATGAGGTGCAGCTGAGGAAACTTGGAAAACATACCAGGAACACAGTAACATGGTGCTCATATTATTCTAGGAATACATTTCCAGGCTTTTGGAGTCAATTACAACCATTCTAGCTAAAATGCCTAATATTCTGTAGCATTGAGATATTCAAAAAGTGAAAATCTTATTCAAGTAACCATCTTGTGCTTCAAGAAGTGCTTATGATTATATGGGAGATTTACTCATATCCCTTAGAATGCTAAGTGTATTTAAGTATGTAGTAGGCACAGTAGATACAATGGTCCCCACTAACTCCAACAGACTTGGGACTATATGTCTAGAACACTATGAGCACCATGTTACTGTGTTCCTGGTATGTTTTCTAAGTCTCCTAAGCTACACCTAATTTTTCTCATGCATTTTCTATATTATTTGGGTTCTCCCACTCTCAATTCTGAGCCTACCCATTCACAAATTTGTGGATCTAGTATACCATATGTATTCTAGGTTCCTAGATAGTTGCCCTGATGCAGTGACCAATGGTGGGACCGCTTCAAGCATATATGGGTATATGTCATATCTATTCCTATATTCTAGGGAAAGTGTCCTGGCATCTGAGCTACTGGTATCATGTAGGTGCATGTATAAGGTACATATATATCAAATTTCAAAGCATATCTACCTGGCCAATCAAAAATGTGAACCACTTTTTCTGTAATTCAGAGGTAGGAGGACTATTTACTTATATCATCACAGGGACAGGTCCCCACAGAGCAAGCTGCTGGTAGATGCTTCCTATACATATATACTATTTGGTGATCATTTTTCTCCAAGCCCTATACCCAGGTAGTAAAAAATGTGAATGTTTTTTTGGTTTCTGTACATTTCCACATATCTATCTATTAACACATTAATAGCACAATTCAAGCGGCCAGAAATGTTCCTAAATACTGTTTAATCCTATTATACCCTATTAAAACACCCCTGAGGCCAGGGGATGTACTGCTAGAACAAAGAGAAAGTCATAAAAACATAGAGTTCCCAATTTGGATATGTTATGGGAGTAGTGAGGCAGATTATGTAATCACACTCTAAGCATACAGTATTGCATTGTGTTGCATTATAAAACACTACAGGATCACACTATAGTGCAATATAATGCTTATGGTAGTTAGAGTAAATATTGCATCATCAATTCATGGTAGTTAGAGTGGATTATGCACTATATTGACATGATAGCGTGGGCTGAGTCTCCTAGGACAAACCCCTGAGTGGATGTCTGTCTGGATGCATTGTCTGAAGTCACGTGGTGTGGTCCACCCACGGATCAACAAACAGAATTAGAACTCCGCCGGCCTCTGAATATAAAAGCAGGAGTGCTCTCTGTAACTGTCACATCCCAGATTTTGTGCAGTCTAACTCCGGCCAACTCCGGATGATCTCGGACAACCTTTGATCTAGGAGCAATGGACATCCACGGAGTTGCATCTCCAGACTTCTACTTTTCATTAACCTCTTTCAGCTCTAGTCTATATTTCACCTGTCAGTTGGTACAGCCCATTCCAGCTGTACTCCACCCTCTGTCGGTAGTATTTTCCTTCCTATGTACATTTCCTTCACCTAGTAGTTTCAGACCCTGACTTCCTCCGGGTCTCCAGTACTATATAAACTCCTGTATTCCTTTGTCGTACCTTCAGTACGAAAATTAACTAAGTCACCTCCACTTCGAGTCTCTTCCCTTCCATCTTCCTCTACTCTTAATACAAGGACACAGGATTGACAAGGGTGTGACACATAAGTCCTGTGCCAATGTCCTCACCCCTCCATACCTCCGTACTCCGCACCTCCACACCTCCAGCGACTTCGGTCGTACCTCTGTATCCCTCAGACCCATTATCCTTGGACCTCTGCCAGACTTGAACCCAGAGGATCTGGACTTGAAAGTAACCAACCAACAACTCCCCATGTCCAATATCATGAACATAAACCAGTGGCCAGATGCCCACCTTGCGGAGCACCAGGACGACAATGACACAATGTTGGAGGCATGCAAAGGCGTGCAAAGAGGAAGAAGATTGACGAATGTGCGAGGAGCAGCAGCAGCATCAAGCAGCGGAAGAGGAGGAGGCACGACGAAAGGCGGAGCAGGAGCAGCATCAGAAGGAGGCTGAAGAGGCAGCACGCAAGCGGGTGAGTAACACTTCAGGGTTCCGGTGTTTATGCTAACAGAGTTCAGGCTGTGGAGGTACAGGGGCAACAAGGCACCAACAAGGGAAAAGGGCGAGCACCACCACAATGCATGAGGTGCAAACTCCGGGACCTCGGGTGTGAGGTTGGACCTGGCAAGGTGACCTCATGCCTACAGTATCATGAGGGGAAGGTGAATTGCGAGCGCCCCGTAGCGGAGAAGCTGGAGAAGCGGAGGAGAATGGTGGACAGAGAAGCAGGTCTATCAAAAAAGTGGAAGAAGGCTTCAGAGGAGATGGATGACGACAAGGGAGAGCTCGTGTCATCTTGGTCAGAGCTCAGGATGCATGCTGTTGAGGCGCTCTGTGAGATCCGGGACGTGCTTTGGCTGCAAGGCTGGCATCTTGACGTCCCGAACTGGATTCAGCTTGAAATGTTGCCCAAGCTTGTGTGAAGTAGGGCTGGAAGTCCAGATCAGTATAAGCAAGCGTGGAATAAGCTTCCTTTTCCTCAATCTCAGTACAGAAGGCCGAAGGGTCAATGTCAAGGATCACATCCATGCTCGGATATGCCATGGATAAGATCCCAGCAGTCATATGAGGGGTGGATCCCTAACGAAGGTAGACATGGAAGAAGAAGATGCGACAGAAACCACATTTCGTGCAAGATGATCCACACTATCCCTGAGGCAATTGCACCCAGGTAAGCAAGGTATCCAAGACCCATTGGGTAAATATAAATGTCCATCAGATCCACATACCAGTTTCCCAGCAGCAAGATATTCTACGACGTGGGAACAGTCCCCGATGAAATGACCAAATCCGGCACAAAATGCACACATGCGAGAAGTTCACATGAGCTGTTGGGACATTGTATTGACTTCCCGCTTCATTGCTAGAGCAGGAGGCAGGACTATCAACGTGACCAGAGCTATGGGTGCTCCTGCTGGACAAAAGGAACATGTCACAGGTGGTGCTCCCGATGCTACTGGTGCTCCCCATATAGTGGATCTGAGCGCTGAGCCCATAAGAAGAAACTTAGCCGCTTTAATAGTCTCCTCCATCGGATATGGATCATCCGGATGGAGGTCGGACTTGACAATGGACAATCGGTGACAAACCCGATTGCCCACATCAATTGGAAAACCACTAAGGAAAAGTGAGTCGGGCTCTGTCTCAGAGAGCTTTTGGGTATTAATGAGATGAGAAGCGACTTTAGTGAACTTCCTTTGATACTTGCCCAAGTCTTCTTGACTTCGCATGGGTTTGTGTTGGTTTTCCTGGACAAGGTATTGGAGGTCGGCACGACAATAACGACTGGTACCTTCACAATCCAGGTATAGATTTTTAACCACAGTTATGAAGTCATTCCAACTTGTGGGATTAGTAGTAGCCTCAGGTAAGGTTTCCCAAACCTTGGCTTCTTCGAGATCAGCATATTGGATAGCTGCTTGGACTGCTTCTTCCTCTGTAAGTCTGGCAGGGTCCCCGAGGAACTCAATGTCCTCGAGGTAACGTGGAAGCTGTGTGGGAACCTTTCCGTCAAATTTGGGTGCATTCTGAGTGTCTCGCAGAGGCATGCAGATGACTGGGTTGGCCATGGGGATAGATGAGGATGGAGCAGCAGTAGGAAGGGTAGGTGGGGCAGCAACAGGAGGAGCAAATGCAGTCCAAGCGATCGGGACAGGAGCAAACCAAGTCTGGATATCAGGTATCAGGTGACGTGGATATCCAAATAGAGGTGGTGGTATGGAGGATGAGGTCATGTCAGGTGAGGGATGGAATAGAGAGGATAAGGATGGCGATGAGGTGGATGGTTCTGACCTCACTGAGAGAGCTCGGATTCCTCCTAAGGCGATAAGGGAGAAAAGGGAGTCAAGGGAGGACTCCTGAAAGGATCTTCGGGTGAGAGTAGATAAGTTCTTGGAGGCATCAAGTGGTCAAGTCCACCAGGAACTGCAAGTGAGGTGAAACTCAGAGAATCGAATAGTACTTGGTTTCGGACTATGAATGCACCCGATATGACAGGTGAGGTCGAAGAGTGAGAGTCAGATGGTGAGGAGCCCCTTAGTGATGGTAGTGAGGAGCGTGAAACAGGAGATTCAGGTGTCTACTCAGAGCTGTCAGTTGTGTCGAGATGGTTGTGACATGCAATGTCAGATGAAACAGATGTGAAAAAATGAGAGTCCTCTGAAAGGTTAAGGTTTTGGGAGTTCCTCAACCTCCCTTTGTTGAGGAGTGGGTCGGAGAGTCCTCCTGGTCGACTCTTGTGAATCCCTTGCTGTGGGCTCCAGTTGTAGGTAACAAAGGGTTGCTGATAACCTTCTTGGACTAAGCCAATCAGGTCACAAGCTAAAGAAAAGGGGTGAGGGTGTGATGGGTTTGACCCTAAAGGGATTCAAATGCGAGTTGAAGAGTAGGAGGACAAGAAACAGGAAGTCCAATGCTCCTAGACAAAGTTCGGAGTGTCGGACAGATGAGAGAAATGGATGCAAGGACACCTGAGAGACACCTGAGTGTCAGATTGTAAGGTGCGAGATGTTGAGAATGTGAGACATGAGTGAGAGCAATGGTAAGTCATGCAATGGGCACCGGACTTCATATTGGAGGTCTTTGAGACAACTTGGACGAGAAGAGCTGATCAACACCAACTGGGCAACTGATGTATTCAGATTTCCAAATACATATATTTATAGTCTTGGAGCATACCCTGGACTGAGTGGTAACCGATGACGAGGATATAAAAGATGAAACAAAACAAACAAACCAAGTCTGTGTGACATGTCGTTCCTTAACTCCGGAGACAATGTGATTAGGAACAAACACAAGATTGTCACTATGAATGATGATGCTCATGAAACGAGCCTGTAATTTGAGTTTAGAAGTCATGTAATTGATTACGAACCAATAGAAAGAACACCTGACGTGATCTGAACAGACATAGGACATAGGACATGGCTCGGACTTGCAATGTGAAGGTTTGGACTTGAGATGTGAGGACAAATGTGTTAGACTTCGTTCAGGTTTGATGAAAGGGGTTCGGACTTGAATGAGATCTGATGAATAGGGTGTTGGGTACTGGTGATGAGTGATGGGGTGGCTAGATGATGTCGTACCAGGTTAGGGAGCATAGCCTCCCTACACCGCAACTCTGGAAGCTCTGGCATCGACCTCCATTTCTTCGGAGGCAAAAAAATAGAACATGACTCTCGTACGTCCACACAGGCTGGGAGTTGCATTGATCCCAACTGTGCTATCATGGAACTACATCTCAACATGTCTGCTCTTTTCAATCTGAACTCTCTCCGTCCTTTTATCTCTATCCCTGTACATAATCTCTCTGATGTGCCTATTCTTGTCGACTCCGGTTCTACTCATTGCTTTGTAGACACTGCTTTTGTTGAAAATAAGAAACATCACTGTGTACTCCGTCCCTCTGATAAACCTCTGTCTCTTCGATGGCACCTCAACCTCCATAATCTCCTTCACGGTAGATCTAACCATCACCTTTGCTTCTGGCGTCTCAACCTCTGATACATTTTATGTAACCTCGTTGGATCCCTCATGCAGCCTTGTTCTTGGACACTGCTGGCTCACCTGCTACAATCCGTTGATTGATTGGGTTACAAGCAGCATCACTTTCCAGACTCCTGCAGACAGGATGCCAACCCCGATATCACCCTCCAAACCTCCGAGTGTTCCTTTCCCGTCGCCAGACAACACTCCTCCCTTGGGACACTCCCCAGACCTGCCTAAAGCTCCCGCACTTCCAGCTCCTCACATCTCCTTGTAAATGCAATCACTTTTCATCATGCCTGCAAGATGGAGGGCTCCATCCAGTTCTCTCTTTCCTTCTGGTCTACTGAAGACATCTCCACCCACTCAGCCTCAGCCTCTGTTGCTACCTCCAATGAGGAAATCAACCTCTCTGGTATTCCCTCCGAATACCATGACTTCATGGATGTGTTCAGCAAGCAGAAAGCCGATACCCTCACCCCTCATTGGCCACATGACTTGAAGATTGAGTTGGAGGGAGGAGCAGAACCCCCTATTGAAAATATTTACTCTGTTTCCACCACAGAACAACAATCCCTCCATGACTTCCTGGATGAACACCTAAACATCAGATTCATATTGCAGTCTACATCTCCACACGCAGCTCTGGTGTTGTTCATCTGGAAGACAGATGGTTCCCTTCGACTTTGCATCAATTTCTGAGGTTTGAACAGCATCACACGAAAAGACTGTTACCCACTTTCCCGCACCTCCGACCTCCTTGACGCCACCTCCGGAGCCAAGGGCTACACAAAAATCAATCTCCGCCATGCATACCATCTGGTCCGTATTGCGGAGGAAGATGAGTGGAAAACCTCTTTCTGAACTCGCTATAGCTCCTTCGAGTGGTTGGTCATGCCATTCGGACTTACAAATGCCTTGTTGGCCTTCCAGCGGTTCGTCAATACCATCTTCACAGATCTGCTCTACCTCGATGACATCCTGATCTACTCCCATGATATGGAATCACATCGTAAAAACGTCCGAGAAGTTCTCCAGTGACTCCAAGCTAATGGCCTCTATGCCAAGCTGGAGAGGTGCAAATTCCATACCAACACAGTCAAGTACCTCGGGTATGTTCTCTCCCCTACCAGCCTCTCCATGGCCTCTGACAAAATCAAGTCAATCCTGGATTGGCCTGAGCCTAGGAAGGTCAAGGACATTCAGTCCTTCCTGGGCTTCACCAACTTTTATCATTGTTTCATCAAGGGTTACTCCGACATTGTGGTTCCTCTGACTCACCTTACTCACAAGGAAGTCATTTGGGACTTCTCCAATGTCTGCCAGAAATCCTTCCAGCATCTCAAGGACGCTTTCACTTCCACTCCAGTGCTCGTTCACTGGACTCCGAATGTCCCCATCACCATCGAGACTGATGCCTCCAACTACACTGTTGCAAGCATTCTCTCCATCACAACTCCCTCCAACAATGAACTCCCCATCACATTCTTCTCCCGGACTTTGACCAGAGCAGAATTGAACTATGACATGCACAATAAGGAGTTGCTGGCAATCTTCGAGGGGTTCAAATCCTGGCGACACTACTTGGAAGGCTCTGAGATGTCCTCATGGACCACAAAAACCTCAAATATTTCTCCTTCACTAAGCTACTGACAGGCTGCCAGGCCCGATGGTCTGAATATCTTAACCAGTTCAATATGGTTGTTCAGTACTGGTCTGGTAAGCTCAGAGTGAAACTGGACACTTTGACTAGACACTAGGATGTCTACCCCAAAGAGGGGGATAAGGACTTTGCTTGCGTCAACCCTGACAATTTTCAGTTGATTTTTACTCCTGAACAGCTCGTGCCCTCCCTCCAAGACACTATTCTCAAGGCTCTGTTACTCCAAGCATCCACACTAATCGACATGGAGCGACTCCAGTCCAACATCCTCTCTGCACTCCCCAGCAATCCTGTCGTGTCCCCTCTCCTATCTTCGACATCACTAGACCCACCTTGGAGCATCAAATCTGAAGGATTCCTCCTAAGGGACAATCACATCTATGTCCCAGAAGCTGATAACATCCGACTCCATATACTCCGGACATTCCACAACCATCTGACTGCAGGACATTTCAGTCAGAATCATACCTTGGAGCTCATTTGTTGTGAATACACATGGCCTAACATCTGGACTTTCGTAAAAGACTATGTTAGCTCCTGTACAGCCTGTGCTCGTGTGAAGACTCCTCGTCATTGTCCTTATGGTCTCCTGAGGGAATGCGAGTACAGGGGCTGTGGTGAAATGATGTTTCAACATGTCAAACGCCTCTTGTTGTTCCTGCTTCCATTCGAAGGGATTTTCCTTTTTCGTCAGATCATTAAGTGGTCTAGCCACCTTTGCGTAATCTTGGATAAACCTTCGATAGAAGTTTGCTAATCCCAAGAAGCTTCTAACTCCTCGGACATTCTTGGGCATAGGCCATTCCAGAATGGCTTGAACCTTTGTTTCATCCATCTTTATTCCGTCTACTCCCACGATCATCCCCAGGAATTCTACTTCTGTGGCGTGGAATGTGCATTTTTCTGGTTTTATGAATAAATCATTTTCTTCAAGGCAACGTAGTACTTCCAGAACGATCTTGTTATGTGTTTCACGATCGTCTGTCTTGGTAAATATCATTAGGTCATCGATGTAGACGACGACGCAGTCGTCCATATCTGCAAAGATCTCGTTCATCATGGCCTGGAACGTTCCAGGGGAGTTGCATAATCCGAAGTACATTACGAGAAGTTCGAATGCTCCTTGGAAGCAAACGAAAGCCACCTTCCATTCGTCACCATCTTTGATGTGTACGTTATTGTATCCCCATCGGAGATCCATTTTTGTGAATAACTTAGCCCCTTTTAGCTTATCGACCAATTGCGAGATTAGGGGTAATGGATAATTGTTTTTAACCGTGTGTTCGTTTAGATAGCGGTAGTCCTGCACCATGCATTTTCGTCCATCCTTTTTAGGTACGAAGAATATGGGTGATGTTTGTGGAGATTTAAAGGGTCTGATATATCCCTTTTTGAGTTGATCATCAATGAATTCGGAAACTTCCTGTTGTTCTGTGACAGACAGGGGAATGATGTGCCCTTTCTTGGGTGTGAACGTATCCTTCATATCAATGGCGTGGTCCCATGGTTTCCGAATTGGCATTCGCTCAGATTCTCCCTTATGGAATACTTTTAGATATTTGTGGAACTCTTTAGGGACAAGTTCCTCTGCTGTTTCTTTCTTAGGAGTAGGCTTATCTAAAGCCGCGCGTACTGCGTATGCGAGATAGGCGTTTTCCTCTTCTTCTTTATCAGCATGACGTAAGAATGATTCCTTATCCTGAAGGAAAGAGCATGTCCTCGGGCAACATGTCATTTCGACCGTGCCTTTGGTCCAATCTATAATAGGGTTATGCTTCTTTAACCAGGAGAAGCCGAGTATCATTTGGTTCTTTCCAAGATCCGTGATCTCAGCGGTAACACGTTCTCTGTGTCCCTGGTATTCTATAATTACTTCTGCGGAATGTGTGATATTTCCAGCGGAATTCTTAGTTCCGTCCACGTTGTACACAGGAATAGGGTGGCGTAAAGGGGTCAGGGGCAACTGATGTTTTTGTGCCCATGTGCGATCAATGAATATTATGTTTGCGCCACTATCTAGCAGCGCTTCTGCGGTGATGAAATTCTTTGTGCGAGAAGGAGAGACTCAAATGGTCATACAGATCTCTTTCTGCAGATTTGTGCTGCGTATGCACGCTTCTTCCGGGATTTTAATATCGGTATTTGAAAGTGAATTAAGTACAGGTGTGAAGCCCCTGCCGAGCTCCACTGAGGGAGACCCACTTGGCATTTCAGATGATCCATTGTCTGATTCTTCAGACTCTTCACCAGCCAGTGGCAAAAACCTGTTATCGTCAGTTAAGTTAAATCTTACCCTTTTAGTATCCTCATGAACACCCGGTGTGTTCATGTGGCTTTCCCTTTTCCCTTCTTGGATTCTGTGACTTGGAGATCGAAGAAGTATGCCTTCATTTCGTCATACGACATGCCGTGGATAGCCTGATCCGGGCCGGATGACTCATTGTCCCACGAGGTGGAACCTTCTTCTTCGATGTCCCTGACTTTGCGGCCACCTCGTTTACAAGTCTTTTTGTGTCCTCCACCAAGATACTTGCAATCTGGACATGCGAGTTTTGGCTTGGGACATTCTTTGACGAAGTGACCTCCTCCACAATTGTAGCACTTCATCGGTGCTCTGGACGTTGATGTAGAGGGACGGCACTCGAAGGCGTCTATGTCCATTGCATGGGGATCTCTGGATCTTCGGCTATTGCTGCCGTGTAGGAAGGTTATTAATTGCTTTTGTGTACCAATTTCCCTGATCTTCTTGAGATAATCGATCACTGTATCGGGGCGTGGCCCTTCCATGATGATCCGATCTATTATTGAGCGTTGGACGTTTTGCTCAATGAGTTCTATCAGGTGGGAGGTGTCCATCCTAGTCTGTGGTTCATATCTTTGGAAGTCGATGATCCAATCATCTATGGGTGTCAACTCCGTTTGTTTAAGGGCTTTGAGCTTCTGCCTAGCCCACTCTTGTTGATTGACAGAACGGAAGAGAGCTTCGACTTCTGTTTCCAATTCTGCCCACATGTATGTACCGCCGTTTAGTAGGTGATCAATCCTTGTGCGGGCAAAGCCGCCTGCCTTTTGTCCATCAAGGCGTGATAGCACAGCTGTCACTGCTTTGTGTGAACCTTGTGAAAATACGGTGGGGTTTTCACCTATCCAGGCTTTCATCTTAGTCCACCATTCTTCGAACTTTCCTTTTGAGCCATTAAAGTTTCCAGGGTCTTGGAACACTTTGCTCATTTTGGGTACTGCTGGCTTTGCTTGCACTGCCAACGCTAACTGCTGCTGCATCGTGTTGATTTGTCCCAAACATGCTTGTACGTTTTGATTCTGTATGTCCCTTTCCGCAACGAAGAAATTGAACATAGCAAGGAGTTCCTGTGTAAGGACTCCATTGACATTGTTTGTGGTGAGTGCTTGCTCAAACAGTCCCCGATCGAAAGTTGCTGCCATTGCGTAATACTATCTAGATACGAGGAGGTAGAGGGGGGTTTGGTACTCGTAAGCGGTGTGTACGTGGTTCCGCTGTATGTGGTGCTAAAGTGGGGCGTCTCTTTGCCTTGTAGCACTTCTTCCTTGGCCTTAGGTATGGTGCGAACTGTAGTTCGTCTTCAAATGGCCAGAGAACCCTTGGTTCTTCTTCTCTTATCTTGGTGGCTGCTGGCCACACTTTCCTCTGTCGAGGTCTTTGGACTCTGTGATACGGGGTTGGTTCCCTTTCCCTAATCTGTTCTCTCCTAACTCGGTCCACTAGCCCTTTGACGAGCCAATCTACAACTCTCTCCAGCACGAATAATGGCACTAATGCCTGCAGGATCTGCTGGTGTGCTGGCGGGTCGTACTCGTTTGGGTCGTAGCTTGCGCTGCGTACCGATGGGGCATGGGGTGCGACTGGCGCTCCCTGTAGACTCTCGTAGTCCGAAAGGACGAGAGATGATGGGTGGGGGCTTCCTGGCTCCTGCGCTTGTCCTGTCTGCGCTGGCCCTGCCTCCGCTGCTTCTACTACTGGTGTTGGAGGGTAAACTAAATTTAACGACTCATTGTCTTCCTGAGTTGACCCGAACCACTCTCGAACCTCTGATACGTGCCCGTTGGGTATGAGCGACGATCCTTCTACCGATGCGACGTAAGATGGTGGCGCAGACACTAAAAAGATGTCTTGAGCCCCGTATAGCGCGTTGTACCTTCCTAGACGTACTGGAGGGTGCGATGTAAACACGAGAGTATGGTGGGCGGTAGGAAACGTCTTGGGTGCTTTGGTAGTCTACGTCAATAGCCGTCCGCAAGCGAGGTAGCAATGTTGAATAGTCTTGTTCTAGTGAAACAACCCTAAGGACTCACACTTAAGTGAAGCCTTGTGCTAGGTCGCTTGCACAGAGAAAAAGACAAGAGAAGATAAAAGGTGAAGTTGCCAAAGGGGAAACTCCAAGAGAACAAGACTAGTGTTCTCTGACGCTGCATTGGGGTTTATATACTAAGTACAAGTGTGCACGGACCATGCAGTGCTACTACTATATAAGGTAAGTATCCATATACTGGGTAACATGAGGTAAAGGCATGTAGCGGACATGCGTTGTGTGCATGTACGCTGTGGCAGCATGAGGCTGCAAGGCAGATCTAATGTGAATCAGAAGCATGGATGTGGGAGATTAGATATGCATGTGTGAAATAGAAGTGATAGAGTGGAGATGAAAGAATGCATGTGAATGCGTGAAGGAATAGATAGGGGTTGAATGAAAAGAAAAATGTTAAGTCCATTATAGCTTTGGAGCAATCGTAACACTTGTTGCCAGACATATTTGAGAATGACCGCTTGCTTGTGGGTTTCGGAGGTGCCAATTGATGTGTAGCTACAGCATCCAGCAGAGCCTACACAGAATATTAACTACGATCAAAGAAGAAGAATTGAATCATACCGTGGTCTCATTGGCACAAAACACAGCTGCGGGAGGGGCCTCGGTCGCATTGGAGGCCCTACCACCATTTGCACCACCAGATGGGAAAATGTCGTGGACTTTGTCATAGTGCTCCCATCCACTGTTTCAAAATGGTTCCATTGCTGCATTTGTCTGATAAACAAAGTGAAAACCAGACAAATGTAGTTGTAGATATACATACCTTTCGCTCGATGTATGTATCCCAAACATTAGCGGCATCGACACCCTGAATACCGGCACTGTTCTCATTGTCCCAGCCAAGGCCTGATCTGTGAATGCGGTATGATTTGATTGCATTGTATATAGTTTTGAGCTAATAGATATCACTCAGTAAGATTTACAGTGGCAGTTGGATCACGTTCACTCACTGAACTCCACTTAGATGCAACCATCTTCCCAGTCTTGACACAGCCGATGCCATTGAAGTATGGTCCAATATGGGCAGCAGCAGCATTGTAGGTTGCCTCCTTGAAGCTTCCATTATCACCGCACTCATCGCGATGTTCATGGAGGTAACTGACAAAGTGAGTAACCTTGATTGGTGTCCATTTTGCTTTGTCAGAAAATCCTCCAGGCATTACCTGAGCACCGACCTGATCAGCCATCAGATCAACACTAAAGTGACCAATGCTTGTGATGAGCTCAAAGAAAGTCTTCAAGATATGCCAATGGGTCAGATAGATGGTATCCCCAGGATATGAATCGATGGACAGTGAAAGCATAGGACAAAATTCAAGGTTGAGGGATAAGTAGCATTTGAGCTCTGAAAGCTGAAGCTGGTGCCATGCCGAATCGCCAAAGATTCATGAGACTCCACCCATGGTTACCATTGGTTTCTGTACAGGCTCTAAGTGAGGAGCAGACCAGGCTTGTCTGGGTACTTCCGATGGAAGTCCAAGACAAAGTCCATTGTGTGTCCTAACTCCATAGCAAGTAACCAGGAGGTTTCTTTATCAGTTCCTTCATATCCTAACCAACATACCAAGTACAGGAGTTGGCAATGATGCCTTCTCCAATTGATCTTGGAGTCTAATATCTCCTCGATCTCATACTCTGGTTCGCCTTCAACCTCAACCGGAGGTGGCGGAGGTTGGATGCGGTCCGGAATGGTGTTCTGAACTTAAGGTTCTAGCTGTGAAACATGGAAGATGGGGTGTACAGATTTCATGGATTCAGGTAGACAGAGGGTATATCATCAATAATATAATGACATTATTTATACTTGTTGAAGGAGAGAGTACCGGGTCTCGCAATGATGCTGAAAGGACCCAGGAACTTCTTGGAGAGTTTCTTGGATGGTCGTGTAGACTAGAGGTATTTCGCCTTAAGCATCACTTGATCTCCAACCTGGAAGTCCAGAGTGGGACTTTGTCTTTTGTCTGCTGGTCCTTGGTAGCGTTTTTGCGCTTCCAACATCTCCGATTGAGTTCATGCAAGTCCATGACGTAGGACTTTGCTGCAGAGGAAGTAAGGTTGTGATTGGAGTGGATGGAGAAGTTGGGGTGATATCGTTTATTGGTGAAGAACGGAGATACTCCAGTGGTAGCACTAGGAGTGTTGTTGTGGGTGAACTCCACAAGGGGCAAGTGTTTGGACCAATCATCTTGTTGATAACCACAATAGATCTGGAGGTATTGCTCAAGCATCTGGTTGGCTCGTTCTGTCTGGCCATCCCCCTCTGGATAATATCTGGAGATGAAGTGGAGGCACATGTCAAGAGCTTTACCGAGAGACTGGAAGAAGTGTGATACAAAATTGGAGCCCCTGTCAGAGGTGATGTGGGATGGAACTCCATGCTTGGAGAAGACATGGATGAGGAATAACTTGGCAAGTCCTGCGGAGGTGATTGTATCATGAGTCGGGATGAAGATACATTGTTTGGATAGTCTGTCGACTACCATGAGGATGGCGGTATATTCTTCTGAAGGGGGAAGCTGTTCAATATAGTCCATGGAGATTGAGTTCCATTGCTTCTCTGGGACCGGAAGCTGTTTGATGATGACGCTCAATTCCGCTTAGAATGCGATGCTTCTGACTATGCAACAGGAGCAGTATTATCTATTCAGAAAGATGACAAATGGCACCCAGTTGCCTATTCCTCTCACTCCATGTCTCCGCAGGAACGGAATTACCCTATCGCCGATAAAGAAATGCTCAGTGTGATTCGTTCACTCGAGATATGGTGCCACTACTTAGAAGGCACAAGACATGAATTTGAAATCTGGAATGATCATGCGAATTTGCAATTCTACATGACTCGTCAGGACCTCAACAGGAGGCAAGCACGTTGGGCGCAATACTTATCGCACTTCAATTTCAAATGGTTACATAAGCCAGGAGCCACAATGGGAAAAGCAGATGCTCTCTCTAGACGAGAAGATCATACAGTCGGTCTTGAAGACGACAATAAAGGAGTATTAGTAATTTCCCCGGAGAAGATTAGAGCACAACACGTTCTGCTCTCCGATGAAGGGGACCACATAAAACACAAAATCTCTGACGCAATCAGCCATTTCACAGAAGAAGATATCGTCACATTATGTAAAGATTGGAAAGTGTGCGAGGAACACGATGGATTCCTTTACGACACACTCCACAGGCTGTACGTGCCTGATGATGATGATCTCCGCATGGAAGTCGTGCGGCTGCACCATGATACCCCTATGGCCAGACACGCCGGTTCAGACAAGACACTTGACTTGCTGCAGCGCAGCTATTGGTGGCCAGGATTGGCTACATTTGTTAAAAGTTATATCACTGGATGCGATCGATGCCAACGGTTCAAGGGAACTAATCAGGCCCCAGCTGGTCTATTACAACCACTTCCCATACCTGATCACCCTTGGGTACACATCTCGGCGGATTTCACTACGGATCTCCCCCTATCCCAAGGCGATGATTCTATTTTGGTCGTAGTTGACAGGTTCTCAAAAGAAGTCGAACTCATTCCCTGCACGAAGACCGCAACGGCACTCGATACAGCTAAATTATATCTCAACCACGTTTGGAAGCATCACGGACTTCCCACCACTATTGTATCCGACAGAGGACCCCAGTTTGCCAGCACGGTTATGGCCGACATATGCCGTTCTCTCGGAATTAAACCTAAATTATCCACGTCTTTCCACCCTCAGACAGATGGTCAGACAGAACACATGAATCGCGAAGTACAGCAGTTCCTTCGTTTATTTACCTCTGAAAAGCAAGATGAATGGGCCACTTGGTTACCCATAGCCCAGTTTTCCATGAATTCCAAGAAAGCCACTGCAACGGGCAAGTCCCCTTTCGCAGTTACACGGTCATATGAGCCCAGGATGGGCATAGAATCACGCCACTCAAAGGCACCGGCTGCCCTCGAGTTCTCCGACCGCATGGCTGACACATTGGAACAAGTTAAAAATAATATGTCTGTGGCTCAGGACCGCATGAAATGTAACGTGGATCGCTACCGTTCTGAATCTCCGAAATACGAAATTGGAGATAAGATGTGGCTGTCCACATCAAACTTGCGCTTGACGCGTGCCTCTCGTAAATTGACGGAGCAATGGCTCGGCCCCTATGAGATAACGGAGCTGATGGGCTCCAATGCTGTAAAACTCAGACTCCCCTCCTCCATGAGGATTCACCCTGTCGTCAATGTCTCGCGATTGAAGCCCTATAAGGATAGATTGCCTGGTCAATCCACCTTTCGGCCCAGTCCGGTTCTGGTAACCGAGGATTGAGATGATGAGTATGAGGTTGACTTTATCGTTGACTCATGGTATAAGGGCCGTCGCCTCGAGTTTCTGGTGCATTGGAAGGGCTATGATGAAATGGATTGGACGTGGGAGCCATGGGCTAATCTCACGCATGCGAAGGATGCTATTTCAGACTTTCACAAGGTGCACCCTTCTGCCCCTAGGGCCTTATCTATGACTCCTGAAGCATTCTCTTCCCTCTTTCGGGTATATGAGAACTTCACCACGTTTAATCCGCGCCGTCTCCCCTTCGATCGCCTGGAAGTCGATCTTTAGACCGGGGATGGTTTTGGTATAAAAGACAGCGCATGCACACAACAATGGCCATCTCACTTTTCACCCACAATGCCTCGCTACCAAACATCCACATTGTTCATCATGCTCCTCTTTCGCGTCGCCTTGGAAATCCATATTATGAACTACTTATTCTTCTACTCTCCATCATGGAACGAACTCTTTTCTTTCCTCTTTGCTTCATATGATTTTACTTTCTTTCATCTCTATTATCTTTGGATCCTTCTTGTCTTCCCTCCAGAACGCTTGTGATACGTCACTCCCCTCCCAGGTATCCTCCGCCGACGATTAACCCCTTTTGATGAAGGGTATTGGCAAAGGAGCCTGCGCGTCCCTCGTGCACACCGCTCCTCCTCACAGTCCTCTCGTTCTCATGGTCCATTCCCCTCCACTGTCTCATCCTCCTCTTCTTCCTCCTCCTCGTCAGACCCCACTCCATATCCCTATGGTCTCCCGCAAAGCGTCCACATAGCCCCTGAGCCAGCTCATTGGGACGTTATCTATAATGCGGATGAGACTTGGAATGACAACGAGGAAGCCAACTACTCCGTATACGGAGAATCGGAGACAGGAATGCTCCAACCAATGAACGACGAAGTCTGGGAAATCGGCGTTGATCAACTCGACCCCAGTCCCATGTTGAACTACAACAGGACTCTTCGTCGTCGGAACCCTCTGGATTTCGAGTACTTTCATCTGGACTCACAGGAACATTCCATACCCCTATATGTTGAACAAGAAGTTGCCGGACTAAACATCTTGGTTCTCGGGAACGACGGAGATATGCCCAGAAGCCCCATCACTCAGGCCAGTGATGATCCTTGGGGTGATGCGAACTTCCAGGACGCGGAATCCATCTAGGTCACTCAGAGTTTGACCATAGGATGGGAAAGTGTTACGATCGCTCCAAAGCTATAATGGACTTAACATTTTTCTTTTCATTCAACCCCTATCTATTCCTTCACGCATTCACATGCATTCTTTCATCTCCACTCTATCGCTTCTATTTCACACATGCGTATCTAATCTACCACATCCATGCTTCTGATTCACATTAGATCCGCCTTGCAGCCTCATGCTGCCACAGTGTACATGCACACAACGCATGTCCACTACATGCCTTTACCTCATGTTACCCAGTATCACAGATACTTACCTTATATAGTAGTAGCACTGCATGGTCCGTGCACACTTGTACTTAGTACATAAACCCCAATGCAGCGCCAGAGAACACTAGTCTTGTTCTCTTGGAGTTTCCCCTTTGGCAACTTCACCTTTTATCTTCTCTTGTCTTTTTCTCTGTGCAAGCGACCTAGCGCAAGGCTTCACTTAAGTGTGAGTCCTTAGGGTTGTTTCAACAAGACTTCTTCAGTGTCCTTCTCTGTCCCCCCCTCATCAACTGTTCCCCTGGCTTCGACATCAGGTACCTCACACTGGCCTCCCAGCAAGCATAGCAAAGTGACAACTCCTCCTTGTAATGACAAGGGATCACAAGTCTCTCCCACCATTGCCCTCATAGGGGTCCAAAGCTCAATCAACCACTTCTCGGACACGGTCCAGTCCACTTTCCTCGATCCCATGGTTTTAACCCAGAAGGCAACAATGGCCCTGTTTGCTGATGCCAATATGCTTCCAGAACACCGTCGTCTCATGCTTGGCGTTCTCAGCACATCAAAAGGCAACAATGCCACTGTATACACAGCCATCCCAGACGTTGAGTCACATCAAGCATATGTCAAGGATTTGTATGATCAACAGGTCGTTCCGGCCACTGTGGGCTTGGATTGTGGTGTTGTGGATCTGCTGGGTGATTCCATGGTTGCATGATCGAATCTGTAGTCGTACCACACTCCGTCCTATTGTTGTGTTACCATGTATTGCAATTTATCGTGTGCTGTTCCACCTTGATTGATCACAACATGAGAGCTGATCATCTCACTATCATTGATCACTATATGGGGTCTAGCTCAGAATCAAAGTCATCTTCCCCAGAGTCCGTACCACTATCATTCTCCGCTACCCCACGACGACTCTCCCGGATACACTGATAATCCATCCACATTGCAGTTGCAATATTATCTTGTACAATTGCCAGATCATCTCGTAATCTACCTGTGCCAATCAGACCTTCTCGATCAACAGTCGGATCCGTGTTTGGGCCTGTGGGATTGTCATCAGCATCTGAGTCTTGTCTATCCAATTTCTCTTCAATGGGATCATGTGTGTAGATTATATTGTGGATGGCACAAAGAGCTGAGGGAATGCGTGCTTGGACTTCAAGGGAATACTCGGCTGGTAAAATAGGATATGGAAACACCATTTCAGGACACCGAATATGTGCTTGATGACATTCCATAGTGAGGCATGGCACAAATTGTACAGTTCTTCTTTGTTTGTTGGTCTAATTAGGTGGATGTCTGATGGAGGAATAGAATCTCCTGTACAAGTCCGAGGTTTTCGGGATAGGGGCTAAGGAGGGTTTCTGGAGATGCAAGTCCGATGTTTCCTGGATAGGGGCTAATGTCTGGAGATGAACTTCTAAGGGAACTCCTAAGGGAGTTCAATGGAGGAGTGACCTTGATTCGAGGGAGCCCAATGGAGTTGGTCGGAGACATACAGAGATGTACAGAGGTGACCAAATAGGGGTTGGAATGGAATATGACAGGTGGTAACGAACGCCATGGTATGGAATGAGAAGTTCTGGGCACATAGGATACCCTGCATTAGTGAGGAGGTATTTTCTGTCAGGTACAACAAGGTTGTGTTGGGTCCGCGCATCTTCATAGACATGCGCATCATTTGCAGATCCCTCCCACCCCATAAGTGCGTATGTAAACTTGAGGTCGAAACTGCAAGTGAAAACACAGTTTTGTGATAAGAACCCCTTGTGGTTCCGATAGTTTGGACGTAGGTATGTGGGAGGCGCGGCATGGATATGGCTGCCGTCAATTGCACCAACTGTGTTCTTGAAATAGGGCCAGAATTTGGTATTGTTCCATAGTTTGGCTGCGACAGGGTCTCCGGTAGCGGGGAGCTGAATGTAGTTTGTATACATGGGCGGGCTTGAGAATATCTCGAGCATTTTCTGGAAGTACCTGTACAACATATGATGTCATTATCAAAGCGCGGTGATGCTGGCTTTGCTTATGTTGAAATTGTACTATTTGCTCATTGAAAGTGCTCTTTGACATGTCATATGGTCAGACCAGTCACTGACATATAGAGAAAAATTGCTAATTGTTCCTCCAACAAAACAAACCTAGAGTTGGTGTGCCCAAGCTCCTGGAGCTTGGTGATAAGCTGAAGGAAGACATGGCGCCGCATACCAAGCTCACAACAGATGCGGTCGGGATGTCCATCTAACAGTTCCATGACCCACTGTTGGCTGGAGAGGACAGAGTTATGGTAGGGTACAGGGTCCTTTCAGATGATCCCAGTTAGCAGCATTTCAGTCAAAGAGCATAGGATTATATTCATGACACTCAGGATATGGCGGAGGAACCTTTGGTGTTGTGGTTGGGTGTCCATGGTAAGATCATTGACTGTCAATGACAGATAAGCATTCGAGCTCCAAAAGCTGAAGCCAGTGCCATGCCGAATCACCAAAGATTCACGTGACTCCACCCACGGTTGCCATTTGTTTCTGTACAGGCTCTTAAACACTCTATTTCTCTTTCTCTCCTTTGCTTTCTCTCTGACTCTGTTTATACAAAAAATAAAGACAACATCAAAAAATGTGCTATCTATTCCATTGTGTTTTCCTCCGCTTCTTCCTCTGCTCCTGTTTCTTCTCCTTCTGTGTCCACATCTGCATCCCCTCTGGTGTGCGGTTTACCACCCGGAACGAATTCTCCGCATTCTCCATGGTCAGCTCTGTCAGCTCCATCCTCACCTCCTCTGTCTCGGCCTCCTCCACTTCCTCGCTCCTCGCTCCCTTCAGACTCTTCCTCTCCGTAGTATGCCATCACCTTCAGGTCTGCGAGACGCTCCAGGATCCAGTTTTGAATGTTGAGATGCCGGCCTTGCAACCAAAGCGTGTCCTGGATCTCACAGAGCGCATGGATGGCATGAGTCCCGAGCTCCAACCAGGACAACATGAGCTCTCCCTCGTCGTTGTCCGACTCCTCTGAAGCCTTCTTCCACTTCTTCGACGGACCTGCGTCACTGTCCATCCTTCTCCTCTGCTTCTCCACTCCAGGGTACTCACACTTCACCTTCCCCTCACAACACTGCAGGCACGAGGTAGCCTTGCCAGGTCTGGCCTTGCACCTTGCACATCGCGGTGGTGCTCGCCCTTTTCCCTTGTTGGCACCTTGTTGCGCCTGCACCTCTGCAGCCTGAAGTCTGTTAGCATAAAAACTGGAACCCCAAAGGGTTACCCACCTGCTTGCGCCCGCCTCCTCAGCCTCCTTCTGATGCTGCTCCTGCTCCACCTTTTTCGTGCCTCCTCCTCTTCCGCTGCTCAATGCTGCTCCTCCTCCCATCAGCAAAACAGCTCTCACCATTACCCGAAGTCACAGCAACCTAGCTGAGGCATGGTCTGTCCCATTCTGGATTAGGCTGTGACAGTCCTGTCGGGACTGGGATCATGCCATACAAAATGACCTCACCATTAGCCGAAGTCACAGTATCCTAGCCAAGGCACGGTCTGTCCCATCCTGGAATAGGCTGGGATCATTCCATACTAGCCCGCAAGCATACACCTAGGTGTGCTACTAGTAGTACTACTGAGATCACTCATTGACCCCATTTTCGGCTTAGCGCTCATGCTAAGTAAACACCCGTGTTAGCTACTAGTAGTAGTAATGATGGACTGATATGCAGTTTTGTTCATTCAACCAGCAGGTCTGGAACGTGCTCGAAGAGAGGGAAATTCCCTACCAATACACGGTGAATTACCAAAGCCTTGTACAAGTTGATCATGTTATGCAAGTTCCTCGAGGATGCATATCCGACGTACAAACCTGGGCTGCTCCCGTCAGACCCATATGAGCGGGCCAGGGTCTGTATCTGGATCGACCACATAACAAAGAACATGTGGCAGGTATGGCAGTGGCTGTTGATGGCGCAGGACAAAGGCCAAAACTAATGCAGCATGCTTCATGCACGATGCTGGTCAGCACCGTTGATGATCTGAGCAAGGTGGAATGCACTTGCTCATGCATGACGGCTGTGGGCACCAGCGATGCGCATGAGCACAGGACCACCGTCGTTGAGCTTGGCGATTGGCACTTCGTTGGACACGGCGAGCAAGGTGGAGCGATGGCTGTGAGCACCAGCGATGTGCATATGAGCACAGTACGGCCACATCCATTGAGCTTGGTGATCAATGTCGATGAGGGCCCTGCCGAACCATTGTTCCCAATGATCTGTACAATGCACAATGCAAGTTTTCCACACAGGTGAGGGGCCCGTATTTCATGGGAGAGGTGTTGTCGTTGGCAGATGTGATAATTGCCCCATGGTGGTAGGGAGTACATTTTGGAACAGCACTGAGGGTATGACAGGTCAGCTGTGGGTGAGCCTGATAGTTATGACCGTCAATCTGCACATTATTTATTGTGAGTTGGATATATGTGAGCGACATAATGTAAAAGACTGGCATCGAATGGAACTTCAAGTTGAAGACAGCAAGCCTGTTGAGGCTGGTAGCACGCGACAACATGAGTGTTTTCCCGTACATTAGCAAAGGTGTGGATTCAAAAGCGTAAGCATAAAGTACAAACAGTGGACCTTTTGGGTCCAGAATTTGATTCAAGTAGATAATCCGGGCAAACTGGATCATTGAATAACTGTTACATTATGGGACAGAATGTACATGAAATCAATATATGTTGTATGTATAACTTGCCAGTAATGAAGGTATTCGGACAATGCGGTATGGTGCTAGTATACTACTATGTGAGATCGGCATCACTTGACGAACTGAACAGCGGCTGCTCTGCTTGCAGTGTTCAAGTTAGCCACATGTTGGTGGTAGCTTGATAACTTACTGGATGTACGTGCCGATGAATCCATGGAGGGACCCTCATGCATTGCATATTTGAATGCGGCAGTTTGTCCACTTTTCCGGATCACAAGTCAGACATGTCCGATGAACTGGTCTGCAGCCCGCAGATCATTCTGTGCCTTCTCCAGTGTCATATGATTGTATTGCAAGACGAGAGTGTTGCGGTGGACAATTTGAAGAGCGAGAGATTTGTGTGTGGAGAAGATGCAACAGTCTGCCCGGGCTGCCTCCAACAAGAGATAGGCTTCCATTGCACTGCGTGGAGAAGGAACAGTAGGAAAGGCCTCATCATCCTTCCCAGAATTGTCAGCAAAAGGGATGACCATATCAGCTCATAAGAACACCCTTGAGCTCACCTGGTAAATAGAGAGCACTGGGCCAGAGTCGCCATCATTTGACTCTTCACTGTCGAAGGCTCTGGGAGTTTCATATGGGTGGGCATCTGACTCTAGATGGTAGTTGGTTGGATTATCGGAAGGGGTCATTTGTGGCTGCTCCACTGGACTCCAAGTCATAGTCGAGGTTGCAGGTGCACTCGAAGGGTGATAGTAAATGGGAGAGATTGTGTGGTGGTCAAGAATCATGAATGGGGAGAAGTGGAATGATTTGTCTGATTTAGAAGCAGACAGTTGGAGGTGGGCTCTTTGAGTTCTGATTTCCTGAGGAATCTGCATCATGGCAAGTGAGAAAATATGTACATATGTGTGGCTTGCGTTGCCTGCATGTACATAAGTGTGTGGCTTGTGTTGCCCGCATGTACATAAGTATGTTCCCGTTTTCTTGGCGCTGTCATTGGATTAATTGCCAATTCAGCTCTTCCTCCTTTGCTTGACTTGTATGATGCCTAAGTTGAAAACCAATCGTGAAAGACCCAAGAAAATCAGGTGTCCGTGATGTGGTAAGAAATTTTGTTCAGCAACTAATGTGCTTCAGCATATGAACCAACCCATGGGTCTCTGCTTCACAGCAAGTTGATTTGAGGACAACTTGAAGCCACTTCACCAGATCCCCCCCAGTCCTCACCTTGACCCTCATGTCCCACTTGACACATCTTACCACTCAGACATAGATTATGATGATCCTCCACCAAGCTTCAACTGGGACCAGGACGACTCAGAAGATACCGGAATGGACATCGACAATACCCCAGATGCTCAACAATCATTTACAGACTACTATCCTGGTTGCAGCAAGTCCTTTCCTGGTGGTTCTATGTTCATGGATTCCTTCTGGCAAGACGCACACCCTTTGCATCTGGTGAAGAATGGCAGTTCACCTCATGGTGCATGCGCTCGGGACTTAGCATGTCTTTCATCGATTCTCTGTTATCCCTCGACATGGTAAGCTACCAATCCCAAGTGTCATATTTATGTCTCTAACAGCAACTTAAGGTCAAGTGACTCTCACTTTCCTTTTGAACTACAAGGGATCTTCGGGCACATGTAGAATGTCTTCCAGCCGGACCACAGTGTTACAGACACTACATTTCTCGATTATATTTCACTACCTTTCATTTCCTAATCACTAAGGATAGTCCCACTAGTGTACATGAACACTACCAAAGACTACCATAGTATTCCTTATCTCTTATCTTGCTTACCAAGACTTACCTCATCTAGTCACATGCTTCCCATGCTACTAATCACATGACCAAGTCACATGATCTTATCTAGGCTGTGCACCTCATGCACCTCATGGTATAGCCTCATGACTTTCCTCTTGACTCACTTTCCCTTATCCTCCAATAGCATTAACAGCTCTTATCTGTGACATCCTTATGGTGCCCAGTGACCGTGGTATTAACCTTATATAGATTCCCACAGCCATTCCACAGCTTGGTCTGTGCTCGTACATAACCCCTATAAATACCCCTATGTTCATAGTAGTATTCTCTAGTCTAGTTCTCTTGTTGTTTTCCCATTGTTCCTCCCTTGATAGTAATACCATAAGACCCTAGTGGTCTACTATTCCTCTCCTACTCGAGATTACTCATTGCAAGCACTCTAGAATCTACCAGACAACCTCCAGAACCTCCTATTGTCCTTGATAGAATATTGGGACGTTACACGCAGTGGTTATGTGAATGCCTGAAGCCCAAATATCCCACCAAACAACCTGTTCGTCTGTTCTATCGCCCTGCCCTTGAGTGTCTGTAGTCGCTCCTGAGTCATCCACTCCTTGCACCCCATATATCCTTCATCCCACGAAAAGTCTGGACCTCTGCTGCTCAAATCTGTCATATATTTAATGATTGGCTGAGCGCGGATCACGCTTGGGATATTCAGGTACATCTCTTGTCAAACTACGAGGTTCAGGCTCACAACAAAGATTCTAGGATACACTTCCCCCAGGCTCCACAACACTGGGTGTCATTCTTTCCTTGGACAAAACCAATATTTTGGTAATGAGTGGCAACCGCATGGTGTATCCTATACTTGTGAGCCTCGCACATATTACCCTGAAGATTCGTACCAAAACCTCTATACATACCTACCTCCTTCTTGCTCTTCTACCCATTCCCAAGTTTCTTCATAAGGACTCTCGCACTCGAGATCTTCTACATGATAGGCTCACCCACCACGCTCTCAACAAGGTCTTAGCTCTGTTTAAAACAGCTGCCCGCATCAGAATCATGATGAGTGATCCCATTGGTAACCTCCGGTACTGTTATGCCCCCCTAGCAGCCTATATTGCGGATACACCAGAGATCAGCCTTGTGGCGGGCACAAACCCAAAAGCATCCCTGTTCACGATAGCAATATCCAAGAATTTCGGTGACCTGTTTCCCCACAAGCCGCGTACAGGGAAACTCACTCTGGCTGCCATTCACAAGGCGCTTGGAAAGTGCCATGCACAAGATTACAAGGCGTTTCTGAAGGTCTGCAGGGCTCTCCACCTGAATGGGGTCATTGAGCCATGTTGGTTGGACTAGCCATTATCCTGCCCATTGCAATTTCTTCACATAGAGGTTCTTCATCATTTTTTTTTTTTTTCTGGGACCACGATGTCAAATGGTGCATCAAGGTCACCACACCCGCCAAGATTGACTTTTGCTTCAGCCTCCTCCAACCCAATGTGGGGTACTGTGGATTTGAGAATGGAATCTCAAAATTGAAACAGATTACCGGCCACGATCAACATGCTATCCAGCATTATGTACATTATCAGCATCATTTCCAGAGTGATTCCCCAATGATTTCTTGTTGCTATCCGCGCACTGGCCAACTTTCGTTATCTTGTGCAGGCCCCTGCTTTCTCTGATCAATCGCTTTGCAATTTGGCAGATGCGCTCCAACTTTTTCATGACAACAAAGACGCCATTCTGCAGATTGGTGTTCAAGATGCCTAGAAGATTCCCAAACTCGAATTGCTGCAAAGTGTCCAACATCCAATGCTCAGGGCCCATCATCTAATGGTCTGCTGATGCTACCGAACATGCCTACGTTCAGGAAATCAAGGTTCCTGCTTGGATGAGTAACACTCAAAACTACTACGACCAAATAGCCAGCTACCTCAATTGATCTGATAGATGCTTCTGCTTTGATGTCGCCACGAATCTTGAAACTCGCAAAGAAGGTGCTGGTACCATTACCAGCGAAGCTGATGAGGTGGAGCACGATGGTGGTGCTGATTTTAGCACTGACCCTTCAGGCGATCACATGAAGCTATCTCGTACACCTGTCAATTACTTCACAATCACTGATGCCCTCACAAGTGGCTTCATTCCCGACGTCCTGAAACCTTGTCGTACCTTTTCCACTTCTACCACCACTTTTCATCTTGCCATTAAACCATCCCTTCACATGAGCATTGATGCTGCCTCTGACCTCTTCAGACTGCCAGACCTTCACCCCACGATCAGTGAGTTTCTGCAATGCATCAAGAACCATATGAACCATCCCATCTCAGGTGTCACTTCTCAGGATCTCCATGTCCACTTCCCTTAGATCACATCCAAATATGGTACAAAGTCCATGTACAACAATTTTTTTTACCACAAAGAACAAGACGTTGACGCTTTGCAAGCTCTGAGAGTGCTTCCTCCCTCAGATGACCACCCTCATGGTCTCTATGATACGGTTATTCTCAGCCCTGGTTCTGATAGCGATTGGCCTCGCTGAGGTCTTGAAGGTATGTATGGTCGTCCACTCTTGTAGTGTTTCACTGATGCATTAATGATAGGCCACACGGTTGCCCAGCTCAGGCTCGTCTTCTGTCTGTTATGCAGTGACTATTTTGCTGCTTACGTCCAGCAATTCAATGTTGTCCCACAGCAAGGAAATTCCGAAAACATACATCCTGATACAGGGATGTATTTACTCAGAAGGGCAAGGAACTCAAGTGAGGCAAGGATCAGAAGTGTTGTCCCCATATCACACATATGTTCCCCTGCTCATTTAATATCAAAGTTTAGTAAAGAAGCTCATCCTCGTTTGACAAGGGAGAGCAGCCTCAAATTGTTGGATGATCTCTAGCTGAATAGGTACTGGTCGAAAGAATTTTATTATGCATTGTCTCCTGTTATGTAATCACATGATGTGACTTGCTTTTGTCACAAAGTCATTGTGTGATAATCAGCAATGATAGATTATCGATTGGACCATTGCGACCTCATGCCCTCAAGCTCAAGCTCCTCGCCTTCTCATATCCTTATCCTTGTCACTTCAACATCTCATGCAAAGGGTAATATACCCAATTATAGTGCATAGTTGTTTTTTTCTGACATCATTACTAAGCACAACACGCCGCTGTCATTGTCTGTGGTGCGTAGGCTACTGTATTGAATCTGTCAAGCAACCAACTTGGGGCCATGAACAGCTAGCAAACACCCCAGGTCCAATGCACCGGCTAGTGGATACCTATCGTGAATCCATGGATCCTAGGGTGCAGAAGGACATGGCACCCATTCATTGGATACTTGATCACATGGAGATGACTGGTTTTGTGGGAAACATTTTCAATGACAAAAGACTGTTCAGAGACTCCACAGAGACTACTATCAACTTGATTCTAAAGTACCTCGAGGAGCAAAAGTTATGGGCAGTTGATTGTAATGGTCGCTACAGATGGCAAACTTGTCCTGATCCAGAGCAGAACTTCACAGAGAAAAATATTGCAAATTCTTTCAACCGAATACTTGACAGTCTTCCAAGCGGTCTTTTATGTCCCAGGTAGTGTTACTTAAACCAGCCTGGTCTATTCAGTCGTACTCACAATTCATTCATGAGATGGACAGGGAAGGGTGCAACTCGCCCCCACAATGGATTCCTTGGTGCTGTTCGGAAGCCAGACCTCATGCTCTGTGAGAAATCTGTTATCGAAAAACATGAAATCAACAAAAGTCGCCCATTCGATCTTAGGACCGACGTCTATGTCATCGGTGAGATGAAAAAGAAGAACACTGCTGAGAATGTCAAAACTTCATTCGTTGAACTCGCTGGAAAAGTTGTGTTCCAGTTAGAGGCTCAGGATGGGCAATATGCAACACCAGGCATCCAATTCTTAGGTTCTGACAATATCCTCACTCTCTTCGACCGGGAAGGCTCCGTTTCTACTCACCTCCTCAACATCCATGAATCCCCAAGGAGTTCCTTCACATTCTTCTGGGTATCACTGTAGGTAACAAAGGGTCGCTGAAAACCTTCCTGGACTAAGCCAATCAGGTTACAGGCTAAAGAAATGGGGTGAGGGTGCGATAGGTTCGATCCTAAAGGGATTCAAACGTGAGTCAAAGAGTAGGAGGATGAGAAACAGGAAGTCCGAGGCTCCTAGATGAAGTCTAGAGTTTCAGATAGATGAGAGAAATGGATGTAAGGACACCTGAGAGACACCTGAGCATCGGGTTGCAGAGAGCGAGACGTGAGCAAGAGCGATGGTAAGTTGTGCAACGGGCAC
Organism: Boletus reticuloceps; assembly: GCA_018397855.1. Taxonomy (NCBI): domain Eukaryota; kingdom Fungi; phylum Basidiomycota; class Agaricomycetes; order Boletales; family Boletaceae; genus Boletus; species Boletus reticuloceps. Next base: position 524,693 of record JAGFBS010000028.1, read on the forward strand.
CGAACTTCGTATTGGGGGTGTTTTTGAGACAACGTTGACGAGAAAAAGCTGATCAACACCAACTGGGCGAAAGATGTATTTGGATTTCCAAATACATGTATTTATAGTCTCGGAGCATACTCCGGACTTAGTGGTAACCAATGACGAGGACATACAAGATGAAACAAAACAAACAAATTGAGTCTGTGTGACATGTCATTCCTTAAGTCCGAAGACATGTGATTAGGAACAAATGCAAGATTTGTCACTACGAATGACGACGCTCATGAAACGAGCCTGTAATTTTAGTTTAGAACCCATGCAATTGATTACAAACCAATAGAAAGAACACCCGATGCGATCCGAATGGACATAGGACATAGGACATGGCTTGGACTTGCGATGCAAAGGTTTGGACTTGAGATGCGAGGATAAACACGTCGGACTTCGTTTGGGTTTGATGAAAGGGGTTTGGACTTGGATGAGATGTGATGGATAGGGTATTGGGTACTGGTGATGAGTGATGGAGTGGCTAGATGATGTCATACCAGGTTAGGGAGCATAGCCTCCCTACATCGCATTCGGTGATGGAACTCTACTTGGTTTTGATTCCACGGTCACCCCCGTTGTGAACGGCAAGAAGAATATCTGAATAATGAAGGAAGGGACAGAGTGGATCATCTTGGTCAATCAGCTCCTCTTTATCTCTGGATCATTACATAGTCGGGGGACAACTGTATGGAGTGGAGTTATTACCAAGTTCCACTTTCCAGGCTTAGCTGATAATGAGGCAGTCGTTGTCAAGGACTCTTTCGTGGACCTGCTGTGAGGATATACCAAAGGCAAAATCATGAAGATCTTAGAAGAACATGGAATAGAAGGTGTCCCACAGCTAGTACACGAGCAACAAGTTGAGATGCAACACCTGGCAGACCCGAACTTGACGTTAAATCAATCAACACATATTCTTCGCTCGCTGGTTGCAGACCCCCTCCCCGATGACTGCAAGTATCATTTACAGGTTCACTCTTGCCTAGTATCCACACCAAAAGGGGCTCCTATCTATGATTTTTCATGCCTAGCTGAACTCCTCGTCGGGCTTGCCAATTGCTTGCAAGGTAAGTCATGCTTGATGGTCACTCCAGAACCCTCGCTCACAAGCCCATAGCACACTTTGATGCTTTCAACGTAGCAGGAGTCCTTCATTGGGACATCAGCTTATTCAACCTATTGTCTGTTACCTTAGCGGAAGGGCAAAAGTGTGCCTTCAAGTTTTTACAGTCATCAATGCTCAATGGAGATGAAGGTGCCAGACTTGAATGGAAAATCACAGAGAACGTCACTTGTCACAGTCTTCTGGCTGACTGGGAATACATGATTCCTAACCAGAACGGTAGAATGGATGAACTCCACGACACCTTGCCTGAGAAGGTGTCCTCTGTTTCTCAGAGCTCACCCACCCTTTATGTCAGGTTACCAGGTGGTGACTCAGAGATGAAAACGACAATGAAGTCCCAAAGTAAATTGAACAGCAAGGACAGCATTATCATCCCCCTGGTCAACGAGTCTCTCCCAGAGAATTCCAGCACTCCTATTGATGCAAACCCCCTCCACCGTACAGTACGTCTTGGATTATTTGGGTTATGCAACATTGTCCTGATACACAATAGGGAATGTGGGCCTGGATGGCCACAGAACTCAGCTATAGAGTACCTGGAATCCCGGTGGTACACCAACCCCACCATGATCTTGAGTCATTTTTTTACATCCTCATTGTGATATGTCTCATGTATGACATCCCAAATGTTACCAAACCCCCCAAGAAGCTTGCTGAATGTTTTGATCCACTCTTTGCTATCTCTGAGCCCAGCATCGCCAAGACCCTCAACATACAATCTGATTTCAGCTGGACATTGATAGTACTTTCCAATATCTCCCAATATTTCCAACCACTCGTCCCCCTCCTCGAGCACTTACGATGTGAGCTTATTTTGCCGATCAGGCTGAAGAACAATACCTTTCAGACCAATCCAAATTTCACACACTCAATGTCCATCACTGCTATGTCAAGACGCTCATTCAACTCCTGGAAAGCAGCTGGCACAGACTTACCAGGGAGGGAAGTGTCACCCCTCAGAGCAGCAGTGCCTCCAATACCACAAGGCTAGCCTCATCTTATACTGTCTTGTTGCTTGCCCCCCCCATATATCTGTCTGAGGAAACTCTTCCATGCCCCTCCTTGCTCCAGGGGACAGGGACATCCTCTGGGAATGCCAGCGCTAAACGTTCACTAGACCCTGAGGATGTGGTGTTGGAGCCTCGAGCAAAGAAATGTGCTTAACCAAACTCCCGGCCTGCTGATGCGTCAGATTTGGGTACATCTCAGATACCTCTGAACAAGGCTCGTGGCTTGGGTTCCAGTGCCTTAGTGCCTCCCAAGCTGCCTGGCTCCTTTGCCCAATTTCGGGGGTTCTTGAGTGCACCTCAGTAAATATGCAAACACTGTGAACCTTGTCACATCATCATAGTGGTCTTACATATTATTGCTGTACCACATTGTTGTTCACCGAAGTCATGTAATACATGAATGTACCCGCTGACATATTGTAACACACTTTTTACACCTGTCGCCCATGTTAAAAATTGATACCATTGTGATGGCCAACAAGCGCAGGATCATCTACAATGACAACAATGACAACAATGACATTGGAGATGGCAATGATGGCTCATCCACCAAGAGATTTCAGAAGGCATTAGACAAAACAGACACACCAGGTACGTGCACCATCTATGGTGGCATCCAGCTAGCTAACTCACAGCGTAACATGGAGATGCCACTGAACTAACTGGTATTTGACGCTCTGGGTGTGTAGGGAAAGGCTATGGTGGTCATTTAACGCACTTGAAGTCCTTTGAGCAATTGAAGATGAAGCAGACGAAACGGCCTTCAAGGATCGATACTGCTACGCAAGGGGAACAAATCAATCCTATGGCACCTTCATCTGAGGATGCTGATCCAGGCAAACAAAATCCTCGCTGTCGATGAATTGGTTCAAGTAACCCCCCAGATGTACCCCCATCACAGAGCGATGCACCAAGGTCTTCTTTGCCCTCTCCACAACCAACTTTCTCATTGGCAGCACCTGGCCAACAATTTGGGTTCAGACTACCAGGCAGTGCACCCCAGACTGCTGATGCTAACTGACCCACAGGTCACATATCTGCTGTGACTCCTCAACCGTATGTTGCACCCCAAACCAAGGTCAACACGCAGGCACCTGGTCGCACTCGGTACCATGGTGTGGCACCCAGACCCTCATCCACATCTCTATCATCACAAAGTACTAGCATCTTTTTTGCTGGATCTTCCCGACTTTGTGGGACTTTAACCACACCGACCTCTTGTGCATCGTCTGTCTGCTCTACGGGTGAGCGCATACCTTCACACATCACCCACCAGTGAGACAATGCAGGATCTACCATGCTGTTGCCACGATCTTCATTCGCACTGTCACACACTACTTCTGAAGTCGGTCATCCATACTTGTTTCAATCCGAGGACTTTGATGAGCAAGAAGTCAACTCTCAGCTGCCAGCGTGCCCCACAGGACTACAGCGCACTGCTTCTTTCTATCACGTTCCACTTAGCCTCAACGAAATGGGTCACAGTATTACCGCTGCACCTAACTTGAAGGATCATGATGAAGGGGAAGCACTCCAGGTAAGTCTTCTACAATCCACAGACCCCAATGCACCATCTGATTGATCGCTGTGATGAGATTGATGAAGCCTCCCCAAGTGAAAATGAAAGGTTCACAGAACAAGTCCTCTGCCGCCGTACGTCTCCCATTTCTTGGCTGCATGTAATATCAAGTCGATATTGGGTTCCTGCATTTACAGCATCGCCAAGACCTGGTACGCTGCTGCATTTCTAGAATCTGCTGCATCTAACTCTTGTTACCATAGATAATAGTGAGTCGGCGAGAGGTTCATATGAGTCACCAGGTGCGTTCAGGCATATTTGTAGCACAGCGCTAACCCCAAATTTCATAGTGAATCAATTCAACCAACTGACAAGTTTCAATCACCCAGCTGCAGGACTGCAACAGGAATGTAATGATCAAGCCCCAACCCAGACATGTCAACCTCCATCTTCCTCAGGTTCTCTTATTTACATTCTCTTAAGTTGAATTGTTGTTCTGATGATTTGTCCATACAGGTAACCCACTCACTGTTGCTCAAGACCCTGTGGACATTGTAATAGTGCACTGTAGACGCAATCGTGCACCTCCGTTACCCAGCAACTCACAGCTTATTGCAGCTAGGCAGCGACAGAGCTCATCTACTACTAGCACTCGAATTGGAAATGGAGAGACACCAACTTCGTTAATCACCCAGGTCACAGCTGCGCCACAAGGAAATTCATCAGCTACACAGACAATAAGTGAAGACCATGGTGCTAAGGATGCAAGTAAATCAATTGGCCCAGCCACAGATGCCGCAGAACCATGGCAGCTCCAGTATTATAACCCATCTACTCACAATATTATTGAATGTGCCAAGCAGTTTTCTCACTGTGATGCTGGATCTATTAACCCATTCCCCCTGCACCCCGCTTTCAATGCCAAAGCTATTGAGTACACTGAAGAGGCGATCGCTGAACATTGAGGTCAACATCTCCACATCTCGGAAGATAGGTCAAGTAAGCATGATAGTTACTTGATCGGATCTCAACAGGCTTGTCTATACAGGTTGGTGGCTGCACCATGTGTTGGCCATCACGAGATTGGTAAGAACCTTTTCATTCCTTGTTTCACGAACTTTCGCTCACCCAGTTTTAGCAATGGGAGGATCTCGGAAATTGGCACTCTGGACTGAGGAAAAAGGCTCGTTCGTTTGTTGCTCAGCATTACAAGAGGGATTCTGAAAATCGCCGCGACAAAAATATCAAGATCGCTAAATGCCTCTTGGGCAGTGATGGTTTGTTCTTAAAAAATGGTGTTGATGACGAGGTAAAGAGTCTTAATTTATGATCTTATCAGCTAATCTCGTCGCACTAGGGCCATGCTAATAATCTCGCCCATCCAGCACTCGAGGGATTGATCATTGACTTTTTCTACAGTGGTTCTACCTCAGTCGGCCAACTGTTCCTGGAAGTTTTTGCTTCAGAGGTTCTAAGGGTTACTGTGGCTACTGCTACAACTGCTGTTTGTTTTCTTTTGTTATCACATGATGCAAATACTGATGAACTCACAGCTGAAGGTTGTGCTTGAGGCAATTGCTTCCGATCTACGTGAAGTCAACTTTAGGGTTGCCACCTACTTGCCTATCTGTGTCAAAATCCTCGGGCTAATGAACAAGTGTGACTCGAATCCCATCCATCAGGAGAAAACACGAGACTTGCATGTTCAATGGGCCCAACTTGGAAGGTGCGCCGTGTACTGAACTTTTCCCTCCAAGTGTTTCAACTAATCATCACTTCGACTTGAAAGTAATGGATGCATAAGCAGGAATATGGCATGACACAGAGGGCTTCAATGTTAAGCTTACCTAATGTGCTCCTCCTGATTTCTGTTGTATGTTTCTGACTGTACCTAGTTTCTCATTTGTTGTTATGGTGTCATGGCAATGTAATTGTGTCATATTCCATTCCAACCCCTATTTGGTCACCTCCGTACATCTCTGTATGTCTCCGATCAACTCCATTGGGCTCCCTCAAATCAAGGTCACTCCTCCATCGAACTCCCTTAGGAGTTTCCTTAGAAGTTCATCTCCGAACATTAGCCCCTATCCAGGAAACATCGGACTTGCATCTCCAAAAACCCTCCTTAGCCCCTATCCGGAAAACCTTGGACTTGTACAGGAGATTCTATTCCTCCATTGGACATCCACAGAATCACAGCTCTGGACCTATACCTTTTGATTAATCTCCTTCAGCTCTAGTCTGCATTCTATTTGTCAAAAAAACATACTGTAACGACCCAATATCCTATCAAGGACAATAGGAGGTTCTAGAGGGTGCCTGGTAGATCCTAGAGTGCTTGCAATGAGTAGTCTCGAGTAGGAGAGGAACAGTAGACCACTAGGGTCTTTATGGTATTACTATCAAGGGAGGAACAATGGGGAAAACAACAAGAGAACTAGACTAGAGACTAACTACTATAACATAGGGGTATTTATAGGGGCTAAGTGTGAGCACAGGCCAAGCTGTGGAAAGGCTGTGGGAATCTAAATAAGGTTAATACCATGGTCACTGGGTACCATGAGGATGCTCTAGATAAGAGCTGTTAATGCTATTGGAGGATAAGGGAAAGTGAGTCAAGAGGAAAGTCATGAGGCAAGCATAAGGATGCAATGTGTATACCATGAGGTGGCATGAGGTGCACAGCCTAGATAAGATCATGTGACCTGGTCATGTGACTAGTAGCGTGGGAGCCATGTGACCTGATGAGATAAGTCTTGGCAAGTGAAGCAATACTATGGTATAACTTTGGTAGTGTTTTGTGTGCACTAGTGGGACTAGTGTTAGTGATTAGGAAATGAATGGTAGTGAAATGTAATTGAGAAATGTAGTGTCTGTAACACATACAGCCCGTTCCGGCTGTGCTCTGCTTCCTATGCACATTGCCTCCACCTAGTAGTTTCGGGCCCCAACTTCCTCCAGGCCTGTAGTACTATATAAACCCCTGTATTCCTCTGTCGTACCTTCAGTACGAATATCTTGTCTTGCTTGCTTACTTGCTCGCTTGTTAAAACACCATATACTTCCAACCTTGCTTCTCCCTATTGTCTCCCTTAATCCTCTGAACCTCTGAAATACGAGGATCTGTGAGACTGGCAAGGGCATGACACATAAGTCCTGCACTGATACCCTCACTCCCTCCGCTCCTTGGTCTCTCCGTCCTCTGACACCTCCGTATGTCGCTGCTAGTCAGTGACCAATGTCGGAACCCCTATGTATCATCTCCAAATGGACTTCAGTCCACTACCTTCAGACTTGGTCCACTCCCTCAGGACTTCGGTCCACCAATCCCAATCCCTCCGGATCTTTGCTGGAGTTAGACCATGGAGAAATATGGCCATTCTGACAAATTGACTTGTTCTATTCTTCTGCGGGACAGACTGGTCCCAGACTGTCCCAGACCTGCCCAGCTTTGTCATAAATATAATGACTTCAATCATGGTAGTCTGTGCCATGCTGTCCCTAGTCTGCTTTAGTCTAGGTAAGGTACAGGACAGGCTTGCCCAGGTCTAGGCAGTTAGGTGCCTTACTGTAAAGTCTGTATGCTGGCCAATGCTATCCAGCTCTGTCTAGATGAGGGTCAGATTGCTGATGCCTTATGCCTTTGTCGATCCTCTGCCTCTTTGCGCACCTTTGCGCACCTCCGACACTCTCCGTACTTTGCTTCCAACATTGCATCATCATCGTCCTGATGCTCCGCAAGTCAGGTATCCAGCCACTAGTTGATGTTCGTGATATCGGACATGGGGGGTTGTTGGTTGGTTACAGAGAGCACTCCTGCTTTTTATATTCAGAGGCCGGCAGAGTTCTAATTCCATTTGTTGATCCATGGATGGACCACATCACGTGACTTCGGACAACGCATCCACATGGACATCCACTCAGGGGTTTTTCCTAGGAGACTTAGCCGGCCTCAAGGGCTTGATTTAAGGGGAGGTTACTGTCACATCCCAGATTTTGCCAAGTCCAACTTTGGCCAACTCCAGATGATCTCGGACAACCTTTGATCTAGGAGCAATGGACATCCATGGAGTTGCATCTCTGGACTTCTACTTTTCATTCATCTCTTTCAGTTATAGTCTGCATTTTACCTGTCAGTTGGTACAGCCCGCTCCAGCTGTGTTCCACCCTCCGTCAGTAGCATTTTCCTTCCTATGTACATTGCCTTCACCTAGTAGTTTCAGACCACAACTTCCTCCAGGTCTCCAGTACTATATAAACTCTTGTATTACTCTGTCGTACCTTCAGTACAAAAATTAACTAAGTCACCTCCACTTCAAGTCTTGACTTCCCTTCCATTTTCCTCTGCTCTAAATACAAGGACACGGGATTGACAAGGGTGCAACATATAAGTCCTGCACCAACATCCTCACCCCTCCATACCTCCGTATTCCATACCTCCATACCTCTGCACCTCCATATCTCTGGTGACTTCGGTCGTACCTCTGTTCCCCTCAGACCCATTACTCTCAGACCTCCACTGGACTTGAACCCAGAGGATCTGGACTTGACAGAAGCTGTACTCATACCTCAATCTATATAGGAGGAGCTTAGGCAATGTTGCAAGGAAAAAGTAGATATGCGCTCTGGAGTCTGTAAGTCCAGAGCTCCAGGAGCAGACATGTCAGTCATGAATGTCTGGGCTCAGAGGTCTCTCTGGAGTCTGGAGTGTGTGGTATTTTGTCACCCCCACTCGAGTGTAGGCATAATACCATGACCCAAATGAATTTCCAGTGTGAATTGTGGGTAAGTGGTTTCATAAGTATGTCCACCACCATTTCCTTGGTGGAGACATACTGAACCACTGCTTCTTCTTTTCCAACAAGATCATCTTGGACGAAGTGGTATTTCCACTTGATGTGTTTGGTCTGCACTCGAAACTGTGGGTTGTGGCATAGAATGATAGCTGCTTGGTTGTCACAGAACAACTCCGTGGGGGCCTTTTGTGAATGTCCAAGTTCATCAAAGAAAGCCTGGAGCCATGTTAAATGTTGTCTGGCATTACTAAGTCTGATGTACTCTGACTCCATGGTGGAGAGGCTTTGCTGTTTGCTAGACCAGGAGATGGCTCTGCAGTTGCTGATGAACCGGAGGTGGAGCGGGAGTTGTCTGGGTCTTGGGACCATCCTGTGTTGGAGTGTCCATGGAAGTCCATGTCTGTGGAGAGTTCTGTTCCATCAAATCGGAGTTCCATGTCTTTGGTGGCTTGGATGTATTGGAGGACACATTTGGCAGCCTCCCAATGAATGTGTTTTGGCTTTGCACTGGAATGGCTGAGTGCACCCACAGCATAGGTGATGTCCAGGCATGTTCTGAGCATGAGGTACATCAATGACCCTATGGCTGTGAGGGAGAAAACCTGTTTTCCTTCGATGATCATCTCCGGAATGGTTTGCTCATTTTCTGAGTCGGATGCAGACAGCTGGGAGTTGTGCACCATGGGAGTCCACACTGGTTTGCAGGTGGACATACCAGTGTGGTTAAGGATTGTGCACAAGTACTGGGACTACAATAAGGAGATGGTCTGGCATTTCCAGTCTCACTTTACCTCAATTCCCAAGATGAACTTTGCTTCTCTGAAATCCTGCATTTTGAATGCGATGGAGAGTTTGTCCTTGATGGAGTTCATGAACTTTCAAGTGGTGGTGGCTAGGAGGAGGTCATCAATGTATACAACGAGGAAACAGATTTGACCATCTTTTCAGAAGACATAGAGGCATGTTGCATCTAGGTGGAAGAATCCTAGTTCTCTAAGTTTCCAATCAAGAGTCTTGTTCCATGTCCAACCTGCTTGTTTTAGTCCGTATAAGGAGCACCAGAGTTTCCAGCAGTATCCTGGTTGGATCAGAATACCAGTTGAAGGTGACAGACATGTATAGGCCTCATGTAATTTGCTGTTTAGATATGTGGTGGATACATCCATTTGATCTAACTCCAGGTCATGTTTGGCAGCTAGGGCTATGAAGGTTCAGATGGAGTCAAGGTTAGCTACCGGAGTGAATACCTCCTGGTAGTCAACTCCTTTCTTTTGTGTGAAACCACGTGCAATGATTTGGGGTTTGTAGTGCTCCACATTTCCGGTTTGGTTTGGTTTGATGTGGAAAATGGGCTTGGAGGTGATCAGAGTTATGCCATCAGGGACGAGTATGGTTTTGTAAGTGTGGTTGGAGTTGAGGCTGAGGAGTTCCTCTTCAAGTGTGGATTTCCATTGTTCCTTGTCTGGTCCACAGAAGGCTGCCTTTAGAGTGTTTGGGAGTTGCTCATCAGATGATGACTTTGCAGCTCCGGTGAAGATGAAGTCCTCTATGTTGGCTGTGAATGCGCCAGGGATGTCTGGGTCATCCTCTGGAGGCTCTGGTATTTGATCTGGAACATGTGGTTGTGCTCCCTCTTTTTGGTTGTCTCGTCTGTCAGCTTCCTTCTGTAGAGTGTGATCATACTCCTTGTTTTTGTTGGCTGCTTGTCATTGTCTGTTGCCCTATTGTATAGCTGGGACAGATAATGGAGGTAATGCTAGAGCAGGAGCAGGAGGTGGATCAGGGATCAGAGCAGGAGCAGGAACTTCTTCCAAACAGAGTTGGTCCAGTTGTTCAGTGTTCAGCAAGGTCCGCAATGCCAGGGCTGGCTGGTCATTCTGGGACTGCAGGTATTTCTCCCACTGCTTCCAGATTTGGTCAGTGATCATTGTTGTTGTCATTCTCCAAGTCATGGAGATGTCCGGGGATTAGGCCCTCGCACTGTCCCTCAACGGCAGGGGCGTTCCATGGTGCAAGCTCCGCTTCGGAGATAGCTTCAGACTCATTGAAGGTGACATGACGACTGGAGATGATTGTTCGACACTCAATGTCAAGAATTTTGTAGGCTTGTTGCCCATAAGTGTACCCTAGCATGATATACTTCTTTCCATGTGATTGGAACTTACCTCCCTGCTGCTCCTTGGGTGTATAGATGTAGGCTGGGCATCCAAAGGGGTGAAATAGTGTCAGATCAACTTGGTGATTGAAGAAGATTTGGTAGGGTACCTTGCCAGCGAGTGCAGAGGTTGGACTCTGGGCAGAGATGTAGGTGGCTGTGGACATTGCATCAGCCCAGAAGGATTTGGGGAGTTTGGACTCCTCCAGCATGGAGTTTGCCAGTGTGGCCAGCATTTGGTTTGTTTGTTCAGCCAAACTGTTTTGCTCGAGAGTGTGTGGAGCGGAGGTTTCATGGATTGTGCCATTGGTCCAGAGTTGGTCCCAGAAGGCCTTGTTGGTGTACTCTGTTCCTCCATCACTCCGGACAAATTTGGTATAGGATTCAGAGAAGTTCTTCTGTTCAATTTCCATTCGGAGGAGGGTTTGGACATCCAATTTCCATTGGTTGTAGATCTGGAGAGCTTCATTTTTGTGCTTCATGAAGTAAATCCAAGGGAAATGGCTGAAATCATTGACAATGACCAGCCAGAATCTGTATTCATCATGGAGTTATAGGGCCTCTGACATCAGTATGTATTAATTCTGGCAGACATGTGGTCCAAGGTTCCTCCTGGGATCGGAACGGGAGCTTCTTCATCTTTTTGAGTGTGCATGCTTCGCAGAATGTAGGTGTCCCAGTTAGAGTGTCAATTTCCCGGAGTTGACCAGATTTGACCATGCTCTGAATTCAGTTGATGGAGATGTGACCCCTTCGACAATGGAGGAGGTTTACATCAACCACTGCATGGGCAGCCTCCTTTTGATTGCTTGGAGTGACCCTTGCATGGTACAGACCATTCTTATGTTTAGCAATCAGGATGGTGTTCCAGTCCTTTCGGATGTAGCATGTGTCAGAGGTTGCCAGAAAATTTATGGAAAGGTTTGTGGAGGTGAGTGAGTGACAGATGGAATTCCAGGACTAAGAGGACATTGGATAGTACCACTTCATAGGTCTGTCTGGAGACCCATGATATGAGTGGTACTCTTCTGATTCCTATGGCATGTGCCTCAGAGTTGATTCCAAGAGTTACTGGATGTGGAGGACTTAGTGGACTGTATGTCCGGAACCAGGACCGATGGGGGACCATGTGGGATGATGTACCGGAGTCAAAAATTAGTGTGTGTCTCCCACTGTCATTTTGCTCGGATGATGAATAGGCCTGAATCCATTGGATTAGGGACTGGGATACATCAGCACTGACTATGGGTGCTAGCTCCGGAGCATCTGGAGTACTTCAGATGGCCTTTACATTTCATGTGGGGAAAGCTTTGGGTCCAGTTAGAACTTTGTCACTTCAGATAATATCTGATGTCATGCTGAGTGACAGGACAGGGTAGGGTTGACAAAGGAAGATTTATTTTCTTGTCAGATGGCTGGTAGCTGAAAGTAACTGGTAGTCAGTGGCTGATGGCCAGAGATCATTTGGAGTGAACAATGAGAAGTGTGCTAAGGAGTGTGCTGGTATTGAGTCATTTCGAGCTTGTCTGATTTAGCTTGTGCCAACAGGGCTCATAACCTGTCAAGATCTGGGGGAGACTGAGCAAGTCTGAAAGTCTGAAGGTCCGGAGGAAAGCAGAGCTAGTAAGTACCACTACATATGTGAGTACAAGAGTAGGTAGGGAATAGGAGTAACTCACCTCAGGTGATGCCAGGAAGGCAGAAAGCAACTGAGGTGTTATGGTATTAAGTGAAGAATTTATATAGTAAATGGTGAAGCCATACTCATACCTTAATCTATGTAGGAGGAGCTTAGGCGATGTTGCAGAAAAATGTAGGTATGCGCTCTGGAGTCTGTAAGTCCAGAGCTCCAGGAGTGGACATGTCAGTCATGAATGTCCGGGCTCAGAGGTCTCTCCAGAGTCCAGAGTGTGTGGTATTTTGTCAATGACTGACAGAGGGCAGAACACAGCTGGAATGGGCTGTACAAACTGACATGTAGAATGCAGACTATAAATGAAGGAGATTAATAAAAGGTACAAGTCTGGAGATGCAACTTTGTGGATGTCCGTTGCTCCTAGGTCAAGGGTTATCTGAGATCATCCAGAGTTGGCTGGAGTTGGACTTGGTAGATGCTTTGTCCAAAGTCATGTGGTGTGATCCACCCATGGATCAATAAACAGCATTGGGACTCTGCTGGCCTCTGAATATAAAACCAGGGGCACTCTCTGTAACCAACGAACAACTCCCCATGTCCAACAATTATCAACCAGTGGCCGAACATCTGCCTTGCGGAGCACCAGGACAATGATGATGTGACATTGGAGGCAAAGTATGGAGAACGTTGGAGGCACGCAAAGGCGTGCAAAGAGGAAGAGGAGCAACAAAGGCACAAGGAGCAGCAGCAGCATTGGAAGGAGGCTGAAGAGGCGGCGCACAAGCAGGTATGTAACCCTTTGGGGTTCCAGGCTTATGCTAACAGAGTTTAGGTAGCGGAGGTACAGGGCAACAAGGTGATGACAAGGGGAAAGGGCGAGCACCACCGCAATGCACAAAGTGCATACACTGGGACCTTGAGTGTGAGGTCAGACCTGGCAAGGTGACATTGTGCATGGATTGTCATGAGGTGAAGGGGCAGTGCGAGTACCCCAGAGCGGAGAAGCCAGAGACGCAGAGGGGATACATGGACAGCGAAGCAGGTCCATCGAAGAAGCGGAAGAAGACGTCGGAGATATCGGAGGATGAAGAACTGATCATGGAGTTGTGGTCCCAGCTGGGGACAACCCTGGTGACACAAAACTGGCACTTCAACTGCCAGAATGCACTCCTGGCACAACTCATCAAGTTGAAAATGATGGAGGTATTCGAAGAGGAGGAGTTGGAGGGTGATGAAGGGGACAAACCAGAGCACGTCGAAGAAGAGTTGGCAGAGTTGACCATGGAGAGGGTGGAGAACACACCCTGGGAGTTGGAGGAGTTGCTTGCAGAGGGAGCGGAAAAGAAGTCCAGAATGGATACAGATGGAGAAGGAGAAGAGGCAACAATGGAGTAGAAGGAAAAAACAGTACTTGTAATTAGTATTTTGTTTTGTTTTGTTGTGCATATAACAGAGTTAGAAGAGAAAGAAAAGGAAAGAGTGAAAAATAGAGTGATTAAGCAGGGAGCAGACTGGGCTTGTCTGGGTACATCCGATGAAAGTCTGAGACAAAGTCCATTGCATGTCCCAACTCCATAGCAAGTAACCAGGAGGTCTTGTCATCAGTACCTTTGTATCCTAACCAGCGTACCAAGTACAGGAGGTAGCAATGATGCCTTCTCTGATTGATCTTGGAGTTGAGTATCTCCTCAATGTCATACTCTGGTTTGCTGTCAACCTCAACCAGAGGTGGCGGAGGTTGGACATGGTCCGGAATGGTGTTCAGAGTTGAAGGTTCTACCTGTGAAACATGAAAGATGGGATGTATGTCTTTCATGGAGTTGGGTAGATGGAGGGTAAGGGAATGAGTACTGGGCTTAGCAATGATGCTGCAGGGGCCCAGGAACTTCTTGGAGAGTTTCTTGGATGGTTGTGTAGAACGGAGGTATTTTGCTTTATGCATTATTGATCACCAACCTGGAAGTCCAGGGCAGAACTTCACCTCTTGTCTGCTGGTCCTTGGTAGCGTTTTTGCTGCTTCCAGCATCTCCCATCATGGAGTTCATCCAAGTCCGTGACATAGGACTTAGCTGCAGAGGAGGTGAGGTCAGTTGATGGTGAAGTTGAGGTGATAGCCTTTATTTGCTGTAGGAACCCATGGTTCCTTGTGTGTGTATCCCCTATTTTTCCCATTCTACAGACCCTAGGTATTCATCCTCAAACACTCTCTGACCCATCCAATGTGTCCCCTATCCATCTGTTTGTGATCTTCGACAAAGACAAGCCCAACACCATGCAGGAACTGGAGCAGGTCATTGCTGCTGCATGGCTACAATACACCCTCCACCGTAAGCCGCAGCAAGCACAGGCAAACAAGATCTCCTCCATGCATCGCTAGAAGGGTGACCCCCAATTCCAACACCAGCAGCAGCAAGGTGTCTCCTCATCCACAGACAAGAAGGAGAAGGAGAAGGGGAAGAGAGAGCAGCATCATGGAAAGAGGTCCAACGATGGAGAGAAGAAGTGCAAGGACCACACCAACACCACTGCAGAACAGTCCTCCGCCTCATTCGCTTTTGTGAACTGCTTCCAGGATGCAGTGGTCATGGACCCCAACTCCACCTCCTTTACATTTCCAGTCCCTGACCCATGCATACTCATGCACACCACAGGTCCTTGAGACTGTCTTCCTTACCTGCCAGATTGGGGCCACCTCCACTTCTCGAACTGGTTGCCATGCACCGCCATCAGCACGTACACTCTGCCTTCACGAAAAGTGGTAGCTTCGGTGAGCCCTCCTCCATCTCCCTCCTCGAACAGATCAAGGAGACCCCAAAAATCACCATGCTCAACAGCGATGATGATTATGATGGGTACTCGGATGAAGTGAGCATGGGCAGGGACCATGGAGGTCGACAATTACATCAAGAAGTTCTATGAGGATTACCTTGAATGGCAAGTCCCAACTTTCCTTTGTCCATCTTTTGCAGGTACTGATGTGCATATTTCATCCTCGCCACAGATTGTATATAGCTTTGCTGTGTGTACACCTGTAGTAGATAATGTGGACAATACTACAAGTGTACCTTTCTCCATGTGTGATAATTGTAAGTCACCAATGAAAGGAAAAGGAAAGGAAAGGGCACATGACCACAGCATATCACTGGACATGTGGCTCCTCAATTCAGGGGCCTCATCTCACTATACACACAACTTAAGTGATCTCATTGAATACTAAGAGTTCACACAACCTATGTTCTCACAAACAGCTAATGGCTGTGCACACATCCTAGGAAAAGGAACCGTTGTAGTGATAAGAAACGGGAGCAGGTGTCCTCTGTAGAGAGAGACTGAGGGGTGAAAGTGTGGGTGTGAGTATGAACTTGTCCCAAGGGGTTCAAGGAAAGTTGTTGTAGTGGAAGTGGCAGACTAAGCAGTTCCAAGTGAATGTAGGTGGATCCGGTAAGATCTGGAACAAAGACCAGAACAGATCAGCACGGAAACAATGGGTCCGGACGGGATCCGGAACGGAAGAGGGAGAAAAGGCTTGGATGACAAGATGACAATGACCAACAAAGCCTTTCACAGAAGTGGACAGATAGATGCTAAAAAGGTAGATTCTTTCCTAACTAGTACAAGTCTCTTTATATACAAGACTGTATCTGAGTGTAATATCCAATAGCTATGAGCAGAGAGTGTAATGTAAGAAAATGCTTCTCAGGTGTGCAGACAGCTCTGAAGGTGGTGTAAAAATGCTATGATAGGTATAAGCGAAAGGGTTAAGGACAAAGGGCCGTGATCCCTGCACTGCGTAGTCGCTCTGGACCTACTCAAGACCAACTGAATGGATCCGGATCGAGTTCCACTAATGACACTGCCTTCAATAGGTCATACACATCCCGTATGACAAAGGAAGGGGATAAGTAAGATAGGGCGCAGCCATCCGGAACGGTCAAAGTTAATCCGGTCAACACATCCAGCACAGATGAACCACAGATACCTACGGATATGCACCAGATGACACTCAGACGGACATAAGACTCAACAGATAACTTGAAGGATGTTCAGTGACGATTATCTATTTGCTAGAAAAGGGGAAGAAAAGGGAATGCGAGTACAGGAAACCACGGGTTCCAACACTGTGATAATATAGACTAGTGCAGTTATCGCCAGGGATTTACATGCTAACATGCACTGTGAAGCTCATTTCAATGGGCACCTTACTAGTAGATATGTGCATGATGCCTAACACACGTCCTGGAACCATGGACATTTTGATAATGTTCTAACCAACTGGTACAAAGTTTTCATTCTCATGGCAACACAATGTACTGGATTTGTGCGCCTCCGGCAAAACCACAAGTCAACCTCATGTCAATGACCTCTGTGGATTAATGTCCCATTTTGTTGGGAAACCCTATGCCCGGTTGTTATAATAAGTAATATACCTTGGGGTGACGCTGACCTGAGCCTGATTGGGTTGATCAGCAGATGTGGTTTGAATTCGTTTCACCTCCCATCTCTGGTGCTTTGCCTTTGACCCCACATTCTGTTCTGATGCCTGGCTACCAGTGGTATTCATGCACTTAGATGCATCAGCCGACTTGTTACTTCCCTGGACTACCTGCCGAATCGTCTTATTAGTTGCCATCAGCGTTTCAGTTGGTATCTCCGATACCCGAGTATTGGATGGGCCTTTGGAATTGGCTTGCATTGTATGCGCATGTGGGATGCTGGAGGTAGATGCTTTGTTCTTCATTGCTGACCTCAATGGTGGGCCCCTTTTGTGATGGTTCGGCTGTGCTGCCTTGCTCTCGGCATCGGGGATTTCAAGAGGGACCACCAGGACATCTTTGTAAGCATTTTGCAAAGCTTCACCGGCATCTGTACCATGTTAATCTGATGAAGCAAAAAGCAGGGCATGATAGATACCTTCTGTGCCTACCCTCCTTGGCATATAACTTTCTTTTCTGGCTCTAACACGTTCTTTTGCTGATGGTCAGTAATGTTAGATGGTCCGGGAGTAGGATGCTGATCACTTCCTTTCACAAGGTGTGCCTTTGCCTTTGAGGGCCCAGGTGTCGGCTGCCGAGTGGCAACACCTGCTTGTAATCTCTCCTTTTCCTGCTGGATGATGAACTTCTTTGGAGGTCGCATGGAGAATGTAAAAGCTGTTGAGTCATCCAGAGCAGTAGATGCAGGATCCTCAACAGTCGGCTCAGTGATTGTTGCCAGCCCTTTACTTGGAGCCTACTTGGAAATTAAGCCAGGATCTGATTTGCCGATATCAGCCTTTTCTTTGCCTTTGGACCTTGGCTTCTTGCCCAGCTTACGAGGTCTCGGGCAGGATACCTGAGGCTCCACATCAGCAGGTGATTGTGCTGGGTGAAGATTGACATCTGTCCCTGACCTGGGTTTTACTGAGGCGCCCCTATGTCCTGTCACATCCCTGACAGCTTCGCTATGGTGGGGAACAATGTCTCCCTTGTGTCCAGCCACATTTCTGACTGTGTCTGTCATGTCGGTGACTCTCTTTCAGGAACTGGGGATAATGTCGGCTCGCTCCTTCCCTTCAGCTCAGGCTTTTGTCGGAGCTGCCTCTTCGTCGGCGATGTGCTGGTTCGCAGGAGCATTACCAATGGGCTGCCCTTCCCTATCGGCGACATTCAGGCCCAAATTGGATCCCTCGACGGTCTGTGCCCATGTTGGTTCCTGATTGGTATCATGGACTGCTGAACTAACCTTCTTCTCCTGTGCCCTACTGACAGTTTCCACTGTGTTATCTTTGGTGGAGCCATCATCTGAATCATCGGCCTCATCTCCTTCCTCATCAGGATTCCCAGGCATCATTAGCCAATTACCTTTCAGCCAGCGCTGGAACTCGAAGATATCCTTGGGATGCTCTTCCTGTCGTTTTCGGATGAAAATCAAGAATCGGGTTGCATCTCCTGTCGTCATATGACTGGGATCATCTGTAAAAACAAATTGCCTGGGAAGATGGTGTTGCAAGAAGAGCGTGTTTTGAAACGTCCTTAGCTTCTTGAAAGGTGCCAATGCTTTATCCTTTTGACACGCATCATCTATGACAGACATAAGTCAATCAGGCCGAGGATCAGCCAAAGCCCACATACAATAGTGGGATGTCAGGAATGCCCTGACCAAAGCTTGCTTCTCGGCCTGAGTGGCATTGGCAATGTCGGGAATCCATGTTGTCCCATCTACCATTGTGATTTGCTTTATTAGCTTGTCCCTGTTGATAATTGTTCCACTTTTCTTGACTTTCTTTTTCTCTGCCTCAGATGCATCCTCCGTTATATCTGCTTCAGCCTCTGGAAAGCATTCAATGAGGTACTTGTAAAGGAGTTGAGAATAGCATAGGTCGCCGTGAACTCCAGTCCATTGGCAATATTTTTGTTGAAGTCATATCTATCTTTGATTAGCTGGTGACGTGCCGATGGGAATGGGGACAAAGATCTGAGAATATAAATCCCCCTTGTCATCTTTATACCCTGACAAGATCACCAGCTGAAGGCCACCATGCTTCCACATCTCCTCGGTAAACCCTTTCATCACCTTGGTCGCAAACCTAATCTCGGGATATCAGCCAAATATAGTTAAGCATCGGCAGCGTGAACCTACTGATGTTGAGCCTCAGCCGAACCTCCCCGGCTATTTCACTCCTTCGCTGTGGCATCAGCAGCCTCTAATTGTTCATGGGAGAGCTCCTTCATCAGTATGGTGAGGGCTAGCTGCCAGCACTCTATGTTGGTAGCTACTCTCAGTCTTGCTGACCATTCTGCAGAATCCATGTCTTTATGGACATCGAGTGCCTGCAGGCAATCACTGATGGCCTTCCAGATGGCCTTTCGGTCCTTTCAACCAGCTGCCTTCCATTCCTCCCAGCTTTCCCGTAATATCAGAAGGACCTCTGGTGTAAACACAGCTGCATCAATCACCACCGATTCCTCTGGTGCTTCATTGGCCCCCTCACCCTCATCATCTTCATCCTGCCCATCATCCGCATCTTCTTCTTCTTCTGCAATGGTGGTGGTACCTCCTTCTGCCATTGCCACACTTTCTGTATCAGGATCTCTTTTTGAGTGTTGAATGTCAGTGAGATCATCCTGCTCTTCCCCAGAGTCTTTGGCAGAGTCATCCAAAGAGTCGAAGTCACCATGTTCGGTTGCCTGATATTTGGTTCTAGCAAAGATAGATTCAGTATCAGACATGTTAGACGTGATTCTACAGTCGGAAAGACAGGTAAATGCTCTTCAGAAATGTATCTCTCCTGGACCCAATTTGCATTAAATCTTGGAGCATTTGACTATCATACAGATTAGAATCAGTACCGAGAGCTATTGAGAGTTTCACAACAGTGACACATCTTGAAGATGAAGAAATGGGGAGGGTTCAGCCATCGGGGCCATACTCCTGTACCGGGTGAGTTGGCCTTGTTTTGCCTGACATGTCCACAGCCAGGAATAAATGCTGATCCATTGCCGAATGATCTGACTAAGTATGTGCAAACTGGGCAACATTCTGCCAAGATATCTCACTGATGCCCCAAAGCTGGAAATATACTCAGACATTTATCATGGACGGCAATTTCAAAGCTGAACATCTACATGAAAGACGATCCGACAATCAAGTGTGGCTCATGGATGGTCAAGGATTCATGGTCAGTAGACCTGAGTACAAGGAATATTTGCAAGACACAAACCATCCATTGGAGGTTTGGCATCCATCTGCTCCATGTATGTTGTACCGATACATCTCCTGATTCAGAAATCGGCTTGTAATAATCATTGGGCAGTCAACCAAGCGAACACAAGTTGTAACGACCCAATATCCTATCTAGGACAATAGGAGGTTCTGGAGATTGCCTGGTAGATCCTAGAGCGCTTGCAATGAGTAGTCTCGAGTAGGAGAGGAACAGTAGACCACTAGGGTCTTATGGCATTATTAACAAGAGAGGGGAAACAACAAGAGAACTAGACTAGAGACTAACTACTATAACATAGGGGTATTTATAGGGGCTAAGTGCGAGCACAGGCCAAGCTGTGGAAAGGCTGTGGGAATCTAAATAAGGTTAATACCATGGTCACTGGGTACCATGAGGATGCTCTAGATAAGAGCTGTTAATGCTATTGGAGGATAAGGGAAAGTGAGTCAAGAGGAAAGTCATGAGGCAAGCATAAGGATGCAATGTGTATACCGACTAGTAGCGTGGGAGCCATGTGACCTGATGAGGTAAGTCTTGTCAAGTGAAGGAACTATGGTATACTTTGGTAGTGTTTTGTGTGCACTAGTGGGATTAGTGTTAGTGATTAGGAAATGAATGGTAGTGAAATGTAATCGAGAAATGTAGTGTCTGTAACACAAGTCATGGCAAGTTGGAATCAACTGGAATAGGAGCGACAGCATGTGCACGCCATGGCTGCTTTGTTCCACATATGGTGGTGGATTTTCAGAAAGGTGAAAGGTGAGTGGACAGCCGATAATGACTCTCACAATCTGTGTTCACACAGACAGGTCAACATGGACTACTCATTCGCGAATGCATTGAAATACAACATAGGGAGCATTTTGTGAGTCATTCTATTTTATGACATCAATTGCTCATATATGAAGAAGCTGAGATCCCAGATGATGAATAGCCAATTCATAAAGCTACCCCCCGGAGTTGAAATCACCCCAGGGATTGGCATATGGCATGTGCATGGGCATTGGCCTGAATGCTTCTCCCGATATGCCCCGTTATATATTCCTGGATCAGGTTGGGTGGATGGTGAAATTATCGAAACATTGTGGCCCATCTTGAACGTCATATCGAAGTTGGCTTGGGAAATGTCTTCTCCCTATCGGCAGGAGCCCCTAGATTTCCAAATGAATGATTCTAATTTCATGCAGATGATTTGGATGAGTGAATTACTTTCTTCATTGAAATCAATTCCCCCAATGACATTCATTCAGCAAAAAGCCTAAAGCAGAAGTACCTCAATGTAAAGCATTCAGTGAACTCCTCAACAGCTGCATTCAACGACCTGAATTCCACTGTGTCTGAGGAGCACAGGAATGTTTGGTTGGCAGAAGAAGCTACTGCATAGAGAATGAGAGCGAGCAATCCATCGGTGATGGATACCTATCAGCTTCGGTTGCAAAGGGGTGGATCAGCCAAGATTTCCAAAGTTGGACTATGTACTGATGAGAGGCCGAAGCACCCACGATTCAGGTGGTTGAGCTTCAGCTACTCCAGGATGAGAGAGGTGCCAATGGCAGTGCTGCTACGTGGCTTGCCAAGGGTCTGAAAGTAGAAGAAGGTCAATTATCCCTTGCAAAATATATTCGGACCCTCAAAAGTCATTCGACCGATATTCAATGTCTGACCATTGCACGTCAGGCTGATCAATTAAACACCGATATATCAGCATTCTTGTCTGAAGCACTGATTCGCCTCGGGAATGGCTATGCCGATGAGCTGTTATCCAACAAGTCAGCCGAAGAATCTGAATATGGGGCAGAGGAGATCAGAGAGGCTTTAGGAGGCCAACAACCCGACCTTACCAGGCTACCCCTTCCATCTGCCCTGGGAAGAAAGAAGATGGAACAGCTGGAAAGACTCAATCTAGTGAAACTGGAATTGGCATTGCATGAGGGGCAAGCAAATGATGCCCTTCATGATGTCCGACTTGTTCTTGTCAAGAAGGCTATCTTGTTCTGGAATGATGTCCGACATGCAACAAACTATGCAAGAAAGACACGGGCATGGGAAAGGTCCATGCAGTTAATTTGACGCTTGCAAGGCATGCTGCCATCTACCAGAAAAGCAGCCAGGCAATGGTCCATCTCGGCGCCAATGATGATCTGTTACAAACATATCAGCCACTTACCAAGCAGGATTTGAAGGCCACAACTTCTATGTTAGATCCAAATTCTCAGGGACTATGCTACGAGGGGCTGGCATGGTTCTGGAGTGTGGATGTACCACACGACACAGCATCAAATGACTGGATGTTGGAATGTGAGCACAATGTATTCTATGTTCAGGTGGACTCATTTGAAGTCCCTATAGTTTACTGGGTTCATTGGCTGCAGGCGATGGCCGTTCGGGATCGGTGGGCTGAAGAAAAAGAATTGCTGGAAGCCGAGTTCAAGTGGACAATGAATTTCTTTGGTGCGCATGCCGATGTCAGGGAGTACCATTCGGCCTGAAGTGGAAATAAGGGAGAGAAAGCCCAAGCATGCAATGCAGCCCATCAGCAGGCCATTTATTCACATTTGCAGGACCAATGTCAGGTGGATGGGAAGATGTCCGGCCAACCATCGTGGATGTCAGGGAGAGCAATCCAATTGGATGAGACAACTGTTAGTTATAGTTTGACTAATAGTGATATCAGTGTCGGCCGAACTATGTGCGATGGTGGATACAAACTTCCCCGATGACCTGTGTATGGCCAATGTCTTCCTGATTGATCGGTGAATGCAAGTGAGTGCCAGTCACATGTGACAGGGTGGACCCAGCACATGGCCAATTACATAAGTATTGCATGGCGGTGGCAAAGGCTTGATGCAGGCCTCTCTTCCCAGACCCTAAACAATCACCATGCCTAGGCTGCTACATCCCAAATTCTCTCAGAGCAAAATTCACATGTTGATGTTCTATTATGCCTGCCGATTGGAGGAAGCCGGCCGAACCTTCTGGTCCCTCCCAATTGATCAGTGGCCCACTTGTTGGTGTCCAAAGGCTCGATTGGAGCTTGTGCGGTAATTCTGATTAATGACGGACTTCAGTGACTCATTCTCCGTTCGGCAGCTTTTAGCTTTTCTCTTATCCATCTATGCAACTCGGCAAACATGTTGCCCGATCATACCAGCATCGTTCAATGCATTCTATGCAGGGGAAGACAGTGCACGATTCCAGCGCGATCTCCAAGAAATTCCAGAGGAGGAGTTTGGCTTGGTCACTGGGATCAAATCATTGTTTCCGAACTGGCCAGAGCAGGCGACTTTGTCATTTCCCAAAGTGTGGTGGACCGAGAACATGCCTGACACTGAGTTGTCATTGACACGCCTGACCGACGATACAATCGCCGAGGCTGATGGCTTCTTTTTGGTAAGTTGTGGCCATTCATCGGCAAGTATAACTGAACATTTTTCAGGGTATGTGGGACACTGCTGCAAGGTCCCCCTTGGACAAGGACCGAGATGTGTGCCTCGCCGGTGTTAGGAACACCATTCACGTTCTCCTCGGCATTAATTGCCATGAGCTGAATGTGGCGAAGCAGGTGATGGAGACCTCATTGGAGGCTATGTATACTCTGACCGGTCCTCCGGTCCGTCGTCAGCAGTAGTGTACAGCAATGGATGTATGTATGTACACTATAGCTGTGAAACATCGGAGTAACACATGAAGTGGCTTTGGGATACATGCATGAACTCATGCACTTCATCTCTCATATACAATGCCAGAACTGCTCTGTCCCCATCCGTCTGCCCTACCCCATGCTCGATCATCTGCCCCAACATCATGATAACTGTTCCTGGACAGTACTGCAGAGTGAGGCCAAGGATCGGGAGGAAAAAATATAAATCAGAGTAAGTGCTGAATGTCACCAACAGATCCAACCATTGTGGTCGGCCAAATCGGTCGACGTGGAAAGGGCTCACCCAGTTAACCATCAGAGAAGTGATGTTGTACACCAATGGCCATTGGGCCAAGATCGCCGTCATACCTGCATCACTGATTTCTATGGTGAATTTCCTGAGCTTCACCATGGCCTGAAGTCCATTACAGTACATCTCGGGATGTATGATGGCCAGAGCCCCAGACAGTATCACCACTTCATCACGTACAGAAGACAGCCATTGTTGGGCACTTCCGGTCCTCATTGAAGCCGATACTTCAGGGTTTGCTGACCCTCCCTGAATGCCATCGGGGTATTCATCCCCTGTGAATGAATGGAAATTGAATACATACATGTCTTGCTTGTTGGAACCATGCTGGTGACATGTTGATAACTCCCTTTGTATCGGCGTCCATGTTGTATAATGTCTCGCTGGTTCACCAATTGCCCTTTGCCCTGGTAGTTAACCCAGCATGGAGGGCGTGAGCCAGATGGTTGATGTTGTTCCATAGCACCATCTGCACATCATTCTGTCAATGTATTGTGTGTATCTCCATCGCACTGCCCACCTGATTCGGGAGACTGACAGTGCCAGGGAGGTACCAAGTGAGAATCACCCCAGACCGTGTTGAAATCTGGGTATTCGTTTTCTGTTCTTCTCTTACATAACCCAGATTCTAGACCTGATTACATCAGTGGTCCAGACTATTGGACACTAGGTCCGATTACACTATCACATTTGACTCATCATATGTCATCAAAGATAACAGCCATTATTGCTATTGGCTAGATAGGTTTCTTATTATTTATCATATGATATGACTCATTCCTATCTCTTATCTTTACCTACCCTAGAGTAGAGACCATACAGGTACAAACAATACCTGTACACTATATAGAGGGGAGCTCACTCTGTATCGCTCTCCTAAGTTCTTACACTCAGTTCTTATACAAGCACTTCTACCTGCTTCTATATTCACTCCACTCCTCAAGCTAGCAACCTCTATCCTCAGACCTAGTGAGTACCTCCCACTAGGCACATACCTTCCTCTTGTCACTTGCATTACACTTGTGGCACCTACTGTTCTCAGACAGTAGAGACAAATGGAGCACCGCGCACTTCGTTAGACCGATCCACCATCACCACCAGTTCTGTGATGTCCTGGAGTGGGGCGGCATCCACAGTATCGGAGGCTTGCATGAATGTGCTTTGCTTGTTTGCCTTCTCCGAAAGACGAATTACATCAATGTTCTCCAATACAACTGCCAGGAGTTTCAGGTGATGATTGTGCATGGCCATGTAACTCACTTTTATTTTTGTATGCACAAACCATGATGTTAATCATCCAGTCCACCTCGCAAAGAGTTTCTATTCCAACTTTGCTGGGGATGATCGGGTGTTCACTATCCAGCAACATCCTGGTAGCCCTCTGAAACTGCCGAACCATGTGGAAGGCTAGTTTGTCTGTGTATGCCAATTCACAGTGAGAGGGAATTTCTGGTTTACTTTGAACATCAGCCATGGGGAGTCGTCTGCGGTGGATGTGTGTGGATTATCTATGTGTTTCAGATCCATGGTTACAACCGATGATGATCAGCTATTTCTGGGTGCTTTGTAGTTCGATATGTCAGAGATATCATTGAAGCTCAGACAGGCCTGGCCTAGCTCTATTGGCCAGGATACATGGCCCTGATGTCGGTCCAATTGGCCTTCATGAGATGCTCACCCTCAAATGAGCCTGGGATGGGCCTGACCTACTGTCTTGGCGATGTAGACATGGGCCTCATTAAGTCTCTGTACACAAGGGTAAGACATACTGTCTTGGCGATCTGCATATGTCCGTCAGATGGTCGCATCCCTCCTGGTCAGTGATGAATGCATGACTCAGATGGGCCCGACCCACTCTCTCGGTGATGTACATATTCCCCCAAGACAGGCCCGACCTACTCTCTCGGTGATGTACATCAGATGGCAGACAGGCCTGACACACCTTCTCGGTGATGTGTCTATCATCCTTAGATGGGCCCAATATATGTTGTCGGAGATGTTAAAAAGACCCCCAGACGGGCCCAACACACAGTATGCATCATCATTGTCACTGGAGAAACACCCCGCGCCCGGGGTGGGGTCATCCAAAAACCTTAGATGCTTCACATGACAGGTTGGTCAAGCTTCTAGTGCATGTCCACTACATGGGCTCATTTCCAAAGCATACTCTCCCCACAAATGTAGAAAGCACCATCGCCCGCGCATCAATGTCAACATCTACTTCATCTCCAACACAGAGGACGACCTCGACACCAGTATCCACACCACGAACTGACACCAGTCCTTCTACACAATCAACATCCACTGCTGGAACATCCGGGTCCAGCTTTAACTGATCACCTCCAACTACTATCCCATCACACATCTCTCAAGCGAACCCACCATTGGTTCCCACTACAAAGTATAAGTACTCATTTCCCTTGGAAGATGACTCAGCACCACAATGGGTTTTGGATTGGGTGCTGGAAACTAGTGTTCCAGTGCCAGTGAAAGATCTGTTTGCCATATCACCTGAGTTCTGGAAACAGTTCTGCGACCTCACAACTGTGAAACAAATTACTAACATGTTGTCTCATTTGATCCAGGTTAACGAGCTCGCCGGATGTGACCAATCCGCTGTCAACCAAGACTTCAGTGATCAGGTACAAAAGAAACACGAAGAACTTATTGTTGCACATCACAGCCTGCTGCTTAGAGCAATCAAAGCAAAGGTTGGTGGTACCGGACGGACCTTACAAGGTGTTCTGGACTCCAGATCTGAGATTGTCGCTATGCCGAAACACATATGGGTAGGCAACTGCATGGGTATCACATATCCATGGTGGGTCGTGGGTATGGGTACCATGGGGTATGGGTAGGGGTCTGCTCTTCTGATACCCCAGCCCATACCCATACCCCTATGGTGGGTATGGGTTGGGGGTATGTACCCCATGTGGATATATGCCAGTTAGCTAGGGTTAGACCCAAATTCACCTAGTGAACAAACCTGTGACTTTTGACAGGCTTAATTAATTGCCTCCATTCTAAACCTTAAAAATGTTGTGCTAAATAGACATTCTATTGAGAGAGCTACTCCTTGTATCCATCCCCATTAGCCATGCAGCCCAGTCCCTTCTCCCTCTCAAAAAAACGAGTCACAAAGCTGACAGATAAAGCTAAAGCTGCTCTTGACGACAAATTAGGCTCTGGTCCATCAAAGAAGCGCAGAACAGATCCCACATCACACGTGGGAGATGGTGTCAGTAATACGGATAAAGCAACCACGGCCCAAAAAGCTGGTCAGACAACTCTCAAGCGCCATCGTGTCAAAGTCGAAGATGTCGAGGACAATGACCACCAAGGCACAAACCAAGCTCGGCAGATGTCGAACAACAGTGACTCTATCCTGACGAGCCACTGTGAGGATGAGCAGAGCACAAATAATACAAACACGACAGAGGTTGAGACCACCGTCAACGAGAATGTGACTCCCGAGGAAGAGCTTGGTAAATGTTGAACCATGTCTGAATACAGGTCTGCTCACATTATTCCAGAATGCATGATGAAGGACTGGACCTCACCTGTCTACGTGTTTTTCCAACCAACCCCCGTGATCGAAGAGATTGGCACTCGGTGCTCACATGTCTTCAAGTGCTGTGCAAGGGGTTGTAAGGTCACGGTACGTCGGTACCTCAACACAACCGATGCACATTCAACTGGGAACATGCGAAAGCATACAAAGAAGTGCTGGGGTTCGGAAGCCTTGAAGACTGCAGATAGTGCAAAGAATGCAGTGGAAGTGCGTGATAAGATTGTCGGCAGCATCCTGCGCACTGGGTCAATCACACAGTCATTTGAAAGGAAGGGGAAAGGAAAGGTGACTTACTCGCATAGGCAACATACGTGCACTGAGACCAAGTGAGTCACAGAGTTTGCTGTTGTTGGACTTCGCAATTTGTAACATCCGAGTCGTGCACAGGGTGGAGATAGTCAGATGGGTTTGCAAGAGTCTACGCCCGTTCGCGATTGTCAAAGATCGCGGCTTTCAGTTGCTGATGAAAACAGGACGCCCGGAATACTACATACCCTCTGAGTTGACCGTCTCGCGTGATGTTCGGCTTGTATTTGCGAGGACCCAAGTGAGAGTAGCTAAGATGTTGAAGGTACTTTTCAGTGCATCTATCTCGGGTTGCAGGGCTCAAGCAACTCACCAGGAATATGACGGTAAATTAAATTTCACCACGGATGCTTGGACTGCGCCAAACCATCACGCGTTCGTTGCATTTTCAGTCCACCTGGAACACAAGGGGACACCGTTGCGTTTCCCATTAGATGTCATCGAGGTAGCAAAGGTAACATACCTCGGCGATGCATGATTGATCATGACTAACTCCCCTTGAGTCCCACACAGGGGAGGAACTTGCAATGGTGTTCTGACATGTTCTGGAAGAGTTTGAGATTGATGAAAAGGTCAGTCCTGGAATGGGAGCAATGGATAACCTTACTTACCTTGGTATAGATCTTGTGTATCACCTGCGACAATGCATCCAACAACAATGTGATGGTCGAGCAGCTGGGCACCATGCTGCTTGACTTTGGCGGAGTGTCCACGCACGCGCGGTACTTCCTGCACACTACTAACCTCGTGGCAAAAGCACTGATAAGGGAGTTTGATGCAAAACTGAACAAGCTTGGTGAAGGAGTGGTGATCGTGGATGACGAGGAGATGAGTGCCGACGAGGCACGACTGGTGAGGGAACTTGAAGAACTGGGTGAAGGTATTGAGCATGAGGGCTTTGTGACCGTCATGGAGCGCGACTTGACTGACAAGGAGAAAAATGATGATGTCGATGGCTTTGTTGATGAGATTGAGCTCTTGAGCAACAGTGAACGCCACGAATTGCTGAAAAGCATCCGGCCCGTCAGGTTGGTGCTCATGAAGGTAAGAAAAGAAGACAGTTTACGCACCTTGTCTCGCACTGATTTTTGGCATGCGAACAGATCTGAAAGCTCGCGTACAAGCTCATCCATTCCACCACTAAGCTGTTGCCGGCCTGGCAGAAAATCCTTCGAGTGATGGAATTGACAGTCACGAACATGCCGCGTGACGTGTCGACTCGGTGGAATTTGACATTGGAAATGTTGGTGTATGCATTGAAGCATCGTAAAGTGGTCGATAGCGTCACCCAGGACCGTGCACTGGGGCTGAGAAAATTCGAGTTGGACGACAAGGAATGGGATTTGTTGGAACAACTGCACGACGTCCTAAAGGTGCATGGCGGGTAAACAGCTTTGTGACTGTATGGTAAACAATGGTACATACAGATCCTCAAGGATGCGACTCTCTACTTCTCGCGCGGCACACCAAACCTCGCGGCCGTCATCCCTGCCATGGATCTTATCGATGAGAAACTCACTACTTATTCACTCGATCGCAAGTACAGCCCTGCAATCCATGCCGCTATCAGTCTTGCAAAGCGAACGCTCAACCGGTACTACCAGCTTACGGACACCTCCAAAGTGTACAGAATCGCCATGGGTGGGTATTCCATTGCTACTATGATTAGCTAGTACTAAGAACTGCTTGTAGTTCTACATCCACGACACAAACTCAGCTACTTTAAGAATGTAAACTGGGAAGAACACTGGATTGACACCTCCAAGAATCTCGTCAAGGATGCATTCGAGCGTTCATACCTCGCAACGGAGACCGACGGCCATGACAACATGGGTGAGGGCACTCTGAAGCCGAAAATTGTGTGTGACCGTTTACAGTGTGTGGTATACACATCAACTAATACTCACGCTATATTCTGGACAATATCTTCGACACTATGGCTGCCCTGGCACCACCCAAATCCTCTGAACTAGGTGACGAGCTTGAGCGCTACCTCCGCACTGACGTAGAGCACGTTGTTGACCCTCTAGCGTGGTGGAATGAACGGTCCACCGCATACCCAAGCCTATCACGCATGGCATTAGATTATTTGACCATCCCGGGTAAGTATCATCCACTATTTCAAGGACGGTGCTGACAATTCTATTAGCTACATCTATTGATGTCGAACACCTTTTCAGCCGTGGCCGTCTCATTGTCACGCACACGCGCTCTCGGCTTTCGGCTCAGACTACTCGCGCGGTTTTATGCTTGGGGGCTTGGAGCCTTCTCTCCCTTGTCAAGACAGAGGACATAATGGCAGTGGCTGCCCTTGCAGATGTGGAGGGTGATGAGGAAGTAATGGAGGTTGGCTGGGATAGTATTGTATTATAATAGTACTCATGTTACATTTTCATAGTACATTTACACGAGTACCCACGGGTATGACCCACCATGGGTCATACCCCGGGTCTACTTTTCTCTACCCATAGCTGATACCCATACCCGGAGTGCGGGTATGGGTAAACCCTGGGTATGGATTCAGGTACAACCAGTGGTACCCGGGGATATACCCATGCATTTGCCTACATATGGGAGGAGATTGGACTTCCTATCCTGTTAGACCAAATGATGAAGATGTTATCAGCAAACACCAGCGTCAACATGACAATAGGTGTGCTCGAGAACCTCGTATTGGACTTTGGCACAGGTGAAGTAATGGTACAAGTGTAGGTTCTTGCATGTGCCAACTTTGACCTTTTGCTCAGCCGACCATTTCACTGTCTCCTGAGTGCTACTACAGAGGATTTCCCGGATGGTTCACAAATAATAACACTCCGTGATCCAAACACAGGGAAACAATTTGCATTGCCCATGTGGTCATGGTCTGAAGGCCGTCCTCGCTGTCATGAGAATAAGCAGTGCAACGGACATCAATCTATAGTCGAAATGGGCTTTTAGCTCTCAATGATCCATCTAACGACTGGGGAGATTTCAATGAGCTATTCGACCATTCTGATTCTGATTCTGATTCCGATGACTTACCCGACTTATCCAGCCTATCCAATACTGATACCGAGGTTACACCGCCTCCATCTGATGTGTCCAATGATCATTCTGAGGACAAGCCCAATCTACCCGATCTCAAGTCTGATGATGAATCCGATGACATACCTGTACAGATGTCTTGCAATGAACCTTTGTACTCCTCTCTTGTCGCTTCTTCTACTCATACCTACTTGCCTCTTAAGACCTCTCCCGCTTATACTTGTTTACCCATACTTTCTATCGGGCCGCTTCTTCCATCCGATGAGTACCCCTTCCTCTCTTCCATGCAACTTGTTCTCAACAAGGACATCGTATCTGCACTTTCCTCTGTTTACTCTTATGATACCATTCAGCACCAGCTGGTCTACAAACCAGTTGCGAAGAAGATCTGTTCTATTGTTGCTGCCGTTGATGAGGAGTACTGAATTATTCGGACACTTCTGGACAATCTGATTGCCGGACTTTCTTTCTTACCTATGCACCCACTGGAGTTTATTCCAGGAGAACAATTCACCCAGGAATGCACTGACCAATTAGACCTCGATCCTGCGAACTGGCTCTGGCTGGATGAGGTTAAACTCGTCCGCTGGATTGTCCGGGATCATGAGAAGGCTTTTGCTTGGGTACCAGCTGAGTGTGGTCATCTTAATGAGACTTATTTTCCCCCTGTCAAGATTCCTACCATGCCCCATACCCCATGGGTGCTACGAAACATTCCCGTTCCTCCTGCGATGTGGACTGAGATGATACAGATCATCAAAGACCAGATTGCTACTGGGGTATATGAACTGTTGACATCCACTTATCGGTTGTGCTGGTTCTGCATCTTCAAGCAGGATGGCAAATCTCTCCGCCTCATCCACGACCTTCAACCTCTCAATGCGGTCACCAGCTATGACTTGTCCACTCCCCCATTCGTCGAACACTTTGCAGAATCCTTCGCCGGATATGCTGTGTACAGGATGATGGACTTGTTTGCTGGATATGACCAACAACGCCCCCTCCATCCAGAATCCTGGGACCTCACCAACTTCAACAGTCCTATGGGTCCTCATCGCATCACTACCATCCCTATGGGTTACACAAACACAGTCCAGATCTATCAAGCGGACATGGCATTCATTTTACAAAATACAATCCATCTTCATACATACCCGTTTCTCAATAACCTACCGGTTAAGTCTGTGACCACCCATTACATCAATGAGGATGGCTCATACAAGACCATACCCGAGAATCCGGGAATCTGTTGCTTCATCTCGGAGCACCTACTCATCGTACACCGTATCCTTCAGCGCCTCCAGAATGTCAGTATAACGGTATCCACGAAGAAGTTCGTTCTTGCTGCACTGCATGTGACTATCGTTGATCACAAGTGCACTTTTGATGGTCATGTTCCACACGAGAAGAAGGTGCAAAAGATCAGTGACTGGCCCAAGTGTCAGACCCTTACGCAAGTATGTGGATTCTTAGGTGTGTGTGGTGTCCTTCAGATTTTTATCAAGGATTTCGCGTCAATCACTCGTCTGTTGGTCAATTTGACATGAAAGGGGATTCCCTTCAAATGGGAAGAACACCAATGACAAGCTATGCAGTGTCTCAAGGACACTTCTGTACCTCTCCCACTATCCGGTGTCTGGATTATGAATCTGGATGTGAAGTCATTTTAGCCATTGACACGTTGATGATCACGGTCGGATACATCCTATTACAAATGGGAGAGGATGGAAAGCACTACCCCAATCGTTTCGGATCGCTCAGCCTTCACTGAGGTCGAGAGTTGCTACTCCCAGGCCAAACTCGAGCTGTACAGATTGTTTCACGCCTTGCAAGCAGTCTGGATCTTCATTTTTGGGGTTGCGAACTTCACTGTGGAGATGGACGCGAAGTATGTCAAGGGTATGATCAATAACCCAGATCTTCAGCCTAACGCGACCATCAATCAATGGATCACAGGCATTCTTTTGTTCAACTTTTGTGGAGTTCACATTCCCGCTACCCATCACATTGGAGCGCTTACCATATTTCCCCAGATCAAAGATTACCATCCCAGTCGCGGAATTGATGGGATTGGCAGACGCAGAACTCGATGAGTTTGACACTGAGGAAGATATCGTGCACGAGGAAAAGTACGATGATGCCGACACAGACAACTAGCTATCCATCCAAACACTATTCAATGTCCAATATGTATTCATTCTACCCCAGGTTTTGTCTGGTGACCTCTATACCACATACAAAAATATCACTAAAAAGAACAAAAACAACAGACAGTCGCACAATATGTTCTCTCTGCTATCCATTTCCTCTCCGTTTCACGATCATGAAAACATTAAAATCACTTAAAATAGATGAAGAAAAACTGAGTGGAAGCTCGTAATCTGCTATCATGTTCTCTGCTGTTTCTCCTCATATGTTGTGCTTTTGTCGTGTCCTCTCATTTTTCTCTTCCTTTCTTACTCAGGGACATCACTCGGACACGGACATGGATTGGACGTGGATACATTCAAACAACTACAATACAGACAAAGAAGGTGCTACTCTTATAAGATGGGCCAGGCTACCTACATTCCCAATGCCCCCTTGATTGCACGTTTTGGCTCTCCAAGATCCATTCTCCACCAGTCAGGATGGAAGTGTGATACGGGATTTTTTTGGGTGTTGACAGGAATAGAAGATGGTAGTAGTATGTTATGTGAGTGATTACCATTGTTATGAGTAGGAGGAGACGTCACTGACGTTCAAGTTCAGAGTGAATGACTATCTGAGCCTCAAGATCCATGGGAGGTATCATGAATGGTAGCCTCATAACTTGCCAGCTACGATTGATCAGATAGGTAGCCTGGTGGACTCCAGCATGAGCACAGCCTCCGGCGGATGCAAGCAAAGTCATGTTGAAGTTCAATCAGCTGAAGTACAAAACATTCTATCTGGACTGACTCTTAGTTGTGAAGCCATCCATAGAAATGACAAAAGAATCAGTATTTCTAAGACATAGCTTCCAGAAGTACTCATGGCAGGAGATGCTATTGTTACATCTGGCAAGACTCACTGAAGCTTTTATCCTCAAGAAACCAGAGGAGATCAAAAATGAAATTTTGACACTAACAGCCACAAGTACTAGCAGATCAAAAATAGATCCTTGAACACTCTTGAGATTGATGTTTCAAAGCTCAGGCCCAGTGGCTCCAAGGACATGTACAGCACAATATATAGACTGACTGAAGAAACCTGGTCAAAGTGGGGACTCTCCCCTGAGATGAATGACATCTTGAGGTTGAGCAAGAGGTTATGGGATGAATGAAGCCCATCAGAACCAGAATGCTCAAGATCCTGGATATCAGGCCTGTGTGGGCTTAGACCCTTCATGAAAATGTATTCATAACCACAAAGGCAAGAATTCCAGGCACATGGGGGGCACTTGAGTCAAGGCTTCCATTCCAAACAACTGAAGTCTAACATGAATGGAACCATATCCAAGAACCTTCTATCTGCCATCCAAGTCGGAATGTATGGCGCAGAGCTGTTTACATCCCATTCTGGTCAGCAACACACTATCCGCATCCTTATTGAGAGGGTTTGTGGTCTTCTCATGCAAGATATGTAGGTCACATGACTTGTATTTTAATAGGGGATTTTCTGTGCATCTGGCACTACAATTGTGAACTTGCTATTGAATGTTCTGTGTTCAATTTCATTCAAGATCTGCCTCAGTTTCTTGTACTACTCCTGGTGATGGAGTGAATCAGGGAGAGTCACTAGGGTCTAAATACTTATATGGATTCCTGTTTTGGTGATATCCTGGCCTCCACAATGATGACAATTAATGATGGCATATTGAGTGAGTTCCATTTGGCAACAACAGAAGAAGGTGGATTGGCTATGAGCATACCGCCACAATCCCATTCATGGTGCTAGAACTGCTCACAGAAGATAGTTTGGTAGGGAAGATCAAACATGTTACATGTCATGTTTTGTGGATCTGTCCTTGCTACAATGATGGCAGACTTTGCAAGAGTCGACCCTGGGATGAGTAGTTAAAAGTGGATGCACTTAAATATGGGAAGGAGAAGACACATTTTCTTATCACTCTTTCCCTGGTGATGGCTAGACAAGGGTACACCTGGAATTTGCTAGTCACTCAGTATTGTCTGAATACATTGAAGCAGTGAAAGCCCCCACAACTCTATTGTTCTGAGACAACTCAGACAGATCAGACATTACAAGACCTGTTTAAATCATTTCTCCAAGAACCAGTTACTGAGTGTTACACTTGGACCGGGTAGATATGAGCATAGCCTTTGTGGAGTAAGAACGAGGAGAGTGTTGAGTCAAAAGTATGATGAGGTCTTATAGAAGTAACTAGGACGAAGACTGCAAGGATCAAGGAGCTCGTGGGGTCGTCCACACGAGGTTCAAGGCTTTCAAGGATGTTGGGCTGGTTACCAACAGGATCAAGTGATGACCACAAGAGCAATGAATTGTACACTGTACAGGATTACAAAGGAGCTCAAGAGTAAGGAAAGTACATGGAGCAATAAACGAAGGTTTATATACTACATGGAAGAGAAGTTCAGGGCAAGCATGGAATGTGAAAGAACAAGATAGAAAGTGAAGGAAGGTACACAATGACCGAGCAAGTGGAGTACTGTCGGGACACTGACAGAAGGAACTGGAGATAAGGGAAAGTCATTGTGGAAAAGGAATAGTGTCCGAGGTACACATTGTACAAGGTAAGCGATAAGAAAAGAGAAAGTCGTAACACTGAGCTCATGAAATGGACCCCCTTTGTGGATGTTCAATAGCAACTGGTAACTATGTATTCCCAATGGTCTGTGTACTCCTAAATCTCCTGAGTATTGCTGAGTCACCATGATATATTGCACAGTCACTCCTTTTCCTCAGCATTGTGCTCTGTCTCTTCTAGTGACTAATGTGAGTATGGACCATGGTCTCTAGTGAACCTGACAGCATGCTATAAATACTAGCCACCTTGTCCAAACCACCAACCACAATGAGCAAATCATTGAGTATACTGGGGCTATGACACATCAACAAGAGATCTCATACCTGGTCAGCTAATGACATACCATGAGCCTGCGAGCATACTTTTTAGGAATTTGTACATTCAGTGGCTATGACTGCTTAGTAATCATGTAGTGTTTAGTCTCTGTCTCCGCTCGGCTACACCTCAGTGTCTGTCTACTCGCAGTACACTGTGTTACGATCACTACTCAAGCTAATGGACTTAAAATTTTTCTTTTCATTCAACCCCTATCTATTTCCTTCTCATTCACATTAGATCCGCATTGCAGCCTCATGCTGCCACAGCATACATGCACACAACGCATGTCCGCTACATGCCTTTACCTCATGTTACCCAGTACCAAGGATACTTACCATATATAGTAGTAGCACTGCTTGGTCCGTGCACACATGTACTTAGTATATAAACCCCAATGCAGCGCCAGAGAACACTAGTCTTGTTCTCTTGGAGTTTCCCCTACAGGCAACTCTACTTCTCTTCCTCTTTTGTCTTTTTCTCTGTGCAAGCGACCTAGCACAAAGCTTCACTTAAGTGTGAGTCTTTAGGGTTGTTTCACACTGAGGTGAGCCCTAGCACTATCCATTCTTACTACTCAACTAATAGTCCTGTAGTCTACCTGTTCTACAGG
This sequence comes from Boletus reticuloceps, assembly GCA_018397855.1. Classification (NCBI taxonomy): domain Eukaryota; kingdom Fungi; phylum Basidiomycota; class Agaricomycetes; order Boletales; family Boletaceae; genus Boletus; species Boletus reticuloceps. The sequence continues at coordinate 561,196 of JAGFBS010000028.1, forward strand.
TTATGAGCCCTGAGCTCTGTAACTGAAAGTACGAAGTCTCAGGAACCCTAGCACACTCCGTAACAACACCATGTCTGAAACAAAACTGGGAGATGAGTTTATGAAAGTCCCAAAACTTGATGCTACTGGAAAAGACTGGACAACATGGAAAGCCCGGCTGAAGCTGTCGTTGACAGCACGAGGAATGGAAGGTTACCTCGATGGCTCGGAGCCAGAACCCATAAACCCAGCAACCCAGCACTTCCCAGATTGGACACCTGACACGGTCGAGGAGATGGCTGAGGTCCAGGACTACCTAGAGGACCATAAGAAAAGGCGTAAAAATGATGCCATTGTACGATAGCAGATTGTCGCTACCATTCCCAACTCCTTATTCCTTTCCCTCATATTGAAAGACACCGCAGAAGAATACTTTGACGTACTCAAGAGCCGTTTTGAACAGTGTTCATTGGTCATGAGCATTGAGAAGAGACGTCAGCTGGGCAAAATGAAGCTGAAGGACGGAGGAGACGCTTGCGAACACATCGAGAAGATGTGCGCACTGCGTGAAGACCTTGTGTCAATGGAAAAACCTATTCCCGACAATGACTTCTTCAACATGATCTTCGCATCACTTCCTCGTTCCTACAACAGTATCCTTTCATCAGTTTCGGCAAACGTACGATTCAATTATCGCTGCATCACCTCCGACCAACTCTCGTCTGCCATCATTGACGAATATGAACACCTTCTCGCTCAGGGTGGTGGAAAGTCCAAGACAAAAGACGATGATATAGCATTTAATGTTGACACGAAGAAGGGTAAAGGTCGTCGAAAAGGGAAGGTGAACAAGTCCAATGACGAGTGTCACAACTGCGGATGGAAAGGCCACTAGTCCGATGACTGCTGGGAGGAGGGTGGTGCCAAGCCAGGACAAGCCCCAAAAGGTTGGAAGTCCAGAGGAAAGAAGTCCAACGAGAAGAACTCGAAGGATTCAAAAGAGTTGAAGTGCGCCAAAGCAAACTGTGCGCACACTGCCACTGATGAGAAAGAACCTGATGCCGTATGGTTAGCGGCATACAATGAGCCTGAGGCTACATCATCCCTACCATATGCAGTCCTTGCTCAAACACACACACCAGCAGCCATCATCGAACACTACGACAGCGGCGCCTCGCAACATTTTTTCCCTTATCGTGACCACTTCATCAACCTCGTCTCTATCCCTCTCAAGCCTATTACCGCAGCAGACAAGCGCACATTTGATGCAGTCGGACGTGGTAACCTTCAGATTGAGATCCCAAATGGCAAATATAAAAGCCGAGTGCTTCTGAAGAACGTCCTTTATGCACCTTCAATGGGAGTTACACTTGTCTCAATAAGCAAACTCACTGCTGCTGGGTATGCCGCACTCTTCTGCGACAGTGTATGCCGCATCTTCGATCCTCGAAAGAAACCTATAGGAGAAATCCCAGTCAGTAATGGACTGTATCGAGTACGGCGCACCGCCCCGAAACAGCCATTTGCTGGCACAGCAGGCATAACGGAGACACTCACCATGGAGGACCTTCACGTGCGATTGTCGCACATTGCGCCTGCTGCCATCCACGAAATGTTGACCAAGGGAATGGTCGAGGGTGTCAAATTAGACCCCAATCACACGACGATGGGCCAGTGCGAATCCTGCGAGATCGCACTGCAACACATAAACCTATCGGGAACGTTCGTGAGCGGAAAAGTCGTGAGAAATTCGGCGATAAGATACATACCGACATATGGGGCCCCTCAAGGGTCCAAACCCTAGGCCACAGGACCTACTACACGTCATTCATGGATGACTACACCCATTATACTCATGTCACCCTACTCACGGCAAAGTTGGACACCTTCAATGCCTATAAAGACTATGAAGCATGGGTTAAAACCCAGCATAACACGACGATTAAACACTTACGGTCCGATCGTGGAGGGGAGTATCTGAGTGAGGAGTTTAGCCGTCATTTGAAGATGAGTGGAACCGAACGCAAACTCACCACGCATGACACCCTGCAGCACAACGGAGTCGCAGAACATCTGAATAGGACGCTAATGGAGCGCGTTCGTGCCGTTGGACATGCTGCCAATCTACCGCAAAAGCTGTGGGGGGAGGCATTAGCGCACATTGTTTGGGTGAAGAACTGCACGGACTCGCGTGTGCTCGACGGGAAGACACCGTACGAATTACTCCACAACGCAAAGCCCAACCTTGCGAAGATACCAGCATGGGGAACCAAGGTCTGGGTGCACGACCTGACTGCCTCGAAACTAGACACACGGGCCCAAGAAGGCCGCTGGATTGGTTTTGACGCCGAAAGTGGAATGCACCGAATCTACCGTGATGGTCGAGTCTCCATCGAGCACAACATCTCGTTCAAGAGACAAGAGCCTGTAACCGTAAGGTTTCGGTCAGCACAGATCGAGGGGGAGAGAAGTGAACAGCGCAGAAATGATCAACACCACGATCACAAAGAAGACGACATACCTGCCCCACTCGAAGACCTCCCACTGCCCAGTCAACCCAATTATCCACAGAAAACGGAATCTACAACTGTAGTCAGTGCACCACTCAATGACACTGCACCTACCATAACCGCTTGCCACTCAACTTGTCAATGGATGGAGTCACCGTACATCTGAATGCTGCGTGAGGGCGCTGGCACGCATGACGGTCGTGGTGGGAAACCCATTGTACCTCGCGGCATCCAGACTGTTGAGGGCCGTCGTGAGAGCGAGGGGGATAAAGCGACAGGAGAAGCTGATATTGCTGATAGCCTGTGGGATGACAATGAGGCTGCTTATGCAATGTTCGCGGGAACTTGTGAGGCTGAAGCACTTGAACCAAGGATGATCGAAGAGGCACAGAAACAGCCGGATTGGTAGCGCTGGGACGAAGCAATCAAAGCTGAATTAAAAAGCCTCAACGACGCTCATACCTGGGATGTGGTACCTCGACAGTCAATGAATGTCAACGTTGTAGACTGCAAATGGGTCTTCAAAATAAAGAAGAATGCCACAGGAGAGATCGAGAAGTACAACATCAGTGATTTCAGATGTGACTGTACAGTAAGGTCCCCATTGTACAGTGCTGTACAGACTTCAAAAAGTCGTTGTAAAGCATAAATAACTATTCACAGTGGCCCACAGTGCCTTAATTAGTGTAAATTACACTTTAGAAAGTTAATACAATCAGGTTTGGTCACTACAGATCTGTACATGTCTGTACAGAACTGTACAGTAGAGTACAGTGTTGTGCAGTGGGGACCTTACTGTACCAAAATCACTGTTTTGCTGATGAAGGCACGGTTGGTAGCGCGCAGATTCACACAAGTCCAAGGTGTCGACTACTACGAAACCTATGCACCAGTTGCTCGCCTCGCCTCCCTTCGCCTCATCCTCGCCACTGCAGCACGCAATGATTGGCCCGTCAAAGTCTTCAACTTCCATTCAGCATTCTTAAACGGCAAACTCGACAAAAATGAAGTTATATTCATGGAGCCACCCCCCGGCTTTGATGGAAAAAGACGTGATCTTGTTGCCTGCTTACAAGTCGCAATCTACGGCTCCAAGCAAGGCGCACTCAAATGGTATCAGCGGCTCTGTCGAGAGCTCGCTGAACTTGGTCTCAACCGTACAGAGGCCGACTGGGGTGTCTTCGTAGCCAAAATAGGCACCCACCTCCTCATCTTAGCCTCTCATGTCGATGACTGTATGATAACTGGTACCTCAAATGAGCTCCTCAAAGTGTTCAAGGCCGAGATTGGCTCACACTTCAAGATTACGGATCTAGGGCCAATTAGTTGGCTACTCGGGATGAAGGTGACATGTGATCGTGTTGCACGTACCCTCTCAATCTCCCAGGAACCGTATATTGAAGCCATACTCGTCAAGTACACTTTCACAGACGTAAAACCATTGTCTATCCCCATGGATCCAAACATCCAACTATCTCGAAATCAGTCACCAAAGACAGCCGTCGAAGTCGCAAAGATGCGACAGGTCCCGTTCTGTGCAGCACTCAGATCCCTTATATATCTGGCCATCGGTACTCGACCCGACATTGCGTTCCTTGTCTCTACACTTGCCCAGTTCATGGAAAACCCTGGTTGGGTCCACTGGGAGGCACTCAAACGTGTATTGAGATATCTCATTGGCACAAAGAATTGATCTCTGACCTACAGGACGGAGATACAAGGCCTTACGGGGTACGCGGATGCTGATGGCGCATCACAAGAACATAGGCATGCCATATCGGGCTACACCTTTCTTGTTGACAGCGGCGCAATTTCATGGGGATTGCGCAAACAAGAGCTAGTCACTCTCTCGACTACGGAAGCCGAATATGTCGCTGCGACCCATGCTGCAAAAGAGACCATTTGGCTCCGCTGCCTTATGGGAGAGTTATTCCAACCTCTCAAAGGGCCGATAATGCTCTACAGCGAAAACCAGTCCGCTATTGCGCTAACCAAGGACAGAAAATATCATGCGTGCACGAAACACATCGACATCTGTTATCATTTTATTTGTTACTCAGTTTCTAATGGTTCCATTCGTCTCATTTATTGTCCAACTGACGACATGGTCGCAGACACACTTACTAAAGCCTTACCTAGCATAAAAGCCAAACATTTCGCATTCGCCCTAGGACTCCGCTCTGTTTGAGGGGGAGTGTAGGAATTTGTACGTTCAGTGGCTATGACTGCTTAGTAATCATGTAGTGTTTAGTCTCTGTCTCCGCTTGGCTACACCTCAGTGTCTGTCTACTCGCAGTACACTGAGGTGAGCCCTAGCACTATCCATTCTTACTACTCAACTAATAGTCCTGTAGTCTACCTTTTCTACAGGTGAATCTATATAGTGTCTGTCTACTCGCAGTACACTGAGTCTACCTTTTCTACATACTTTGACCTGATCCTGGAGAGCCTGCAATCAAGCAAACATAATACCTAAGCCCTGAATCCCAGTGTACTGACAGAAAGATGCAGAAAGCAGGGTGGATGTCACTCTGCATGATCTGGATAACACATGACTTGACCATGAATGGAAGCACTGCAAAGGCCTGTATTCTGCAAATAGTAAGATTGTGGTAAGAGGGGTTTATTGCTGATGCTGATGGCCAGCCAGACGGCTCACTGTGTGCATAGTAAGCAAAGACTGTACAATGCAGTGAAAGATAAATGGCGAATTCATTGGCTAACTCAGCGCAAATTGGAGGACCCAAGGGTGTCACAGCATGGGAGAGAATGGGACAAATGTTGGATGCAAAATGGACAAAGAAGCACAAAATGGAGGCATGAATTGAAAACGGAAGTGGAAAGGAACTGATGCAATGAGAGTGGAAAGGAACTGATACAATGAGAGTGGAAAGGAACTGATGCAATGAGAGTGGAAAGAACAAACCAAAAAAATCTGCCCAAGACCACGATGATGTTGACTAAAGGCAGGTGCTCATGACAGTGCAGGAGAGTGCAAGCAATATCTCAGATCAGTAAATGGTTGCAGTGCTAGATACCAAGAACAGAATTAACTCATTGAGAACTAGCTACTACAAAAGGGAAGTGATTATGACAGTGCAAGGTCATCATAGCACATGAAATATATGAAGAGTTCCAAGGAACAGAATTGACTCATTTGGAAGTTTGCTGTATCTCAGATTAGTAATTACACAGGAAATTGGGCTTGGGTAATTAATAACAATGTTGTTGCATTCAATTCTGAGATTATGTAAGTGGTCATAGCCCAGCATTCCTAGTCTCATAAATACCTATCCATTATGATCAATGACAGCTGTCAACTGGGATTCAAATTGTGCTGCAGAAACCTCACCAGAATGTCTGGTGCCAAGTTTCAGTGAACCCTCAGAGTTTCACATGGGTCAATTATTTTGTACAGAAATGTAGTTATCAATAATGTCAGACTTTTCATGCAGTCACAACTCCAGCTTTAACAACTCAAGGTTATGAAGCAGTGCTCATAATTGTCAGAGTCCATATTTCTCCATGGTCTAACTCCGGCAAAGATCCAGAGGGATTGAGGGTGATGAGCCAAAGTCCAGAGGGAGTGGACCAAAGTCTGGAGGGAGTGGACCAAGTCCGAAGGTAGTGGACCGAAGTCTGTTCAGTGATAATACATAGGGGTTCCAATGTTGGTCACTGACTAGCAGTGACGTTCAGAGGTGTCGGAGGATGGAGAGACCAAGGAGCAGAGGGGGTGAGGACATCAGCACAGGACTTATGTGTCACGCCCTTGCTAGTCTCACAGATCCTTGTATTTTAGAGGTTCAGAGGTTCATGGGTTAAGGGAGATCATAGTGAGCAGCGAGGTTGGAAGTATATGGCTTTAGTGGAGCGAGCGAGCGAGATATTTGTACTGTAGGTACAACAGAGGAATACAGGGGTTTATATAGTACTAGAGACCGGGAGGAAGTCGGGGTCTGAAACTACTAGGCGAAGGCAATGTACATAGGAAGGAAGTACTGACTGACGGAGGCAGAACACAGCCGGAACAGGCTATACAGACTGACACCTAGAATGCAGACTAGAGCTGAAGGAGATTAATAAAAAGGTACAAGTCCGGAGATACGACTCCGTGGATGTCCAATGGAAGAATTGAATCTCCTGTACATGTCCGAGGATTTCCAGATAGGGGCTAAGGAGGATTTCCAGAGATGAACTCCTAAGGGAATGGGATGGAGGTGAACTCCTAAGGGAGTTCCATGGAGATGAACACCTAAGGGAGTCCGATGGAGGTGAAGTCCTAAAGGAATTTGATAGAGGAGTGACCTTGATTTGAGGGAGCTCAATGGAGTTGGTTGGAGATATACGGAGATGTACGGAGGTGACCAAATAGATGTTGGAATGGAATATGACAATAATAGAATAGAATATGGTATGTGGTTGTGATAGTGCAGGGGACATGAAGGCATTAAGATTCTTTAGAGCCTGAATTAGAAATGTAAATGATCACACTGTTGCAGCTCAGGAGACCAGGAATTCTATTCAACCCAAACATCTGGATCAGTACATGATCAACTCATTGAAGAAGTAAAATCAAGTACATAATCTTGAGTGTAGACAGCAACAATGCATGCATAGAATTTGGTTTAAAAAAAATAAACCTTAACTCCTTTCAAGTCCATGGGATTCCACAGAGGTGTACATATATCAGTCAGATAATATTATTCATGAGTCATTCATTCATTTCTCAGATGCAGTCATGGCCTGGCAACCAGCCCTCCTTGATTCATTAGAGCAGGAACAACTCAAAGACTACCAATGAATGGTAGTTTACAATTCATTCCATGACATGATTATATAGGCAAGTAATGCTACTAGCAGCCAAGGCTTTCCCATACTTCCGTGAATTCATTAGCCTGGACTCAAAGAACCAGTATGCCAGCCCCAGCAGTACTTCCAATAGCCTTGCTTGCATGCCAGCAGCCTACCAGGGCTTGAGGATTCCAACCAAACAGCAACATTCTCACAAATTACCCAGCCTCATGAACAGTACTTCTTCCATACCATGTCTCCAAGTTAGACTGATGCCCTTTCAGCCCAGAGATCTACACCCTATACAATTCCTACAATAATAGCATAGACATGGTGAATCTGATCATCCCAGAATATGTCACCATGAACAACCTGGCAATGGACGATGAAATGGTACACTTTTATTCCTCTTATCTGATGATAGTTAATATTCTGTGTAGGCCCCGCTGCTTGCAAATTGTTATGACTTTCTCTTTTCTTCATCGCTTACCTTGTACAATGTGTACTGTGGACACTATTCCATTTCCACAATGACTCTTCCTTATCTCCAGTTCCTTCCCGTCGGCACCCCGATGGTACTCCACTTGTTTAGTCATTGTGTACCTTCCTTCACGTTCTATCTCTTTCTCTCGCATTCTATGCCTACCCTAAACTTCTCTTCCATGTAGTATATAACCCTTCGCTTATCGCTCCATGTACCTTCTTTACTCTTGAGCTCCTTTGCATACCTTGCATAATCTATCGCTCTTGTGGTCACTCCTTGACCCCTTGAACCCTTGACCCTGTTGGTATCAGCCCAACACTTTGAACCTTGTGTGGACGCCCCCACGAGCTCTTTGATCCTTGTAGTATTTGCCCTACTCTGAAGGACGTTACTTCTATAAGACCTCGTCGAACTTTTGACTTGACGCTCTTCTTGTTCTTACCTCGCAAAGGCTACGCTCGTACCTACCCGGTCCAAGCGTAACACAAATATGCAGCATCAATTGGCACCTGGGCCCCCCACTGCCAGTGGCAAATCCTCAAGCAAGCGCTCATTCTCAAACATGTCTGGCCCCAATGATACCTTCTCTGTGTCCCCCCTCCGTCCTCCCCTCATCATCCATTTCCCCAGTTTCAGCATCAAACACCTCATATCACCCTCCCAGCAAGCGCAAAAAAACAGCTGCTACTACCTGTGATCACAAGGCCACCGGGTCACAAGTTTCTCCCGCTGTTGCCCTCGTAGGGGTCCAAAGTTCAATAAACCATCTTACAGACACAGTTAGGACAATGTTCCTTGATCCCATGGTCTTAACCCAGCCGGCAATGGTGGCCCTCTTTGCCGATGTTGATATGCCCACCGATCACCACCGATTCATGCTTGGAATCCTCAGTGCTTCAAATGGCAACAATGCCACTGTATACACAGCCATCCCGGACGTCAAGTGATGTCAGGCATATGTCAGAGACTTGTACAATAAACATGAAGTTCCAACCACTGTGGGCTCAAGCAGTGACATTGGGGACATGTGATTCCACAGCCAAGTTGGGTTTGTACCAGTGGCTGTCAAGTTGTACTACTATATTTTATCCTGTTGTTCTGTACAATGTATTGCAATTTCCGTGAACTGGTTTCCGAGTTTCTATCTTGTGTTGAAATGAGTGGACTGCAATTGGTTCAAAAGGAAACTAATAGTACATGAAGTCACCATCCACTGAGTCATTCCTCACCACTAGAATCAAAGCCATCTTCGCCAGAGTCCATACCACCATCGTCCACAGCCATGGCCTCACGATCCTCCTGGATATGCTGATAATCCGTCCACATTGCAGATGAAATGTTATCTTGCCTAGTTTGTAGATTGTGTTGCATCCCATCCACACCAATTATACCCTTCACATCAATAGCCAGATTCTCATTTGGGCCTGCCAGATTGCCATCATTAACAGCTGGTTCATCCGCTTAATCTTCGATGGGATTGTGTGAATGGATTATGTTGTGGATGGTACATAGAGCTGCGAGAATGTGTGCTTGTACTTCGAGGGAATACTCAGCTGGTAACCAAAGGATGCAGAAACATCATTTCAAACACTAAATGCACGCTCAACGACATTCTGCAAGGAAGCATGGCGCAGGTTGTATAATTCCTCTTTGTTTGCCGGTCTAATTAGGGTCAAAAATGGTCTAAACGAATCTTAGAGATAAGAAATACCTGATATGAGCCTGCCCCCACTCTGCGAGATGGTAATGAACACCACGATACGGAATGAGAAGCTCAATGCGCATAGGATACCATGCGCCAGCAAGAATATATTTCCCGTCAGGTACCACAAGATTGTTTCGGGTCCTTGCATCTTCGTAGACATGTGCATCAGTTGCAGATCCCTCCCATCCTGTAAGTGTATATGTAAAATTGAGGTCGAAATCACAAGTGAAGATGCAGTGTTGCAATATGACCCCCTTGCGGTTCCGATAGTTCGGATGGAGATATGCAGGAGTCGCAGCATGGATGTGGCTGCCATCAATTGCGCCAACTGCATCCTTGAAATAGGGCCAAAATTTTGTTTTGTTCCGTATTTTCGCTGGGACCAGGTCTCCAGTAGTGGGAAGCTGAATATAGTTTGTGTACATTGGCAGGCTCGAGAATATCTCAAGCATCTTTTGGAAATAGCTGTGATGTTATACACAATACATGTCACTATCCAGCCCAAGGCTGGCTTTTGCTTACATAGAAATTGTACTGTTTGATCATTGACAGTGTTCTCCAATGTGCGGATGGTCAGGCCGGTCACCGACATGTAAAGAAAGATAGCAAGTTGTTCCTCCAACGAGACGAACCTAGAATTCATGTGACCAAGCTCCCAGAGCTCGGAGATAAGCTGAAGAAATATGTGGTGGTGCATGCCAAGCTCGCAACGAATGTGATTGGGATGTCCATCCAGTAGCTCCAGGATCCATTGTTGGCCAGAGAGGGCAGAGGTATGGTACGGTATAGGGTCATTTCAGATTATCCCTGTTGTCAATATTTCAGTCAAAGCACATAGGACAATGTTGAGAATGCTAAGTAGATGATGATGAAATGTTTGGCATTGTGCTTGGGTATCCATGGTGTCGTCATGGTGCAGGACTGTTGCGATAAGCAAATCAAACTCTGAGAGTTGAGCCAATCCCATGCCGAATCACCAAAGGCTCACATTACTCTATCCACAGGTTCTGTTGGTTTCTGTACAGACTCTAAAGCTGTCAGTACCAGCAGGAAGACTTACCACATCATCCAGGTGCATTGAGGCCGAATCAGGCTAATTGAACGTGATGTACATGATGTACATGGACCATAGACAATGGGGAAGCGATCCCAAGGTGTGATATGCGAAGCCGGCACCACCAGAGTCAATCGAAGCCACCGTGCACACTTAGAAAGTGCAGCGTCAGCAAGGCGACCTGCGACTTCCATATACAGACATCACATGAGCGCAGATGTTCAACTCGCGCTGGACACTCATTTCGGACATGATTACTACTCGTTTAATGGAGGAGGATTACTGCTACATAAGCACCATTCTTTTTTGAATATCTTTATATCCTTCCTTTCCACTACCATACACCCACACATTTGAAGGGGAGTGTTGGAATTAGAAAACGGTGTGCGGTCATACAGCAACCGTATTACATAATCACACAGTATTTAGAATCTCCATACCATAGCATTACTCTAGTGACTACTTACTAGAGTTTTCACAGAGTTTCCACAGGCATTTCCCACATACTATGCCTGGATTTATCTCATCACCTGCTGTGATAAAGTTCATCAATTGAAACATAGCTGTCATAGGGCATTTAAATCGATCTGCACTTACCTTCATTGAGACTGGGGCCAGAATTGTCTTCCCCAGTTTCTCCCAAATAGTCAACATGAGGTTCCAATGAGGTGTTCACTGGAGGTGCATCAACAACAGGCCCAGGATTGTCCTGGACCTTGTAGAGCCTCTGATGAGCTGCACATTGTGCTATAAAAAAAATGGTTAGTGTCAGTGAACATCCGAGAGGAAAACAACATTTTTTAAGCAAGTTCTCCAAATCGTTGTTGAATGACAGGCTCTGCTTGTCTTCAGCTGCATGCTGCTTGCAACTGCTTTCATGCCTTTTGAAGCCTTGCCTTTTGAAAGATTTGCCACAATGAGGACATGGTATTTGTGTAGTCTGGATGTCTTTGGAGTAGTTATACCTCACATGGGAGGTACGAGAAGGCACCATGATTGCACTGAAACAAGAGGATGATTATGGGTCATACAGCAAGGCATGGGAAACCATCATAATTACATGATATCACACATTGATGGAGAGATAACGAGGGTTTCGGCTACCATAATGTATTAGTCATACTGACATGTCTATGCCATTTTGAGGCAATGACAATGGCATAGGAAGCCAGTGGCATTACGATGGGGGGAAGGATTTTCCGACAAAGCACAGTGAAAGATGGAACATGTGCATTTACCTTGATTCAACAGTAGTGTCAAAATGCAGTCAAAGATCAGACATGTCTAGCAACTTTCAGGTTCATAAATTTGCCTTGATATTTGACAATAGTGTCCAATCAAGACTAGAGGTGAAATACAAAAATATTGAGTAACTTTCAGAGTCATGAACTTATCTCAATTTGACACTAGTGTTAAATTGAGGTAAATATTGCATAGATGCTGGTACTTGTGACATGTGAAGTAGAGTGAATTGTTGTGAAATTTTGAGTTTGTATTACATTTATGTTACTGGAGTGGAGACAGCAATGTTCATATATGTATATGATCTAGAAATAAGTCATGAGACACATGTTTGTGTGTGTACTTGTTAGTGAGTATGATAAACAACAATTGTATTTTATCCCCTTAAGGTTAGGCCTGGTTACTTTAACAAAATCAACACATTTCTATAAAACAGATCAACCATGTGGTGGACTGATACAACCTCCACTCAACACAATTTCCACTGTGATTACATCTATACTATGAGTTATCAACACCCATGGCATGAACAAAAACAAAACAAAACATTTGTGTAATCTCACTGCAATTCTACATACATGTTGAATTTGTTGAAATTAGCAAATGGTGTGCAGTCATACAGCCACTGTATTACATAATCATGCAGTATTTAGAATCTCTGTACCATAGCATTACTCTAGTGACTACTTACTAGAGTTTCCACAGTTTCCACAGGTTATGAGCCCTGCCTGAAGCTCCTCAGTAGCTGAACCAGCTTACTCATGAAAATGGTCAAAGCTCTCAAGCTGAAACCGGACAGACAGAACTGGTTGGTGTGGCACGAGAACAGCTGGAATATCACTGACATACAGCGAGTAGCCAATTACCTCGCAGGAATACCACCAGACCCATTCAAAGATGTTGACAACTCACTCGTGAAATGTGTCATCAAATGCACAGTCCCGAAGTCAATATTCTAGCATTTTTGACACTTAGGTACAGTGCAGGAATACATGAACTACCTAATGGAATGATTTGACTATGCACGCAGATGCCAGGCAGTCGGGAAGAAATCCAATGAGTCAAAATGACAGGGAATTGGGCGAAACATCATGTGGGAGAGTTAACAAAGGCACAGCTGCAGCAAGCAGACCGGGCATAGTGACCACAGCCAAGACAACTGGCAGTGTAAGCCTCACAACCCTGGCAAGCAGCCCACTAGATGACAGCAAGGGTGCTGAAGCCCATCACACACCCATCAAGCCCCAGACACCCCAAATGCCAAGCCAGTGAGTCCATGAAGAGACTGCTGACGTCGAGAACCTGTACAAGATGTGTGCCAAGCCTACAATGCCAGCGGACAGGTTGCAGAACCCCGAGAAGGCGAGTCAGCAGATCCATGAGAGACTGCTGGTGTTATGAACTCAAATGCAAGCCGTGCTGAGCCAATGAGGCCAGTGGGCACATCACATAACCCACCAGACGAGCCACTCAAGGAGTGGGCTTGGGACGAGGTTAGCGAGATCAATGAAGTGGCCGAAATGGCAGCAAGAGAGGGCACGGGTGACAACAACAATAAGCCACATCGACCCCGGATACTCTCAAACCCCAAGTCGAAACCACCACTACACGAGTTGTGCACCATGTTGCAAGAACAAACACCGCCGAGTGAAGCAGCATCAGGTAACACTGCAGCTACAGGTAATGAGATCAAGAGTGGGGAGATGACAGCCAATGAAGAATGTCAAGCGCATGAGCACCTCAATGAACAAACCAGTCGAGTGGACATATCCAAAGATGACACCACCATGATGATACCACATGCACCCCAGAGCATGTCACTCAAGGGGGAGTGCACACGACAAGTGAGCAATGGTAGCACTGGGCTGACCATGCACAAGTCAGACAATGCCAAGGTGACCAGACAGTGACCAGCACAAGTGCACAAAGCACGGAGTCACACAACTACCCAGCTGACATAGAGACGACAATGGATCCAGCAAGACTGTTGAAGGACCTTGCAGATGCAATGGGTGATGATGACTGTCATCCAGACACACCCACAGAGTCGCTCAACAAGCCTGAAGGCACAGGATGGTGAGATGGCAAGCAGAGGGTTGAGAGAGTCGAGCAGGTCGAGGCTGAGGTGTCAAAAGGAGGTGTGGAGGTCATGGACAATGATGATGACGAAGGACATCAATGGAGGGAACTTGACAAACCCCATGACAAGCTGCAAGTTGAGTCCACAGACCCCATGGTCGTCCAGGTTGAGCCAGGGGATGAGACCACTATCAAACCAAAAGGACATGCCATGAGCTGAAATGCAGGCACAGTGGTCAATGGTGAGGTCATAATGGTAAGCCGAGAGGTCCAGAACGAGGTGAAGAGTTCAATGATGTGCCAGCAAGAACCACTGATCAAGGGGAAGAAAAAGGCCCATCAGCAAACCTACATTTTTTCTGAGTGATTGAGATCAATGACATAACTGACAGGCCTGAATGGATTGATCACCAATAGATTGACCTGCTGACTGAACTGGTTGACTAACCAACTACCTAGCTGACAAATTGACAAAATTGACAAACCTAACTGACTGACCAACTGACCAACTGATGTAGCTGACAGAAATGACTAACTGGTCAGTTGATGGCCTGATAGGCTGAATTGGCTGAATTGGCTGACAACCTGGCTGGCTGATAGACTGATATGACTGACTGACTGGTTGACTGACTGACTGGTGAGGTGACAAGACTGACAAGACTGACCAGATAATCAATTGACTTACTGGGTGAACTGATGGAAATGATATCATGGGTTAATTGACAAGCTGATATGTTGATAGCCCTGAGGATGCTGATACCAATGGATTACTTATGAACTGAGAGACTGAAAGCACTGATCACGCTGCTGTCAGTCATGTCAGACAACTCAGAAAGGTCATTGATTGTGACAACTCAGAAAAAATGTAAGTTTGTTGATGCATACAACGATCCAAGGTTGATTGGCCATGGCTGATGAAGAAACTGATCAGCACAGTGCAACATACAATGACAACATACCTGACAAGCCCCCAGTGCCACCCAAGCCACCTGATGAAGCTGCAAACAACATGAGCAAACCCCAGAGCATCAAGCTCGAGGGAGAGGGTGAAAGTGATCCGAGTTTCAAGCCAGAATCCACGGAGGATGAAGCAGACGTGTCGACAGTGTCAGGACATGTCAAGGACATCAGGGACGAGCTGAACAAGCTGCCTAATGTGTCAGAACATGAACCCAAATGGTCAGAGCTGAGTGAGGAGGAGAACTCACCAGATGGAGCTCAGACCAAGCCAATCAAGCTGGGATGTGAAGCGGTCGCACAGAGCGACATCCAGAGGGTCCATGGATGTCCTACAAGCGTCAGAAATGAGTGTGCCACGTCAAGATAGAGGGCCAAGAGGCCACATACAGATCCAGGGGGTGAGGAGAGATGTTGAGCATGATTCAATGCACGAGAACGATGCGGATGGCGTCCATATGGATGGGAGAGGTGACGGACAGGGTCCTGCGAGTCAACATGAGTTGAAACAGATGTGCTAGCTGAAGAGGAGGCAAGTCAGCACTGAAAGCAAAAGCGCACGATGATGGATGTACTTGATGTTGGAATTAGCAAATGGTGTGCGGTCGTACAGCCACCATGTTACATAATCATGTAGTATTTAGAATCTCCGTACCATAGCATTACTCTAGTGACTACTTACCCGAGTTACCACAGAGTTACCACAGGCATTTCCCACAGGTTATGAGCCCTGCCTGAAGCTCCTCAGTAGCTGGACCAGCTCACTCATGAAAATGGTCGAAGCTCTCAAGCTGAAACCGGACAGACAGAACCAGTCGGCATGGCGCAAGAACACTCGGAAGATCGCTGACATACAGCAAGTAGCCAATTACCTCGCAGGAACACCACCAGACCCATTCGAAGATGTTTACGACTCACTCACAAAATGTGTCATCAAATGCACAGTCCTGAATTCAATATTCAAGCATTTTCAACACTTAGGCACAGTGCAGGAATACATGAACTACCTAACAGAACAATTAAACCAAGCGCACAAATGCCAGGCAGTCAGGAAGAAGCCAAACAGTCAAAACCACAGATAATTGGGCGAAACATCACACAGGAGAGTTGACAAAGGCACAGCTGCAGCAAATGGACTGGGCATAGTGACCATGGCCAAAATGACTGGCAGTGTAAGCCTCACAACCCCGGCGAGCGGCTCACTAGATGACAGCAAGGGCGCTGAAGCCCATTGCACACCCATCAAACCCCAGGCACTCAGAATGGCCACCAGCACCAAGGTGCATGACTCAGAAGTCCCTCATGCAGCCACAATGCAGCCACCCAAATGCCAACCAACATGTCAGACAGGTGGAAGGATGACAGATGGCAGAAGCACGGCCACGGAAGACCACCACACAGCCATGGTCCAGCCCCAGATACCCCAAACAACAAGTCGGCGAGTCCGCGAAGAGACTGCTGACGTCGAGAACCTATATGCAATGTGCGCCAAGCCTACACTGCCAGTGGACAGGTCACAGAACCCTGAGACGGCGAGTCAGTATGTCCATGAAGAGACCACTGGCGTTGCAAACTCAAATGCAAGCCACGCCAAGCTGACAAGGACAGCGGGCACATCACATGATCCACCAGACGAGCCACTCGAGGAGCAGGCTTGGGACTGGGTCAACGAGATTGATGAAGTGGCCGAAATGGCAGGTGGAGAGGGTGAGAGAGCTGTGGAGGCGAGAGGACAAGGAGCTGGGGCAATGGATGCCACCAGAAAGAGTCCCACCGTGCTGTACAGTGAGAGCGACAGTGGTGACATGGAGATCAACCACATGTGTGCAACACCTGAGGAGACCTGCAATGACCACGGAAAGGTCGTGAAGACCATTGATGAAGAAAAGAGGGCGAGTGATGCACCTCATGAACCAAATGAGGCAGCGAGCAAAGCTCGACCACCACCCCCACCCTTCTCCAAGCCTGTCAGTGAGTCGCTTGAGGGGGAGCAAGAAGGTCAAACAGTGATTGAAACCACTGACAAAGAAGAGTTGCAGGGCATCATAGACAACCCAGACGACACAGTGAACGACCCCAGTGAGCGCATAGGGCATCTGTTAGCCTGTATGCACAGTACTGACGCACAGAAGGTCGATACTGCACCAGGTCAAATAGTCGAGCTGGGCAACACCATGGGCATGCGGATGGAGTAGTGACCTCCACCCCCATGATGATGCCCAATGCAAGGTGAAGGACACAGGTGACAGCGCAAATGACTGCACCAACGACAAGAGTCAAAAGGGGGCAAGCTCGGATGGCAACCCGCCAGACCCTACGGACATGACAGATGACCGGGATGGCTGTACAAGAGTTGAGGAGAGCCACAGGGAGTACCAGGGAGTTGGAGATGACAGTGGATGAGGCAGCAATGATGGCACAACACACAACACAAGTGGTGACTCACAGGGAGTCATGCGGAAGTCGTTCACTATGGATGAATACAGTCAGCGCCGAGAACGATCCAGAGGACTCACCTGTGCCACCAGAGCCACCCGACATACCCATGAACCATGTGAGCGAACCTTGTGAAGTCTGGTCAAGTCCGGTTTGTTCGCCTTTTTTGGCACAACCGGACCCGGACCGGTCTTCAAAAATCTCAAGATGATTGCAACTGAAACTGAAACTGATCAAGACCGGTCTTGATTGGTTGCAGTGTCGGTTGCAACCAGTTGCGACCAGTCATATAGACAACCGGTCGCCAACTCATGGTAGACTGGTTCGAACTGGTTCGATGGCCATGGCTGCATGGCAAAGAGGCTATGTACCTCATGTAGAACACATTGCACATAAATGTAGAGTACACTACTGGCTTTTGAGTCTCTATACCCCAACCTGCATCATGTCTTCAGACATTCGGCGATCTGATCGTGTGCGATGACCTACTGAAAAGATTGCGTCAATGAAGGGAACAAAATCTCACTCTCTAATACCACAGAAAAATTGGGACACAAACCTCAAAAAGCGGAGACGAGTGGTGACAAGCGATGATGAATCCTCACCCCCACGATGCTGGGAATACAAGTCAGACAGGAGTGGGGAAGACTCGGACAATGGCTCACCAGTTGCTAGCCAATGTGTGTGTAGGACAGTGAAGTCTCATTCCCGCAGGCATCACGCTCGTTCCCATTCCATCACTTCTGGTTGATCTGGTTGATCAGCAGCATCCAAAGTCAAGGAGGTGCCTCTGTCCGGCAGTGAAGACGATGTTGCTGAGTTGGCATCCCTGAGGTCTTCCAGCATTGACACTTGGCCAGAAAGCGTAGGTACCAGTTGATCTAGCATGATCTGGGATGCTTATATCAGTTTACAGGGTTGGAGTGACAACGACACGCCCATCACCAACAAGTGTCCCATCAAAAAGCAATGTGCAGCAGACATACTCACAATTTTCTCCGATCATTGCACGGTCAAATTCTGCCATGAAAATGGGAAGGTCGAGGAGCTGAAGAGAAGGTGGTGCAACGTGTGCAAGTAAGTGAAATGAACATTATTGTGTAGATGTACTCATATGTATTTGAAAGGGATGACAAGAAGTACGTTCAGAAACATACCAAGTGGAAAGCATTCCATGTCAGCTCAAATTTGTTGTGTCGCCAGCATATCCAGAGCCATTATGCATTGTACAAGGAACATTGTCGAGAATTGGTATTGACAGAACACCACCATGCAATGCCGCGCAAGATCGTGAAAGCGAATACAGAGGTGTTGAAGGGTAGCCAACAGACGTTAGATGGCGTGTTCCAGAGAGCCGCACCCAAGGAGTTTTCACAGGAGAGTGTCTTGAAAGCAGTCGCAGAGTTTGTGGTTTGTGACGACCAGGTAATGACGGGTTTGCATACATTGCTTGTGTACCAAATGCTGAAACCACGTGTTTTCTAGAGTTTACTAGTGGCGAGCAATGCCTCGTTTAGGAATTGCCTTGTTGCTATGCGGCCCAAATCCATTACTGCTGACTTTCCGTCAACTCACGATGTCAGCGTCTATATCCACACAGATTTTGTCAAGTATATGGATGGTCTTTGAAACCAAACTCAGGTATTTAATTCTCTCATATATACATTTCAAGGCTGAAAACAATGCTAGGTGGCAACCATCGGACAAATCTCGACTACAATGGATCTCTGGTCAGTGAATCAAAGCAAGGTTTTGTTTATGGGGATCACAGCTCACTGGATCGAGCGCAAGAGTGATCAAATGTGGTTGCTCACCAGCAACATCATCGCTTTTAAGTCCATTGTTGGATCACATGACGGCGAGAACCCCGGGCAGTACTTTGTCTCCCTGTGCAAGCGAGCAGGGATTCTCAGTGCAAAGAATCCAAAGGTGCATTACTTTTTTTCTTTTTTCCATTTCATTCTTCACACCAATGACCCTTCAAACAGTTGTTTTGCATGACCGCCAACAACACTAGCAACAATGACACAACATGCAACTACATTGAATCATCACTCCACTCCAACGGCATCTACTCATTTGACCTGGATCAACATCAACTTCCGTGTCTGGCACATGTTGTCAACCTCACTATCACCAACTTCATGAACGTTGTAACCAAGATTGGCCATGTCAAAACTACAACGGCGATATGGGAGTTCGACCCAGCACCACCTCAAAACCGAGTCCTCAGAGACTCTCTGGACATTGTCGTCACCATTCGCACACTCTGGGCAACATATCTCCTATTTCAAATGCCTTCAAAAGGAATGTGGAACGGACCCTCCACTGAAGATCCCTCTTCACAGCAACATTCGGTGGGGCACGGCAGATGGGATGCTGGGGCATTCATATGATTTACACATGGTACATTCACTATTCATTGCCAATGTTCACCGTTGACCCAAAGTGCAGCCAATCAATCTATTCATCAGTTCTGCCGATGAGCTCTTCGGTCTGATCACCTCACTCCAACGCACTGGATATCCCATCAAGCATATTCCATGGACAGTGTTTACATTCAAACCATCAGATTGGGAATGTGTCAACAACACTCAATCAATTATCACTGACACCAATTCCATACAACACCTTTTCTCACGCGCTGAACAGCCAACTCTCTGGTGTGCTATTCCCGCATTTGAAGAACTCCAGAGCGCATGGGAAGAGAAGTCCAGCTTGGAGAAATACATATGATTCAAAGCTGCCATCAAATGCAGCTTGCAAAAACTTGGCAAGTACTACAGCAAATTCAATGAGAAAAAGGTCTACATTCTTGCACTCGGTAAGTACCATCGTGTGTATATCGTGACATACTGAACAACAGTGTAGTCCTACATCCATATTACAAATTAACTTACATCGAAATGGCTTGGGGGGTGTTACACTTGCCCATATTGCCTATTGTCTTTTCACTTTTCCTTGCCTTTATTGACCCATTGGTTTACCAGATAAACACTTATCTTATCAAGTCATGTGATCTACATCACATCTAGTTACATGATAGGTCACATGACCTTATCTCTTATCTCGACTGTGCACCTCATGGCACACACATTGCATCCTCATAGACACCTCATGCTTTTCCTATTGACTCACTTTCCCTTATCGTCCAATAGCACTAATAGCTCTTATCTAGGATTACCACATGGTAACCAGCAGTCGCATTAGTTACTTGTTATAGATCTACACAGCTAGGTCTGTGCATGGTCTCTCGTAGTATAAATAGTAGTACTTAACATAGAGTACTCTAGTCTATTTCTCTTGTTGTTTCCCTTGGTTCTACCCATTGAATAACCACTTCGGTTACCCACACTCTCTTGATCATTGACATTGCAAGCGCCATATTGAAGACCTCATTAAAGATCTCTTGAAGATGTTACTCACATTGACAACTACAGAAGAACCTTGGTCGTTACAGGGGGGGGCTGAAGAACAGAAAAAAGAGCGTGATGCTGGCAATCTCCACACCAAAGATTGGCATGACGAGGCTAGGAAAGTCATTGAAGTGACCATGGAGGAGTATTGGGCGAACAACGACACAGCTGCCAATGACAACATGGTACCAGGTAGGGTCGACGTTCATTCGAAGCCGAACACCAACCATCTGTTGGAGTCAGATTATGACCGTCACCGCCGTCACCTCATTCAGCGCACAGCAATGCGTGCAGACAGTGGCGGCTGGAAGGAGGAACTTTGCAGGTACCTCAATGACCTACCTCCCAATGTCTTAAAGGACACAGCTGTCATATCATGGTGGGCGGTATGTATTCCAATCATTCCACTTTCCGTTTGCTCACTGGGAATCACCTTAGGAGCACTCAAATAATTATCCGACCCATGCTTGTATTGCTCAAGACATTTGTGCAATTCCAGCAACCTCTGTGCCATGTGAATGTTTATTCTCAGCAGGCACCGAGATTGCAACAGACCGGCGATCACCTCTTGGGGTCGACAAATTCGAGCACCTTCAAATCCTCAAATATGCGTGGCAAGGTTCCATTGTTGACACTGCTGCCGCCAGCTCTTCCGATGCTGAGTGCATTGAACTCGATAAGTTTCAGGAGCTGCTGAAGAGAGACCAGGAGTTGTCGGGATTGCAGGATGGTCAGTACATTGCATTGTAGTAGTTTTTTTTGTAGTTGTCACATCTACCAAGCAGTCACCGGTCCTTGAAAAGACTGGTTGCAACCAGTTACGGACTGGTCCTGGCCATATCAGGCACTTTGCACAACTGGCAACTGATTGAGTAGCATGGAACGGCAACCGGCAACCGCAGTTCGGTCCAAATCTATTGCGGTCTGACCCAGTTGCCAGTTTTTTGTCCAGTCCTTAACTGGACTTTCAAACACTATCGATTGGGGGGGAGAGAATGGGCATGACAACCCTAGAGTCGTCGACCACAGCTGATGAAGAAACCAATCAGCACAGAGCAACAGACGTTGATGACATACCTGACAAGCCCCCAGTGCCACCCAAGCCACCTGATGAAGCCGCGAACCACGCGAGCAAACCCCAGAGCATCGAGCTCGAGGGGGAGGGTGAAAGGAGCCCACCCCGTAGTTTTCATGCAGGAAATCCATTGTAGTAACAGTTCATTGTGTAATGCATAGTGTACTGTAACAAGAAGTCTGCATCACATGTGCACGACTCATGCACAACTTGCGGATCCCATTCACCTGCTAAGTGGAGCCATGTACCAGTGTTTCGCAAATCCCCACTGTCCTTCTGTTGATCGGTTCTCATTTCTTTTCCAGATGGGCTGTCGCAGCAATGTTTCAACCCAGCTTCTGTCAACCGTACCTTTCTATTTTGCTTGCCAAAATGGCAGCAACATTTCTGTCAGGTACCATCATGGAAGTACTGATTGATCATCCTGAAGCTGACCTCAGTGACACTTCCCTTATAGCCTACCAAATTCGTCTTGTCCACACCCTCTGGGACAGCATTTTTTCTGGCTCCTGCCACCTGTGCCCACCCCTTCGGCTTCCCATTACTTTTTCATGCATCCACCTTACCTCCACTCGATGGATGAATCAACCCCCCTCTCCCCACCTGTGAAGCTGATCTGATGGATCTATGGCCAAAACATTTGTGCTCCCCTCCCAGGTTTGGTGCATTTTTTCTGGTCCCTGTGCCACCTCTTCCGTCACTCCTCTGTGCTGTGCCTTATCTGAAGTAGATCTGGTACATCTCTAGCATACTATAATTGCACTCTGAGTCGTCTGGTGTCTGGGTTCAGCAGCTTTGTTTAATGGGTTCTGCCACATCTGTGCCACCTTTCCCATTGTTCCTTGCATACTCTGCATACTCATACAATACTGTTTAGCTGATCTCTCTGGTCTCCTTGATGCTGTTTCACTGCCAGGTTACACTACTTCCCATCCACCCCATCATCACATCTTTTTCGGACCCCATCATTTGTTCATCTCTCGGCACAAATCACTGCACGATCAATGTATTCTCCTTTCTCTTTGCCCTCTTTCCCACTCCTTCACATGTTTCCCTGCACCTTTCCCTGCACCCATCATCACAGTGACTGAGTCACAGTGCAGCATCCACAGTATTGTGTAAGTTCAAGTATTGTGTACTGTACCCTGTTACTACACTGATCCTACTGTTGCGTCTGAATGCGTTACTCCCTTAACCATCATTTGTCCGAAGCAGCATCACTTGTTTCTATTAGTATTGACACAGATTTTTAGTAGTCTTAGCTACTAGTGAAGAATGGAACTTAGCGAAAATTTAACGTCGTCAGCGAGGGCTTTGTGCTTCACTTGTGTAGTATGTCTTGCATTACCTGCATCATACCATTGTAGTGTCTTGCATCACTCATCACTCATATGATGATGACCAAGATATTTGATTCACAAGACTAGTAAACACAGTATGGTGGTAAGACCTGCGAGGAGCCGAACTGTCGGATGGAGTAGGCATGGTGACAGACACACACTGGGCCTAAGTTGGTTTGCTCCCCTTTTTTTTTGATGGGGAATGCCGCTTGACCATGGTTGGAGCAGACACTGGGTTTAAGGCAGGCACAGGCAAGGGAATTGAGGGTGTGGGTGTGAGAGTAGGAGTTGCCATGAACACCAGCAAAATTGAAGTGGGCGGAGGTGCTGGTGCTGGTGCTGGAGAAGGAGCAGGCATGGGAGTTGATGCAAGGACAGGCACAGGAGTTAGAGTAGAGGTGGGCATAGGACGGTGTCGTTCTTATAGGATATAGAGTGCTAGATTCGCTAGGGGAAAATCCTATGCAATCAATCCTCCAGGCCCAATCTAGTTATAAGCTGGTGATAGGACAACTCTATCTACCAGATCAAACAGAAGATACTATAGAAACAGAAAACTTGTCTACTGAATGAGTGAGAAACTTAACTAATTGGATCCCTGGTCATTCTTCCTTTCCTGATGGTTAGTCAAGGGTAAAAGGGTTGGCTTCGTTCCTAGCTAATATAGGTTCTAAGGAAATAAGGAATATGTAGACTATTTCTATTGTTACTGGCTAACGGGTTGCTAGAGTTGCTAGCAATAGATACGTACTGAATCGTATTGTAGTTGTGTAAGGATTCTTGAAGCTAATGGTTTAGCTGTCAATAGTGTGAATAGACTACCTTGTATAGTAGTATATGGATGTGCTAATATGAGTTGTTTGGTTGTATATACCAAATTATAGACTTTGCCGTGTATATATGCCTATTTGAAGAGTAGCCAGATTCCTGGGAATCTGTGGAGGCTGTGTATCATGTAATGTGTAGGATTATTTCCTAAAGGGGTCACTCAGTTCTCACACAATATGGGTTGTTTACAACCTTATTTATTGGGAAACTGGAGTGGAATGTATGTTAGCAAGATCTCTGTGTGTAGCAGGTACTAAGTATTCCTAAACTAGATTTGCTTAGGTTACGGTTAGCAGTGTATTTGCCCACTTAGTAATAGCTTATGTAAGAGTAGCTGTGTTAGCTGCCTCTTTTGGTAGTGTTTTCTACTAAGTACTAGCTACCAAGTATGTAGAGATTAGAACTCTAAGGGTCACATGGGACTTTCTTAGATTCTTAGGTTCTGAGATATCAGATATCAGATTCTTCTGATTCAGATTAGCTTATCTTTCACTGCAAAATTCCACTCCTTATATACCTTTTTTACATGTGGCTATGCTTCTACATTTAGCAGCTTTGAGGCTATGTTCTGAGTCATTTTGCTTGCCAAGAATGAATATGATTGGATGGGTAGAATATGTGACTAGGAATAGTGGTGGCAAGACTGACTTGACATGACTCATGTGTGACTCATGTTGATTCAGTATGACTCATCTCGACTCAGGTATGCCTATGCTATGAGCTTCAACACTCATGACTCATGTTGACTCAGGTGTGATTCTTATTCACTTTTCTGAGGTATGACTCACACTGACTCATGCAGGGCTATGCTATGAGTTATAGAAACCTTGCACAGGTTAATAGCTGTACATTCTATTTAGAATGTTCTATGAAAGTGAGACTCACTGCTGTGCTTGGATGGCAATTTGGGCAGCATCCTAAGCAGGCAAGTGGTCATGTGATATATGGGCTGTGCAGGTCAAGCTGTGTAGTACATGATTAAATAATCTAACTAAGGGCTAATTGTCTATTGAGAGAGTAATTAGAATAATAGTGTTTTGAGTACACTATGGTAATATGGGTATATTGCTAGAGATTTGTGAATATCTCTTTAAGGAATAAAGCAAACATGATGAAATTTGGAGGGTAGGTAGTTTATATAGTAAGCTACCTCTACTGTGAGTATTAGAATTTTCTAGCTGCTGGTTAGACTAGAATATTGGGAGAGTGTTATACTCATGATCTCAGCATGTAATGGATTGCGTGCAGGTAACGAGTGTGGGAGTTGAAGCAGGAGGGGGCATGGAAGTTGAGGTAGGCATCGGCGCAAGAGTTGGAACCAGGAAATGAGTTGGAATGGGTGCTGGTAAAGGAACTTGAGTTGATGGTGGTACCAAAGCAGAGGCAGGTACGGAAGTGGGAGCACGTGCACGTGCATGAGTTGAAGCAGGTGCAGGAGTCGAGGTAGGCATGGGCACAAGAGTCGGAATGACAGTGGGAGTCAGAATGAAAGCGGGGGCGGGTGTTGATATTGGAGCAACAGCGGGGGTAGAGGGCAGAGCAGTGGGGGTGATTTGAGGATCAATTGGGCAGAAGGACAAGGGATTGATGTCCCTCACAAATGAAGTGGGCAGATCTCTCATCATGTTGTTGCCGAAGAATGCAATGGTAGAGTTGGTGTAGGTTGGCTGCATAGCCTGGGCCACGCTCTGTGTTGGAATAGTGTGGGTCCCGGTGACAATGGAGCCGCCAGTAGCACTTATGTCCATGGAGGGAACATCAAAGTCAGATGCAAGTGGGCTATCCAATTCAGCAAGGAAGGAATATCCCAAGGGGAGGGGGGGCAGCAGTGTTGAAGTTCCTGCCAACAGAGTGCCCGAAGATGGTGGAAGCGGTAGGTAAACACCATGAGGAGGGGGGGATTGAGAGAGATTGTCTTCAGTGTCAAAGGACCACTGGGAGAACATGGAGACATCTGAACCAACAGAAATGGTATCATCATCTTTACGTTGTGATCCATCAGAGTACGTCAGTATGTCAGCTTCTGAGGAATACCCCTCAATAGACTCAACCGTGGTTGATGGGCCATCAGATTCAGGACTCGTTTCAGGGGCGTGGGGAATGGAAGGGCCAGAAGATACACTTGTGTCAGAGGGGCCTTGTGAAGCAGCCATGGAACTAGCTGTATAATATAGATGTTGAGAGAAAAGACAGGATAGAAGAAAACCAGAACTTACCATGGACGTGACGAATAAATGCATCAAATGGCTTCATGATTTGCTCACTGAAGCCATCATGAGCCTGCGTGAAATTCATTCCTAACTGAGTTTCTCTGACATGGATGCTCACTGAAATCATGTATCATTCTAGGTCGAGGGCCATAGCAGCTTACCTGAATGTCTTGATCTTACCACCCTCGGAGTAATCAGGACCACCGGCGAGAATGGTGAATGGCAAGCCTGTTTCATCTTTGAAGCGATCAAGGAGTTTCACAAGCATTGCGGGAAGGTCATTGACGGCCCTGTAGAATCCCCCAAAGTTAGCCAGTACATAAGATTGGCATTGAAAAACAAACAAACTTGGTCCTGAGGTTCAAGTCAGGGGGACTGGCCGTCGCTGTCACCGTAGGCATATCTGGGGCTGCTCTGGCCCTTGTGTCCTGGAGTCATGCTTTCTCTTCAAGAACCTTGTGTCACCGTTGCTCGTCCTTAGATGACTCATCCCAGGCTTTTTTTGTCAACTGGCGGTGAATACTCATGCGCTTCTTCTTTGAGCTTGTACCAACGCCAAGTCTCTTGCATTCCTCTTCGTACCTTGGCTTGATTTCACCCTCATAGTACAACTTTGAATAGCCTTGTTCCTCACTCAAGCTACATGTCCACTTCCTAGAATCGTTTATGAGTTGGTTCATCAACCTGAATGGGTCCACAATTGATGCCCTCCGCTTATCATGCCACATATTGGCCTTCCACCTCATCATATTGAGAAGTTGCTATGGGAATCAGAATGCAATCAGTGGTGTAATAAGAGGTAATGCAAGACTGACCTTTTGACACTTTACAATTTGACAAGCAAAAACTTCGCGTTGAACAGGTGTCGATGACCCGGGCATTGTACCAAGAAAAAAACTGCATTCCTTGGACTGGATCTTGTTACGCTTGGACTGGGTAGGTATGAGCATAGCCCTTGTGAAGTGAGGAATGAGGAGAGTGTCAATTCAAAAGCACAACAAAGTCTTATAGAGATAATGTCCTTCAAAGTAGGATGAAGACTTCAATAGATCAAGGGAGCTTGTGGGGTCGTCCACACACAGTTCAAGGTTCAAGGGTTTCAATGGTTGTTGAGCTGGTACAAACAAGTTCAAGTGGGGACCACAAGAGTGATGGATTTGTACAAGGTACAGGAATACAAGGGAGCTCAAGAGTAAAGAACTACATGGAGCAATAAGTGAAGGTTTATATACTACATGGAGAGAAGGTTCAGGGCAAGCATAGAATGCAAGAGAAAGAGATAGAAGGTGAAGGAATGGTATGATGACGAAGCAAGTGGAGTTCCATTGGAGTGCCGATGGAATGGAATGGTGATAGGGATGAGTCATCATAGAAAAGAGATAGTGTCTGAGATAAGAGTTATACCAGGTAAGCGATAAGAAAAAGAATAGATTGTAACAGATCTCTGGCCACTTTTGGAACCATGCTTCGAAGAACACACAGGCTTGAATTCCATATAGTCCGGTTGTGTAATCAATCGACATAGTGTTTCTCATAGTAGTCCTGAAGCCATATCTTCTGCTCATCATTGGCCCAGTCCTTTCTGCCCATCTACAGACATCAGAGTAAAATCCCTGGTCAGAATAAATCCACCAACCTTTGGTAATGAACAAGTACTATGTGTGGACAGAAATGAGCTTTAGGGATATGATATCTGTCAGAAGCCATATTTCTCCAAGGTCTAACTCCGGCGGAGATCTGGAGGGGTTAGGATTGGTGGACCGAAGTCTGGAGGTAGTGGATCAAAGTCCGAGGGTAGTGGACTGAAGTCCGGAGGAGTGGATCAAAGTCCTGAGGGAGTGGACCGAAGTCCTGAGGGAGTGGACCAAGTCCGAAGGTGTGGACCGAAGTCCTTTCGGAGATGATACATAGGGGTTCCGACGTTGGTCACTGACTAGCAGCGACGTACGGAGGTGTCGGAGGGCGGAGAGACCAAGGAGCGGAGGGGTGAGGATATTGGTGCAGGACTTATGTGTCGCGCCCTTGCCAGTCTCACAGATCCTCGTATTTCAGAGGTTGAGAGGATTAAGGAAGACCATAGGGAGGGTTGGAAGTATATGGTGTTTAACGAGCGAGCAAGTAAGCAAGCAAGACAAGTTTAATGAGATATTCATACTGAAGGTATGACAGAGAAGTACAGGAGGTTATATACGATAGAGACCCGGAAGAAGTCTGGGTCCGAACTACTGCGCGAAGGCAATGTACATAGGAATGACTGACGGAGGCAGAACACAGCCGGAACAGGCTGTACGGACTGGTATGGGGAATGCAGACTATGACTGAAGGAGATTAATGAAAGGTACAAGTTCGGAGATGTAACTCCATGGATGTCCAATGGATCTGTACAAGTCCGAGGTTTCAGGATAGGGGCTAAGGAGATGATCTCCAGAGTTGAACTCCTAAGGGTGGAGATGAACTCCTAAGGGAGTTCTTCGGAGGTGTGGCCTTATTCGAGGAGTTAGTGGAGTTGGCTGGAGGTGTATGGAGATGTACGGAGGTGACCAAATGGGGGTTGGAATGGGATATGACAATATCAAGGGATGTGAATGGACAGTAGACTTATGCATCACTGAACTTGTCTGAACAAGTGGGAGGTAGACGGTTGTGAGGGTTGGGCAATGTGCACACAATGGGACCAAAGGGAGAAACAGAAAGGGAAGGGGATCTGAACCGCTGTAGAGATCCATGCTCCTCTAGGTTCATATCTGGTCATTTCGCAATATTCCTCCAAGTCCTCCTCTGTTCGTCCATCCACTATGGAACATGGTCCGTATTCTATCCTTTATATTCTGTATGAAGTCCGATCCAAGTCCAGTCCGAGTTAACTCAAGTCCAATGTCATATTCTATCGACCCGACCTGAGTTACCTTGGGTTTGACACCAAACACGCCGGACTTCGGACTTGTTGGTCCGGACTACCTTGCACATAGTCTCGGGACTTAGTCATCACATCTGATGTTTTGTTTCATCTCCTTGTTTCACTTTGTCCTTGGTTACCATTAAGTCCGGAGTATGCTCCGAGACTATAAATATTTGTATTCGGACATCAAATAGAATCTTTCGCCCAGTCGGTGTTGATCATCTCATTCTTGTCCACATCATCCCAAACGTCTCCAATACGAAGTCCGGTGCCTGTTGCATGACTTACCATCGCTCTCACTCATGTCTCGCACCTTCAAACATCTCGTGCTCTACAACTCAACGCTCAGGTGTCTCTCGGGTGTCCTTGCATCCATTTCTCTCATCTATCCGAAACTCCGGACTTTGTCTAGGAGCCTCGGACTTCCTGTTTCTTGTCCTCCCACTCTTTGACTCACATTTGAATCCCTTTAGGGTCGAACTCATCGCATCCTCACCCCTTTTCTTTAGCTTGTGACCTGATTGGCTTAGTCCAGGAAGGTTTTCAGCCACCCTTTGTTACCTACACCGCATCCTTAAGAGAAAACTGTGAAAAACAATAGTTGTTGCATTGATGATTTGCACAATCAGACCTTCTGTAGTAAGATATGAAGCATACAATCTACCTCAACTGAAAGACACCGCTATCAAGGCCAATGTCAGCTTCCTTCTGATACAGCAAACCTTTCTTTTGGTACAACATGTCTAAGCTTCCTTCCATGTTAGCCATGAGTACATTCTCAAACATGGAGATTGCCCAAGAAATGCAGTGGGTCACTTGCTGTGCAGTGGTTAGCAGACACCCAACTCCCCTGCACTGCAGTATGTTGCTTTCGACCTCACCCGCTGCCTTTTTTATATCAGCAGCTTACTGGATGAGATCTTCGATGCTATCATCAAGGGTTCTCCGAACAGCTGGAGTCGAGAGCAAATCGTCCAAGAGTGTCTTTAATGAGCCAGATATGAGGCCCACAGGCTCCACATCAATTGCATGCAATTTGTGAGAGCTAAAAGTAATGAGTGACGGCGTACGGCCTGTATATGTTTCTCTCACTAACGGCAGCCATTCGTTGTTTCAGAGTCAAATGGCTGGGTACAAGTTGTCAGGAAGAGGTATATGAGACAGTGAAAATTACTTATGGTTCTGTACCGGCCTGTGATCACCTAGCATTATACTTGAGCTTCATCTTTCTAGATGTTGTTGCCCGGTTGCTGTATATCAAGTAAGTGCTTCAAGTCTTGGGGAGATGACAGAACTCACCACTCATAATATTTTGTTCAAGCAGCACGGGCTGCCACAACATGTTCTTCTATGGTGTGGTAAAGGGTAGGTCGTCCCATCAGAATGTGGGTTACAGATTACAGCGCAAAACAGATTGGCAGTTGACAATTTGATGGATCAGATGACTGGACCCGGGATCCAATCACTACCCAGATTTGATGCCAGTACATTTGTGCGAGACTTATAGGATATTTAGGAAATATGTGCACTTGCCACAATCACACCCTAATGATAGATTGTCAATGTGTAATTACATCCTGCATTCAAGGGTCCTGAAATGCAAGTGCCAATTCGGATGTGATAGCACTACAACGATCAAGTCAAGACACGATAGCACCGTAGACCTCAAGTCAACTAAGGACTGCAAGTAATTTGGATATGATAGCACCATAGACAGTACATGATCAAATGCAACCATAGTTGATTTACATATTGCATGTCTCAGTTGTAGAATTTGCACATCACTCAATGATTCATGTCAAGGAATACTGGGTTCATTTCACAAAAACTTAAACACAGGACTCTGGTACACAATGCTCCATATGATACTAGACTGTGGTCAAAACCTCAATGTTCCCACCATCCAGTGCCTTCTCAAACAACTTGCAACCCTGTTCGACCGTTGGAACCCTCTGCTGAATTGACCCGCTGACAACTTTGAGGGTAAGTGAGCCCACGACTTCCCTGTGTAAAGAAAAGATCAAACAAGAGTATTGAATGGCTGAATGTGTCACTCACCAACCAGAGAAAATATCTGCACGCAGCCCCTTTGTGACCATATAGAATGGTGGAGGTGCAGTGGGGAGGGAACATAGTAGCAATATCCACGGTAGAGTCTGTGCCACTCCTGAGGAGCAGGTTGGGGAGGGGGAGGGATCAAGAGGGAGGGAAAGGGAGGACCAGTGGGAATGGCAGGGCCAGGGCCAGGGATGTTGGGAGTTGGGACAGAGAAAGTCCAGCGTCTTTGAAGTCACTATCAATATTAAAACTATCAACTGACAGTGCAGGACTTGGAGGCGGAGCCACGTCAGGCGCAGCTTGGCCAGGACTGGTGGGTAACTTGGACTGAACCAGCGCAGAGAAGACGAGGGTGCTGTTGGAGATGTGAATGTTTGTGAAGTGAGCCACCGGTTTGGCTGTACATCCATCTAATGAGTCCAAAATTGGAATGACCTATGTGAACCGCTTACCAATGTCAAGAGACAGCTCTTGCACAGTTGGAGCAGCCTCAGTACTCCCTGACTTGGAAGTGGCTGCTTCAAAGGGCATGCTTGCTTTCTGGGCCATACTGAATTGGTGGGATTCAAGATTGAAGACTCAATGCTCTACTGTCCCCTCGGCTACCTTCAATTTATCCATTTCCTGCTGCTATCCAAAAGCCTCGGCGATGGCAACGGAGCATGGCAGGGATGTGGTCTGGATGCAGGACTGAAGCATCTTGCAGGAATCCATAGTTCTGGTAAGCACAGTACCTTGTATTTGCCATCTCTCATATTAATAACATCATGGCCGCTGCGATCTGGCACATACCCAGAGATGCCCAAGTCTGAGTCCAAAGACCAATGTCACCATGCCAGCACTGCAGGGAGAGACATTCCAAGTGTCTGGTTACCCAATCCTGGCAGTACAGGTATGTCCAAGATATTCATTTGTGTCGCAATGCCAACCCACCACGCATACTGTTCCTACAGTGATCTATATCAGCGGCAGTCCTCCTGCTCCTGCCCCATCTACATCACCGTTACCAGCTTCTGTTCCATCATGTAAACACAAATGCGGTGTGAATTCTTCACCTCACACCTCCAATGTGTCCTACTCAAATGGCACAGGTGATGAGATTGTGGCACAATCATCCTGTTCTTGTTCTTCAAACAATGCCAACAATGACAAATTGACATGGTACTTCACTGTTGTTTTCAAACTCCTTGCAGACAGTGTCTCACACCTTCCAGACTTGGAAGACAAGAGGAAGATATCCAATGTCCTCCATGGCTTTTCCCGACGTAAGCAACATCATTTGATCATTAATCTCACTGGGCTAACTCACGTAGTGTGAGGCTCCAGCCAACTTTAACTGCAATGAAGACATTTAGGTTTCACGTGTGTCAGTTGCACAGTGCTCATAACAGGCATTCACAATGTGACATGGGGGTGGGGTTACTTTCACCTACTTCAAGTACATACATCTACTCATTTGTATCCCTTGCTCCAAGTGTTACATATATCCTGCTTGTTTCTCCCATCATATGGTTGGACCTGGCAAACGTCGTGCGAAACCAGAAGTTCACGTTTTCACTCATGCTGATGACGATGTGGACTATTCCCACACCACTGAGCCGACTTCCTCACACATCTCCCACATCAGTTACCATGCTCAATGCAGCTCACTCATGGTATCTCGCCAATTCATCAGGACGACCTTGGAGGGGTCATCCAACCATGAACCATTTCCCTTGGAAGTGATGGCATTGCCAGAAGATTCACATGGATTCCAATTGTTGAAGCCTGAGGTCTCATGTGAGGCAGACCCATAGACTGGTAATACCAGCGCCACCGTGGAGCCATTGAAGTGCCAAGCATATACCAGCGTGAGACTTGAGCCTATCACATACCTGGTTCAATGATCAACTAATCATTGTGCCTGCAGGACCAACTGCTTCTCGCATGGATCCCATACTGTGCCACCTTCCTGGATGAGCTTATCCGCCATGAAGGGCGGTGCAGTTCTCTTAGTGGCATGTGTATTCGCTCTCAGAAGCCCAACGGCATCTATTGCTGCAAATATTGCTTCTCAAATGAGTTGCACTGTCACAAATGTGTCGTCAAACTGCACCTGTTATCACAGGTTTGTACAAAGTATCAGTCCAATATTACTACTCTGACCTCCCACAATAGAAGTGGAATGGTGCTTTCTTCATGTGAATCACCCTCAAATCACTTGGGATCCATATCCAGCTAGGCCACTCAGCAAGTCATTCTTGCATTAGGCTGGTCCCTGCCTGCACGAATGATGACTTCATTGTTATCGATACTAATGGCATCCACGAGATTGGTCTCGACTTCTGTGGCTGTGAAACAGCCCAATCCCAGATGAAGCAGTTGCTTCAAGCATGTCTGTATCCAGCAACTGTCCATGATCCCCATACCACGGCTACATTCTGTGCTTTACAGCAATTCCACATGCTCTCATCTGAGTCTAAGATGTCTGCATATGAATTCTACTCAGCTCTTTTATGGATCAGTGACAACACAGGTATTCAGAAGCCTCGGGTATGTGGCAATGCTAATCCAACACTATTTGTTATGTACTTATTTGTTGCAGGACTGTTACAAGGAATTCGTCCACATGATTTGTGAGTGGCACTACCTCAAGCTGTTCAAGCGTTCAGGATGGCACATGATCTGAAAGGACTGAATGAAATGGTAGCTGGTCAGTGTGCCGTACTCTGTCCAGCATGCCCCCAACCCGGAAAGAACATTCCCAGCGACTTCCTGATGGCCTCACCAATGCAAAGGTATGTAATCACGCTTCTGTGGTAAATCAAATCACGAATGATAACCATTTTCAGCTGGATATATACACTGTTTGTCGGCATCGATGTAAACTTCCGACTGAGGTACCGCAATGTTTCCACTGATGCTGTGGACCCCAGTTTGAATAGTGGCTCAGCATACTTTGTAGAGAAGAACACTTTCAAAACATATCTCTTGCTCCGTGCAGCTGACTCACAGGAGATTTTGTTTTGTTTTTCTATTCGGGTTTCGTCCAACATCATTCACTCCTGAATGAAGAAGAGTACCTGCTTGGGACATACTGCCGTTAATCTCTTCAATTCAAAGAAGTCACATGGCCTCGCAGCAACCGGAGTAGGGACAATAGATTGTGCACATCATAATATGAAGCTCCCCACTGCCGTTGGGGACTTACAAAAAGGCAAAAAGTAAGCTTCTATTTTTCACTACCACGGCATTCTAACTTTGATGTTATCTAGATACATTAACATGGATTACTTATTCTTCTCTGCCATCAGAAACTTCCCATCACTCCCACGTGTCTTCACATTGTACGATATTGCATGCCAATGGAGCAAACGGCTGTGGGAACAGATGCAAACACTTCCATCAACTCTCGCATTTGATCATGAATCCAGACATGTTGACTTTGCTGTGCCAAAGTTCCATCTGCCTGCCCATAAGGGAACAAAGAGGAGGCCAAGCTACTGAAAGAAGGTGATGACATATCACTTGACTCCAAAGTGCCTCCGAGCATCTTGATCAGCATGGGAATTGATCTTGAAGACCAACAGTATGTAAACATCATTAGGGGCTCAATGGTATGTGTCATTGACAAGCCTCAGGCGATGTTTGTGTGCAGAGGTGTCCTTGCTCACCTCTGATGCCATGGACGTACAGTGATTGAAAGTATAGACCTGGACAAATATATTGCAGCATAAGATCGAGAGTTGGATCTCTTGCCAGATATTGTACATGCCATTAGTTGCGCGTTGATGCACGTTGGACAACAGAATCATGTATGGAACGGATGATCAAGGGCAGGCAAGCCTCTGTTGTGCAGGGATCAAAGCTTGCGTGGTATATCTTAGATCTGAACCATGTATGGAATGGATGATCAAGGGCAGACAAGCCTCTGTTGTGCAAGGATCACCATCTCCGATTCAGTTATTGTAGCAGAGAGGTCAGTTGTACATTATTTTGAAGCAACAAGTGGTGCACAACAATAAAATCTACCATAATAGCTCATACTGCATTACTTCTACGGGTACGGGTGGTGAAAGAGATCCAAGCTTCAAGCCGGAACTCACAGAAGATGAAGCGGACGCATTGGGAGCACCCAGACATGTCGAGGACGTCATGGACATGCCAAGCGAGCTGCCAAACATGTCAGAACACGAACACGAATGGTCAGAGCCGAGTGAGGAGGGGAACTCACCAGATGGAGCTCAGACTAAGCCAATCGAGCTGGGATGCAAAGCGGTCACATGGAGCGACATCCAGAGGGTCCAGGGACGTCCGACAAGGGTCAGAAATGAGCACATCGACAGAACGAACACACCAGATCGAGATACCAGGCCAGGAGGCCATATGGGTCCATAGGAGGTGTCGAAAGTCATCGAGGTCGATCCAGGCCATGAAAACATCGTTGAAGGCGATGAACACAATGGGATAGATCCCAGGGATTACAAGAATGAGCGCATTGTCGAAACGAGTGCGCTACATCAAGTTAGAGGGCCAGGAGGCCTGGTAGAGGTCCAGGAGGCGAGGAGTGATGTTGAGCATGATTTGAAGCACAAGAACGATGGAGATGACGTCCATATGGATGGGAGAGGTGACAGACAGGGCGCTGCGACTCGAAACGAGTCGAAATGGACACACTAGCTGAAAACCAGGTGAGTCAAAGTGCACGAAGATGGACGTACCTGAGGCGTCCAAACCACCATCTAACCACCCCAGACGACCTACCGACCATGCCAACCCACCACGTCACCAAGGACAACTCAAATTGAGATCTGAAAGAGTCAATACCATCCAAAAGACTTACCAAGTCATCCAACCACATCGAGGCCGAATTGGGCTAAGATGTGATGTACACAATGTACATGGACCATAGACAATGGGGAAGCGATCCCAGGGTGCAATATGTGAAGATGGCGCCACCAGATTCGATTGAGGCCAGCGCATGCACTTAGACTGCAGCGTCAGCAAGGTCAGCCGCGACTTACCATACATGGACATCACGCAAGCGCAGATGTTCAACACACTCCAGACACTCATTTCGGACGTGATTACTACTCATTTAATGGAGGAGGATTACTGCTAAGTACCATTCTTTTTTGAATATCTTTATATCCTTCCTTTCCACTACCATACACCCACACATTTGAAGGGGAGTGTTGGAATTAGCAAACAGTGTGCGGTCATACAGCCACTGTATTACATAATCATGCAGTATTTAGAATCTCCATACCATAGCATTACTCTAGTGACTACTTACTAGAGTTACCACAGGCATTTCCCACACTTGAGGTGTCCAAACCACCCACCAATCACCCCAGATGATCTACCGACCACGCCAATCCACCACATCGCCGTGGATGACTCAAATCGAGACCTAAAGGTGTCAGTACCAGCAGGAAGACTTACCATGTCATCCGGACACATTGAGGCCTAATCGGGCTAATCGGACGTGGTGTACACCTTGTACATGGACCATAGACAATGGGGAAGTGTTGCCAGGGTGCGATATGTGAAGTTGGCATCACCAGAGTCAATCAAGGCCAGCGCGTGCTCTTAGACAGTGCAGCAGCAAGGCCAGCCGTGACTACCATATATGGACATCGCAGAAGCACACACCTTCAACACACACCGGACACTCATCGACATGATTACTACTTGTTTAATGGAGGAGGATTACTGCTAAGTACCATTCCTTTTGATTATCTTTATATCCTTTCTTTCCACTACCATACAGTACACTTCTGTTTGAGGGGGAGTGTTGGAATTAGCAAACAGTGTGCGGTCGTACAGCCACCATATTACATAATCATGCAATATTTAGAATCTCCATACCATAGCATTACTCTAGTGACTACTTACTAGAGTTTCCACAGTTTCCACAGAATTGTGGCAGAATTTTACCACATTTTGATACCTATGTTGAAATGTGGTAAAATAACATATGTTATCAATTCATGTTGATAATATATTTATTGTATAAATACACTTGTGTATCCAATGTTATGATGTTGTGAGTGATTGTCACATCCCAGATTTTGCCAAGTCCAACTCCGGCCAACTCTGGATGATCTCGGATAACCCTTGACC
Organism: Boletus reticuloceps; assembly: GCA_018397855.1. Taxonomy (NCBI): domain Eukaryota; kingdom Fungi; phylum Basidiomycota; class Agaricomycetes; order Boletales; family Boletaceae; genus Boletus; species Boletus reticuloceps. Next base: position 598,367 of record JAGFBS010000028.1, read on the forward strand.
TAGGAGCAATGGACATCATCCACGGAGTTGCATCTCTGGACTTGTACCTTGTATTAATCTCCTTCAGTTCTAGTCTGCATTCTACATGTCAATTTGTACAGCCTGTTCCAGCTGTGTTCCACCCTCCATCAGTCATCATTCCCTTCCTATGTACATTGCCTTCGCCTAGTGGTTTCAGACCCCAACTTCTTCCAGATCTCTAGTAGTATATAAACTTTTGTATTTCTCTGTCGTGCCTTTAGTACAAATATTAACTAAGTCACCTCCATTTTGAGTCTGACTTCCCTTCTATCTTCCTCTACTCTAAAATACAAGAACATGGGACTCAACAAGGGCATGACACATAAGTCCTGCGCCAACGTCCTCATCCCTCTATATCCACGTATCTCCATACCTCTGTTGACTTCGGTTGAACCTCCATTCCTCTTATCTCTATTTCCTTCGGACCTCTGCCAGACTGGAACCTGGAGGATCTGGACTTGACAGTATCTTCATACTGACACTTGTCACAATCCCTTCCTAAACCATCATGACTACACATACTATCCAAACATCTCGCACCATACCTGGTGAATTCGTCAGTTTGACCCAATGTGCCGCACCTTCAGCATCATCAAGGTACGCACCAGTCCTACCCCATCTCTGCTCACTGCACTTCCCGAAGACCATGTTTCTGCAGGTTCTTGTCTCTGGGTCTTACTGGAAGATAAAGAAGACTTCTGGGATGAGAACTGCCCTGGAACTCTGTTACCAGGAGCTAGAGAAGGTGGTGGTGGTGGCGATGATGATCCCAATGATCCTGATGATGATGGCTCCTCTACCACTTCTGCTCCAGACTCTGATTGACTCTTCAGATGTGATCATCCCAGAGAAGAAGACAAGGCATCCAATGACGTCCCCTTGGCTTTTGAGCAATTCAATCAATTAGCTAACACTATCCACGATATGACTTGCCAAGCACTCCGTCACAAGAGTTCCTCTAGTGACGCAAGGACCAAAGTCCATGAACCATGTTACGCTTGGACCGGGTAGGTACGAGCATAGCCCTTATAACGCGAAGAACGAGGAGAGCGTCGACTCAGAAGCACGATGAGGTCTTATAGAAGTAACGTCCTTCAGAGTAGGACGAAGACTACAACGGATCAAAGAGCTCATGGGGTTGTCCACACGAGGTTCAAAGGTTCAAGGAGGTTGGGCTGATTACCAACGGTTCAAGTGGTGACCACAAGAGCGATAGATTGTACAAAGTACAAGAATACAAGGGAGCTCAAGAGTAAAGAAAGTACATGAGGTGATAAATGACGGTTTATATACTACATGGAAGAGAAGATAAGGGTAGGCATAGAATGCGAAGGAAAGAGATAGAATGTGGAGGAAGGTATACGATGACTAAGCAAATGGAGTATCGTCGGGGCGCCGACGGGAAGGAACTGGAGATAAGGGAAGTCATCGTAGAAAAGGAATAGTGTTCATAGTGCGTGTAGTACAAGATAAGCGATAAGAGAAAAGATAAGGTCATAACATTACCCCCCTACTAGATCCGAGACATCGTCGAAGGACTAATAGAGACTAGAGTATGAAGCGCCAGGGGAGCCAGTGATGTTGGCGTAACCGTCCTCGGTGATGGGATCATC